>CM026072.1:22683041-23283041 GCA_014839685.1 Anableps anableps | reverse complement strand
CAATAGTAGCACTGGGAGGAGGTGGAGGAGCTTGATTTTTTTCACAGATTATCTGTCTCATACCATACTGTCACAACATAGTGACAGATTTAACAAATATGTAAAAGAAAATTTTTTATAAAGGTTACATACTGCAGCTATAATGCTTCAGTTTTGAACCAATCAAAGTAAAACCCTTAGTGTTATTCATAACATTAATGTAACATTTCATAAAAGGCATGACTAGTTGATGAAAATAACATTTTTGGCATGTCTCAGAAAGACAAAGAACAGGTGTAAATAATACTATAGGTCTGAGCTGCATATACTACGGAAGCCCAGAGCGGTCGCACACACGTTTATTTTCCTGATTGTTAACTCGAGATAACGAATTAGTTATGTTGTTATCATGAAATAACAACAACCATTTTCTCAAGATAAGATATTTATGTTGTTATCATGAAATAATAACGATAGTTTTCTCGAGATAACGACTTAATTTGCCGATAGTTTAATCATACGACCAATGACGTGGTGTCATTATGGTTTACCTAAAACTTATTCACAGAATTACAAAAGCATGCCATGACTTACACTTATAAGTCCTCTCCCGCTGGTGTGGCATGCATTTAAATGATGGAATCAGGTTTAACACACACACCAATCATCTCGTGATGTTTCTCAAACTTTGTTTTCTCAAAATTAAGTCTTTATCTTGAGAAAACCATCAGAAAAAAGTTTATCCATAACACGTCCCTTTTTGGCTTCCGTAATATACAGTGCCATTAAAAAATAAGTGAAATATTTCTTCTGTTTTTCCTTTTTTAATCATACTTTATTTCAGATCAGACAAACTTTAATAAAGATAACCTGAGAAAGTATTTCTGAAGAAAAAAAAAAAAATCACAATCTAAACAGACCTGGTTCTATGTAAAACAACAATTACCCCCTACCATCCTTGGCAGCAACAACAAAAGCTTTTCATAACAGATAAAGAGTGTTTTATATTACTGTGGAGGAGTTATGGTCTGCTTCTCTTTGAGGAATTGTTTTAATTCTGCCACTTCGGAAGTATTTCAGCAGTGCTTGTGGCCTTTGAACCCTCCCATGTATGCAGTTTCTGGCCAGTCCCTTTCTTAATGTTGAATAACGAACACTGACTTTAACTCAGGCAAGTTATGCTAGCAGTGTCTTGGATGAACTTTCTCTACTTTTCCTCATTTAGTCTTGTTTTCTAACACTTTCCAGAATGATTGATGTAAATTACTTTCTTTCCCATTTGTTCTTAAATGTCTTTAAATTGGGACATGACGTGCTGCTTTTTGAGATCTGTTCATGTTGTCTGCCAGGTTCTAATTAAACAAATCTTAAGCTCAAGATCGTTTGGGTTGTGAAGCAGGACAAATGAAAACTAATAAATTGAAAACTAATAAAATGAATAAAAATTAATAAAAAGACAAACCAGTTCCTCTAACATGACTCATAACATAACATAACATAACATAACATAACATAACATAACTCAGACTTTAAGTTGTTGCTGATTAACATGAATTATTTTAACACTAAATCTAACAGATTTGTTTTCCATGTACTGTCCTTTTTTTTGGAAGTAAATAAGTTTATGCAGTATCCCCCCCCCCCACCGTTTTTTTTGGTTTTGTTGTTCTCCACAGAAAGTGTAAAAAAATGCTGAATGTGCTTCATTAGAAGGCTTTTTTTTTAACTGTCCCCTCTTTTATATGACTTGAACTTTACAGGTCGACAAGCTAGGCTAAAATCCCTCTAATAGGTGTGTTCTATGGGAGCCCTGTGCTGAATTAATTTCACAATACAAAAGGATCTGTAGTTGCAATGTAATCAATGCCTTTGATTGTAAGCAGTGCTCACAGAGCGCCTCACAGATACATCTGTGGATGAATGCAGAATCAGTATGAATAGAGACTGTTTTGTTGATGCGATGAAGCTGTTCTTGATTAAAAGCAGCAGGTTGTGACATGAAAGATAAAACTTAGGAGTCCTGAGATAATGTGTTTTCCTTGTGTTTTTTTTTTTTTTTTTTTTTTTCTTCATTAAGACTTGTAGGTTATCTGCTTTCTTTCGAGGTTTACCACTGTTAAAAATTTGGTCATACACTGTCTAAAGAATGTTAATGACTGGTTTACCAAGTCTCTCATAAACATAACTACAAAGCTACTGAATGTATTTCAAAGTTAATAGTGAGCAAAAACCAAGATTATAACAAAACAGAATCCACTGCTGACTTTCTAAGTCAGTCATTAAAGCACGGATTATCACTTTCACTTTGTGTTTGCACCTTTGGGGACAATTTCCCACCCTCAGTGGTTATTGGTTGCTCCAGATTGTATCATTTCATTCAACTAAGTGGAAGTTAGCTTACTTCAGAGCACTATAGTGTGGGAGAATGGGGAGTTAGGTGAGCACAGAATCGCACCTGTAAAGAATAAATCAATCCTAGGGCACCATCGTACGACACCTTCCTTTTTCTTAATTATTCCTATTAGCAGTTGAGGCCTTTGAAGCATTCGTCATTGTCTTTGGAAATCGACTCAGCAGATTGTGAGGGGTGACTTCTAATAGCATGTGGAGGTTGTTCTCAAGACTGTGTAATAGAGGGAAGCCAAACCACAGTCGTAAGAGCTCTGGGTAACTCTTGAAATCATGAGCAGCTACTAAGAATAAAGCATGAAAAGGTAATCAATAACCTCGTTGTCATCTTCGAGTGCCTCCCCACTCTTGGTCAATATGAAGTGTTAGTTAATACAGACAAAGCTGACACACCTGATACCACCTTGGAGACGTTGTTTGTTTTATGGAAAGAGAGGACAAGAGATGCATGACATCTCTTTCTCCCCATGCTGGTCAATGATCCTTACTCATCGAGAGAACAGCAATCAATAGCAGCTTCAATTTCCACAGAACAAAACTGACTGCAAGATTTATTTCGTTAATTAGCTCGAGGGGAGGGAAAAAAGACAATAAAAGATGCACTCACGCTTTGCTCATCTTTTTTCTTCTCTTCTCACTCTCTTTCTATTACATCAAAGGCTTAATGAGGAACTGAAACCATAGTTTGAGTAGGAATACAAATAAATATTTCATAATGACGATAAAAGATGAGAAGTCATGGTCAGATGCACTTCTGGTGGTTATTTATTGAACAGACGATCAAAATCAGCTGATAATAAAACTAGTCACTTCAGTTCTTTGATATAGAGGGCTTGGTATGTGTAAACATATTTAGAAATAAAACATAGCAGTGGTTTGCAGAGTTTTTTTGTTTTAGAATTTCCAAAGTATGTTGTGTTGTTTTAATCAATTTTATATAAAACATGTATTTCATTAAGCTATTGTTTTTATCATTAATTTAGAACCTGCTCTAATATTGAAGACATTATAAAACAGTTTCCACCAGCAGCTTTTGCTGAAATGGTCAGTACTTCTTAAAACTATTTTCAGATAAATGGAAATGACTAAGTATGACTTCAAACGTTTTTTTACTTAAGCAATGGTTTATTCGCAGTTACAGTGGTCCACAAATTTTTCAGCTTCCTAATAGCAGTGAAAGAGACTTTGTGGCCCTGAAAGTCAATTGGGTATGCAAGAATTTGTGGTATTTCATTTCAATAGGATTACAATGGGGCTGCACAGTGGTACAGTTTGTAGAATTGTTGCTTTGCAACAAGAAGGTCCTGGGTTTGAATCCAGGCCTGGGGTTTTTCTACATGAAGTTTGCATGTTCTCTCTGTGCATGCATGTGTTCTCTCTGACGTGAATGTATGTGTGCTTGGTTGTTTGTCCTATGTGTTTCTGTATTGCCATGTGATGGACTGACGACCTGTCCAGTGTGTACCCTTCCTCTTGGTTGCAATTCTGTCATCAGGCTGCTGGGGATTTAAGGCGATGCAGAACATCATCACTTCACTTGATGATCAGCCTATGTAATAAAGTCAAGTCTCCTTGGATGCAGAGTTTTATGTTAACCCTCGGAGTAACTTACCTCATACTTGCTCTTTCTGTAAGCAAGATTTATCTCAAGAACCTCTGAAAACCTTCCACCCTTCCAGCCTCAAGCTAGTTCCTTGTTCCGTGAAACATTTCTTGATACCCACCTGTTTCATCGCTATCCTCTCCAGCTCCTCTGACTCTCATCAGTCTCAAGCGTTATCTGCCCATCCACCCTCCTCCAATTCCATTTGGAAGCTTCCTTATTGTCTAAGCACCTCACCTTGCTACATACCTCCAAAGCCCCTAACTGCTATCTCATGGACATCTACAACTCCTCGACAATAAAGGAACTATTTCATCTAAGCCTGCTCTAATCTGTCTCCAGCACTGCACCTGCGACAAAGAACAATTTTTCGACTTAACATACTTATGACACATTCTGTGAAAATACAGCTTAATCCAATCTGATCTTTGTGTCCTCTGTGTTATCTGCATGTCTTTCAGAAAAAAGAATTCAACCATGACAAAAACACAATTGAAGATCCTTAGATTGATAAAACTGGAAGTTGGCAACTGCAAGGGAAGAGGTCTATAACATCAATATGCTTAAGGAAAGCAGTGAGACACTTACTCAGCATAGTCATTCAATCATTTGTTTGTCTGGCTAAGATCTTGGTTTACTGCATTTTAGGTTCATTTGAGATTTTTACATTATCTCTTTCCTATGGTCACGAGTGAATTACCAAACAAACTTTTAGATCATTAATTTGTTTGTAAATGTTGCCTTTAGTGTTGGCTCTATTTGTTCGGGGTTTATTCAGTACAAAATCAGATGCAAACCTTGCCAATATTCAGGGAGAAGGCATGTGTTAATACTTTCAAAAGACAACAGAACTATAACAATTACTGTTCACATCTTTGCTGATGGTCCAGTCTTGTTTTCAGGCTTTCGGGATGAGTGTTTGCATCTCATATAGCAACAAGGTGACTTCTGCTGTGTGATTTTATGCTGAATTCAACACCATGATAAGATAAGAGAGGGGCATAGAGTTACCACCCCAGAGATACAGAACACAGAGGACATGCTTAGAAAGTGTGGAACCAAATGTCTTTTCTAATTTGTGTGCAAATAATAGTGGTCAATTTATGAGTTTCAAAAAATATACAACTTTTAAAAGTCTCTGATTAAATTGAGGGGATTTAAGCTAAAATAGGAATATAAAAAATAGGGCTTGGTGATAAAACAATAACGATATCTATCATGATAGATGCGTGCTCAATATCAATAGAAAATACGCCCTGGATAATAAACTAGACTGGACTAATAACACTGATGTTCTTTACAGAATGGGTCAGAAGACACTACCTGTTGAGGAGGCTGAGGTCTTTTGGAGTGTAGGGCGCCCTCCTGAAGACCCTTTTTGACTCTGTGCTCAGACATCTTCTAGGTACAGTATGTTGGAGCAGCAACTTATCTACAGCTGAGAGGAAGCGGTTAGGTAAGCTCACCAGGAAGGCCAGCTTTGTCCTAGGATGCCCCCTCAACCCAATGCAAGAGGTGGGAGACAGAAAAATCTCTAGCATCACTGTTGGACAGTGTTCCCCACACTATGCATAAGGTTGCTGCAGAACTGGAGAGCTCCTTCAGTGACAGACTGCTGCACCTAGGTGCACAAAGGAGCGTTACCACAGATCCTTCCTTCCACCAGCTGTAAGACATTATAACCGTCACTGTTCTCAACAAGCTCAATGAGTCTTTCTACCTCTGCTATTATTTGCACATCCCTTTTTGCAGTTTTCTCTTCTTTTTGTAAATAGTCTGTTGTTTGTAACCTATTCAGCTGCACATTAGTTTTAATCTGAGTATGCAAACTATTTTTATAATGGCACAGTATTATTTTTCCTATGTTGTAATTTTGTATAATCTTTTATTCTTAATTTTATTATTTTATCTTTGTGTTAATATGCATGTTCCACTGACTCTAACTTGCTGCTTTGACACTTGAATTTCCCCACTGTGGGACAATAAATTATGTTCATATTCCATTAATCATGGTTCTATGGTGTTCTGTGTAAATAACCACAGTCTGTATCAAAACCCCAAAAATGTACTTTTTTAAAAAATCATTTTTGGGGACTGGATCAGAAATCTGCTCTACAGTTGGTCTCACTGACTCATTGTTTGCTTGATACTATGATAACGCTCTGTTTCTTTCAACTGAAGTAAGGCAGTTTTACATGACTGCTAATAAAACCTCAGAAAATTCAGACTATGTGTTTTCAACTTTTAAATAGGGAAATAGTTTCCCATAAAAAAGTTTCAGTTAAATAAGTTGAAAATTTTTTCATATTCGATATTGAGAGCCTTGTGTAGTTCTAGTCTTCATCTATGCTCCATAGATGCCTCTGAAATCAAAGCTGAAGGAGCTCTAGCTTACCCATATATCATTGTACAGAGGGAACGCATTCTTCACGGTAAAGTTTGATTTTGTGGCTGCTCTGGCTGGATGCAATTTTCAGCAGCACAGCAGGAGGAGATGACTGGTACAATGGCCTCTCTCAGGCAGAACATGTTCGTCAGTACCAGACAGCAAGAATATTGCTCAAAATTGCCAGTAGTACATCATAAGTGTGTTAGAGAGAACAGTGCTGACAGAGTCTCTTGGTGCATTCTTTGTTCAGAGTAAAATGCCCTGTGCTTCCAACATTGTGTTTCAGATGAAAAAGTGAAAGATTTAATTTATTTCAAGAGCTGGGTTTGTTTGTATGAATGAAAACTTGTATTGTATTTATATAATAAAAGCTGCACTGACAACCTGTTATTACGAAAATTAATTACAAAAAAATTGGCAGTCAAAGTAGTTTAGTGAAATGTTTTCAATTAAAGTATTTGTTGAAATTACAGGTGCTGACAGCAGTTGGACACACATTCATTAATTGCTTTTGTTTGTTTTGACAATTTCAGCCACAAACAAACCAAAAATGGCTTCAATAAAACTATTACTCTTATAAAAACACCATGTTGAGAAGCTTAAAATAGTCTGTTCTTATAGCTGTGTAGTTGTTAATACACCTAAAAATCAGGGGCACAACTACGTACTTTCTGAAGTGTATGCGGACACATTATAGGCTTAGTGTAAGTAGAGAGCGACAGGAGGAGGGGGGTTGAAGGAGCGGAGGGGTGCCTAGTCAATGCTGTGCCTCTGTTATTGATCACAGCATTTACACATGTACAAAGCTGTTAAATACTGACCAGAAATTGTTTTTCCACCATCAGTTTGTTGCTCCCTCTAGCGCAGCGCCCCTATGTGTTGCATATCGTGCATACCCACTTTTTGCGTCACTACCCAAAAGTGTAGTTTACTTAGTTGTGACTTAAAATGACTCTAAAGGAACAACTCTGTTGGTATTTATGTGTTTCTTTGTCTGTTTGTGAGTCCAAGGTGTTATCATGAACAGCCAGTCACAATTTGGGAGTGCTTTCAATCTCCTCGCTGGGTTCTATCATTTTCATCGCAACACTGATCAGCAGAGTGAAAGTGCTTTCCCATATATAAGAAAGGTGACATGTTTGATAGTGTTTGCTCTCAAAGGTCTGCACTCCAGTCAAGATGGTTGACAACAAGTGTAGCTGACAAGGAAGTTGTGCAGACAAGTTTAATATTCTAATACCTAGGAACAACTTATGACATCTTCTTGGGTCAATCTTTTTTTGACTTTGAGGCCTCTTTTAATGTTTTGGAGAATCTATTTCCTAATATGTGGTGTTTTATACATTGTGGCTAATACATTTAACTTTTTATTTATTATTTGGATTAAGGAATAAAAAAAAAAATTCAATGTTTCAGTTTTTAATTACCATTTGTCATGCAGGTGCAGGATACTGCAGACTATGCAGGCTGATCACTTCACCTTTGTTGTGTTGTTGTTCATGTGATGTCATCCATTTGAGCTGAGACCCAGGGCTTGGTTACTAAATTTTTTTTATTTTTAAAGAGTCGGCAGGCCTCTCGCATCTTCTCAGTTATCATCCATAACCCTGCCTCAATTTTTCCTTTGTTGCATGTTTAAACAGTGTAAGACCGAGATCCTACCAGAGCCTACGTACCTCCATGGCAAAGGGCTTGCCCATGTTTGAAGCTGCTCATGTTTAAAGTGGCATTCAGCTCCATAAGGAGCAACTGGGATCGTACTGCCATTGGCTTAGACTGGTTTACTTTGCTGAGGTTCTGGTTACTAATTCAGATGGTTCAATTTGTCTACAGTCCATACTCTATTCTACCTTACATTCATCTGCTGTACATTTTCATGTTGCTCTGTCCTTTATCCACCACTGGCAGCCTCCAATTTTCTGCAGTACAGCTTTAAGACAAGAAAGTCATGTAGAAAACTACATGGTAAATGATGATTATGCTTGAGCTTTAGAAAATAGTTCTTGACATGCATCTTGAGATACTGAGTTGTCAGAAAGGCAGGTAGTCATCAACAACACTATGAAAGCAAATTTTCCATCTTCTTGAGCTCTGGAGTCTTTGTGTGTGGTTGAATCATTTCAGCAATAACCAGCCTCTTATTTACACACAGATGTCAGCAACAAACAGATGTGAAGCACTTACACATCAACAAATTAAATCCTGGAACATTCATTTTATTGTGTCTAACAATGCACTCAGTCTGTTATGTACAGGTACTGTAACAAAATGATAGTATCACAGCAAATACATCAACAAGTAGCATCTATTTTAAATATTTTTCACATTTAGATAATCTATGTAAATTCCCAAGACATAAGACTCAGTATGTTGCAAAATCATTCTTTGAGCTTTATCACTCACTGATTTTGCTAAGGCTATACAGCAATGCTGATGTGCCCGTTCTGTCTAACTAGTATGGACACACACAACAACCTAACTTAACTTCCTTTTTCTTAGACTCAACCAAGTGTTGCAACAAGTGTAAAAACCTGTGATCAAGAAGTCAATATTTGACTTATTTCACATAAAAGGTTCTGCAAATGCATTCCATAGTGCATCAGTCTGTAGCGGTTTTAGCGATTCTTCTCAGTTTCTCTAGTTAATTATTGATCTGAGCAGTGTTTAGATCAGTGAATAATTAACATGCCAGTGTTGTGGCTGTCAGAGCCAGAGACACAGCAAGAAGTCAAAATGGTATTGAGAGAAGTGTTAAATTATGCAGCGTTGCACTCACGATCATTTAGGAGTCCCCTGACCAGCTTCCTTAGTGTCAGTGAACACACATTTCATCCCTGGCATCAAAAGGGGGATAAAAATCACAATTCGAAATAGTGTTCATTAATTTCAACAAAATCCTGACTTATTTATATAAAAGAGCTGTAGCATAACAAATCAGTGCACTACATTCAACTAAATGAGCAACACTTTTTTTGTTCTAAAACCTATCCATGAATTTCAGTTTACACTCTAGTCAAGACCACCTAAACTGAGACCAAGTCGAAACCAAGACCAGTGCCACACTCTACATGACAATAAAATGTAAATCACAATCAAAATTGCTTCTCAAATTTATCTGAGAGATCCAGATTTCCATAAAACACCTAGATATTAATACCTAACAAGCCATTTTATCCCAAATATAGTTTAATCATTGTTTTTGTTGTTGAAGTTCACAAAAAAGTTGTATCATCTGTATTAAAAAAACAACAACAGTATTTTCTTGCATATTATATATATATATATATATATATATATATATATATATATATGTAAATTTCAAAATATAAATGTAAAATACCCATGTAGTGTTTTTATAAGTGTTGTGTATTGATACATTTTTTTAGTGCTATTTGTAATATAGAAACAAAATAAGAAGGAAAATGTAACAAATAGAGGAAAACAATGTACTTGAGTTGCTTTGGCAGCAGCAATATTCCTCTTCTGCACCATTAAATATACCAATCAAGGCAACGCACTACAGGTAAACAACACTCAACCATGAACATTAACCAAGGAGCAACAAGCAACCAAGATGAAGGGAGCACACTGTGACTGTTCTCATCCTCTCTCCCACTGCATGAGGCCTGCATCAGAGTCGCGCACAGAGCTGACATGCATGACAGCTGATGAAAACAGAGAGCAATGAGCATGCGTTCTGTGTGCTCTTACACTCTTGTATTTTATTTATTCACCGATTAAATTAATTTAATGTTAAATTAGATAAAATAATAATAGCTACTGCAGTGTGTGCAGAGCATTACAAAACAATGAACGGCTCTCACAGACTCACTGTTTTAATGTTGTTTTTGGTTCTTTGTGACCTCCTGGATGAGTTGTTGTTACACGCACTCTTCGTCATTTTTGCTTCGTCAGTCTCTCCAAGGGAATGCTCCATTTGTGAATAATGTCGTTCATTGTAGTTTGCTGGAGTTCCAAAGTCTTATAAATTGAATTATAATTATTTCCAAACTAATAAATGTTTCCCATCTGTTGTAGGAAATCTTTAGATCAGGGTATAAGTCAATTCAAGTTTATCTGTATATCACATTTCAGCAACAAGGCAGTTCAAAGTGCTTTACACCATAAAAACAAAGTATAATAACCAATTGTGAAACAAGCAATAAACATTACATTTTGTCAAATGCCATCATCAAAATCATCAAGCAAATATACGTCAGTTATATTAATTAATGTTCCAGTATTATTAATCAAAGACAACTCGAAACAGGTGGGTTTTTAGCCTTGATTTAAAGGAACTCAGAGTTTTGACTGTTTTGCAGTTTTCAGGAAGTTTGTTCCAGATTAGTGGAGCATAAAAACTGAAAGCTGCATCTCCATGTTTGGTTTGAAGCAGAGTAGACTTGAACCAGAAAACCTGAGTGGTCTGGAAGGTTGATATAACAACAACAACAGGTCTTTAATGTATTTTGGTACTAAGTTTATAAATCACTGAATGGCTAACAACAGTATTTTAAGTCCCTGTAGTCCTCTGGGCTACAGGGAGCCAGTGTAAGGACTTTAGAGCTTGGCTGATGTGCTCTGTCTGAAGATAAACTGAAGATAAACACATGGACGAGTTTCTCTTGATCTTCCAGGGACAATAGTCCTTTAATCCTGGAAATGTTCTTCAGGTGTTTGAAGGCCAACTTTGTAAACATCTTTGTGCATCTCTGAAGATTCAGATCTGAGCCCATCACTACACTCAGATTTCGGCCATGATCACTGGTGTCTCACTGTAATGACTGAAGCTGTGTGCTGACTCTAGATCGTTCCTCTTTAGGTCCAAATATAATAACTTCAGTTTTGTTTCTGTTCAGCTGAAGAAAGTTATGGCACATCCACGAATTGATTTGTTCTAAGCAGTGCTTGGATGGGTTCATAGTCACCTGGTGACATCATAATGTAGAGCTGTGCATCATCTCCATAGTTATGGTAACTAATCTTATTACTTGTTATGGTCGCATATAGTTATTAAATAGGAGGGGTCCCAGGATTGAACCTCAGAGCACCCCACATGTGACTTCTGTCTGCTCTGATGTGAAGTTACCTATTGACACAATGAAGTCCTTCTTCTTTGGGAAACTTTCGAACCAGTTAAGTACTGTACCAGAGAGTCCAACTCAGCTTTCCAATTGCTTCAATAACAGCTTAACCCAGCTTTTTCAATAATTTTGGTAATAAATGGAAGGTTGGAGATATAGTGGGTTACTTATTAAGAATTTTAGACCTACGTCATGTTTTCAGACAGGTTTTGTTAAATTCTTTAATGATTCTACTTCTTTAGTACTAATCTGAGTTGGGTGTTGCTTGTGAAATTGAACTCATCTTTCAAAAGAAAAACTGGCTAGTTATGGTTGATTCATAACTTAACAAAGGGGATTGATTTTTTTTTTTTTTTTTTTTTTTCCTAACAGAGGGCCAGATTGGTTTGGATAGCTGGTTGCCCTCAGTAAAACAGCACTTGCTTTCAGGTTATCTTTGGCTGATAATAAATTATGTTAAATCTGAAACATTTAATTGTGAACATAAAAGGAAAAAGAATAAACCTATAAGTGGGAAAATAATTTCTCTCAGCAACAGTAAAGGGATTACAGCCTACCTCCCTGTTTTAGCCTGGCAAATTAACATTTTATTTTTGGACACATAAAATGGGTTGAAATCCAATTGCTCCACAAAATGACCAGTGTTTTATAGCATACCGCCTTAGTAAATGTTGGCATTAAAATCTAAAAGGGACAGTGTGACACTGCAAACCATCAAAAGTGAAAGACAAACAAAATAAGACATTTTTCAAATTTGGGTCAACATTACCATGAGTAGTTATGGAAGTAAAAATTCTACAGGGGTAGGCAACACTCATGGCAGCTTCTTTAGTTTCCTGAAATCTTTATCTCTTAGCAGTTGATTTCATCCATGTTTTTCTTCATACACTCACACAAACACAGACTGTGCTAACCAACAATACTGTCCTTTAACAAAATACTTTCATTCTCAAAATAAATTGAGTGTACCATATCTCTTTCAATCTTGGCTGCAGCAAGAATGAGGTAAAACATAAGTAAAACATTTGTCTTCAATTTTAAAAATGTATGTAATGGAACATAAAAACAGAAATATCTTTTATTGTCCCACAATGGGGAAATTTCTGTGCAACAGCAGCACAGTGGCAGTGACAGATAATAGAAAGCAGACTCACACAAAGAATATAAAATATATATAAATAACAAAATAAAGAATAAATAAATACTGTACAGTAAGGCGAAATTTCAATATGAATACTGTGTAGTTGTAAAAAATACTCCAGTCTAGAGGAATGTGCAACACAGTTAGTTAATTAAAAATGTACAAAAAGTGCATGTCAGTGAGCTTTAAAAATCCAAACTATTTACAGTTAGTGATAATAGTAAAATGGTAAAGTTGTACAGATACTAGCATGGATATAACCACTTATTGATTTTGTTGGGAGTAATGATGGTTATAGAGTCTAACAGCTGCTGGGAGGAAGCTGTTTGACTAACAGTCTAACAGCTTCAAGAGAGCAATGTATGTGTTTCAACCAGTTTGTCATACTTGTTTGTTACCAGTTTCCTTCAACTCAACTGTTGAAGCCTTCAATGGCTTGAGGACCGGCTACAGGAAGTAGCAAACCACATTTCCTGGCATTGGGTTTAGAGTCTATTCCCATGTCGACCATGTTGCCGTCCACATTCCCCACCAGTTTCAGTCCATCTGGTGACTTCAAAATCTCCATCTCATCAAAAACTGAAGAGCGGCATTTCTATTTCTTCTCAGTCCATATTATCATGTAGTGTTCCTGTTGAAAATGACAAGACATCACATTCTCATCCATAAGGTCTAAGTGTTATAATCCATCACCATACACAAATATTCTTTAACGTGATACCCTGTCCTGTAGTTTGGAGGGCAACTTTTTGATGATCATCATCATGTTGGTTGGGATGTTCAACTCATTCAGGTAGTGTACTTCATCCATTGCATTAGGACATCCTACAAGGAAAAGGCTGTAATCCTGAAGCATTTTTAAATCAGTGTTTAACCAAAAGCCATGAGAGAACTTCTTTCATGTAAGCATGTGAAATCTCCGGATCAATCCCAAATCCAGCCTATTATTTTTCCTTTCATGTATCCTCTGATGGGATTGAGATGTAGCATCTTTGAACAAACTCACTCTCTTGGTCATAATGAAGCAACGGCCCATGATGTTTATTAGGTACAGAGGTTCTTGGGGCCTTGATGCTGGATCAGAACATTCCTTTTCCATATCTTTCAGTTTCATTGTCATGTGTTCCTCTTCTTTCTTATTGATGTTTTTCCTTCAACAGCTTTAGGATTTTCCTTCTGAAGCTGATTTATGTGATTCACTTTCCACATTTGACAAACAGTTCTGTTTATTCATACAGCACCAATTCAAAACATATGGCACTTTCCAAAATTAAGGGGGAGAAATCCTAGTTATCACTGCATCAATCATCATTATCATTTAAAATGGTTAAAAGTTTTCTAAGTAAGCCAGCAAATTTCATCAAGTTATTGACTTTCAAGCAATGCCTCATACTGAGGATGCATGTAGTGACAGTGGAGAGGAAAAAACAAAAAACTGACAGTATGTCAGGTTTCCTTTAATAGTGTCTAATTATCAATGAGTCAAACATGTTCAAGGGAAAAAAAGTTTGGGTGCTTCAGTTTGAGGTGGTTATATTCTAAGAAATAAGACAGTAGATAAAACAGTGTGAACATTACCTCCGAGACTTCTGACCTGCAGTTTCAGCAGATCTCTCCGTTGACCATCGGAATGCATAAAATATGAAATCGCAAGAGGCCACAAAGTTTTCCGACGCAAAAATAACTGGTTCTCAGGTTTAAATTTAAATTGAATAATTGGTTCTCACAGTTATCTTTACATTGTTGTTGAACACAAATAATATTGGTTTGAATTATTTATAACTGTAGTACATGATACTGATAAGTATGGATACCCGTTTCTTAAATATTTTGATTCAGTTTCAAAGTAAATATTTAGTAGATGTAAAAGAAAAAAAGAAAAGGTATTCTGTGATTAAAATACCGACTTTTTTTTCTTTAAATGCAAGTAAAAGACTTTAACCAAAAAAACATCAGTTCAGTCGTATTTATGTCAATATAGCCACTTTCAATTATCACTTTAATAATATTTAGATATTTCATCAAGGTTTACTACACTGATATTTACTGAGCCTAAGCTGAATGACTTCCTGCAGCCTTTTAACTGTATTCGCCAAAGCCTTGGCCACCATCTTTGTTTCCCATCACAACTGATTTTCAACCTTGAACTTCAGACTCCAACATGCTTCACAAACAGCACACAAAACCTCACTAAAAGAGGAAGGATTTTCAACACAGCAGAATCCTTCTCTGCTAATTTACCACATCGACTCTCAGCAGAGAAACAAAACAGCACAGCACAAGCCAAACGCTTTGGCCTTCATCAACAGTTTAGCATCATCATCACCTGCAGCAGCTCCTACCTTGAGTCGTCTTCTAGGTCCACCGTCCCCAGAAATGTTTGACCTACCTTTAGATGAGTAGAGGATCCTCATCTTGATTGAAGGGATCCTCATCTTGATTGTAGTAATCCAATAATATCCATCATCGATCTGCTGCTAAATCCTGATGCCATTTTTGTTTCTCAGCTATTTCAGGATACCAGCAGCCAAACAAGATGCTGCTGAGAGGCCGGGTTCGGGCCATTTATGTCCGCTGCTCTGCTTAGACACAAAAAAATGACTTCCATAACTTCATCATGAAAAACATAAACAACTTAGAGTAAGGTGTCAGAAGAATAATTTACCAGAAAAGAAACGCAGCGATCTCAAAACATGGTGCTCCAGCGTCCTACTTGCTCACATGATAGTCCAACAGGTGGTTGGACTATCATGTGCCAAATTATTAAGGCCCAGTCCACACTGAGACAATTTTAGGTGGTTGGACTATCATGTGCCAAATTATTAAGGCCCAGTCCACACTGAGACAATTTTAGGTGTATCCACAAAACTTTTTAGTCATTTAGGCTGTGCGTCCGTACAGACTGGAGTCTCGGAGACCAGAAATGATCATATTTTAAACCGGGTGTGTGTGTGTGTGTGTGTGTGTGTGTGTGTGTGTGTGTGTGTGTGTGTATATATCTTATATGATAAATCTCAATAGTACCTCAAACTTGTCAACTAACGTACTGGCATAAATGTCTGAAATAGATTTCATTAGTTTTCATCCCTTCAGCCTTATCCTTAGCTTCCCTCTGACATTTTTCAATCGTGTACTGGACCATGCCATCAACCTATAATCAATATAATGAGAACTGTTTTGGAGGGCTGAAATAAAAACTTTTTAGGTCAAAAGGAACATCCCATGTACTTACTTTGAAATACAGTTTTGGGAATATTGTATTATACACTAACTTTCTGTATTTACAAGGGCTACATATTTTTGACTTGTTCATGTGAAATGTCTGCTTTAATGTACTTATATGTAAACCTGTTACATTTGATGTTAAAGCAAACTTTTATCTAGCTTCATCTCGAACTTATTATGTTCTGTCAGCTGACCTGATTGACACTCTTTTCACAATCCACTTGTCACCGATTGTGAGCAATAAAAGGAATGCTTAGGAAAATGGCTACCTTTCAGATGCTGAGGGTAAATTGACAGATAATTTAAGTCTTTCTTATACTCTGAAATATTTTGTTTACTTGATTTGTCATCTATTTTATTTTCTTTAGATCAAGAGGGAACACAGAAACTGGAAATGATTTTGGCCTTTGCCATTCAAGCCAGTACTGTTCCAGCAATTGGCTTCTCTCCTCAGCCGTCAATTGAATTTCTTCACCATGAGGCTGGTTCAGTAATCCTATCTAAATTGCCCATAGAAAACACCTGCATTAATTCCTTGTTTTGAGTGCTATGATTGTTATTGTTTCTGTTACTGTACTGGTGATTTAAAAACATACTTGTACAGATTGTTATATTATGTTTGAAGTATCATCTGCCATTTAGCACCTGGCCAGAACATTGTGTGCTTATTTGTTACACTGCTGGCCTTAAATTTTTGTCGATCTTTTTCACTCGAAGTACTTAAAACAGAGTATTTAGGAAATAAGTATTCACTTTTGCTATTTGTGAATGTTTCTATGTATGCACGTTACTATCACTGAACTGGTTAGTATTGACAGTGTTTAATTAGGACAGGGATGCCCAAATTCAGTCCTTGAGAGCTACTATTCAGCAACTTCCCTTCTTCAGCACTCCTGAATAAAATGAAAGGCTCATTACCAGGCCTCTGCAGGGCTAAAAAATGATAATGGGTCATTTGATTCAAGTTTGTTAGAGAAGGGATGCATCTAAAAGTTACAGGATGGTAGATCTCCAGGACTGGACTTGGGCTCTCCTGAATTAGGGTATCCTTAATAGCTGAGCTTTTCCAATTGAAAGGAGTACCGCATTCAGTTGTTTTTCAAAATATCTTTACGTTTCATTTACTTCTACATGCAAAATTGTATCTGTCGTCAATAGTTTCTAACATTTGTTAACTTTTCAATATGGCAATACTTTATTTTTTTAATCATTTTGTAGAAATTTACATTTTTTTCTTTTTTTTTTTTTCATGTTTTTGTCTTTGTCTGATTTATTCTCACAGTCCCAGGATAGAGCCCCACAGTCCCACTTTTTTAAAAACACAGGATGTCAGAGTTTGTGCAGTTTACTGAGTTCACCAGAACCAAAAACTTCAATAAAATTTGGTTTCATATGCATTCTTCTCTCTCTCTTTTTTTTTTAGAACAGTCTGAATGTGTGAAATGAATTTAAAAAAATAATTACACGAATAATAAAAGAGACAAATTAGAACCACAAGAACACCCCAGGAGGAACTTTGAAAATTAAACAACTGCAAAATGTTATATTTTGTGGACATTTACTATTGATAGGATTCCAGCCATTTCATTCAACACATACTGTTAAGCCAAGAAAAAATTCATACACCAGGCAGATTTAGATTAAAAGTAGTCTTATTTTAACTTGTTTACTCTGACTTGAAGAAGTAACATTTTAGAGTGGCCCACCCAGACTTGTGACTTGGTTCTGATAGAGATTCTGTGGAGGGAGCTGATGATTAGATTTTAAGGGGGCCTTCAAACTTCAAAAACTAGGAATTCATATGCAAAGATAAATCATCAACATATCAGTAGTAGCATGCTCAAAGCTGAGGAAGACATAAATAGTTTGAGAAGTGCCATTTGTTGTTGATACTCCTTTTACACCATTTTAAGTTTTGTGAAATGTGTTTCTCATTGCCTGTTGAAAGCATTACAATGAAAATCATTTTTAAACTGCATCTGCCAAGGGTATGAACAATTCTAGTCTGGGTCATGGCACCAAGTGTGACTGATGGACTTCTGCGTTATGTGTGGTTTTGTGTGGTGATCAGACAATCCACGAGACACCAGGACTGTGTTCGGAGGCGGTCTCCATTTATTCAGTCTGACAATCGGGAAATATTAACATTGCACTTAGCATGTGCCTCAGATCTCCAGCCCAATCTATACAAAACAATAGTTCATGTTAGCATACATCACACATTGTGGTCATAACAAAACCAAGCGTTTAGCACCATCAAATGTTATAATGGTGTAATAATGACTGAAGTGGAAATATTCGAAGAAGTAAACATTTGAACAATCCAAATAAGAGGATTGGAGTGGATTATAAAACTTGCCTCTTCCCAGTGGAACAAATAAGAAAAAGGAAGAAGAAATGGACAACCTGACATTTATAACGGTCCTGAAGGACACTGGACAAAAGAAGAAGAAAGTGAGGAGGAGCTGGAGGACCAGAATTTCAATGACATAGGGGAACACAGGAACAGTCAGGTATGAACAGACGAATGCATTAAAGGAACACATTTTGTGAAATGATACAAATATTAACATAGACCCAGTTACACGAGGCTTAGCCATGTTTGTCAAAAGAGGGATCCTTTATTCCCTTTATGGATATGATCTTAGGAATGCCTCCTTCAAGGAAACATACTAAGTTGAAAAATAAATCTATGCCATAATTTCCATCATCTTCAAATGGATCAAAGGTTTGTTGTTGGT
Organism: Anableps anableps; assembly: GCA_014839685.1. Classification (NCBI taxonomy): domain Eukaryota; kingdom Metazoa; phylum Chordata; class Actinopteri; order Cyprinodontiformes; family Anablepidae; genus Anableps; species Anableps anableps. The sequence continues at coordinate 23,264,470 of CM026072.1, read as the reverse complement.
GATTATTAATAGATGGGACAACATTATTACGAGTCTGCAACTGACAAATTGGTGCATGGTCATCAAAGCCATGGTGACTGTGTCACAAATACCATTCATACTTGGATAGTGTATTCCTATGTTGTTGACTATGCACCTTTGCCAAAGTTGAAGTGTGTTACAAGTCCATGGTTATTCCATTCGGGGCAGATGTAATGAAGACGAAACAAATGCAGTTCATTAAGTGAATCTAATACACCCTGCTCCTCCATGAAGTTAAAAAGATTAATATAATGAAATGACAACTCTATTTACCTCAGTTCACAATCTTTCTATTCTCTGATTATACACTAACCTGCCAGTGATAACACTAATTCTGTTTAATCCTCTCCTGTAAAGCATGAAATGAGCAACTCCAGTGTTTTCTAGTCCATGGTCACATCTTACCCTGGACGGTATTCCAAAGTTATGAACACCACTAATAAATAGTGAAAGAACACTTGACTCTGTTGTTGTTGTCTAGACAAGCAAGATAGATGATGGTGCTGCTGAACCCGTCCACACATCCATGGAACACCATTCTCCATCTTACAAGTTTGTGGTTTCAATCTATGTGCCTAAGAAGAAAATGGAACCAGGGTAACTCATAATTGAAAAACTAAAACAAAGCCAAAAATGTGGCAATCTTTTAATAAAATAAAAAAAAAAAAAATATTTTTCACATTTGTCCAAATTTCAATTCTTTTTGTTTAGTCTGTTTTTGTTTCTCTTTTAAAAAAAAAAAGGTTAAGATACTGTAAACAGTGAGCTATAATAAATTTGTTTGACAACAGAAACTGAGAATATTAATCAGCAATACCGGAGAAGACTTGTTTTACTGTTACAAAATAAACTTCTCACCATAACTAATTTGAAGTAGAAATGTGGTAAATCCATCGACGTATTGCATGGTGTCTTCTAAAGTATCGACCAAAAGGATCAATTTCTAGCGAACTTTGTCTAACATGCCATCTATGAATGCCGAATTCATGTGACCTTAAGCTCGCATATACATACCTTTCACCTGCTTTAGTAGTTGACTGAAGAATTTCTGCAACAAATCTGTTAGAGAACAGCTTGGAATTCACCCACTGACTTACACAGCACTCTCAGATGTCCAACCTGTGACTGTAGAGGGTCCGACTTACCCCTAAACATATTACAATATTTTGCATGTTTATTCCAAGAGACAGTAAATAGGATATTTGCTAATCTGAAATATTGTAAGGAGGCTGGCCTTGGTGTCCTGTCATGACTATTAGGTGCAAAAAGACATCTCTGCTTTCAGATCTGCTCCTTTGGTTCTATTCAGTTACTGCCAGTACAATCTGCAGACATGCATGCAAAGACTGTAGTGTATAGACTACTTCTCTATTCCTTGAATCCTGGATGATTCTTGATTGACAGAAATCTAGATAAAATATTAACATGGTTATGATGTACTCTTTAGAGGCTCTCATTAAGAAAGGAATCGGCAGAATCTCATTGCATTTGTTGCAAACATCCCTATATACTTCTGAAAAACATTCTAATGTAATTTTCCTTGCTCCTCACCCCCAAAATTATACATATAAAAAAAACAGATGAGAAAACAGGATCAGTTTGAATAGTTTCATTATGTGGATTTTAAATGAACATTCTGTTGAAATATGCCAAGGAAGTATTAATGTATTAATTAATGCATTTCTTGATATAAGAATTACTTCCTGTTTTAGTGAGAACTTCCTATGTCATATAATACATGGATTAATTGATTGAGAATACCATATATATGAATGTGAAAGGAGAATGTATGTGTGTGAGAGGAGAATGTACATGTGAGAGGAGAATCTATGTATGAGAGAGGAGAACGTATAGGTGTGAGGGAAGAATGTATATGTTTGAGAGGAGAATGTTTGTGTGTGAGAGGAGAATGCATGTATATGAGAGGCAAATGCATGTGTAAGAGAAGTATGTATGCATGTCAGAGGACAATGTGTTTATATGAGAGGAGAATCTATATATGTGAAAGAAGAATATATATATGGATATGAGAGATAAAATACATGTGTGAGAGATGAAATATATGAATGTGAGACATAAAATATATGTATATGATAGTGGCAGTATATTTTATGGCTTGTATGGCCCCTCATATTTATCCTTGCAGGGTCATAGCAATAAATTAAATCAGTTTATACATACATACATACATAAAAACTCATTTATGTTAGGGAGGGTTTTACCCAAGCCTGTGTATATAACACCTCCCGCCAGAGGCCACCGCACCACCTGCTCCCCACTCCCAACGTCCCTGCTGCTGCAACTCTGTTCCCTCCAATCTAATGAACAGGCGAACGTGAATGAGGAATCCTGTGAGCGGTTGATAGCTGCCAAAAATTAGCAGGATTTGTTGCAGTTTAAGGCCTTTTTGTCCTATGTAGGCAAAGTATTAGTTCCCCAATTTGTTCAAAAAATTATTTTCTGAATTATTGAAAAACTATAAGATTATCTTCATCAGTGTAGATGGAAACCCTGCATAGTCTAGCATGAGATTAAGTGAGTTTATCATTGGGTCATTGTTGCTTTGGGTAATGTAAATTCTATGGGAGTGGCACAGATTTGTGGCCAAAGTTGGCTGAGGACAACGGTGATATACGCAGGAGTTTTATACCATTGGTTGGCACTGGGGCCATAGGAGAAATTGAACTTTCAGGTCAAAGAATGTGCCAGTTGTAAAGTTAAAAGTCAAACATAAAAAGGGGGTTAATGGGTCATAAATTGCTATTAAACTTTTGAGGCTACAATTATTTTTAAAGTGATAGAAGTCCAGTTTGCTCTCAGTCTAGCTGCTGGCTTGAGCCTACAGAAACTTTGTGGAGTTTTGTTGTGATAAGTGATTTTTTTAAGGTTTCAGGCCTGCATGTATTAATTTTTCCTAATAGTCTAACAGTTTTCCTAGTTATTGGAGACGTTTCAATTTTCCCACTCTGCTACACTCAATTAGCTTCACTTGTTTCTTGTCCTAATAATCAGTCTCCCCGTATATATTCATCTCTGTCTGGGGTTAGTGATGAGAAATTAACCATTCTTGGGTTTGTTTCTGATTTGGATTTTGGCTGTGCTTTGGACTGATTTGCAGTAAGTTGTATCATAGAACATACCTCAACATTGCATCTGCTTGCTTACATTGTCAGTTCAGTCAAACTTTTGTCAAATGACAAAAGAGAGTAGCCAAAACTAGACCAGAGACAGCAATGTAAGCCATCATAAAAAAACTGATGGAGGGGGTTATGTGAAACAAGCACAGAGATCTGGAGATTTTACCATCCCCCCAGGAGCATAGAGAAGGAGCAGAAAAACATTTATTGTTCAAGGCTGACTGTTAAGACAACTACTCCCAAAAAGCATGGGGCATGACTTGGCTTTCATCACTAAAGCCTGAGTCACCCCAGTAAATCATGTCTCAGCAGTTGCTCCAGCCATCATAGTCTCAGTCCCCTCAGCGTAAACGCCACTAGACCCAAGTTGCTGTTTTATTTTGGTAGTTCTTAATATTTGGGGGGAATTTTGTCTCTGCTTTGTACTCACTTTTACTCAAGTTACATAATTAAATCTTTTCATTGCTTTAACACTACCCATTTGTCCATATTTGGGGCCCTTCATTCAACTCCTCATCTTTCTGTAGATCTCTAGTTAAGAGAAAAAACAAAACAAAAAACTACCCATATTTTACAGATTTCATCACTGGCTAAATAGTTCTCTTGAAGAAAATGTGGAATTTATTAAAAAAAAAAAAAAAAAAAAAATAAAAAAAAAAATATATATATATATATATATATATATATATATATATATATATATATATATATATATATATATATATATATATAAAATTCCCTTCTCACCCTCCACGGGTGGTCTTTCTCAACCTCTGAGCTCGGGTCCTCTACCAGAGGCCTGGGAGCTTGAGGGTTCTGCGTAGTATCTTGGCTGTGCCGAGAACTGCGCATTTCTGGACTGAGATGTCTGACGTTGTTCCTGGGATCTGTTTTAGCCACTGCTCCAGTTTGGGGGTGACTGCCCCGAGGGCCCCGATTACCACAGGCACCACTGTGGTCTTCACCTTCCAGGCCTTCTCCAGTTCCTCTCTGAGGCCCTGGTATTTCTCCAGTTTCTCGTGTTCCTTTTTCCTGATGTTGCAATCGCTTGGTATTGCTACATCCACCACAACGGCTTTCCTCTGTTGTTTATCCACCACCACGATGTCCGGTTGGTTCGCCATTACCATTTTGTCTGTCTGGATCTGGAAGTCCCACAGGATCTTAGCTCGGTCATTCTCCACCACCTTTGGGGGTGTGCCCCACTTAGATCTCGGGGCTTCCAGTCCATATCCTGCACAGATGTTTCTGTACACTATGCCCGCCACTTGGTTATGACATTCCATGTACGCTTTCCCTGCCAGCATCTTGCACCCTGCTGTTATGTGTTGGACTGTCTCAGGGGCCTCCTTGCACAATCTACACCTTGGATCTTGTCTGGTGTGGTAGATCTGAGCCTCTATTGCTCTGGTGTTTAGGGCCTGTTCCTGTGCAGCCAGGATGAGTGCCTCTGTGCTGTCCTTGAGTCCAGCTTTTTCCAGCCATTGGTAGGATTTCCTGATATCAGCCACTTCAGTTATTTGTCGGTGGTACATCCCATGTAGGGGCTTATCCTCCCATGATGGTTCCTCCAGCACCTCATCCTCTGGTCCCCATTGTTTGAGACATTCGCTGAGCACATCGTCGGTTGAGGCTTTGACCTTGATGTATTTATGGATCTTGGATGTTTCATCCTGGACAGTGGCTCTCACACTCACTAGTCCTCTGCCTCCATCCTTACGGCTCGCGTATAGTCTCAGGATGCTGGATTTAGGGTGGAACCCTCCATGCATGGTTAGTAGTTTCCGAGTTTTAACATCCATGGTCTTTATCTCTTCCTTTGGCCAGCTTATTATTCCTGCAGGGTATCTGATTACCGGCAAGGCATAGCTGTTTATCGCACGGATCTTGTTCTTGCCATTGAGCTGGCTTCTCAGGACTTGCCTTACTCGTTGGAGGTATTTGGCCGTGGCTCCTTTCCTTGTGACCTCATCGAGGCTGCCATTTGCTTGTGGTATTCCCAGGTACTTGTAACTGTCCTCAATGTCTGCTATTGTTCCCTCTGGGAGTGAGACCCCTTCTGTGTGGATGACCTTCCCTCTCTGTGTAACCATCCGACCACACTTCTCTAGTCCGAATGACATCCCAATGTCAGTGCTGTAGATCCTGGTGGTGTGGATCAGTGAGTCGATGTCTCGTTTGCTCTTAGCATACAGCTTGATGTCATCCATGTAGAGGAGGTGACTGATGGTGGCTCCGTTCTTGAGTCGGTATCCGTAGCCAGTCTTGTTGATGACTTGGCTGAGGGGGTTCAGACCTATGCAGAACAGCAGTGGGGACAGAGCGTCTCCTTGGTATATGCCACATTTGATGGACACTTGTGCAATTGGCTTGTAGTTGGCTTCAAGGGTGGTTTTCCACATCCCCATCGAGGCTGCAATGAAGGCTCTTAGAGTCCTGTTGATGTTGTACATCTCTAAGCATTCAATGATCCAAGTGTGTGGCATTGAGTCATAGGCTTTCTTGTAATCAATCCAAGCCATGCACAGGTTGGTGTGTCGGGTTTTGCAGTCTCGGGTGACTGTTTGGTCTACCAGGAGTTGGTGTTTGGCTCCTCTGGTATTTATGCCGATGCCCTTCTGTGCTGTACTCATGTATTTATCCATGTGCCCACTTATCTTAGCTGCTATGATGCCTGACATGAGCTTCCATGTTGTAGAGAGACAGGTTATTGGCCGATAGTTGGATGGGACCGAACCCTTTGAGGGATCCTTCTGGATCAGGATTGTGCGCCCTTCAGTTAACCATTCAGGGTGAGTCCCACTTTGTAGCAGCTGGTTCATTTGAGCTGCCAGTCGCTCATGGAGGGCAGTGAGTTTCTTTAGCCAGTAGGCATGGATCATGTCAGGACCTGGTGCTGTCCAGTTTTTCATACCTGAGACTCTTTCTTGGACATCTGCCACTGTGATAGTTACTGGGGCTTGCTCAGGGAGGTTGCTGTGGTCATCTCGTAGAGAGATTAGCCACTGTGCATTGCTGTTGTGGGTCGCCTCCCTTTCCCATATGCCTTTCCAGTACTGTTGGGTCTCCAGCCTTGGTGGGTCTGCTCTGTTGTTATTACCCTGCCATTGAGAGTACACTTTAGCTGGTTGGGTGGAGAAGAGCCGGTTAATCCTCCTGGCTTCATTTTCTCTCGTGTACCTCTTTAGGCGACTGGCCAAGGCTTGGAGCCTTTGTTTGGCAGTTTCGAGCGCTTCAGGTATGGGCATCTGGTTGTACCGCTTGGGTACTGGTCTTTTGATTGCACCTCTTTGGAACTCTGACAATTGGCTCACTTCCCTCCTTGTTACCTTGATTTTAGCCTCTAACCGTCTTTTCCATGGTGGGTATTGAATCTCATGGTTGCTCCTATAGCCGAGCATCTCAAGGATCACTGATGCTGAGTTGTACACCAGCTCATTGGTTTCCGTTATGGTGTTGGTAGGGATCGTTCTCAATGCTGCATTCACATCTTCAATGAGACTTTCTGATGGTACTTCACTCAGCCGTTGTAATTGGCATCGGGATTGCCTGGTGTTCATTCGGGCCACGATCCTACCTCTCAGGTCAGTTGCTGCCTCGTTCAGCTGTGATGGTTCGTTCATTATTGGGGCTGCATACCCAATCTCCGGGTGGGGAGTTGAAGCTAACTCCCCTCTGACCTGGCGTCCTGGCTCCCCCTTGCCGTAGCATTTGTGTTGTATCTCGTCTATCTCAAGTTGTGACAGCATTTGCCGTTTGCGGATGTTGGAACACTGAGCTACTAGTTGTTTGGCAGTTAGTGTTGAATGGGGATGTCGACGTAACCATTCCTCCCGCATTCTTTGCATGTAACCCCTCTGACTAGGGTTACTTGAGTAGTAGCATTCCAACAGATCCAAGTTTTCACCTCTCGCCCAATTCCGTCTTGTTCCAGTAACCCATTTTTCGTGAAGGTGCCCTGGTTCCCCAGCACCTGACGCAGACCTTGTTTGGCCGGGCGACGTCTGAGCCGGCATGGCGTGTATTCCTTTATCACTCATCATGAGGTAGGCAGTAGCGCGAAGGATCTTGCCTAAGGACCCACACTGGATATCTCAACCAAGCGACCCGGCCTGGATTCGAACCCCGGTCTCCCGGGTGAAGGTCGGGTGACTTACCCATTGAGCTACCCATTGGGTAGCTCAATGGTAAGTGGGGGGGGGATATATATATATATATATATATATATATATATATATATATATATATATATATATATATATATATATATATATATATATATATATATATATATATATATATATATATATATCAGGTATGGACAAAATGACAAATGTAGGCGATGCTATGTTGACAGCTGGATAAAAAGTTTAACTAGAAGAGATAACCCCCTAAATTAAATTCTGCCTGGCACCCTGCACAATAATGGGCTGTGCTTTGTGGGCCCTAAATATGGGATCCTCATGCAGTGGAATTATTTTCATCATATCCAAAAAAACTCCAAAACTCTGTGGCACCCTTGCTTAGCTGATCAAATTCTGTATACAACAGTGTTGAATTTGTTGAAAGGCAAAATATTATTGTACTGATTTATTGTACAATGAATAAGTCTGCTCTCTATAATCATTGTCTTCACAAGTTTCTGGAGGAATATTAGGATAATATGTACTTTACATGTTATAATACTCTCAAGTTTTCAGAGAAATGATTGCCTTGATGGACTTGGGAATCCAAAACTATGAGGCTTTACTGAATATGAGCACTTTCAACACTGGTGGAGATGTTAATGAGTGATCTGTGTTGCCTCCATCAAATCAAGCAAGAATAACTATACTGTGCCTGTATGTGCTAGTGATGTGTTACAGGGCAACTCCTGGCATTTACTTTTACCCACAGTAATTTATTTTTCTTGTAGTTCATGCTTCTGCAAATCCCTCATGTAGGTTGTGCACTAAGATGGCTTTTATGTCGTATCTGTTATGTTATTATCTGTTCTTTCAACCATGACTTCTAGCTCTCAAAGAAATCCTACATTGTTGTCTTTAGGACGAAGGTAATCTCTCTGTGGTTCCTATATGCACTAATAAATATTTCAAGGTCCCAGTAAATATGACAGAAATATTTAGGTGTGCATACTTAATAAAATTGTTGAATGTCATGATGATCATGTTTTGATTTGACTATATCAAAATTCATTAGTGGAACTCAATGGGAAGTATTTGTCTGAAACATAAATTATATATTAACTTTAATTCTTTAAAATAAATTAAGATTTGACTGACAGATTAAAATGGTCAAAACTGTAGGAATAATTCTTGTATTTTCAAACAATTTTATTTTATAAAAGATTACAAAAAGCAAATAGTTTAAAGAAGTACAATTATTATAGAGACCAACACAGTTTTATTTGAGACATTACCTAAAACTTAAAAAAAAAATCAAATAAACTAAAAAATGACCACGTGAGGTTATTACTGTGGGGCTGATCTGAATCAGCTGTAGACCTTGCCCACTTAAGGCCCCGACATTATCTGAAGCCGAACAGTCGACGCGCAGTCACGTGGTTGAGAACCGTTTGTATTAGTATGGCAAGCCATTTGGCTCAATAATGAGATGTCTATTAACGCCTTCTTCTAAATTGTAAGGAGCAGGATATGACGTTTTTCCCGCACAAACCGAATCAGAACTCCCAGTGGCGTAAATAATGCACAATCGTGTAAAAATGGAGTGGCAGCGTGACTAACGTACAATGGCGTTTTATGCATATTTTATCATCAAAAGGCTGTCTTCTTAGTGCTCAGCCACTAGATTTTAGGGTATTTTACCCAATCAGAACACTGCAAGGCCAGACACAACCAGAAGATAGCTGATCTTTTGAAAATCACTGAAAGTACATGCACCTGCCATTCTGCTTCTGTGTTAATCACACCCAGTTTAACAATAAAGTTTGATGTGACACTGAACTCAATTTACCTGTGATTTTTGGACAATAAAACATCAGTAATCTTTAGCAGACTATCTATTTAAAAAAAAAAAAAAAAAAAAAAAAAAAGCATTTGATAATATATGCACTACCAACAGAAATACTGATTTTATTTAGCTCACTGCTGTATGTTCCTTTAATATATATATATATATATATATATATATATATATATATATATATATATATATAAATATATATATAAAGAATAACCTTCGATATGCAGAAATTTTTTGCCCCTTTAAATCAGGACTGAAAACATTGCTGTTTAATAAATCTGCCCATAAATTTCAAAGATTAGTTTATTGATTCAGTTTTATAATTTTTTAGTATTTTCCTTTTACAATTTGAGTTTCACTGTTTTGTTTATGTAATGCTTAAGATTTTCCTAATCTATTTTTAATACCTCTTTCTTTATTTATTTCTTTATTTCTGTTCCTTCAGTTTCCCAGCCCTCTGAATTACCTTGGGTTTGAGTGGTGCTACACAATTAAATTTGCTTTGCCTTGCTCTATTAGGGGCTTAATCAGCATCAAGTCATAATAGATCATTTAATAGATACTTTACACTTTAAATGGTTTTAGGAATTAGATGTCACAAACAGCTGTGCAAAGGCTCAGACATCTATGCCATTTAAGCCTCCTTTTTAAGGTGTAATCCATTTGTGTACATATTTATCCCTATTTGACTTCTAAAATGTGGAACTTTCTTTGCATTTTAAAGCTATTCTCCCCTCAAGTGGTGAAATAGTAAGAAAACCCCACTGTGCATTCTGGAAGAGGAGTAAACAAACACATGGTTGCAGGTTGTGGGCTGGTGCCAGGCCTAAGGATTGCTGGCTGTACAGATGTCGGAGTCGAAGTGAGGCGAGCGGACTATTGGTCCGGTCATCTAATTCGGCACACAGACATATGGACTGGCTGTCAGGTGCAATTATTAACTGGATATTTCCCAGCCACAGTAGCGTGGCACAACATGCTACCCAGAGCCAGGATAATCAAATCACTAAAGCATAAGTAATGGTTGGCCAAACACCATTGCATCCCCTGATTAAACTTTTAATTCTGTCACCATGGATCTGAGGGGAAAACAACAGGATATATTGATATTGATAACTCTCAACTTCCAGAATCGTATTTTTTTCCCTCTACACTGGGACATACAATTTCTTCTGTTTTATAGATGCAAAATACAATGCAATAGAACAAAAATTCCAGTTATAGATGTATACACACAATGCACACTTATTCTGCTGTCTAATTTTCTAGTACATCCTCACTGGTAAACCATTAATGTTTCTCTATATACAGTTGAAACCTGAAGTTTACATACACTATATAAAAAGGAAGATAAAAGCTGCCTTAAAACTTTCTCATTATTCTAGCGTTTCAACTGTATATATAAAAATATTACTATTGCTGGACTAGTATGACTAGTTGTTTAGGAAAAAACACATTAGATATGAGGAAAAAGTACTTCGAAGTGATTTAGGCATTTATCTATTAACACATGAGAGATTTAAAAGAATAAGGGTAAAACTAAAATCTGGATTTGTGTAAAAGAACAGCATGCCAAAAATCAGCTCCAAGCTGCTGTTTGAGGGTAAATATACTGAGGGGGCTGATTAGCAGAGTGGAAACAGGTGAGCCGCGAGCTGGAGGGGAGAGGGGGGGTGTTTGGTTTCAAAATGATACAGCAGGTGGGCTGAAGGTCTGATAAAGGCAGAGAAAGCAGAAAGAAAAACAAAATGTGCTAATTGGACTGTTTCCATAGGCATTACATTAAGAAATATGATAAATTTTAAGACACTATAGTTTTGTTCGTTTGTCCTGTAGCTTTTTATCAAATTTGTCTTGAGTCTCCAGTTGAAAATATTGTCAGTTCAAAATGTAAGAATATTTTTCGAAGTTATTTGCACCTAAAGATGGTTAAAGTAGGCAGTCACAGCTCTTGCTGATGCACCTGAACAAGGCATCCGTGCCCCGCCTGATGTGTTGTTGTCAACAGAGCTCAAACTACTCCTACCTGGTGCACTGATTTCAACGCTAGACGAGAAACTGAGAAATGGTGTGTACTTACAAATAAAAACCCAAAATCCCATCATCAGCTCCTTTGTATCTCCCATCTACTGGAAACAATACATATTTGGCTCTGTGACTACACCAGTTCACATTTCAGAGCTGTATTAAGAGTGGATCCTTTTTGTTCATGCCAACATCAAGCAACAAAGATGTATCGGAGGTGATGAGACAGGAATATTCCAGTCTTTTGGAAGCTTTGTCTATAAGTTATTTTCATGCAATAAGAAGTTAAGCATGCAGAAAACTGGGCTTTGAGTGTCAAAACTGTTAGAATTCACCTCAGCTGTAAATTTCTGAAACTTCATGTAAATTAACCAAATTATGCACTTCAGTAATCTTAAAAAACAAACAAACAAAAAAACAACACTGTAAATGCAAATTTAAATGTGTTGTGTTGTGTAAGGGGTGGGGTGTCCAAACCAAATAAGTTGAACTATTCTGTAAATGAATGGAATTCATTAGCATTAGTCTTACGAATCAAAACTGTTCCTAATTTTTGTAGTAATTGTAACTAATGTTCATTACATGAATAAGTCGATGCATGTTCTCTGCAGTCTTTTCACCTGAGCTCTCCATGTGTTAACCTGGTTCTGCAAGATTAATACAAATCAATTTTAATTATTGTTAATCAGTATTATACTTTTTTTTTTCTTCTGGAAGGGAGTGCATTGAATCAATGAACTTAATGAAGTGTATGTTTCGGAGTTTGATCATCAACGTTTACTGTTGCACAACATCTGCTTACAGCACACAGCTGTGCTTAAAGTTGACCTCACAGTGATGATTTATGATTCAATTTCCCTGTTGAGAGTAGATTTCCCCTCACTGAAGGATTATATTTTTAATGTTTAAAGCCAGTGCAGTGATTTAAATGCATCTCAACAGAGAAACAGCACTCAGCTCACACAACATCTAACTTGCTCTGCATTTCTTGGGTTTTTAGTAATTAAAGCACATCTGATTGCAGTCTACCCTGCTAAAAAAAAAAATCATCTCCTGTAATAGTCCTGAATTCTAGGAATTTCATTTTATTGCAATACAGTTTATCAATAATTTGTTCAAGCATGTCTTGCTCTCCAAATAGAGTGATGATTGCTTGTGCAGACCTCTAATTGCGTTGTAAATGAGAGCAGAATAACCAATATATCAGCATAGAACCAATAATCTGTTTGCTCAGGAAAACACCAGGCCTCTCAGAGTTGAAACCACTCCATCAATCTCTGAAAACATCTGAAGACAGTGGCAGATATTTAGTAATTACAGTTTAATTTTAACTTTATTTGGTCTTCTTAGTAGCTTCAGATATAAGTGTTGACTTATGCTTGGTTCACAAATAGCTCAGAGCACATGAAAAGGCAGCACTTCTAACACACACAACATGGGAGTCACATTATGACCACCTGCTTTATAGGTTGCTGGTCTTTCTTTTACTGCAAAAACAGCTCTGACCTCTCGAGGCATGTACTGCACTAAAGCCCTGAAAGTTTGCTGTGTTATTTGGCAGCGACATTTTAACAGCAGATCCTTTAATTCATATAAGTTGTGAGGTGGGGGCTAGTACAGCCCACAGATGCTTGATTAGATTGAGATCAGGAAAGTTTGAAGGCCAAGTCAGCATTTCAAACTAATTGTTGTGAACCTTAAATCATTCCTGAATCAGTTTTGATTTGTGCCAGAGCACATTATGCTGCTGTAAGTGGCCACATCCATCAGCTAATACATTTCCTATGAATAGGTGTAGACGGTCCACAACAGTGCTGAAGTAGGTGTACAGGTGAAAGTGACATCTAAAGCCACTTCTCCACTAGAGCGGCTACAACTGGTTTTGCCCCAGTCCATCCCGGCCAGATTCATTTCCATGATCAGATCCTGTGTGGCTCTACCCCGTTTTTCGCGTTTACTTCAGGGGTAGTACAAGCTGCACCAAGCCGTGTATTGCGCACAAGCAATTTCATTGACAGCAGACTGTACTTGTTGATTGGGCCGTGATTTACGTCACTGCAAACAACATTTCAACCACCGCAGTGGCCAGGCGGACATGCCGTCTGCAATCAGAGCTGCTCAGTGTGGAGGAGCGTAATTATAAGTTTAATCTTCTGGCGCGGAATGACTATAATTTCGCAGCCCTACAAGCAGCACATCTCTCTGAAGAATGGGCATGCAATGAAGAAGTGAGAAACGGTGCAGCTCTGGTCAGCGTTCTGTCGGAGTTACGGCGTTGCGGCGGCCGGGGTGTGAAACACCAGAACCACATAACATTGGTTTGGCGTGATGTGCATTATTTTCTTTTTTGGAATTTTGTTTTAAATAAAGTTCATGTGTGGATAATGGTTTACATCTTTTGACTGCATTACCTAAATCCAAAAGGTTGCACATTAAAAAAATAATAAAAAAAACTGCAATAGAGTATGATTTCAATTGTAACTGAGTAAAACACTTTACTCAAAACAAACTCAAAAATACCAGTTTAGATTTTATAAACAACTTAAAATAGTACAAAGTACTAATTGTACTTAATTACACTAACAAGTAAATGTAACTAGTTACTTTCCACCTCTACAGGTAAGCAAATCACACACACACCTGAACATCCAAGTGATGTCAAAGAAAGCATGATTCATCTGACCCATTCACCTTCTTCCATTGCTCCATGTCCAGTTCTGATACTCGTGGCCATTTTTGATCTGGTTTGCAGCCCTATATTCAACAAACTGCGGTGCGCGATGTATTCGGAAACCATTTTCTCAGAACCAGAATTAATTTCTCAAGAAATTTAGGGTGTGCTTTAGTGTGTCATCTGTTGGATCCATCAACACAGACAAGCCTTAATTCGCTCCCCATGAGCATCAACGAGCCTTGCCAGTACTTGAGCCTGTTACCGGTTTACCACTCTTCCTATATTGGACCACTTTAAAAGATATTAATAGGTACTGACAGTGAACATCCCACAACAACAGCAGATTTGAAGATCTTCTGACACAGTAGTATAGCCAGAACAAGCTACCTAGTGCCTTTTCAAACTCAAATACATTCAAGTCCGTACCCATGCCCATTTTTCCTTCATCTCACACATCCACACTGAAAAATGTTCAATTGCTGAATAATACATTTTGCTTACAAACAGATGCCATGAAGTAGATCATCACTGTCATTCACATCTCCTATCAGGAGTCATAACATAACGCCTGATCAACGTATAGCTCACCTGTGAGTCTGAATGACACGTCAACAAGGCAGCAGCTGGAAGTTCCAGGAGACCAGCGTAACTCTTAAGAAATGCTTTTACATTTGGGTCCCTCATTGATTTGTGGTCCTCTGATAGGGCCAGTGAAAAAATTATCTTGTAGCTGTCTATGTTATAATTTGTTATTTTCTGAGCTGCACAGTTCTACAGCTGGTAGCACTGGTGCCTTGCATCAAGTGGGTGATGGGTTCAAATCCCAGTCTGGGGTCTTTCTGCATGGAGTTTGCATGTTCTCCCTGGGCATGTGTGGGTTTTCTCTGGGTAGTCCGGCTTTCTCCCACACTCCAAAAATATGACTATTAGGTTAATTGGTGTTTCCCAAATTGCCTTTAGGTATGTGCTTGTGTGTGCAAGGTTGTTCATGCAGTGTGTCTGCAGGAATTCCACTCAATTCTCATGTCCCTTCTCAGTTCTGTCTGGGTTTTCTCCCATTGAGCTGATTCTTCCAGTAAAACTTCAACCAGGCCAATCAGTGAACAGACAGAGAAGTTATGAATAATGATGACGATTTTCTGTGCTGTTTTAGTGCTGTTGTTTACAGGTCAAATGTTAGCAATTGGGTAAAATTTAAAATTTCAACAGAGTCCATGCCTCAAGCAAGCAGTCGTTTCTGAATTGCCAGGGGTCCAGTCCCTCTGTACAAAGCAAAGCGTAAAACAAGGTTTTTACCAGGTTAATTACAAAGTAACACTTCAGAAAACAACATTCAACCTGGAGAAAATTATAAAAGTCCAAAATTGTGAATCAATAAGAGAAAATTAATTTTGTTTTACTAAAATAAGTAGGTGTTATAATTAATGATCGTATAAAAATGTAGCTGGCCAATTAACTACATAACAAGATGAAAATAAACTGGATTAAAACATTTTGTGGATATTCTGACTTAAAACTTTATACACACAACACATGTATAAATCAGCCTTCATACAGATTTATCTCAAACAGCTTAGGAATAAACTCCCTGACTGATCAGCGGAAGTAATTCAGTTGACACTTTCTTGAAGCCAACCAATATAGCAGGCTTATGATGGAGTCAGCGGGAATGCACTTTACTTAAGCAGCTGTTTCTTCACATTAACCTTGTTTCAAGAAATTGTAGAACAATTTCTCAAAGTGTGTCAGTCACTTTGATCTAATTCTGGTGTTATGAAATTCAAATGACGACATTGTTCAGAATTTAAAATCATTAAAAATATATATACCTGTCATTTCAGAAACACCCGTTTAATTGCTTGTTAACACAAATTCAAAAACATCCTGGATGCTACTCAACGCATTTCAATATCTAAACATGCTAAAAATGACTTGCTGGAGTTCAAATTGAGCTTCAGAACAGGGGATAAAAAGGACTTAGGTGACTTTAAATGTGGCATGGTTGTTGATGCCAGACAAGGCTGGTCTGGGAATTGTACTGATCTTCTGGGGGGGAGCTCTCTCAGGTTGACAGAAAAAAGAACCAAAAAAGAGAAAATAAATGCACTGCAAAACGTATGGAGTGGGTGGATAAAGAATGGATAGACTGTGTGAAAACAATAATAATAGGGCAACAGTAGCAGTAGCCCAAATATCCACTCATTAAAACCAAGATATGTGCATAACCATCGCTGAAAACAATACATTGAACATTGAAGCAAATGGGCTACAGCAATAGAAGACCACTCCAGGACCCATTCAGGTTGACAAAGAACAGGACACTGTGGCTACAGTTCACCCATGATCAACAAAACAAGAGGTCATAACAAAGGGAAAGCTGTGCCTGGTTCGACAAGTCTTGTTTTCCTGCTGTGACTTTCAGATGTAAGGCAGGGTTACCAACTGTCCCGTTTTACCCGTGTTGTCCCGTATTTTTAGCCAATTTTAAGTGTCCCGTACCAAATGAGTCTTTCTCCCGTACTTTGATTTCAGCCTGCAGTTTGTATTTACAAACACTAGATGGCACTGCTCTCTTAGAGGCCTTTTTGCACTTTTACTCCAACCCTGGTTGTGTTTGCACTGAGCTCTGTGTCGCCTTGAAAGTGAATGGGGACCGTCATATCAAGCAGATTCCTGCTGAAGCTGCCGAGGCTGTCTCAGAGACCGCAGAACACTTTTCCATTCCTCATTGTCCCGTCCAGCTCCTTCTATACAGGCTTGTCAGCGAAGAAGCTGGGGAAAAGCATTAGCTTGGCTTTACCCTTTAACCAAATCATTAAAAAAGAAAGAAAAAAAAAACAAAACTCATCTGAGTATTATCTCTGACCTGGACTTGCTGTTTGGTGCAGCTGAACCACTGCTGTGACTTTGCAGGAATTCCCCTGCTGGAGCAAAGCAAGATGGGGAAATCCCCTCGTTCAGAGTCTTGTCCACTTCCGTTCACTTCAATTGGATGAATTGATCATAATGTAAGTGCAATAATTTAATTTCATTGTTTATATGTAGCTACTTTTCACTGAGAAAAAGTTACATGTATTTATCTGCTTGTGTGCAAAATGGGATCTAGACCTAGCCAAAGAAGTCATGTTAAAGAAGAAAGCGCACATCAGTCAGAAGGATTCATCCAGTCAGAAGTCACAGCTAACTTCTGTGAACGGTCTTGCAGGAAATTCTTCCAGGTTGTGAAAATGGACAAAAAGTTGCTTGAATCAATAAAGAGTACTAAGAAATATATGTGGAAAGTTTAGGTTTTTCATGTCTCTCTTGCAAAAGGGATCCTTGTTTAAATACAGTTTAATGATAAATAAGTAAAATACTTTTGAGTAAAAATGTAGGTTGGTTTTTAATTCAATTTACAGAGTGATGTCTCCTTGAAGTTGCAATCTTGCTTTAAAAATATCTGTTTACTGAGGCCATCACCAGCTGAAAAGGTGTAAAAAGACAGTCTGCACACAAGCAGATAAACTTTTTCTCCGCAGTGAAAAAATAAAATAAAAATTATATATATATATATATATATATATATATATATATATATATATATATATATATATATATATATATATATATATATATATATATAAATGATTGCACTTACGTTATGAGCTATTCATCCAAGTGAAGTGATCAGAGGTCGACAAGACTGTTTACTGAGGCCATCACCATCTGAAAAGTTGTAAAAAGAATAAAATTAAAAACATTGTATTGATTAAATCTTGTTCAGGTGGATATAACTCAGATGTTAGGGAAATAAGAAATAATGTGTGGTGACATCACATTACACCCCCCAAGCTGTCCCGTATTTTGGAGATGTTGAACTGGAAAGCCTAACATAAGGTCAGAATTTGTCATGAACAACATGAAAACTTGGATCCATCTTGCAGGTGGTGTTGTCATGGTGTGGGTAACATATATATTTTAACATGGCACTGAATTCACTGTACTCCAATATTATCCACAATTACCAGATCTCAGTTCAACAGAGCAGCTTTGAGATGTAGCGGAAGAGGAAATCCAACGCCATGTTTCTGATATCTTGTTGATTCTGTGCCATAAAAAAGTGGGTTTTGACCCAACTGTCAAATTCTGACATCAACTAAGCCTCACCTTCCTGACAACAGGAAGTATAATGTTAACTCTAACCCTTGGAGTCATGCCACAAACCCCACAGGACATTGGGCATTTTGAATCAAAGCTCCCCTTTTGTTCCTTTTACATATGTTGTATCTGAACAAACTCTACCTCGAGCTGTGGACATGCAGGCTTCGAAATGAGCCATTATAGTCTTAAGGCATTAGGGATCCGAAGTTGTTAAAAGCTTTTTCCTACATCAAAGCATGTTGGCATGGTCAAGCCTCAAAATCTGACTTCTTGCCAATAAAGACGAAGGCATAATAACTTCCATACACCAAAGAGGAAGTGACTACAGCTTCTGTCAGGAACGTCAGAGTTTGGCCAAATTTTAAAAACTTATTTTCAGAGCCGAGTTGAGTGCAACCAAATGTAATGTTGAGGATCACTAGTAGTACTGCTTAGTGGTCCCATCTAGTGGCGACGTGTGTAATTGAGTGGCTGGCTCGCCAGAGGCGGCAAAGTGCGACGTGCGTGGTCACGACACACCAATGGTTGTGACATGTGCCACAGCGTCACTCAGGTGTGTTCAACACTGCTTGCAGCTTTAAATTAGTTTTGGATCTATGATGATTTACACATCCCTTTCCTGACTACTTTATTTGTTTAATTAAAATATTGCATGATTAATGTTTAAGCGACTAAAAAAAAAAAAGGATCCCGTTTATTTTTTATCTCACTTTTAAAAAAAATATATTTTCTGGTCCTTAGGTACTGTTAAGTTGATTATGTTGGCACACGTCACAAAATGTGTGGACACCACTGCTTTAGATCCTAAAATGTTTAACTTCTTATATTTTATAGTAAGGAATAATATTTATCCTTGTGTCTGTGGTCTACAGAGCTCATATGTTTTTGGGCCTTTACACATAGAATATCTGACATTGGTTTGTTAATTGTGTTAATTCACTTTTTTTCTAGTAAATAGCCTATAGTTTGTTGTATGTCACAATTAGCACATACATTAGAATAATTCAAGAAAACATTTAAATAAGCATGTACAGCTGTACAACCCATTTATCACCATAAGCTGTAAATTGGCTGTGAGTTGTCAAGTAAACTTCAAATATACCTTCACTCCCAAGAAAGAGTAGTAAAATACTGACAGTCAAATTTGTGTATTAGGAAATCAGAGGAAAAATGAGAAAAATCTGCATTTTTTTATTTGTCTGATTTTGGAAAAGCTCTGTAGAATTCAGGATCCATCCGTGGAGCATCTGTATAAAGAAAATACTTCTGCTCAGTCTCCTGGTGAGAGCAAATCCATGTGACAGGTAGCTGCATTCCAGAACTTCCCACTCAAAATAAACAATAAGGGGAATCCAAGCTCTTTTACATATTCTCTGGGGACTGCATACATTTGTATTGACATGGTAAGAAACAGAAATATAGCCTTGTGCACCTGCAAATGCTTTGTGAGATGCTTTGTGAGATTTTTGTTGAATCTATGGGATTTGTTTTCCCTCAAGTAAACTGTGCATGGAGAACACTAAATTACGGCACGCTCAAGTCTGTCTGCAATTTGTTATTCATTTTGATTCATCTATCAAAGTCTGAAAGAAAGCCTGGTTTCCCACCTCCCATCCATCTGAGGAGGGGGAAGTCTGTTTTAAATGGAGGTGACATTTGTCACTGAGTGTTGCAACTGATTAACTTGACGAGCTCTCCAAGTGTTCCTTACCCATAGCAAATTTCTAGGGGTGGTTTCTTTCTCTTTTTTCAGTCAGGTAAAAATGCTGCACAGGCACCATCTGCTGCTACAGCATGTCAGGTCCTTTGCACAACTTGAAATATTAAGAAAGGGATTCGATGCTCTCCAGACCCTGATACCTGAAAGTAAGCTGGGATTTTTTACAACCAACTTTAACAAGGCACAGGGAAAGAAATACAAGACACATGGAAGCTGAGGTGTTTTCATTTTTATTATGCTATTGTGTAGAAATTTTAGACTGACAATAGTTTCTTACAGATGGAATAATGTTGGAACATCAGTGTACACACATTCTGTATAAAATGTCAGGCAAGATTTTGAGACTCTGTAGTTCTGTTTACTGTTGCTCTCTGAATTTCAGGCCTCTTCCACAGCTTGATCAACAGGGGACAGAAGCTTAAAACTCTTGTCCAGCCGTCCATCCATCTCAACTTTCTCCTTTCAACTTCCTTTCTTTTTTTCCCGCTCCATCCTACCATCAATTGTGAACAAGACACCAAGATGATCTACCTTCTCCAGTTGAGAACCATGGCTTCAGACTAAGAATAGCTGACACTCAACCAAGCCACTTCACACTGTGTGATTAATGTATTCTGCATATCAACCCTAGAAGCAAAAGACCTTGCAAAGATCCTGACTTAAGCCAGTAGAAGTGTTCCATTACTAAGCAGTTCTGTACTAACATTGAATAAAAGAGCACTCAGGAAGCAAGAAGTCAAGACCTCAAGAGCAACATAAAAAGCATTATAGTCTGTAAATGTCTCATGGTGTTTACCCATAATGTTTACCCATAAAGGGGAAATTTGCAAGCCATATAACACCATGCCAACTGTGAAGTAAAAGGTGACAGCATCATGTTGTATGGCTGTTTTGCTGTAGGAGGGACTTGTTGACTTCACAAAATAGATGGAGTCATTAAGGAAGAACATTTTGTGGAATAATTGAAGTAAAATCTCAAAGCATCAGTGAAAACTTAAAGATTGGGGACCAAGGGGTCTTCCATATTAACAATAGCCTTAAGCAAATTAGCTACAAAGTGGGTTAAGGAGAACAAAGTCAATACTTTGGAGAGGCCATAATAAAGTCCTGATCTCAATCTGATAGAAAATTTCTGGGCAGAGCTGAAAAACTGTCTCTCGTTATTCTACATTTAGCCAAACGAATTATTTTGGTAATCCTAAATGAAATAAAACAGGAAAGGTTTAGTCTGATTAAGTATCAGACAGTGAGAAAAGGGGTGTGTCTTTTTTATAAAGTTAATGTAAATATATGGTTTCAGCTGTTAAAAAAAAAAAAAAAAAGGGGGAAGGCTCTTACCAAAAATATTTGGTATAGATACGTTAATTACACACATAACAACTCCACCATTGAGTTAGGCTGTTCTTGCTCTCTAAGCAACTGTTAGCTTTGTCTTTTGTTGGAAAAAAAAAATAGGTACAGGGAAATAGTTTTGCTTTATATTTTGTTTTAAATTAATTCATCTATTTTGTTTGGTTTTAATTATGATTTTAAACTACTTCTCAGACAGTGCAGCAGGAAAAAGACAGACATACACATTACTTCATTTCAGCAACTTGATAATCTACCACCAGTGAGAAAATTTTCAGCGTTGTAGCACTCCTCATTTGGCATGTGACTCCACAGGGAATGCAGTTTATACGTACTATGTTTTAAGCTAAATGGGAGATATTGTAATTCCACTGGAGTTTTTGATTTGTCTAATGGTGGAGATTTTGTTAAGAGCACAGCATGCATTTTGCGTGACAATTTTCTCTAGACAGTAGCAGATAATGGATGACTCTGGAGAGGCTTAGATGAGATCAGTGGGGAAGAAGCTCAGTGGGAGACTGGAAGAAAAAGGCTACCTTGCTTTCACTCGATATGTTCAGTATGCATCCACAGGAGGCGAATGATTGATTCATCAAGCCGACAGAATCGATAGAAATCTGCTTGAGTTGCCACTCATTGCATCGAAGTAACAAAAGTCTGAGTCAGATTTAAACATTGCAAATATGAGGAAGAAAGAAATTAAGGAAATTAGGTATGGAAGTTTAAAAAAAATATTTGCTCAAAGAAACCCAAGACACCCCCATACATTTGCTGCTGATCTGATCACATTGCATTTGTAAATGTTGATCAACTACAGTTTCTACATGACAAAGCCATTGCAGAATATATCCCACTGCACAAACTGATTTACTTTCCTCCGCTGAGTGACTCAACAAAGAAGATGCCCTGTCCAAAGGAAATTCCTGAGGTTCAGGTAAAGAGGGAGAGAAAATTAAATCTCTTCTCGTCAAAACTTTGCTTTATAGGCACTGCAAAGGTACTATAAATCAAGATCAAAACTAATTTTTATTTACAACTTTCCATTCTGGTGAATAACATTATTTCTTGCTTAAAAGGAGACTCTGGACTTAAAAAAAAGAAAACTATTATTCATCTGTAAGCAAGCAATGAAGCAAAGTTAATCACTATCCATTGATTTTCCTGACAATCTAGTGTGACCACAAGTTAGCTTTCCATTCAGATTAACACCCCCCCCCAAAAAAATATCAATGTGCATGTGATGAAGTTATTTTTGTCGTAAATCAACATTGCTAATGGGGGTGGCGGGGGTCTTAATCTGAATGTGCTTTGTTTTCTTTATTATACAGAGAGTCTTAAAGCAAAACAATATGTTTTCCATTGGCTGCCAGGCTGTAATTTTTTTTCCTTGTGGAAGAAAGAAGTGTTTTTTAAAGTGTTCCCAGCTTGGTAAACCATGTAGTTCCTCTTCTGGAGTAATAGCAAAGGGCAACATGTGAAGAAGAAATACTGGTGCACAGTCCCGAGACAGAGCGACTGGGCACCGAGGTCAAAACAACGACCAGCTGATACACAAAAATATCAGTTCCAATCCAGCAGAGCCGAGGGGTGCCCACTGTTTTGAAGAATAGGATTCTGCACTGTATCTATCTTACATCTAGACATTAATTGTTACTACTGATACAAACAAACCCCTTTTATCACTGACTGGGGAGGCTAAAACAACAGTAATTCAGTTTGACCTAAAGACACCATCCAATAAAACATCAGCATTTTATTTTACTTCTGAAAATGGGGGATAATAAGCATTCAGCTGTCTCCAAAATAATAAAATACACATTTTAAGAACATACAATGGCTTGGAAGTTGGGATTTCACGTGACAGATCAACACAAAGTAGACTCCTTTGAAATGGAAGAAAAAAATATATATATATATCAAAACAATTTTCTTCCATTTCAATATTTTAACAAATAGAAATATGAAAAGTGTGGTATCCCCATGAAATGAAAACCACCTGTATATAATTCATTCTCACTATTAATCCAGATGGTCTGTTAAGGCTTCAGATGTTTGGTAGTTAAACAAACAGCATCATGAAAATCAAGGAACAAAGAAGACAAGTCAGGGATAAAGTATGAAAAAGTTTAAAGCAGTGTAAGGTTGTAAAACAATACCACGAGCTTTAAACATCTCATAGACCCTTGTTCAATCCATCATCTGAAAATAGAATAAGTATGGCACAACAGCAAATCTGCCAAGACAAGGTGAGAGGAGAGCATTAATCAGAGAAGCAGCCAAGATGCCAATGGTAATTCTAGTTCTTTCACACCTGAGATCCACAGCTCAGGTGAATGTTTTATTGACAGAACTGTTATAGACGTACTCCACAAATCACACCTTTATGGGAGAGTGGTGTAACCCAGTGTAAAATATCCCCTTAAATATTCCCCAGAGCTTTAGATGCACCACCAGTATGGTTCAGTATGTTTCAGTCATGTGATCATTATCTCATGATGTATTCAGTAAACCACTTGTGTGGAGTGGTAATAGAGGCCTGCTCCAGTGTCCTCCAGTCAGGTATGAGGTGGAGAGCTGGGTCCCGTTTCAGAAAGTGAGATTAACTAATTCTGAATAGAAGGCAGTTACTCTGAATAAATCTACCCAGCTCTGTGATACTCAGGATTGTTGGTTTCAGAACAGGAGATATCAACAACGCAACTGAACTCTGAGTCAAGTTAGCCTGAGTTAAGCGTGAGAATATAAAAAGCCCTCATCAATGGAAGGCAGATAATGCGAATCACCATGGCAACGGGAGGAAATAAGAAGCCTCAACGTGCGCATTTCTCACTGATGGAATGACAAATATTATACTATTGCAGCTGTAAAAAAAAGCGAGAGTTTGTGTGATGCATACCAAGTTAATGCTTGAGTGTGATCTGACAGAGAATTAAAGTTTTACTCTTGCCACTACACTTGCTTACCCTCCTTCCTCGTCCCCCAAAAGGGTCAGTGATTTTATATGATTGAACAAAACATTAATAACTACTGTATTTTTTTCTTGCAGCCAATAAAAAACACTTAATGAAATGAAAGGATTCCTGTCGTTAGTATAGGAAGTGATGAGACCGGTCTCGAGCTGTTTTTTTCCTGGTCTTGGGCTCAATCTCGAGCTCGGATTGTTTGGCCTTAGTCTTGGTCTCGTTCGATAATTTGGGTCAAGACCGGTTCAAGACTCAATAGCTTTTGTCAAAATTACGAAAACTTAACTCCCTTTTATCTTCACAACAATGTGAATTAAAAGCAGTGATCAGAGCGCAGCTGCGTCCCACCATCTCAGAAAATACAGTGTTATTGCTAATGACCGCGCAATCGTGTCGCACGTGATTGTTTACAAAACCAGACAGCATTTGATTTAAAAGAGCGCGTCTGCGTGTTCACATGCGGTGCAGTACGAGCTTTTGCTGAACAAACACCTGCATGTGACCACAGAAAATAATTAAATGTGCTTTTTAAAAACAAGAAGAATTTTAAGACGGGAAAGTAAAGGGGAAAGCAAAAACACCGGGTCATCTGTAAGTTTACAGCAGACACAAGGAAAAGTAAGTAATAATGCAAAAAATATGTGCAACAATGCTGTTTCAACACTAAGCAGCTAAATAATAATAAAAAAATGTAAATAGACAATAAACCTCCATCACCGCTCTACGTGCAAAACTCATTTATCAAGTGAGTTAATTGCGCTACTGGTTAAGTCTTAACCAGCAGCTTTTAACCAGAAGCCGATGAAACAAAAAAAATAAAATAAAATAAAATAAAATATACATACATACACATACACACAAAATGGGGAAGTTCCAGTGGGTCAGTGGCAAAGCAAGGGGCAATGAAAGCATCTAGGTTCACACATCACTAAGAACAGAAAAAACAGAAGACTAAAAGCTATAAGAACCAAATTAAGATACCAATCCTGTTTATTTAATGCAGGCCAGGGGACCCTTTTAGGGTTAAAAGGATGGCAAGCTATTGAAATCTGTCTGGGAGCCATAACAACCTGCAAATTCCTCCATACTGGTCTGGTTGGATGGTGTTACACAAACATCACTACTCATCCTTTCTCTGTTGTAGAGAATTGTGCATGGACATTCCCCCTCAAATACAATGGACAAATAAAATCCTGGACTCTCTTTGTTTGATGTGTGTCAGTTGGCAACTGTGCTGACTGGTGCTATTTATCAATGGGGAAAGTTATGACTGTCTTTTCTGCATTTCGACAAACCTTGTGCAAATTACTTTTGAAATTCAACTGCAGTATTGTAAATATTTGTTTATTTTATGAGTTATTCTATGTATTTTCAGTTTTTTGTGGTGTTCACTTTAAGGTTTCCCAATATATGGTACTGAATACAATCATCATTCTCTGTGTTGTTTTTATTAATTACTGAGGTCAGCTTCAGTAGTCATTTCCTGGCCTTCTGAGTTTATATTGCATCTAGCCTTTAGCACCATAATCAGTGCTACAGTGGCATTAAGAAAGCCATTGTTGAGCCACAAGAAGTCCCAGCTGCAGTTTTCCACAAGCCTCATTGGTGACACAGCAAGCATGTTGAAGGGAAGGACGGGTTCTGTTCAAAACAGACCAATATTGAACTTTTTGGTCTGAATACAAAATGATCTGTTTAGTGGAAAAGAACACTGTTCGAGTTAGCAGCATCATACTGTGGGTATGACTTTTTTAAGCAGGGATGTTGAGAGTTGACGGTAAGATGGATGGAGCCAAATACAGGAAAGTCATGGAAGAAATGCTGAGGCTGCAAAGGATTAAAAACTGGGATGGAGGTTCGCATCCCAGTATCACAATGATCCTAAACATACAGCAACAATAGAATGATTTAGATCAAAATGTGTTCTTCTGTTAGAATAGCCCTGTCAAAGTCCAGATCTAAATCCAATTGTGAGTCTGGGACAGCCTGAAAAAAATGTCTAAGCTTGAGTTGTTTTGCAAAGGGGCTTGGGTAAATTTTTTAGTTTCTAGATCCCCAGAGTTTGTAGACATACCCCATATTACTTGCAGCTGTAACTGAAGTAAAAAGTGGTTTTACAAAGTAGTAACATGGGGTCATGGTAAAACAAATAGAAGACTTTCAAAACCATGCATTATTTGCCTCTCACTTAAAAGTTACACAGTATTTTGTTTTGGTCTCCCATAAAATCCCACTAAAATACACTTATACTTACAAAGGGTTATAATGTAACAAAATATGAACATTTTAAATGACAGGTGTTAAAAAAAAAACAAAAAAACACCTTTTAAATAAAAATCATATTTTGCATATAAACTGTCAGATGTAATTTACATGTAAGTATTAGAGCAGAAACCCACAGATCACCACAAGTACTGGCACTGCTCGGTGACGCCTTAATTTTGAGGCTGCAAGCTTATTCCCATATCTGTCCTGCTGCTTTAGGGTAGCTGCGGGGAATTTATAATCTGCAAAAAAGATGTTCTTACAGCGCAGCACTTACTGTATCTATCATCCACATGGATTTATACAGACATGCAGACTGAGTGATACAATAAAAGTGTTACGTTTGGTTTTAAACTTATCTTGTGACTCTCAAAATTTAATTAAAAACACTTCATGAAAAGTCTTCTTTTTTGTTGCTAGATTTCATTCAAAGTGGTACAGAGGGATTTTTCACCCAAAATAAAACATCTCATTTTTAGATTTAATGTTTTTTTCCTCAAAGCATCTTCCACATACAGTATACTTAGGATAAATGATACACCACATGGATAAGCATGGAGATGCCACACAGATGGAACAATTAAATTTTAGGATTAAAAGAACATGGTTTGTAGTACTGTGCCTCATAGTCAGAAAGTTATGCTCTGTGGGTGTTTGGACCTTGGTTTTCATTTGCCATTATTGATCAACTCTTTGTTCATTTATGTAACACTTCCCTCCCCTTTGACCAAAGTTATCAAATTTTTTCCATATGAGCTCATCGCAGTTGGAGAGAAGTGAATAGAAATGGATAAACCACAAAAGCGCAAGGGGGTTTGTGCAAGAAAAAAAAAAGGCTAAAAAGCCTACAAGTGGACACAGCAAAATGTGCCAAACTTACTAATATGTTTGCCGTTGCCACCACAAGTTTGACTGCGCATACATCGGAGGAGGCGGAGGAGAGACCTGAGACCCAGGGATAGATTGAGGAAGAGGTCAGATTAGCCACTGTCAGCTTGGTAAAATGTAGTTGAAATGTTCATGAAGAAGGACAATTCATGTAGGGAGGAGGGCTTACAAGTATTATGATCACGTACCATTAGTGAAACATTGCTTTTCCGAAATGGATGCATTATCATTGGTAGGTAACCAGAGAAATAACAATTGTGAAATTCTCTTTGGTTTTCATACTTTAAGGTGCCACTTTGATGGGGACCTCTTTATTTTACATGGATATATGGTTTTATTATGGGTATAGTTTTGTATTGGTATGAACAGTATCTTTCATAAAGAAAACTCAAAAAAGTCAACTCTAACAGCACTTCTTTGACATCAACTTTCATTTCATGATGGGAATTGTGACACTGTGGCCATCTCTCAAAAGATGAAAGTCTCTAAGTAGTCAAAGAGTGTATCAATTTTTTAAACATTGTTACTCTCTTTATTGTCAGCTGCTACACTTTATTTTAATTTTTAAAACAACACAACTTGCACATATGTCCTCTGGTATGTTGTGTACCTTTGGATATTGTATAAATAATCACTGTGGACCACCATGGCCAAAAATGCCAGGGCCATTTTTAGGTACCAGTCCAGTCCTGCTGGAAGGAGAATGTTCTTCTACATCAGTGTAACCTATTATTACAAGCACCTGATGGCAGTTGTTGATTACAAGGGTGCCACAATCAGTTATTAGGTTTGGGAGAAAATTGTCATGTTTGTATTTTCAGACTAATATGGAGAAGATGTCATGGTTAACGATATTGTCATCACAGAAGGTATTGAGTTGTTAGAAGAAGAAATGGTCTTTGAGCGAGGGTGAGTATTTGATTTTGGGCCTGGAGGCAAAGGTTGTTAGTATGGCGTTGGAGTCAGGATGATGAAGGAAACAACATGAGGAGGTTCAGAGTTGAGTACTGGAGTCTGGACAAACAAGTGTCAACAGTGGAGTGGATTTGTTGAAGCTGTTGTGAAATCCAGATAGGTTTTTCTGCAGCTGAGGCTTGTTGCTTGCCCAAAAGATTCTTCTTGGAAGAAGGATGAGGGAATTTCCATGATTTTTTTCCCTTTGAGGTAACTTTGACACAGCAGGCAGGTACGTGATCTTAAACAAGAACACATAGCATTGATCTTCAGGCGTCAAATGATCGACATGCAGCTCCTTCTGCAGGTTTGATGAGCTCAATTTGCAATATGTAAATCAGGTGCATCTTGCTCGGCCCCACCTTCAAGAGTTGTTAAAAACAAACAAACAAACAAACAAACAAACAAACAAACAAACAAAAAAAACACAAGCAAAACAAACATTCCAGAACCTTCACAGAAATACTTTTTACATTGTGCCAGGTTGGTTGCATTTTAATGGAGGACTGTCATTTCACTCTTTTTACAGAGACGAGTGCCTCTATCAAACATTAAACAAAAAGAAATTATGAATCCTTTAGGTGAATGAAAATAATGAAGATTTTTTTCATTTTTGTTTCAAAAAGTTATATTTTTCTGCATTCACTTTGGAATGTTTTGAGTGATCAAAAAATATAAGGATTGACTGAGGCGGTGTAACCGTAATGCATTGATATATTAACATATAAAGCCTGTTAAGAAGAAGACTGATAGACTGATCACAATTGGAACATATTCATTCTATATATTGTTCTAATTTATTCACTAACCATCCCTTTTAATACTCAACCCATTCTGTTTATACTGGAACTGACATTAGGCTTTTTTTCTATAAGAAAATTGTGCATTTATGGGTTTTCCATTGTTCCCCCAATCATCAGAGAGCGGTCTTAATGAAAGACCATTAGCCTAAGCAATATGTCATTCTCCAGAGTAGCCTAAATGTTATACATTTAAGGCATTAAATACCTAGCAAAGCATTTTAAGTCATTTAATTTCGAGTCTCTGTCCAAGATATTAGCAAAATAATCTTATAACTGGTGTTTTTCTAAGCTAAAGGCTGACCGCTTCTGTGAATATAATGTATTCTGAAGAGGTTCAGCAAATCAGTGCAACGATAATTTTAACCTAAATAATTTCTATGTGTTAAAGAAAACAAATTAATAACAGTGCATCGTTTTCTAATTCAGTTAAGACTTTAGAAATCTCCAAAGATATTACGTAGAATTTAAATGGAGTGCAGATTACTTTGTTTTTGGTTTGGTTTTTGTTCCAGCAAATTCATGTTCCCTGTAGTATTAATACATTACAAAGCTGTAATGTAATTTGCCTTTATCTTTCTTTGCTGTTAATCAGAGGTGTTAATGAAGCATCCAATCTAAAACACTTCTGTCTTTAGCAGACATTTAATTTCTCCTCTATATGTGCTGATGACCCACGACAGAGATAATGCATTACCTCAACCTCACCAAAAGCCTAATTTTAATACAAAATTTTTGTCTATAGTCAGAGTGGGCCCAAGGTTATATGGGGCCTTAAGCAAAATTTGTTGTGGGGTCCTCGCCCTGTTAGGAACATCAGCACCATTAACAGCTTTTCAATACAGATTTGGTGGACTCTGGAAGAAGGGGACAAATTTAAAATCAATCATGGATAATTGGTTATAATTTGCTGAGATATCTGTGATTATCAACTTTCAAGTCCAGTCACAGATTGTCATTTGAATTTGATCTGTACTTTGACTAAACCATTCTAAAGCATTAATATCCTTTGATCTAAACCACTCAGTTGTAGTGTCAGGTGTATGTTTACATTCAGTAGTTTTCACACGGGAAGCTGACACTCCACCCTGGTGTCAAGCACTTTGCCAGCTCTAAATGGTTTTTCTCCAGTACTACCCTGTATTTAGCTCTATGCATCTTGCTTACAACTCTAGCCGGGGGTTGTCCAGGGTTAATTTTTTGCCACACAGGGTAGAAATTTATATTTGTGAAAGAGCACCTTCTTCATGTTTGCTGTCCCTTAAATGGCTTGTGGAAGACTGCAAATGAGACTTGTGTTGGTTTTTTTGTTTTGTTTTTTGTCAATGATGGCTTTCTTCATTCTACTCTTTAGTGAAGCCTAGATTTGTGGAGTACACAATCAGCAGTGTTCCTGTCAACAGATTGTTCCATCTGACCTGTTGCTTTCTGCAGCTCCCCACAGTTTCCATGCTCTGGGGGAGCTGCGCAGTTACCATAATGGTAATTCTGGGGTTTACCATCTGTTTCTCTGATTAATTCTCTCCTTGCCCGGTCAGTCCGTTTACTTAGAATTGACTTTGTGAAACATTCACCGTATTTCTTATGATCTTGCAAGAAATAGGTGGTTTTTAGAAAACGGAAGGAAAACAATACAAATACATTAGGAAATACAACATTTGAGATTCAAATCTGTCATCATGGATAAAAAAAAGGCATTTTAACTTGAGCCAATGCATTGCAGTGTCCCTTACCATTTGAACTGTTAGTCTTTATTCCAGTAAAAGCATGCTATAGTAGTGATGCAAATTCACAGCTCCCCCGTTTTCATTCATTTGCTGAGCGATCACAAAGCAAACCCATCACACAGGGGTTTCTAGCACCCTCCCAGCTGACCATGGCTAAATGGTGTTTTTGCTCTACTGAACACTAATCCCTTTGTCAGATAAGGACCATTATAGCAAGCCCAGTTTTGTATGAACAGACAGTGAACCTGTATGAGGCAGACAGTGCCACTCTGCAAGGCTCTGCATGTTTTTAATACCACCACATGTCCCTCATGTAGCACATTGGGTCATTCCTTGTAGCATTCAAAGATGAGATTCGATTGATGATGGGTTGTGGGGGGAAAAAAAGCCTCTGTTGTGGCTCAACACAAAGGCTTGTGAAAAGCAGAACAAGAAATTTACTTCACAGCAAGGGCAATTTCTTCATATTTTACTGCAAACTGGCAGAAATCAGTAAATGTGAGCATTTGCAAACATGGCCTCAGTAAATGAGCTATTCTAAAAGAGTGCAGGCCATTATATGTACTATTATCCTTTACATCTGCACATAAGATTTCAGCATGAAATCAAGTTTGCTCCCACAAAACCCATCGGTTCTCCCCAATCCAGAAAGCCACATGAAAATGAGCTACCAAACAGATGCACTTTATTTGTGCAGAAGCATCAGGCACTGTGATTTTTCTCACTGTGAAAACGAGGAGCTAGATGTTTACAGCCCACAGGGAGGGAAATTTAGCTTGGAAATGTCTCGTATACTGAAGCTCATAATCATCTGTGTTTTTTTGCAGCACACTTGAACAATATGAACCGTGTGGTGAGTAAAGGGTTCCTTTGCAAAAATCTGAAGCGATATAGAATTTGATAGAAGTATCAAATTAGGCCTGGATAGGTATGGGAATAATAAACAAGGTTAAGAACACTATTCATATAAAAGAGGTATGCATTCACCTGTTCATCCATCCGGCTGGTCGGCTGTCTATATTTTCCTTCTGCGGTTTTTGTGGGTTATTTAAAGACTGACCATCTGTATTGTGAATTTTTGAATTAATATGTAATTCTGTAATTTTTTAATTAAGTTGATTAACGAGCACCTAACAAACTCTTGAATGTAGCTGTTTTCTCTCTTCAAAGTGTGCTGACTTTTAACACCCTGCAATACAGTTAATGTAAATTAGGCTTAAAATTGAAATCTTCAAAAAGAAAACATATTTATCTTCTTACTGCATTGCACTTTCTTCTCACTAGTCATTTATTTCTGTGAATATATTAAATGAGACTATGACTGCTTACCCATTGTTCCTCTGCAAGACCCAGATAACATGAAATGTTCACAGATTGACCACCCGGGGCACTGTGGCAGCACAAACATCAACAGAACAATTTGTTTCCTTCCCTCCTCCTGCTGATGTGACTCCTCTTCAGCTGCAGACTCCTTATTAATGCCATAAAGGGTCAATTCTGTTGATCTTTGAAAGAGCTAAAATCTTTTGCATAACATGTGGATGAATCTTGGGAGTATAATGTCAAGGGAATAGGCTGTGAGATTGCAGCAAGTGCTCAGAATGACTCTGCTTCCCTCTAAACATCACACACTCACTCACTCACTCAGGGAGCTTCTCTTCCCCTCCTATCGCTTGTACCAGCACTTCTATTTCTGTATGTTTGTACTGAGTGCTGTCTGAGGTGGATGTTATTGAGGAAACCAAATGTTCACACTAATTAGGTTTTTGGAAGTTGAATGTAAATCTATTAACCTGTTTCTTTACACAGGAAGACCATTAATGCAGAAGTTAATTGAGTGCTGTTTTATTTACATTTGGTGCCTTATTAACTGGAGTAAGTGTGCGCTTTGTGCGTCAGTGTTGGAAGTGACTGATGGCCTATTCAGGGTTGCACCATGCATTCACACAATGTCAGATAGCATTAGGAGTCTGCACAGAGTAAATCTCTGTAGAATAAGAATGCATAACTTTTGATACAGAGGATGGATTTTTAAAAGTTGAACCTTTATAATTCAACAGACAGACAGATAGAAAATTGTTTCAAAAGAAAAAAAACTCAGGAAACTAATGTGTGCAAGCTCAGCCAACAGTTTTCTTCACTTCCTGTCACTGAGTTTATGTACATATTTTAAAATTTCAATAATATGCTCTTATAAATGAATAACAGCAAAAATAGTTGGTTACAGTTTTTAAGCCCATCCGCCTTTAACAGAACAGAGTTTGTGTTTGACAAATTTTTGTTACTAGAAAGCAACTGGTCGCCCTTCACGTCTTTTAACAGCAAAAACCCACATTTGAACAGAAAGTGCCGGACTACAAAGGCTCCAGCCACAGTACACTGTGAGAGTACAAGGTCTTGGTTGAAATGCTGTAGCATGTTTTATACTGATGCAATGCTCAGACCTTTATCCTTCATTTGACACTACGTAATACTGGTCTGTCTCACTGCTTAGCATGAAGAGTGGACATTTAAAGTCAGTCTGTGCTGTTTAAATGTCAGCTGCTCCAACAAAGATGCAGTCAGAGACAGATTTTTTTAAATGTATTTTATCTATAGCCGCTGGTGTCTTAACATAAAACAACATCCTTCTTCTTGTTAAAGAATTAAATGCCATCTATGGATAATCCATTAAAGTCAGTTTAAATTGAAAGAGCTTTAAACCGTTTTTCGACTCAAGCAGTATTATGGGAAGTATTATTTTATGCTATTTATGTAAAAGCAAACTGGAAGTTCTGAGTTAAATTTTTCATCTAAAATTACAGATGCATAGTTCGTCTGCATGCTATGCTTTGGGATTCAAATCCTTCGACTCAATGGCTTTCATTATGTGATTACTGAAGAAAAGCGAATAGATGATAAAATAATTTGAACATTTTCTTTTGAACATCTCATTTCATGGTCCTGTGGAATAAAATCTCAATTAACTGGACCTGTCATTATCATTGTCTCACTCAAATTTCTTTTCAGTAACCTCTCTAAATTGGCATGCCAAGTTGAGTCTCTGTTCCAACACTTAACATTTGTCAAATAAGAAAAAAAGATTCCACTGATCTACCAAGAAAACTGTTTTCTACTTTTGGAGAGTACAAGGAGGATCAGAATAGATCAGGACAATTTAAAATAACTAAAACAGTATAAGCCCTTAATCTTTTGCTGTCATAAATAATTTACTGCTATGTTAAAACCTTTCCTCACCTGCAGATTTTCCAGACATTTCACTAAGAGCCTGTGAGGAAAATGTCTGCAACATGCCCCAAAGTAAATGCTAGAGACATTTTTGTTTGCACATGCCACCTGATCAGGATGTCTCCCCAGTACCTGTTGGAAAATGGCCCTGGAAAGTCACGACGCAGGCAGACCAAGTGATGTACATGTAGGAGTGAGCTTAATGGCTCTCCAACTTGAAAATGAGGCTTGTTGAAAGTCATGCGATAAAACAAACTGTCATCTGCTTAAGATATATATTTGAAAACTTTAGAGACAACCATTTCATCAAACATGGTCGCCAGGAAGCTGCAATGCACACGCTGAATATGACAAAAATTTTCACATGACAAACTTCAAATTTAACTTGAATAAATTTATTCAATTTATTCAAGTTTTAAATATCAGTGGTCACCTTCGTTATGATGCCATATTGTTAGAGAACAGTAATTGTTACTTGAGTGGCTAGAGTGGTGAAGCCACACACCTGCAAAGCAGAAACTTGAGTTTTGCATTTGAAAAGCAAAGCTGCCTTTGAAGAAACGTATCTAGTCCCACTTCATCCTGGTTTCATTACGCTCAGGCTTGACAAATACGGTGACAGTCTTCTTTGGTCATCTGTAAACTCCAGTGCCTTACTCCCTAAATCACTTCCGTTTCTCATGAACCCATACAGACTCTTAGTTCTGCAGCACATCGAGATGAAAAAACACCCCTGTCATCTACCTATGCTTCAGTAAAACAACCCTTTCTCCATCTCCACAATGCAGCAAACAAACTCCACTCTAATTTGATTGTGCATCTGAAAGGATATCAAAACTCAAACTAGTTTAGGAAGTGCTTAAATAATTGAATGTCCTTGCACCTCATCGTTTGGGTAACTGAATTTTGAACTATTTTGATTTTTTTGATTATTACCTCTTTGAGAGCTAAAGATCTGTCGAAGCTAAGATGAGGCTGTTGGAATAGGAATTAGTCTGAACTGTGAAGATTTCATCCGTGTTGTGACAGTTCACCCATAACAATAACTAGCGCTAAACTCAGTTCAGTGAGTTTAAATTGAATTAATTTATGTTTAAAGTTTTTTTATCTAAATATTTTTGACCTAAGTTCACAGCTATAACTTGAAATATTTTTGCTTATTTCTCATGTTTTGTCAGAGATAAAGTTTCCAAAAATATAATTAGCATATAGACAATACCACTGCCTAGCATCAGTTTTATTCTCTCCTATTGTCTTTTCTCACATACTCTGGCTGAATTCCCAAAATAGCTGCTCTTATTTGCATATTTAAAAACTTTTATCAGCATAAAATAAAACAGGAATTTTTACATTAAAGTGTCCATTTAGGCTACATCTGTAACTGCTGTCAGAGCAGATGGGATTTAGCATGAGTTTTTTCCATCTAAAGCTGGTGTTATGGCTTCTCTCCACACTCCAAAACCCAGACAATTAGCAAATGTATCTCCCTAAATTGCCCTTGGGTATGAGTTTTTGTGTGTATAGCCCTCCGTGACTCTACACAGACCAGTGGAAAAAGACAAAGAGGGATGATGGGGAAAGGTTTTGTTGTCTAAACAACTCTGGTTTGCTTAAAGGAAAAACATAATTCCTTAGCTCCTTTTCGTTTTCAACTGTTCAGGCTTGTAGCTCCCGATAATTATATTCATGAACAAATTTAGGAAAAATGTCAAATATAAAAGGAATGAAAAAGGAAATTGCCAAAAAAGGGACATTAAGGAGGGATATACAAGCACTAACTGTAATTTACCAGAGCATTAAAACAGTGCAGTTCTGATAGCAATCAGATAGACATTGTAATTTCTGACTTGCATTATACCTCTGACTAACTTCC
The DNA here is from genome assembly GCA_014839685.1 of Anableps anableps. NCBI lineage: Eukaryota > Metazoa > Chordata > Actinopteri > Cyprinodontiformes > Anablepidae > Anableps > Anableps anableps. The sequence continues at coordinate 23,228,723 of CM026072.1, read as the reverse complement.
TCTGTTTTTTAATTGAGTGATGCAGTAACTCCAGTACCTCGATCAGAGCTTTAATTTGTGATTTCACCACCCTAAATCAAGAAGTTTTATGATGCACAGCAGGTGGGATACTGACTGCTCATCCTCCAAGGAGTACGACAAGAACTTTGGAACAAACTCGTCAAAGTTGATTTATTGGAAGAAGCATGGATGCCAAACAGCTGAAAGTTAAATTGAGAGGGCATGATAATATTCTGAAGCATAGTTAAGCTAAAGATAAAGTGGATGGAGAATTAAATATCACACTCTTTACCAGTGTTGTTGTGTTTTGTTCAAACAAATAAAGTGACTGCCATGATATATTGAGCTTCTCTATTTCCCACCTCTGCATCTATTTATTTTTATTTCAAGGTTGCGGGTGAATCTTTAATTACAATTACAGAAAAAGAAAGACTGAGACATTGAAATTGAACGGAAAGTGAATGGGGGTTTTTTTTTCCCAGCAGCCTTTCTACCCTAAAAAGGAACTCAGAACCAGATCCAACACACACAATATTTACTGCCTCCTGTCCAGCTATAATTTAATATCATTTAATATTTCCTTGTTTCTTTGCCATGCAAATACAGCTAAACAATATTTTCTCTATGAAGCTCAGGGAAAAAGCATATTGTTTTGATGAAGTTGCCATCACAGAGTATGCCTTACTTCAGGTAATATAAACAGAGTATTAAACAAAAATATTAGAAACTGAGTTGGTTATAAAGGATTAGTCTAGCTCCATAGAAACCATGCTGTTGGATATCTCCAACCTTTTTCACTGAAAATAATCTCTCATCTGTTATTGTGAAATTATTCAGCGAGAAGGGATTATGAAATTTAATTTTAACAGTGATTTTTTTTTTCTCTCTCTCTCTGCTAAAATAAATTATTTTACTTCTTCAGCTCATCATTATAAAATGAACTGAAAGGGGATTTTGCCACCTATGAATGAGGCAGGTAGATTTGCAGCATCCTTTTAAAGCACAGAGACCTGGAAAGAAGCAATCCTTTCTCCTCCGTTTTAGCATTACTGTGATTATTCCCTCCCTGCTCGGCTGCTGTCAGCATCTGTGTCCTAAGCTTAATCAGTTCAAGTGAAGATGAATCCATTTCTGTGAAAGCTTCACGTGATCACTCATTTTGGTTATTACTTGCTAAGCTTTCATTTTGTTTTTCATTGCTTTCCTTGATGCCAAATTAAAAGGAATTTCATCACATAGCCTCCATTATGTTACTTAATATCTACTAGTGAAAAACTATGCAGGTATTTTTAGCAGGAATGAAATTACATGTCCATTATCTGAATGAAATAGTCATAAATAATGTAGAGGCGGTAATAGAAATAGAAATCCTTTTCCTATTTAAAAAAAAAAATAATAAAAATACTTCAGCGACACAGAGCTGATTCCAACCTGGAATCCCCAGATCTGTAAGGAATCCTCAAAGATCAGGCAGGATACGTGACCTTGTCATAGGTCTTCAATATTTGCTTGATAAACGTCCCGGATGATGACAGGCAAGGCCGGAGTGGGACTCATTTTCAGCCCTGGAGTTTCATGCCTCAGACTGGCCCACCTTAGATAACGTATCACTATTAAGATCATGTACTTATGATCTTACATGTTAAGTCTACAATAACGTGTTGTTTTTTAAAGACTTACAATTCTGTGCGGGTAAGATTTGCTTCACAATGTAGATTTCAACATGAGTGCACATCTCAAAGAATTTTCTTAACAGCATATTCTTTTCAACAATATCAGAATCTATATTTTGTTCAAATGAGCTTTCAGAGACATCCAAACCTTGAAAATGAAAAAAGAGTAAATGAAAATATTATATCAAGTTTTTAAAAATTATAAAAAGTGTAGCACTTTATGTCACTTATCTCCATTTCAAGAAAACAGTTACACCACAACTTAGATTTCACAAATATGAGAACTTGAGTTAAAGGGCAAATCCGCAACACTATTCTGTACAACATCGGAATTCCTTTTCTGCAATATCAAATATCAAGCAAACTAGTGTTCACAAATATCTGATCCTTATGATTAAAAAATAAAATACTGAGCTGTTCTCTGCAAGGTTGTTATTCACAGTAATACAAAACTTTCTAATGACAATATATTTTACAAGGGTGCATCATCGATGACAGAAACTGATATTTAAAAAAAATACATTTCTTTATGTTCAAATCCACAGAAAACAAAACACTGTTAGCTTTTAGTTAGCCACATTTTCCACCAGTTTACAGCTTAACTTTGTTTTGCAAAGTGAAATAATAATTGAGTTTGCTTAGATTTGACAGTATCACAAACACCTAGCATAGTTGGGTAAGGGTTGCATTTTGGGTTTGTATGACCTAGGGAGATTGTATTGCTCAATGGCCCAGGATTTCTGGCTCACACGTCACCCCAGCTCGATGCCAGAACGAGTTGGTAGAATGTGTCTATCAGCTGCTCATGTTGTCATATTTCAATATCTAAGGTCATACAATATCTTTACTGTTATACTCTTTTCAAACATTAGCCACTCAAATTAATATATAAACCTTGAGTATAATGAAACTATTTGCTGGCTGTTGAAGTCTCATTTTTTAAAACTTCAAAAGGTGCCACATAACACTGCCAGAAAGATTATGTTTTAGCACTGCCAAAAAACATGCATCTTGGGATGTTAAAGAAACAAAAACAACGAAAAAACATGTACACTGCCATTTATGATCATAAAAGATAACCTTTGCAGAGGGCTACACTTTAGACTGTCCAGGGGTGTATGTTCTGATCATAGCCTTAGATATCTGAAAAAAGGCTGCTTACCTTTGCAGCTGGGAAAGTTTTTTTGCTAAATTCAACTCAGCTGGACTTATCTTCTCTGGAATCTTAAGAGTTTCCTGCTATAAATGTGAAGTTACAAACAGTACAGCTGCATAATCTCAAAGCCGTTCCCAAAGCAGAGTCAAAGAAATGTTCTAAAAAGCCCCTGAAGGAGATGGAGGTAAAAATCTTGCTCTTTTGGGGAATTTTAGATTTGATTCATCCATGTATAACTGGCAAACATATTTGCTCCACACCAAACTTTTAAAAGAATAGCAGATATATTGAGAAGTTTTAGAAAAAAAGACAGAACAAAGGGTTGTAATTCTACAGGGATGAGAAAGGGGCAGGGTTTGTTGACCAGGCTCCTTTTGAAGTAAACATCCACTGATTTCTATCTGGATTTCCCCTGTAATCCTGTCTTTCAATTTAGTGCTTCAATCCCATGTTCAATGAGGTAAACAACATTGCCTGTCACAATTTCCACTTAGGAGGCTTGAAACACCCACACTTGTAACGTTCTCACACAGCCGGATGCATGACACATTCATACTGTCTACACAGAAATATCTTCCAATTTCTTCTGTTAAAGATGGGCATATTTTGAGTCAAAAGACCTATGTTTACTTAAAATGTTCCACATAATTGTCATATGCTTAAGTCTCAATAATGAAAGTCTGCTTTGACTATATAAAATATACACATTTTTAGCTATAATAGCAAACAGCAGATGTAGCTATTGATGGATGCTGCATTTATTTCAGATAATTGTAGATATGCAGCAAAAAAACAAATCAAGTTTGCCTTGGCAATTGAAAGCTACATTTTGTATTTAAGTTACTTTTTTTCTGTAGGAAGATTGCTAAAAAGTATCAAAAGTGTGGAAAATTTAACAATGTTAAGGATAAAAGAACCATACTACAGTGTTTACTTGAGCAATTAAAACTCTGTTTACAAGAAAGTTGAACGAGTAATTGGTAGGAATAATAGGATTTTGATATTTCTCATCTAAACAACCTTGAGATGCTTCCCAGTTACTGTCAGCTTGTAACTTTCACATTTTAATAGATAAAAATTCATATTGCCACCAGATATAGAGTGTGTCTTTTAAGTGTGATACCCAGCATTATTTTTTTTATTGCGCTTTACTTTGAAGGTCAAAGGGAAGCCGCTCTTCAGTTTCCTTGTTGTGTTAACGGGATGCACGACTAGTTGAACATGTTGCCCTAAGTATCTTGTAATCTTCCGATTAACCTAAACGTTGCTGTTTGTGATATGTAAAAACTCAATTTCTTCAAAAATTGTAAATATTTATTATATTTTTCACCCTTGGAGATCGCCATTTTATTTATTTTATTTTTTTTTCACCTGTGCAATGCATGCCAGGCTGCTGACACGGATAGGTTAAAGTGGAGTTGAGTCCATAAACAAAACATACGAAGTCAAGGTTGTGGAGATTGACTACGGCACACCACAAAATGCCTGGATTGAGGCAAACTGCCTCAAAATTTTCATTTGCCGTTATACATTAGATATCTGTTGAAACTAACAGGCATGATCGGCTTAGTAGTACTCTAGTAGTAGTACTCTAGTAGTAGCTGATATAGTAAACAGTAGTACTCTACTGTTTACTATATCAGCTAGAGCTAACACCGTTAGCAGGAGCTAACACCATTAGCAGGAGCTAATGTGTAAACAAAACAAATTGGAAGATAATGAATGGATGTTTAAAGTAACAATGAAGCATCTTTAAGTCTTTGTAACACACCATTCTAATATATTTGACTAAATAGCTTGAGTTAGAAAGTGGAGCTCTTTGCAGCATACTGTCCATTTGGTATTTCCAAACAGCAGCAGAACAAACACCAGCTTTTTTAACCAAATCTCTCCTCTTCCTCCATTTGGTCCTCCTCATCTTCATTTCCTCTTGTTATTTCTGCATTGCTTTCCATTATAACACGCTCTTGTTCAAATTGAAAAGGCTGAATGTTACTCATTGTGCAATAATTACTGTCCCGGCTGGATGGAGGCAGTGCTGTGGGACCTAGCATACGTCATCTATTAAGAATGCACTGCAGCGTAAACAACATAGCGACGTTAGTGTGACAATATTTTATTTAATTTTTATAAAAACCAAACAGGCTACAGTATTTTCACTGTATTGTTTTTACAATTGTTTTTGTTTCTACATCTGAAATAAATGTTTAGAAATAAAGTCTATTATTGCAACTAATCGTGGATCGCTTTCAGAAATTTAGCAAAGACTTGCATATGGCTACTATCATGGGTTAGTCTGTTAGAGCAGGACTGAAGAAGTCTCCACCACTTTTAAGTAGTTTGTGTGGCTGAACTTTTTTACAGTGTATTGTGTGCGTCTGCCTCTCTCAACATGAACACGCTGCACACAAAGTGAACAGGTGGACACAAGACGTACAGCACCTCCTCTCCTCCGCTGTCGGACAGAGCCCTGCCCTGGTGACAGCCTGGCTAACCATCCAGGTAACAAACAAAACGAGTGTATTTGCCTCCTAAATCTCAGATCCAAAAGTTAAAACTTAACTTGCCTCAATTTTGTCCAAACACAGGATGCCAATAAATGGCATACCGATCCTCGCTACGTTTTCTATGGCCACCACCAGCTGCCAGGAGAATGTTTAAAATGTAGCTCTTAGATTAAATTAGAAAAAAAGAAACAACCTTAAATTCAAATGAATCTCATTGATATAGTCATTACATTTCCTGTAATGGTCCCTGATGAGTTATATTTCAATCATGTTGTTTTTTTTTTTGTTTTTTTATCGCAAATACAGTACACAAACTTGTCTATTAAACATTTAATTTAAATACATAAATATCAGCTTTTCTGATCAGAGTATTTCAATACATAAATAATATCAGCAGACATCTTGTTATCAGTTCTCAGTGCTTGTAGTTAATCTCATTAATCTTAACCCTCTAAGAATAATTTCTGTCATATCACACTGGCCACATGCAGAACTACAGATGATTCTTCTTATGGCCATATTCTGTAGCGTTGGTATCATTTTGAAGTTACATGGAGGTTTTTACACATGTACACTGTAGGATATAGGAAGATTTCACTATTTTATTAGAAGGTTGTTGAGTTTATTTAGTAATAGAAATGGTAACATAAGTTTCTCTAGCATCTTTTGTTTATTTTGGTGAGAGCATATACGTTTGTGTTACACTCAACAAATACATGCAGAGGGTATTTAGTGATAAAAGTACAGAATCATGTAGTCAAGACAAACACAAGGTGCTCAGTGTGTTAAAAAAAAAAAAAAAAAAAAAAAAAAAAAAAAAAAAAAAAAAAAAAAAAAAAAAAAAAAAGTAACATAAGTTTCAAATTTGACTCCGAAAGTTCAACTTAAAGGCTGGTTGTGAGTCAGTATTTTACCTTTTAAACAATCTATAATAATTTTGTTGTTTCATTAATCCTAAAATGCACTTAAAATGCATACTTGTTTTGAGTTGATTTTTCTTCCCAGGTGGACATTATTAAACATCTGCATCAGACAGCATATGGCTACTGTTTTGAAATAGGTATATATAAATGAAGTTCAAGCTGTGCTTGTAATAAATCTCACACTGCTAAAGCACCTGGCGGTTCAATGGGCCACACAAGGTGCCCTTTCTTTCCACTTGAGCATCTGCTCCGCTACATGTCTGTGCACCCCTCTGACCTTCAACCATTTGGATTATTTTTGTGGTGGTGTATGAGTGTGTGTATGTGAGCAAGTTTGTCAACTAGAGATTGGCAGTTGTTAGAGTGGTGAGAACAGCAGTAAGCCTGCAACCCTCAGCACCTAAGAGCAGTAAAGGACAGGTGGACATGCCTCTGGAAGGCTGCAGCCACCCCAGGCAGACAGACACAAGGCACCAGGCAACCTACCTCAAACAGAGATTGGTTTTCAGTGAGGCAGCCACCAGACCAGATATGCACAAAGTGTGAGATGTAGGTCAACCCCCCAGTAGATCATTTAAGTCCCGTAAGTTGCAAAGTGGTGCCTCAATCAAAGTTGGTTTCCATCAGATGCTTGATTGGATTGAGATGTTGGAAATTTAGACTCCAGGTCTCAAACTCATAGTTGTGCCCCTTAGACCACTCCTGAATCCTTTATTCTATATGGCAGAGCCTAATATCCCACTGAATAAGGCCATGTTGATAGGATGAGTAGAAACCCTGGGTTTTAGTTGACAGGCATAGTTAAAAACAATATGCAGATTTAAGATGTGCATGCACACACCTCTCATAAGTAAGAACTGTGTACTGTCACAAATGCTCGCTGCGTGACAGAAAAGTGCATTTTCAGTCAGAATGAATCAAACACAAAGTGGCTGTTATTCTAATTTGCCACATCAGGGGTTCTCCAGGACAGTAGCATTGATGTAGCGTTCATCAGCCTCTACTATTTGCTTTCAGTAATAACTGTAACGATTGCAGGTATCTCTCTGAAAAGGACTCAGATGTTCCTCCTAGAACTCAGTGGGGGTGGCTCTGGCCTCGAGCACAATGAGGGAGGACACACTGCTTCAGTGACATATTTGGGATGGAAAATAATAGGGGATTTTAAATTACTCACATCCGTTCAGTACGAGCTGCATTCACCTTACATTTCATATCTTTTTTTTCTCTTTCCTGTCCAATTGCCGCTAAACCAAATAAAAGCTTTGGTCCTTTTTAGTCTGGCATTCAAACTGAAGTACACTGTAAGCGACTGAGGCTTTCAACTAAATGCTGAGTGCCATACTTATGTCTGGAAAGAGGACTGTAGAAAATATAGCAGGAAAAGGAGTAGTTTTAGTAAAGTTCGAATCAGTAAAATATACTGCTAGATTTTGATTTAAATTAGCTTTAAATGACTAAGTATTACCTCTTAGCAATATTATCTAAATGGTTTAATTATTTACTAGTTCATCAGGTATTCCATTGTACACTTTTAAATGGACAGTACTGTCAAAATTAATGTTACCCCCACTAATTATGTGTAAAAAAAAAAAAAAAAAAAGCCTTAAAACAGGTTCATGTTTTAGTGCAGCAGCATAACCTCACGTTGAAAAATATATATTTTTTCCCCAATAAAATTGCCAGTGGCACAGTAACTAGTACCTTAAACAACCCATTTATGGACGCACATGGACACAGAAGAAGCAACCATGCCTCTGGGCAACTTAGAATGACTGATTAACATAAGTTACGCTAAGGTTAAACTATAATGTCCCTAAGAGGCAACTTGGTTCGCAGACACGGGTCACATCAGCTATAAAAACACATCAGATGAAAAAAAGGGAACACCATCAACAAGACTCAGGTTAATGTAAATAATTCTACACAAAAGTATCACTTGCCATTTGAAGATCATAATAGAGAACAATGTTAGGACATATGCTCATTGAAATCAAGGAATGGAAGCAGAGACAAAGAACTGGCCTCCATAAAAGCCTTTAGAGACTATTGACATGCATACTGATTGTTTGGGAGGCATTCTTGTCCAGCTATTCCAAATGTAAACATTTGAAGTTTGCTAACTCTACTAAATACTTCAACTTGAACCGTGAACTTTGGTCAGGTTGAACTAATATTTAATATTGTTGTTGTAATGTACGCTCTAGGCAGACTTCAAACAAAGGCTGATAATGTGGAAAAGTCTCTCATGTCCACTGTTAAGTATGGTAGAGGTGGGACGATGCTATGGGCCTGTTTCTCTTCTAAAAAGCCTTGGAACCTTGTTAGACAACATAGCATCATGAATTAACTGAAATTCCAGGAGATTTCCAAAAGAAATCTTGTGGCCTTTGCCAGAAAACTGAAAATGGGTGGTCTTTGGATCTTTCAGTAGGACTATGTTTCAAAATATCTTGCCAAATCAACACAGAACTTATTCACCAGACACAAAAACAATCTTATCCCATGGTGATCTTAGTCTCCAGACCTAAATCTTACCAAAACCTGCAGAGTGAAGTGAAGAAAGGAGAACATAAAATGGGACCCAGGACTCTGAACAAGCTAGAGAAATTGTGCAAGAGGAATAATCACAGACCTCTCCTTGGGATTGGAAAATGGGGTTACAAGAATATTTACAGCAGTTGTACCAAAATTGTGCCATAGGCTATCTTTTTTTAAACTACCGCTACTTGAATTACAAGGATGGATTTTTCTACATTTTCCATTTTCAGTCTGAGATTATGCCAGTGTAATAAAATATTCCACAATTTAAAGGTTTTTTACACAATTTTAGCAGGGTTGCTATTAAATGTCATGACAATTTATAGTAAAGCAAAACTGTCCAAAACGTTCAGAACCTGGTTTTACATTACAGAACTAGCAGCATACATTTGAGTCAATCTTTTTGTCTCATCTAAATGAAGCAGAGATTAAGCAGGACTAAGTTTAACAATGGGAAGAGACTAAGGATCTGATGTTTCATCAAACAAGAGTATTTCTTTTGTGTGTGTCTTACTTTTCTTGTTTTAGTTATGAATTATCTGACCAAAGCTAAAAAAAAAAAATCCATGCTTGAATGCCAACCTTTCATCTAGCTTCGCTCTTGTTTGAATTTTGGACATTTGTATTGCTTGAATTAAATTTGGATGTAAAGTCGCTGAAAATCCCATTAAAAGTTCCCATCTAAGTCGAAGAGCTACAGCCAAATAGGAAAAGTAATATAATGCCATAAAAAGACTTTGAAAATAGACAGAGGTATAATAAGAGAGGAGATCACATATTATAAAGTCAGACAGGTTTTATGTCTGTTACATTAATATGGACAAGAATAGTGTACAGGGGTTTCAGTGATGGCTGCTGCTATAGATAGCTGCTTCGGTTTGGAAAAATGTTCTGCAGCATTCCTTCAAACTTTCTCTTTCATCCGAAGACAGGCCTTAACACAGGAGTTAAGCTGCTGTCAGCTCACGCTCACACATATAAGACATATCCCAGAGGTCAAACGCTGCGCGCTATTACCTGTCAGACAGCACTGAGGACGATCACCATAAAAGGAGAAGGAAATCTTCTGAGGGATCCAGATAACCCAATATCAAGCAACAATGTTGTGGACATGGACCAGTTTTTTAAAGTCTATATTCAAACACATGTTACATTTTAGGACAACTGGACAAAGGAACTTAATATTAAATGGCAAGCTGCCCATCAAAAATTGTTCTATCACAGTTTGAGAAAATTAGCTGATCTAATCATGTTAAAAATCTGGTTGACAAACACACAGCTATTGGTGTGCCTTTAATCAAAACTGCTATCATAATTGACTTGCCAGTCAAATAACTGGAGGTTTACATTATCGGTACACATGCTGTTGTTTGATAAAGAGCATAATTTTAACATATAAGATGGGTTCTTACTACAATTTCCCTCACTTTCCTGAAAATGTTTACTCAGAAAAGAGAAATGTCACCTGCAGCAGAGACTAAAAAAGGTCACCCTGCCCTCCAACATGCATGCCAGAATCCTGTTTATTCCCTGTGGTATTCAGAGTGAATTTAAATCCTTAGAAATAGATAAATACCTTTCTTTCCTGTTCTACCTTTTGGTCCCATCATTTTTGGCTGTCTTATCTCTGTAAGGAGCGGCACTACGCCCCTCCAGTTTATACTTTCCATCTTCTACTTCTGACCCCCAGGCAGATCTGACATTCGCTTAAAGGCAGAAAAATATGTGTATGATGCGACACCATTCTCCTTAGATGAATACAGACCCATGGTGGACCTGTCTTGCAACTTTGAAGGGGTGAAATATATGTATGCTATAGCGGTTCAATTGATTGATGTTATTTTTAAGAAAGAGTTAGAATACTATTGAAAACCAAATGAACTTCAGGAATTCAAGTTAAAAAGTAAAAGTCATATTCTGTATAGATTAATTACACACAGACAGTGATACATCTCAAATGCAAGTTATTGTTATTTTACAGCAAATGAAGACCCAAAATCCTGTTTTTAACGTAAGACCAATGCACAAAAATAATTCAGAAATATTATATTATGGATCCATTGCAATTTACAAAGCCAAGGAGTAAACTAATTTATCTATTAATCTGATTTAGTAAATGTAGTAACCAAATGCGACCAACAGGGGGAGTCCAGCGCTAGTGAGCCATAGTAAGGAGCACGGAACTTCTTCCTCAGTCAATACACGTTGTAGCAGAGGAGGAACGTGTCCATGGCTCATTTATTGAATTGTTGTACTGTTGTAAGTTGGTTTACTAACTGTTGGAAAGCACATTAATACATTTTGTTCCGACTATATTTACATACTTTGTTGTTAGTAGGGGCAGGTTAAAAATATCGATTCATCAAATGCATTGCAATTAATTTATTTCCAACTCAATACCAATTCGTTAAATCTTGTGAATTGATTAGATTCCCTGGCCAGCGGGTTCACGTCATGCTGAGCAACACTTTCGAGAGCTGTGTGAGTCCAGAGACTTTAGAGATTTCACACTCAAGCGTACCACCTCCTACATTTCCCACACTTTCTGCCAGTGGGACGAAGAACGGCACTGGATAGCAGCGAGTTTGATGAACTACTTGAGCACCTAACACCATTTCTTTGCTCCCAGGCACCCATCGCACACCTGTCAGTTCAGAGGAGAGCGGCCCTGGTGCTGCGCTTTCTCGCGACTGCTCGGAGCAGTGAGCTATTGACCCTTTGCAACAACGTCACTTAATCACGTGGGGTGCCATGTCGGATGTGAGGGACGGGAGCGACTGAGATTGTTTTCCCAAGTAGTTTTTGTCAATATAGCGATTGTTTCTACTTGTCCAAGTCAAGCCAATTTGTCTGTGGAAGTAGCACACCTAGTTGGGGCTCATAGACAACTGTATTTACAAAAGTTGGAAATGGCTAGCTTAGAAACCGACCCATACCTCCTCCCTCTTGGGGTGTTTGTTGATTTGATCAAATCGCCGATTTTGTCTGAATTCATACTAAATGATTTATATCACTATGTCATATACGGCATTTCCCCTTTCACCAGGGCAGACTTAAAAGCCTACAAAAGTCTACATGCTCACCAGTTGTTTTTGTCCGTGGTAGGCTACAAAATGGTGGGGCATTTTCTCCATGGTTACAGATGGTTAGACTTACCTTCTCCATAATTCAGTATTTGGTAACATATTACTTATCATACTTACTTACAAAGTATATGAACGTTATTCTTCTTACCTTGTAAAAAGTGTTCGCTGCAGATCAACGAATACGCCGATGGTTGCCAGTCCTTATGATTGATCGCTGCGATCCATTGCCATCGGCTTTCCTCATTAAAAGTTATACAATGAAATGACAAATTTGATTTGCATCCTTGTCTGTTTGTGCAGCTGAACTCACAGCACCCCAAGACCATTTTTAACGTGGTCTTTAATTTATTTATTTATTTAAGAAGTCAAGTAAATAAAAGCGATATTAGTCTGTTTTTGACGAGCTTTGCAGGAGTGCTTAGGTTGTTTTGATGTCCGTCATGGCGGAGTGGGCTGCTTTTTGAAGAGCGGGACGTCAAGTGCAAAGGGTCAATATCAGCTCCATGTCACTTAAACGCCGGTCGTGTTCTTCTTCTTGAGTTTATTGGCGGTTGGCAAACAGCTATTTATCTGCATTACCACCACCTACTGGTGAGGAGTGTGGGTCAGAATGGCAATATTTTTCAAATATGCTTAAAAACGATGATTTAAAAATATGTGAATTACTTCGGTTTCCCAATGAAAAGGAGAATTATTTACATACAGTTTACTTACTACAGTTTTATTTTCAGATATTTTATTTTTATGTTAATGGATACCATTTTTGTTCATATGGGAAAGAAAATAAATCTCCCAAAATTATCAACAGGGACTCGAATGAATTATTTGAGAATTTATCATGAAATCAATATCGAAGCATTAAAAGCAATATCGAATCGAATCGAAATCAAATCAAATTGTGACCCAAAGAATCGAAATCTATTTGAATTGTGGGGTTATTAACAATACCCAGCCCGAGGTGTTATTTGATTAGGTTTAGCCACAGTTAACCAGTAGCTCACAGTAGACGATGCTTACCCATGAGTGTTCTTGCTGTCGACTCTTCTTGTGCCTTTAAATCTTTTCACCCCCAAAAATCTATTGCTCCTCCCTCTCCTCCTTTTTCTGGGGGAGCAGCTGCTAATCCCAGCAGTCTTTTGACCAAGGAACCAATGCAGCTGGGGAGGTTTTCTAAAGAAAAAAGAGATAGGGGTTGGTGTGAAGGCTGCTGTGCCTATGGTTGATTAGCCAAACATCGTCATCCTCAGTGTCCCCTGCGTCCTGGAAATGAATAGACCAGATAGACATCGGGGGAGCCCTACCAAGCTCCATTTCTTTTATCTGGCCCTCTCGTTTCCAGCTATAATTTGTGCTTCAGTTAATAGATAAACAGGTTTGTGTTGAAGCTTTCCTGAATACTGGGGCAGTTGAGAATTTTATAGACCTAAACCTTGCCTCCCAGTTGCACATCCCCTTGACATCAGTGAACTATTTTATTCCTGGCACTTCGGTCGATGGGCATCCTCTTCAAACTTATCCCGTCCAGCACCAAAGCCAGCCCATACAAATGTGTACAGGAAATCATCGGGAGAAAATCCAATTTCCTGTCATCTCTGCTGAATCCTCTCCCACTCATCCTGGATTATCCCTGGTTCTATTGGCACTACCCCCACATCTTTTGGTCATTTTGTCAGATCCTTGATTGGGTCCCAGCTGTCTGCATCATTGTCTCACTCCCAAAACTAAAACATGTCCTTCAGAATCTCTGCTCGCAGCGTCCATTGACCGGGATAGGATCCCTCCAGTCTATCAGGACCTCTCTGAGGTTTTTAGTAGAAAGTAGGATTCCACCCTACTCCCAGATCACCCCAACAAAATGGTCATCGATCTCCTTCCTGGAGCTCTGCCACCTTGTGTTCGCTTGTTTTCCCTGTCTTGTGAGGAGAACAAGGCTTTGGAAGAATACATCACTGAGGCACTTTAACAGGGTTTTATTCCACCTGCAACTTCCCCAGACACTACTAAGTTTTTATTTATTAATTTGTTAAGAAAAAAGGTGGGGGTTTCAATTCCTGCATCAACTATCCATTTATCCATCCATCCATCATCCATTTATCTGGGGTTAGGTTGTGGTGGCAGCAGCCTAAGCAGAGGCCCAAACTTCCCTCTCTCCAGCCGCTCTTCTGGGGGAATCCCAAAGGCATTCACAGGGCAGCTGAGAAACGTAGTCCCTCCTGCGTGTCCTGGGTCTTTCTGTGGGTCTTCTCCTGGTGTTTCCTTAATTTCTTGCATCAACTATCAGGGTTTAAATAAGGTCACCATTATAAACCACCATCCCCTCCCAGTGCTCTCAACAGCACTTGAATCTCTCTCCAAGGCCAACATTTTTTTCAATCAATATTTTTATTTTATTTTTTATTTATTTTTGACATTATAGACATCATATAACCAGCAAACAAGAACTGCATGCACCCTCTTGGATACACATCTGCATACTTTTTTTTATACAAGCAATAATACCCCATGCAGAGACTCCATCGCCTCCTGAACTTCTGATCTAGTCTTTCTTGTCCTTAGTTAACTTCTTGGGACAAGTCCACACCTTCCACAAATCTCACGAGAGGTCTCTATATGCTTTCAAATAACTATTCTGCAAAGTGGAGAAATATTCCTTCCACCAGTGCTCAACAACCTTTCTCAGCTCCACCATCTCTTCTGAGGGTTTAACCATGGATCCTCAGAAAGTTCAAAATGTCTCTCATTGGCTTATATCTACTAGTCCCAAGCAGCTGCAGAGATTTTTGGGTTTCACCAATTTCTATTATTTACGTCTTCGGTCCTTCTTGAGAGCATCACATCATCCCATCTAATAACCATGACACTGCCAGAATACAGAGTTTATTAACTTCCTTCATGTCTCCATCCACTGGCCTGTACTGTGACGCAGTATTGCAAGGTAAATTCAGGTTCATCTGTGGGTTTTCAGAATCAGAGAGATGATTCTCCTTTTAATTTAGTATATCCCTGTTAGTGCCTGCTGCAAATGTTATTTATGGCAGAGCAGGTTGAGTTTCTCTGTCATATCCTATATAAAAGACCAGCCTCCCATCATTGCTCTTTGAAAATTAATTAATAAAAAAAAAGGGAGAAATGGATCTGTGTGCATGCAGATTCTTCTCTCTTTTTTTACAAATTGAAAAGTTCCCTTTAACTTGCAGGTACACACAAAAGTATTTTAATGAGTACAGTTTCAGCTGAAGGCTGTAATTGTGTAAGACACATCTTTACACTGCTGCAATAAAACTGTTTATTAGGTAAGTGCATCAACCCAAGTTTTCTGATTATTAAGAGGGCCTTCACATGAATATGGTTGGCATAGGTGGCATCAGAAGACAAAAAGAGAAATACATAAAATGGATCATCTTAATAATATCACTGCCACATCAATAAAACATAAGATCTGATATTTCCCTATTTTGTATTTTATTAGATTAATATGCTGCAGGTACTGACTCCTGGTAAGCCATGATAGAACATTTCCTTCTTCTCAGAACCAGTCAACAAAGAAAAAAAAAATACACTTACCATGGGAAATAGTGTTATAATAATGTTAAACCTTCAATAATGTATTTGAACTTTTTATTTTTAAGGGTGAATGATTATACAATACAACTTCAATACTTTTAGAAAATACAAATTGGTTGCACATGTTTGAATTTATTGCAGATTTTCCACATGGTTAAAATATACACACAGGATCAAATTTATATACATACATATACAATTGAAACCAGAAGTTTACATAGACAGAATAAAGATACATACACAATTTTTTTCACTCTCTGAAGTTAAATCAGACCAAATTTCTCTTACTTCAGGTTAGTTAGAATGACCAAAATTATTTCTATTTGCTAAATGCCAGATAACTTAGCAAGAACATTTACTTTTTTTTTTCTTTTTTTGTTTATTTTTTTTTTTTTTTTTTTTAAATTCGAATTCAGAAGTTTGCATACAGAAAGATTACTGTCTATTTAGCAATGAGGGAAAGCCCAAATAATGATGTCATGGCTTTGGAAACCTCTGATAGGTTAACTGACACTGAAGTTAATTGGAGGCACACCTGTGGATGTATTTTAAGGCCACACCTGAAACACTGCTTTCTTGTCTGACACAATTGGAAAGTCAAAATAAATCAACCAAAAAAATCAAGAAGAGAATTGTGGAGCTGAACAAGTCTGGTTCAATTTCCAGATGCTTGAAGGTGCTGCATTCTTCTGTTCAAACAATTTTACTGTTTTATGATGGTGGATGTAACGATGAAGCACTTTAGTCAACAGGTGTTTTTAAATGTGCTATACAAATAAATTTGACATTGACATATGCAGGTATAAACAAGTGTCCCACAGATGAATGGGTTTTTGTCCAAAATGGGCAAATTGACTCCAGAACAGAAGCCAAAGACTTGTGAAACTGCGGGCTGAAGCTGGCTAGACAGTGCCATTATCCACAGTGAAAGGTGTCCTGTACCAACATGGGCTGAAAGGCCTTTCAGCGAGGAAGAAAGTTTTACTGGAAAAGAAATAGAAAAAGCCAGATTGCAGTTTGCAAATGCACACAGGGACAAAGGTCTTTATTTTTGGAGACATATCCTGTGGCTATAATGACCATCGTTACATTTGAAGGAAAAATGGGAAGGGTGTACCATCCTAACTGTGATATATGGGAGGGCTGTAAATTTAATTTGAGCTTGAAATTATTAATTTTGGAGATCTGTCACCGTTCTGATTCATGTTAAATTTGTTTCTATATGAACAGTGACCCCAGGTGTTTTAATATCTTCCATTTCACTGTGGGGGTGTGTCTGATTGGTTCTTGGGTTGCTGTTAACTTGGACTAAATAATCCCAAACACACATTATGTTGGAACTGAAAAAAGCAGACTAACACCAACCTTCTGGAATGACTCCAACTTCAGCAATGTTGAAAATTGTGAACTATATTTAAAGCTGTGTTTGTGACAGGAAACCAATCAATTTTAATAGTGTCTTCTGTTTTGAAAGATAGTAGTGGTATAATATCAGTTAAGAGTAGGTTTTTCTAAATATACATCTTACAAGAAAGTCAAAAATACCTGTTCAATTAGAGTAAGCAGGAAAGGCAACTGAAAGCATATTTCTCAGCAGAAATAGAAGTACAACTAACATTTTGTTAAAGGATTTAGGAAAACATTTGGTGTTCATTTATATCTATCTAGTTTTCTTCTACTTTAATGTGCAGCTTAATTTCTCAAAAGAAATCATAAAACCCCATGTGCAAATTTCAAAGTGTGCTCATTTCCATGCACTCTACCATTAAGCAGTTATACTAGCCAGAAACAAATAAATCATTGTCAATGGTTAATGAATCCATTAGAATGCAACAAGAAAGGCGGTGAGCCCCTGGGTCACATGTGAGAAAGCATGATTACAACCTTGACTCATCTGATTTTGTGTTGTACTAAATTCCTCTACCCTTATTATAATTGGGGTAATGGTACAGCAGTAATGTCTTACAAGACAATAATGGAGGCCATTGGTCAATAATCATTGATCAGAGTCTCATCTTATTAATGTGTGAAGCAAAACCTTACAGTGTTTGAGAAAGCCAAAGCAGCAGGTTGTTTTCAGAACAAATGATAATACATTTAATACTCGATCTGCTGTATAAATGATTATAATTGTAACTCTGCTAAGTTGTTAATTCTTTTTACAGACACACGCGCACAAAGAGAGAGAGAGAGAAAATATTTAGTACAAGACAAAAAAAAATAGATTAGCAGGGAAGGAAAATTATCAGCATTGTGTGATTATGAATCAAAGTCCCTTTTATTAATTCAGACTATCCAGAAATATGGAAAAAAATTAAGTTAAACTTTTAAAGCAAAGACCCCCTTCTCTTTGGCCCCAGGAAAAAAAAATCCAGGCTAATTACCTTGAAGTAAAGTCCCTATGTGTATAAATTGGCTGCAGAGAAAAGTGGATTGATTGTGATGGTCTTTAATTGAGGAAAAAAATGTATTGTTTTCAAACGTTAAGAGAAAGGTATAGTCTAATTCCTTCACTCCCCTACATGAATTCAAATGCAAAAAATACCTGCTTCTGAAAAGATTCTATTTGTTGCGCTGCTCAGCAGGTTTACTATGTACATCAAAATTTTCTGCTCATGTCTAGCTGAAAAAGAACATATCTGAAAAGGCCACCTCACAAAATAGTTCAGTCATAAAACTCCTTACTGAGCTGTTTCTGGTCACTCATAAATTACAGATCAAGCTGTTCAGGCTCTGCACACATGTAAGCTTTTAAAAATGATGCCACCATGGTGGAGTCTAAGGAAGCATGGCGGATGTTAGCAGGGCTGTTGGAGATTGTGTCAGACTTCTCCAGTTCAAAGAAGCTAAACAGATCTGTGGCGTTTGATACCTTTTCAGTTTTACTCTAATTTCTAATTTCAGTCACAAATACTAATGAAAAAAAAACTCCAATTTTTAAGTTCAGAGATCTTTCTTTGCACACAACACACCCCATTCAATGAGCGTTAATGTCTAGAAAAGATGAGCATAGAGAAATAACCAGGAAATAACAACAGAGTCCATCAAGGTTAAACATCTGACTCCCCACCCTAAAAAAAAGTCGTTTTGTCTTTGGTCCCTAAAACATATGACAAAAATTTGAATTTGCAAATATGTATGTAATGTATGTGCTGTGATTATTGTATTTGTGTTGTGGCTTTTGTATTTGTGTTGCGGCTTTTGCATTTGTGTTGCGGCTATTGCATTTATGTTGTGTTTTTTGTATTTGTGTTGTGGCTTTGGTATTTGATCTGAGACTTCTGGGCCACCATACATCTGTGAGCTGTTTTATTTTTCCAAAACTGATTTATTGAACAATGGCTCAGAAGTACTGTTCAAACCAAAGACTGTATAAAAAGATACATTGTTCTTTGTGTGACATTAAATCAGAGTATTTTATGTGCATTTCTATTTGCTACATCCCAGAAAAATATGAGAGATTTTTTAGTGATTTTTTTTTTCTCCTCACATTCAGAAATTTATATAGTATTTGGTAGAATTGCCTTTTAAAATGTATGACTTTCATCAAGCATTTTGGGTTTTGTTCCACAACTTTCTCTCAACAGGTTACTGAAATTTTGGCTCATTCCTCTGAACAGAACTTGTGTAACTAAGTCAGGATTGTTGCCTTGCTCATACACACCTTTTCAGCTTTGACCACAAATCCTTTATGGTATTGCGAAAAGCAATCTGTGATGGCCACTCGAAAAGATTGACTTTATTGTCTTTAAGATACTTTTTTACTAATTTGGCAGTATACTTGGAGTCAAGGGAAATTTGAAAGACCCAGTTGCACCTAGGCATCTTAGCTGATGCCTTAATATTTTGCTTCAGAATTTTCACATAATGGGTTTTCCTGATGATACTGATGATGCTCTACAAGTTGTTTAATTCTACTCACCACAGCAAGCATGTTCAAAACAAAGCTTAACGCTTTAGGAATTATAATTTTGGAAGATGGCAAAATTTGATTGTGATACTTGTTGACACTAGGGTTGTGCCATATTGTCTTGTTTATGGTAATACCGGTGGATTTTTTGACAGTAGTGAAAAAATTAATGTTGCGATATCAAATGATGACGTCATTTAACTGAGGCTGACCTATGCAGCGCAAGGTGCTATGTGGTCCATACTCCTTACCAGGTGGCAGTAATGTTTCCTATAGTTGTTTGTAACAGCCAATAAAACAAAGGAGAAGCTGATCCACAGTCTTGACTGGACCAAATTTCACAGAATTAGCTGATATCTGTGATAAGGGAAGGATATATACTGTAGTTTCTGTAGTTTCTTAGCCACTCCATCTCCTGTACCTGCTGTTATCTGGTTAGGCGGAGCTCATCAATACTCAACTCTGCGTCTGCTCAGCTCTCTTCTCCACACAGATAGAATAAACCAGTCAGTCATGGCAAAAAAAAAAACTTTCTAAAACACAGATGTCTTTCCAAAAAATAAATAAATAACTCGAAGTTTAGCTTATGAAACAGGAGAACCTTTTCTGGTGCTGGTGGTGGTATGGGGAGGGGGGTGCAGTTGCATCAACATGAAAGCTAAAAACCAAAACACTGATGGACAGTCATTACTTCAATGGAGATGTCCGACACAGATGGAAGAAATTAAAATGAACAAAGTTCCTGATCATTAGGAGGTGTGCAAAAGCTATTACTTTTTGGAGGATTTTTTATGTGGCATATATTTTGATGACCATTTTTAAAAGGAATGTTTCCTTTTATATTAAAACAAGATTCTTAGTTTTGCACAAAATGTTTGAGTTCTTAAAAAAAACCATTAGGGATAAACACTTTTTAACATCTTGTTAAAGTAATGTTCTGTTTAACCACAGCAGTTTGTTTCATTTGTGTACTTAAGAATTTTTATTTACACTTGATAGCTGATTTCAGACTGATTTTTGTTGGCTAAAATTAGTTTACATTTATTTTTATCTATTTTATATTTTCTTTGACACACTAAACATATTGTGTAATTTTGTATATATTTATATAAGAATATTTTTTTTTCTGGTGACTGTTTATAAAGGAAAGTGTAAGTATATATATATATATATATATATATATATATATATATATATATATATATATAGTATATATATATATATATATATCTATATCTCTCTCTCTCTCTATATATATATAATATATATATATATATATATATATATATATAGATATATATATATATATATAAGTTTTTATATATATATATATATATATATATATATATATATATATATATATATATATATATATATATATATATATATATATATAGTGATATCATTTTCTGGCACCCCTAGTTGACACCCATCTCTCCATTTATTGTCTAATAGTGATTTACTCACTCAGGGTGATGGGGGGTTTCAGTGGTCAATAGGCAAGAGACAGATCACACCCTGGACAGATTATCATTTCAGAACAGGGTAACACAGAGACAAATGGAAGAGAAACATTCACAAATGTACTCATATACAAGGGCAATTTAGGATCTATAACTAATCTAAAATGCACATCTTCCTCAACTCTCAGAGGTAAATGAAGTACCAATGAAAAATAACCCACATTTTTTCACAGATAGGATTTTCACCCACAACCTTTTTGCTGGATTCCATTTAGATTTCATAATGTACATCCTGTTTTTTCATAATATAGTGTAAGATAGATAGATAGATAGATAGATAGATAGATAGATAGATAGATAGATAGATAGATAGATAATACACCATCATGCATGTCACATAAATTAAAAGATGTGGTCAGTATGCAGTCACCCCTATTGTGTAAAACTTTAAGCTGTCACTGTGCATTATTGGTTGATGCAGCTCATTCAAAAAGCAAAAATAACTGGATTCTAGGTGCCTTACTGCAGGGCGATGTCTGTTTGTTCATTTCTTCTTTTTAATATCTATCATGAGTGATTACGCCAAACAAAAAGTTGTTTTCGTAGGTGAACAGGTGGTGAAATTTTCAAGCACCAAAGTTATAATAAATATAATCCTTCAAATTCACATCAGTTTACTCAACACAGCATAGTTTTAAAGCAGGGGTAAAACTGGCAGCAAAGAAGATGCAAATCTGTTTTTGATTGTCATGGAGATTATGTGATCTCAAATTTATGCTCAGTGTCCCTCCCCAAGGACAGATCATTGGCTATCACAGGGTCAACACAGAAATAATGACAGAATCTCACTCCTTAGATTTACTTACTAAAATACAAGATTTAAATGGTGAGAGGGAACTAGTACCTTAACAACAATAACAAAAAATGTAGGTATGAGTGAACATGCTAATTACATAGGTAGATATAGAAGCTTAGAGTCATAATTTCTCACAGCACCACTGATCTAAGTTAAAATATAGTTCACAATTGTTTGGAAGAAACAGTAACAAAATGTTTCATACTTTCTTTGCTGTATTTACTTTTCACTGAGAACAAAATCCGTATATAACTACTCTCTACCCACCCACCCACCCACCCAAAAAAATGGAAACAATTCTACTCATTGTATTATGTATGCATTATATGCATTGGTGCGAAATCTCACCTTATACAATTGAATGGAATTCTTCACATCTGTTCCAACCATTTTCAAATATAACCTGTCAACCAGAGATGAAAATTATGCTTGGAGCATCACTTGCATTTGCATACAAATACACCATGTGATTTTGGGCAAAAGCAGTGAAGAGGAACGTTCGTTTAATGATTGCAGTCTGACATACTGTGGATTTCTCTGCAACTGACTAATCCTGAACAGTGTGATTGTTGGAAGTACACAGGGTTGTCAGAGCATGACCATGATTAGTTCCTCTCTTTACCATTCCGGTGTGTTCAAGGAAATTTTACAACATTTTTTAAAGACTTCATCCTTATTCAGAAGACTTGCGGTGGTATCCTTCAATTTAAGCTGATCCTTTGGTTCTAAAGATAGGTATTTTTCTTCTTTGTAACACACAAGAAATTCTTTTAGTCAATTGTATCCAGGAACTTGTATGGTACTAATCCATATCTCTTGACTATATGTGAGAATGGGAGTGAAAACAATCAGGTAAATAAAGAACTTAGCTGTTTGGCTTAGATCTTCATTCACCATGACAGACCATAGCAGTGCCTAGATTACTACAGACAAAGCCTCTGTCTGTACATCTATCTCCCACTCCAGTCTACCATAACTTGTGAAGAGGACACCAAGATACTAAAACTCCCCTGATTTGCCAGTTCAGAACCAGACTTGGAAGAACTGACTCTCATCCTGTTTGCTTCATACTTGATGGCAACTGTTCCAGTGCCTGTTCAAGATTGTGGTCTGAGGATGTGAACAGAACGACATGATTCACAAAAAAAAAAAAAAAAAAAAAAACAAGGATGAGAACATGAGACTTCCAAACCAGATAACGTCTGTTCCACGACTACCTTAAGACCCTGTCCAAAAATACAACAAACAGATCAGGGACAAGATACAGATACAGTGGCAATATTTGTAGCAATATTGCAAACACAGCTCTTGCTTTGTTTATGCAAGGATCAGTAAACCCCTAAAAGCACCCTCATGCACCTGTACTCCTGTTCCACCATTCATAAAATGTCTCGGGGAGAATTGTTGTAACCTTTCCCCAAATCCACAAAACATATGTAGACAGGAGAACTAAATCACCAGTACTACCTCAGCAATTCTGATGATAATGATAATGACCATGCAAGGACTCATGGCCAGAACAAAAGCCACACTAGTGTTCCTCGATCCAAGGTTTGATGATCGATTGGAACCTCCCTCCCAACACCTCAGGGTAAACTTTTCTGGGAGATCAATAATTGTGATCCCTTGATAGCAGGAACATGTCCTTTAGTCATCTTTCTTAAAAATCCCATCAACCTAGAATGGCATTCTACAGCAGTTGTGTCAGTTCTCCATGCAACCCTGAAGGGGACTTTTAACCAAGAGAGCCCCACATCATCCTGAGCCATTTGTATCTCAGGTCAAATCTTATCCATTGAGAACTTGAAGCCACAAAGAGGTGACCCAGTCGCTTACCAGGGAAAACTTCAACACCAAGGTACTCAGCCAGGGTCTTGTGAGTATTTCTACACCCACCCAAAGCTTCTCTCCCTGGAAAAACCCAGTGTAAGAGAGAATATAGCCCCTCTCGAGGAGCTGGCTTCCAGAGCCCAAGAGGTGCAAGGAGGTGACTCCAACTATTTCTAGTTCAGGGGTCTGCAACCTTAACAATCCAAAGAGCCATTTTTCCTCACTTCTCCAAAACAACTTTTGCCTCGAGCTGCAAAATCAACATGGCCCTTCCAAATGGGATGGCATATCAAGTTTTAAAAGTGCTCACTAACTGGGGCTATCCAATATTCTGAAAATTTGCCATCGGTGTTAATTTAGGGGAACATCATGATAACGATATGACTTGGACAGATAAACAAATATGTAACTAATCTCTCTGCTTTGGGTTAATGCAAATATGAAACCGAGATGGACTATCCAAGTGTTGGGAAATAAATTTAGTTCATAATTTCCATCCATCCATCCATTGTTTTTATCTACTTATCTGCTCAGGGCAGAAGGTGGGCTGATGCCTATCTCTAGTGGTCAATGGGTGGGAAGGAGTCCATCACAGGGCAACTCAGACACACAGAGGACAAACAACAGACAGACAGATTCTGTGTCCCAGAGATGAACGGATTTTGGTCCAAAATGTGCAAACTGATTCCAGAGCAAAAGCCAAAGACCTTGTGAAGATCCTGCTGAAACTGGTCAGACAGTATCATTATCCACAGTGAAATGTGTGTTGGACTGAAATGGGCTGAAAGGCCACTCAGTGACAAAGGAGCCTTTACTTCAAAAGAAACATAAATAGCCAGACTGCAGTTTGCAAATACACACAGGAACAAAGACCTTCACTTCTGGAGACATGTCCTGTGGTCTGATGAAACTAAAGTGGAACTGTTTGAGGAACTGATTTTGAGGAAATAGGGGGATGCTTGTACCATTCTACTTGTGAAGTACTGGGGGCTGGAAGCATCATGTTTTGGGGCTGTTTTGCTGCAGGAGGAAGTGGTGTGTTTCATAAAATAGATGGCATCATGAGGAAAGAAAGTTATGTGAAAATATTGAAGCAACATCTAAAGACATCAGCCAGGAAATTTAAGTTCAGGCACAAATGGGTCTTTCAAATGGATACTAATCCTCAGCATTCAGCTAAAGTAGTTATAAAGTGGCTTAAGGACAACAAAGTAAATGCTTTGGCTGGGTCATCACAAAGCCCTAATCTCAGGCCTATGGAGAAGTTGTGGGTAGATCTGAAAAGTTGGTAACTTTAATTTTGTGCATGGGTTTTAACCCGAGGAAAAGACTCTACAAAGAGCTCCATGAAGAGCTGCTGAGGTTAAAGGAAACAGCTGGACTACCCTCTTCCATCAGCAGAACTGTTGCCCACCTTTGCTCTGGAATCTCAAGGTGAGTCATTAGCAACACAAATCAGCAGTAAGATCTAGTGCTGTCAGTTGATTAAAAATGTAATCAGATTAATCACACTCCAGCATTGTGATTAATCAAACTTAATTACTATGCTTAACTTTGTAAGCTTGAAATGTAAAATGCACGTTTTCAAAAAACATTTAAGAAAATGTTTTGTTTTCTCAAACCAAACATCTCAGTTTTCCAGGTTTTCATATTCAGGAATGTTTAAAAGAAGTAATTTTGTTTCAAACGTAATTTAGAAGTCATGTCAAGTCAACTCAAGTTTATCTGTATAGCACATTTCAGTAGCAAGGCATTTCAAAGTGCTTTACATCGTAAAAACATCAATCAAGTGTGCATCAAAATCATCAAGGAAGTATACATCAAAATTATAGAGTAAATAAAGATTGAGTAAAAAAATCGAGTAAACCAATTGAGTATTGTACCAGAGAGTACGACCCAGCTCATTTTTGTAATAATATCTGTTTTACTAAGTGAGTCAACAGAGGTTGTACTTTCAAAAACCACAGAAAAGTGATCAGACAGAGCGACATCAATTACAGAGACGTTGGATTATGTGTCGGCTGTTTAACATGTTGAGTCAAACCAAAGTTTTGAAGTACATCATTCAGCCTTTTTGCTTCTCTGTCTACTGGGTTGTCAACATGGATGTTAAAGTCTCCCTTAATTATTAAACAATCATAATCAATGCATATCATCGATAACAGCTCACTAAAGTCATTGAAAAAAATTTGCCACATATTTTGGGGTTTTGTATAGAGTTAGTGTCAGAGTTCGTTTGTGGCCTTTTACCTCAATTCCCAAATATTCAAAATAGTCAAATTCGCCAAGGAAATCCTTTTTACAGTTTAGTGAATCATGAAATATTTGAAATGTTAGCTATAAACTAGTTGTGTTTTTTTTTTTTTTTTTTTGGCACTAGTGGTTTTTATTTGACTGTAATCTGACAGGGAGGGGGCACAGAGAAGGGGGGAAAGCCATGCGGGAAAGGAACCGAGGACAGGAGTTGAACTTGGGACAGCTGTGTCGAGGCCTATAGCCTCTGTATACAGGGCGCCCGATTTAACCTCAGTGTTTTTTAAAGCGAAATTTGCCACTGAGCACACCAGTCTGACTCTCTGTGACTGCATTGGTGAACGCAGTGCAAGGCCATGTAACGTTCTGCTTTGAACTAAGTAACCCTCTGCAGGAGAGATGCTTTTAGGTCAAAATAGGTACGCGATTAATCTGCATTATGTAATATAACACATTAAACTTTTTAGATTAATCACTTTCGTTAATGTTGACAGCCCTAATAAGATCATAAACCAGACAGGTAATTTTTAGTATTAAGGTTTCCTGACTCATTTTATATTGTTGTGTTTGTGTACAGCAGAAATGATTTTACACCAGATGACCTCAGACATATTTCAGAGCATGCAGAAGCATGTAGGTGGTTTGGATTATCAATATGATGATCAGTTATAAACCAAAGATTGTTAGTCTTGGCACACCACCTAAACTTTGTTTGTTTTGTCTACTCTTTTTTTCTCTTTAGGGAAAATCACATCTGCCTCCAGGACATTGCAAGGCATTTGAAGGTTCTCAAGGATGTTTGTCCATCGCCCTGTCCCACAAAGTTTCCATCAGTCATGTGTCCCTGGGTCACGTTCCCAAAATTGTATCCCCAACTTGCACAATCTCCAGTGCTCCAAAACAGTTTTCTGTCTATGTAAGTCATGCATAATGAGCATCACAACTCTGAGACACCACATATATCAAACATATGCACCTCTATCATGGATGCAGATGCTGCACCAAGGACTTGATATGACACGAGTTTATCTCTTACTACACTACACAGTCTGCACTGATGAATATTACTTTAGGAAGCTGATGGTCAGCTCACCCTACTTTCTGAATAACTCAGCTATTAATTATTTGACCACCAGGGAGCCCTATTAGAGTGTCTAAGAATAGCAAAATTTTCATCTTCAAATAAAAAGGAAGGTGGTGGTGGTGTTGGGGGATAATAATATAAATCAAGAAACTATGATGTCAAAAATAATGTATCTCATCCTGACACTGAAAATGTTTTGCATCCTGTACTCCAGTATACATGCACTGTACCAAACAGACACACCAACATTTATGGCGGGATAAAAACAGCAAGAAGGCGCCTTCAAACAGTCTGTGCAAAACTTACTTTCATAGATGTGAACACTTTCACTTTGTGGGCAGCGTGGGGTGGACTAAAAAGTGGACTAAAGACTGGAGGTTTATCACCTCAGGTCCTATTTTTGCATGCTGTCTTTGTGTTTGCATAAGTTTTTTCCAGGTTCTCTGGTTTTCTCCCACACCAAACATGCACTAAAATCATGAGCAAAAAACCCCCCAAAACATTAATATATGACACTAAGAAAATTTTCACACCTTAAATACATAAGTTAAGCATAAGATAAGAAAAAAGATAACTGTATTGTTCTATTGTTCTACAATGAGAGCAGAAATTTATCTTTGACAAGCCACAACGAATAAAAACACATTTAAAAACACATTCACAGTATTAGATAAGAAAAATATTGACCTCCATTTTTATTGTTTTTCTCATCCTTCCAAGCTCATAAGAATGAACACAGACAAACAGTATTTGCATCTTTGTCTCATACATTTACAAAATTAAAGATGTTCTCTCTCAGATACAGGAACATTGCCAAAGGTCTATGTAATTTCAAAGCTGTTCTATTACAATTATTAACAAACAGGACAGTTCTGAAATAGATTTTAAGACTTATGTTTTTGATAAAAAGAAGAGTCAGTACTTTTAGAACTAGCTTGAATGTGCTTTATTTATTTATTTTTCTTCAAACTGCTACAGGCCAAGATTGATCATGGACCACATGAGCATCTTTTATTTTACATTCCCTTTTCTATGGGTTGTAATGTGCACCCACACACAGTGTTATTGTTACAACACTTTTGTTTCTTCGTTCAGAAATCTGCTGGTGTTCTCACTGCAGAACTGCCACCTGAGTGGGATGGAGGGGTTTTAGTAACTCCACGGTCCAGAT
Organism: Anableps anableps; assembly: GCA_014839685.1. Classification (NCBI taxonomy): domain Eukaryota; kingdom Metazoa; phylum Chordata; class Actinopteri; order Cyprinodontiformes; family Anablepidae; genus Anableps; species Anableps anableps. The sequence goes on along the minus strand of CM026072.1, from coordinate 23,200,706 downwards.
GACTATCTTGTCTTGGACTTCAGCCCCTAGTAGGGTCTCCTATGACGAGATGGCATCAGAGGAGTGGTCAGACTAAGAGCGATTCAAGTTTCTCAACAACAACCAAAAGGATCAGCTGGTTCTGGGAGATGGCCATCTCCCCTGTTCTGAAAGAAATGTTATTTTAATTAAAAGTAAATTATCTTTTTCACTGACTTTGCTTTGTTACAATTTGTGCATGTTTTGTTCTGGAAGCTTGGGTTACTAGTGGGCAGCAATGTGGGTCATTCTGGTTGCCTTGCAGTGTCAGGAGAAATTTTTTTCCTTTTCAATCCTCCTGTAACCCACCAGACTTTTGCAGGTTTTAGAGGCCCCCCACAGACCAAGCCACCATCCTCCAATCCCATCATAATGTATGTTCTTCCATATCAACAGCATGCACACAATGTAACAACTAACCTATCAATCGCATCCATACAATTTACACTACCATGATACTATGACTAACAAAACATTATGTTTGTAAAGGTAAACAAGCATAACCTCACCAAAAAACTGCAACCACCATCCACAACAGGACCGGTCAAGCTCAGACTGCATCAAGTCAATTGGCAGCCACCCCACAACCCATGCACAAGATGTTTTAGAGAACCAGCTCTATTAAGCTGACCATGCATCAAAGCCAGCCCAAAGCACACCATCCAGAGCATCCTTAAAGGCAACTACCCTACCAACTTAAAAGCCACAGTCACACTGGAGCCTTCCTGAGCATTCTGGGATATGTAATGCAAGCAACCATAATCTCTACCTCACCACAAAATGCCCAGGAAGTCCAGTAAACATCAAAAACTACACTCACTCACTAAATCTTGAGGATTATGATTACAGTCAAAGAAAACCCAAAATTGTTTTTATCAGCAAATTAGAATATTAGATAAAACCAATAAAAATATTTCCTAAAATTAAATTTGGTATTTTTATTATTGGCAATGTGGGCAGATGCTAAGTCCTGCTAAAAAAAAATTAGCATCTCCATAAAACTTGTGGAAGTATCACGTTGTAAACAACCATCTTCGTTACCTTTTGTGGCCCACTTTCCTTGAGGAAGGTGTCTCTGACTTCTGGACACTGAAAGTAAAACTGAATTTTGAGTTTTCACAGGATGCTAGCCATATTAATCAAAGTCAGCAGAAAAAATCACTGCACATGTTGAATACCTAAATACCGTATGTTCTCAGCGATAAACAGTCATACTCAATAAATTTGAATTATATTGAAACGTCTATTTTAGTAACAAAATTCACTAAGTTCACTTAACACACTATATAGATTTTTTTCAAGCCAAGTTTTCAGGCCTTCATTTCTGTTATTTCATGATAATCTTCAGCTTGCAGCTAATGGAAATATGACATTTAACTTAAGAATATTACATTATACCCATAGAGGAACAAATTTTTAATATAAAAATCTGGGCATAATAAAAATGTATTTTTAATATCTGCATAAATGTTATCTTTAAAACTTTTAATATAACAAAGAAGCCTCATCGGAACACGTGTGCTAATTTATTGAATATGGCTGTACATAATACTAAGTTTTAAAGTTTAGATCTTTTTTATTTAGCAAGATCTTAGGACTGTTCAACAGGGGTGTTCGTGTAGATGGGAGAACTAGCCTTCTGCTATTTTAAGATGTTCCCACCAGGCTGTCAGAAAGCTAATACTATCGATGCTTTTCAAACAGCCATGCTGCTTAATTGTAGAATGGACAAATAGAAGATCCGGGATTTGTATTTCATCACAAAGTAATCCATAAATAATCTTGAGCAGTTTTATTTGATCTTTTTAAATATATGCTTTAATCTATTAGCCATGCGGTAGATATACAAGTCAGGAAGTTTTGGGATACCATGGGGCCCAGTCTTGCCACAAATGGAAGAACTAAAATAATATAGTGTCTTGTTCATGATTGATGGTAGGATTGGGTGGGAGATGGTTAATTGGAGATTTGTATTTAGAAGGTGAAGCTCGTTTTTTGCCAGTCCACCTATATTTTGACCTGCACTGGTGGTCATGAAATATGAATTACGTCCAAAAGAATGAGATCCATGATACAAACAGCTAAAATGAGCTTCTGTTGGAGTGTGGCCTGGACTCAGCCTTAGCGATAGGGTGAGGAGCGCTGTGATCCAGCAGAAGTGGAGAGACAAGCTGCTGCATTGAAAGGAGTCAGTTGAGTTGGTTCAGGCATCTCATCCTGGATGCGTGGGGTGACTGTGGTCAGTGGGAGGAATAATTGTCCTGCAATTGTAAGGTTCTGAGTTTCAATTCCAGCTCTTTGTCAAGGCACTTAACCCTAAGTTTTGGGCATGTCATGCTGGGAGGAGACCCCAAGGCTTACCCAGGAAATGATGAAAGGACTGTATATCCTTTCTGACCTAGGAATTGCTTGGTTGCAGTCATGTGACCCGGATGACACACGAAATTCAGATGAGGGGTTGGAAGTGATTTGTTCCGGTTCAAAACACAGCGAAATGGATGACAGCAAGTATGCTTATGCCTTAAATGGACTGGCACAGACAAGATACTGTGAAAAAATATGCATACATGAATATGACCCATATATTCTTAATAAAAAAAGACTTGTCATATAATCTGGAAAATTTACCCAGCGTGATGGCGATTGACATAACAAACTATCTGGTGCTGTAGACCTCGTATTATATGGCGAGCCAGATGAAAGCTTTCAAAAGCTTTGAAGTCTACAATTCTTTTGTTTCAGGTTGGGTCAACTGTTTAGGATCCAAAGAAGCTTTAAATGGTTGTCGCCTTGTTTCTGCCCAGGCGAGAAGTGAGTCGTGCTATTTTACATAATTAGCCTATGATAACAATGCCACCACTGACGTTAACAACAAGTTAACCCCTGTTATTTGTGCTTAGATTTACTTGTAAATCATTTATTTAGCTTCTGTAACCCCAAATTCGTGCTGGAGTTGTGTGTATATGTTGATGTTGGTACTGATGTCATACTGCATTTCTCCAATGTAAGTCAACCATTTGCAGAGATCTACAGAAACCTCATTATAAACAATGCTTGTCTGTCCAAGTAATCATCCGATAAAATATCTGAAAATACGATTTAATAAATGATGCCATTCTTATCTGTTGGAAAGTGGTTGCTGGAAACTCTTGCATTGTCCATTTTGCGCACCTCCAGTTTTTGGCCATAGATTGTTGAACCACTTCTGTTGTCCTTTTTTTGTACGATTTTAAAATTAACTCCCTTGTGACACACTACTTTCAGAACATGAGAAAAACGCTTATCTTTCTCCTGATTAGAGCAGTTGCAACAACCGTACACAGGACACAATTTTGGCATTTTCATGCTGAATCAACAGAATGAAACAGGGTTGTGTACATTTGCATTTACTTCCTGCCTCCCGTCTGCATTCAGATGCATTCTGCATGCAGATGATGTCAACACTACATCATCTGCAACCCAGAAATTCTTGGATGAACTGGAAACTGCCATTAAAAAAAGAGAGATTTGTTGGGGTTTGCCTCCGAGACCTTTTACATCTTCAACCCAATTTCAGATAAGCAGAAGACATTGGGTGAAGGCTGGATAAACCACCACAGCTTTCAGTTATTAACCAACTAATTCAATGCATGTTTTGTACTTAGAGTCATTTGAAGCAGAGACAGATATTAAAATCATATGAGTCTGAAAGAATTTAGACGTCAGCAAGTTCAGACCATGATAGGTCTTTGACTCGTCAATAATAGATGAAGTTTAATGATCTCCTTGCTGCAGCTTCCGGCTGTGTTTGACATGTAGAGAGATAATGACTGTAAAAGAAAGGTGGAGGTAACATCCCATTATCAAGCTGAGAAAATCCTGTTGTTTTATGATTCTCACTAACTATCACCTTCTTGTTTGTTTCCAGTATGCACTACATATTTCCTTTGTGCTTTGTAAAATAGATATGGTGCAAATAAATCAATGGTTTAAGGCCCAAATTTGTTAAGGTTTACTTACATAAGTAGGTTAGATTAAGCTATTCCACTATTTTTACATCCAGGTGGGTGTTTTCTTGCTGATAGAAGTGACAAGAAAGAAGTGCTTATTTTCTCCTTCAGATCAAAAAGTAAGACCAGTTAAACAGAAAATGTTTCATCACTACAACCCCATTCTTGATTAGTAGTGACATGTGCAGGATATTTTGAATCCAGTAAACAAGCTGTTACATATTCACATAACTTTGCCATTCTTCACAGCCCAGTAGCAAGCTGTGATTTACTGTAAATACCTCACATAGCCACAGCAAAATATTATGGTGATATCTTTGCTTCAACACATAAGTGACAGCTTTATTGCTGTTTGATTTCCTTATGAGGAAATCTAGTCAGACAGCTCTTTCAAGCAGTCGTCTCACATATGTAGTGTGAAAATGCCTTCTGGAGATGGAATGACTTTATTTATATTGTAAGCACTGTTTTTTGTTGTTGTTTTTAAAGCAGGTGGTTTGATTTGTCATACAAACAGAAATAAAAGGCTGGAACTAATTGTACACTCACACAAAGCTTGCACTTAAAATGTGCTGTTTAGATCAAACTCTGAGCAGTTCTATAGGCTTTTGTTACCCATGAAAACTTCTAAACTCTCATTGCTATAGCCCATCTCAACTCAGAATGCGTTCTAGATTTTTTGTATTTCTGCATATATTAGGTAAATAAAACCCAATTTCTATGGCTGATTGATTTTGCAGCCAGTGTCTTCTGTTTGTGTGTACATGCGATAAGGCAGACGGTTGTTAAACATGGCTGACATTAGTGAGGTGGTATGGGCATAGATTGAGGTGAGCCAGTATAAACAGATCTCGGCTAATGGCTTCTTTCCTCAGTGTCTGCTATGCACTGAAGCACAGAGATAGCTGCAGACCCTCCTCTTGGAGAGTTGCTCCAAGGAAATTAGAGACAAATAATTGATGAGAGGCTTTAAACTTTGTCAGCTCATCCAATATGACAATGGGACCATTATTCATTGCTTCACAGACAACGCTAAATTGTTCCCAAATTTGGTGTACTGTTGCTGGTTGTTTTTTTTTTTTTTCTTTTATTTGAAAGTGAACTTCAGGCAGAAGCAGCAACATCTTTGAAAGTTTATGGGCTTTACATGAAGAATTGTGTATGTACTGAATTTAAAACTGCAGTATATAACTTTTATAAATTTTTTTTTTTTTTCCATATTTGTTTAAACTGCCATTATGTGGGAAAAAATGAGCTCCTCTGCCTTCTTCCAGTGCTCCCAGTGCTATCTAGAAACAACCAATAAGAGCCAGGAGGCAGGTCTTACCGCTGTCAATCACTGTCTGTGTGGTGCTGCTCATGCCCCCCACTCTCTTCCTCCCTTGCTTTCTGCTATGCTGCAGCTAGCAGAGACTGTAGTGAATACTCAGTCTAGTTAGCATGACCACCAATGACTGTGAATAAACTGGTTTCCTGAAATGGTAAGTTGTTTCTTCACCATTAGCACATTTAGCAGCTCACACCAGGGTGATTGACAGGACTAAGACCTTCCTCCTGGCTCTGATTGGTTGTTTTTGGTTGGGAGTGGTGCATTTCTTCAGACAGCAATAGTAGCTCAGGGAGGAGGTGGAGGAGATTGATCTTTTCACAAATTATCTGTCTCATAACATACTGTCACAACATGGTGACAGTTTTAACAAATATGTTAAAAAAAAATTTATTAAAGTTACATATTGCAGATTTAGGTACTGGCTAAAGAAAGAAGGCCATAGTGTCCAGTCTCTTTCTGTAAACAACTGAAAGATAATCTTAGCTCAACCATTCAGTACTGCTGCTAATGTGAAGTGAACTTGTTAAATGTTGCTTCAACAAGAATAAAATTTATTTCCATTTAATCTATCAGTGTAACAGCGATAACGAGTTTCAGTGTTTTAAAACATAGGCGACCTGGGGCATACACTTGTCTACAGCATCATCAAATAAAGTAAATACAGTGTAGCCTACCATTCACAGTATATGGAAGAATAAGTTTCAGTTATAGAAGCCATCCAGTCACTCCAGTCTTATGAATAGTGTCTCTCGTGCATCCACTTAGTGGTAAAACATTTAACATTGTGCCCACCTTCAGCTGTATGATACAGAATACGTATGAGTTTCATCACAGAGAATTGTGACTGAGATCCCTGCAACCTACCAAATTGTTTAAGAGCTGTGAACTTTAAAATCCAACTAATATGCCCCTGTTAAGTGTAAATAAATAGCATGTACAGATAGCTTCATTCAACATGCATATGAAATGTACATGTCCAGTGTAGTGAAACATTTCACATTCAACAGCAGCATCAAACCTCAGCTGTAAAAGAAGCACCACTACTGCAAATGTTCTAATTGGTTCCAGGCCTTGAAGTTTGTAGCTTGGTCAGTGTTAGCTAACTGGTTATGGTGTTAGTTTCCTTATTCATAGTAGGAGTATCACTTGGTATTTGATGCATGTTAATTTTCTAGACCAAAATACAAAACTGACAACCTTACGAAAGGATGTTTTTATTAAGTGAGAGAGAACACCAACTAACACAGTCAGTCCATCTGTACAGGTAAGCCTTACAAGCTTTGTCTTCTTATCACTAAATATAATCCCAAGGCTTTTCTTTGTAACCCTGACAGACCCGTGCTGCCTGACAAAACTACAACTAGTTGTGGTCTATCACCAATTAGTAAAGCTGAGCCTGGGTGGAGGTGTGTTTGCTTCTCCAAAGTGCAAGGCTCTGAGTTTGCCACTGGATGTATTAGCAGAGATCTTCAAACTCAGTATGGACATGATGAAGTTGTAGACTTGGATTATGGCAAGTGTGGCAAGTCCTGCTTCCAATTTTCAATGACCGAGCTACACAGGTGAATGGGGTTCTACTTCACAGATGCAAAATTGACAATGCAGCCAGCACACTCAATCCAGGACCCAACTATAATGCCAATATGACTTTCCTGCAGAGTTTTTTGCATGCAGTCATAGAAACTCTCACAATCTGTTCCATAAAATGGAGAGCTCACTGAACCTCAAAACACTTGCCAGCACCCAGCAGAGACTATCCACATTCTGCCTAATTGTTAACATCTTTGGATGGTTTCAATCTTGTTGCCTAAATTCCAATTTAGCTCATAATAGTGCAATTGAAAAGAATCAGCCGACGGAAAAATTTCCTGTCTTTTGCTTTTACCACATAAAGAAATATAGAGATATAGGACATATAGGATAGATATAGAATATGGGACAGCTCCATGTAAAAAGCATTTCTTGATTTTTTTTGTCTAAATTATATTGAAATAGTTTTTGCTTAGTTACAGCAAACAAAAACAAATGCTCAATTTAAAGGTTGTTTGAGTACCCTTCTGCATTCAAGACACGACTGGAAAAGTGGGAGGAAATGTGGAAGTGAATGTATTGGAGTGAAAAAGACATTAGCAAAATATTGGACAGTATGGCAACTTAAGAGGCTCAACCACTGCCAAGAGGCCCTGTCAGTCTCTGCGGACACTCCACTGACAGCTGAACACGTCTGATAAGACGCGTGCCAAAGCACAGCAACAGAAAGAGAGGTACCAAGTGTTAAATAGATGGGGGAAGGAAGAGGTGGGCAGCAGTAAAGAGAAAGATGCTTATAAGATTAAACAAAATTCATCCAATGTTAGTTTAAACAACATCTGGGCTGTTTCAGAACAAAAGCAGCTTTCAGTAAAAATACAGTAAGCTTTCTTTAATCAACAACAGGAAGATTGACTGCAAATCAGCTATATGTGTTATGCAAATGTTTTTCCTGTTAGTATTATTCTCTAGTTATAATAAATTTTTTCTTTATCCCTCTCTCTCTCTCTCTCTCTCTCTCTCTCTCTCTCTATATATATATATATATATATATATATATATATATATATATATATATATATATATATATATATATATATATATATATATATATATATATATATGGAGTATTTTCCATATATATCTGTGTGGCTCCCAAGATAAAAGCCATTATACAGCAAGGCTTTTGACATAAATCTAGACATAAACAACAGCCAAAAATTTAGAAAAACAATCTAAACATGGCTTTGGAGATTAAACGACAGTTATCTACTTCATTACAAATTTCTACATCGAAAACCTCTGTTTATATATTTCTGTTTTATCTTTTTCCAAAGCAATATGTACCTAATTACTTTTTTACTTTTTGGGTCAGAGAATGCGAGGTACACTTAAGTATTTCTGAGCATGGCAGGGGGACAACAAGCTGAGCTTTCAAGCATTATTCCCTAATAGGCTGGCACAGCAGGAAGCTGATTTTAATAACAGTTAAAGCTCTAATATAAAAAAGAGCAGAAAGGACATATTTAGATTGAGAATTCCCATCTATGACAGAACAGAAAAATGTTGCCCACTCACATTCAAATCTGTGATGACTATCCTCAGTATTCCTCAGATTTTTTTTTAACCATTTTCGTTTGCAAGTTATTTTCAGACCAGTTTTCTTATTTTCCCCTTTGTTTTTTTCAGCCAGCAGAAAATGAAGAATAAAGAAACAACTCTTGAATAAACTCTTAAGAAAAAATAAAAAATAAAATCTTAAACTTGAGTGTTTTCACTGACAAATAAAAATAGAAACGTGCTGGGAAATCACATAAATGCATGAGAAGAACTTACAAACTCCACACAGAAATGTGCAAGACTTGGCTGGAATTTGAACCCAGAACCTTCTTAAAGCCAAGACCAACATACCACCAAGTAGGTACAAGAGGGTCAATAATACCCCTCCTGCCATTTTAAACTTTGCACAGTGCACATACATTTTTCAGCCACTTTATTAGGCACATGTTCAGTTCTTTGCTGATCATGGCTCAAACATTTCTCCATCTAGATGTGGTGAAGGCACTTGCTGAAGTTCAAACCAAGCATCAGAATGAGGGGGAAAAGTGAATTTAGGCTACTTTGATGACAGGGTATGCTCCTTCACTTGCCTGTTGACCATTGGGGATGTGCATCCGAAAAGCAAAGTCAGCTGTGTCAAAAGGGTTGAGGAATGCATATCATAATGGTATGATATTGATAAATAATAAATAATAAATTGTTAATATTGGATATCGATATCGGCTCAAAGTTTTCATATCAGCGCATCCCTATTTATTACCAGGAACCATCTGGAAGATGGAAGATTTAGAGACAGATTACAATAGGAAGTTGCTCTGAAATTTTTTTTTAGAAGGTGATGGTGTTAGATAATGCCCTTTGTACTGCACTATATCCATCCATGCCATCGTTTATAACTGCTTATCTGTGCATACCACCTGTTTCCAGAAATTATTGGGGAAAAGCAGGGTGCACCCTTGACAAGTTGCCTGTCCTACCACAATTTATTCCAAACTTTTTATCAAATGTTTTTACATGGTGTAACCAGTTGTTGAATTGTTTTTAGTGTTTTTGTATCACACCTAAAATCACCAGATACCTGCTTGTATAGCTGAAGTAGATGATCCAAATGTGCTTTTTTAGTCACAAAGAGACAGATTGGAGCCTGGCAAGACAACTATTGTAACATTTATCAGGTGTTAAAGATATCACTGTAAATGTCACAATGTAAAAGTGGCAAAAATTAGGTTTTGTGTTTTGGGATTTTTAAACATTTATTAAATGTTTCTATAGTATACTGAACAGGAAATTTAAAACCATTAAATGTTTCAAATGCCTTTATTACATTAAATATGCATTATCACACGATAAATAATGTTGGTCTTTCTTCCTCATAAGTCTGTAACTTTCTTTGGCACGCTGCATATCATCTGGGCTTGACTGATGGAGACCCATTAATATCTTATTCCTGCTTTGAGTTGGTCACAGTTTTATAACTTCTGCTTTTCTACCTGCTTTTTGAGAACTTACCTACTGTTCTTAGATGGGTTAGGATCTGGGAATTTTCTTGAACATGGGTCAAAAATTCTAGTGTTCTGACCTTTGAGGCAGTTTGTTTTCACTTTTTCCTCATCTCACCATACCCCACATGCTGGAAAATACTCAAACTGTATAAGGGTTGTTGGTAACAGTTGCTTTTAAAGGACATTTTGATCCCAACTATTTATTCATGACAGTGTTCTTGAACAAAATCATGAGTGTGCTCATTCCCTTTCATGAGGGGAATCCCACATATAGATTATATCAGGATTTTTCTCTCTTGGAATGAGTGACAATGACAGGCAATAACAGCAAACAGACTCACACAAAGATATAATATGAAATATATATAAAAACAGAATAAAGAATAAAAATACTGTACAGTAAGGGCAAAATTTCAACATATATACTTTGTAGTTATAAAAAATACTCCAGTCCGGAGGAATGTACAACTGAGTTGGTTAATTAAAAATGAACAAGATCTGCATGTCTCTGAGCATTAAAAATACAAACTATTTACAGTTAGTGATAATAAAAGAAAAAACAGTAAAGTTTTACAGATACTAGCATGGATAAAAACACATTGATTTTGTTGGGAGCAATGATGGTTACAGAGTCTACCAGCTGCTGGCAGGAAGGATCTCCAATAACGCTCATTAGTGCACCTAGGATGCAGTAGTCTGTCACTGAGGGAGCTCTCCAGATCAGCAACAGCTTCATGCATGGGGTGGGAGACTTTGTCCATCAGTGATGTTATTTTAGCGAGAGTCCTTCCTGTCTCCGTCCACCTGCACTGCGTCGAGGGGGACACATTCTTGTTACAAGATCCTTATCCATAACTCATCACCTTACAGCAAATAAATTCATACTCACCTGCTACTGTTATTGAACAAGCTCTGCTACATGATTCTTCAGGAAGACACAGTACCATCGCCTGCTTAGTCACTACAATTAAACCTCTTCCCTTGAAGTTCTTGATGTTCAATAAACCTGTTCTTTCAGGTGCAGTATTATAGCAACAGTTTCCCACATGGGAGGTTATTTTGATGCAAAGCAAGATGGCCACACCTCTTTAGAGGTAACCATTCCTAGTACAAGAAAACAAGAATTTTCCATTTCTCTGCCTATCTTTTGTAGTAGTTAGTATGGTATTTAGATTGATGGAGTATTTTCTATAAATATTTTGGTGCAGTCATGATTAGATAAAATCATTTACTATTTATGGAAGCAAAAAATATATTCTTAAATGCTTTAATCAACATGAATAGAAGCAGTATGTTAATACATAGTCACAATGCAATATGATCGAAGTATTTTACTATCATTTATAATAAAAGGAAGTAAGTGAACAAACTGAGTGCTAAAGGCACTTCATCATTAGCATAATAGGAAATGAACAACGCTGCCATATGTGTCAACAAGTGCAGTGTTTGCTTTTACAACTGTCACCATATGAGGGGAAGCACTGTGAAAATGATGAATAATAAAAGGATTAATTATTTTTCTTACCCATACCACCAAGGGAGCATTGCCATATGGAGTTTTCAGAGAGTGAACTAAACTCACAGATGTTTCAGCATCTGGTTGATCCTTTTGGCATTTGCCAAAGCAGAAGCTGTCACCTAGGGGGAACCAAACATACTCTTTCCTCTCCACACTTTGGCACTTCAAAAGTCCAGCTCTTTAGTCAGCACATAAGCAAAATAAATGCACGCCAGGCCCACCTTCAGCTTGCAGCAGGTCACACATGTTGTTAAATGTAATCTTTTCTTCACAGTATCAAGTAAAGCATCTGTTAGTTCCATTATGCTTGAGACAGAGGTGTTCCTCTGACCTCAGGAAGTAAACATGCATATAAACCTGTTAAATCTGGACTGTGCAAGGAAATGGAGAAGCAGCTAATTTTCCTGTGTACAGTCAGCAGTTTAATGTGATGAAGCAGTTTTGCAGCAGATTTAAGAAATCCAAGATGTGAAGCAGAAAGAAAAAAGGGGCAAAAAAGGGAATAGTGTCGTTTGATAGTTCCCTTTCTTGCTTCATATTGACTAAAAGTGAGAGAGAAACAGATCTATTTGATTTTATCTCTCCTTTCAGATGAGATTTTCTTTTGTCTCTAAATGTATGCATTATCTACAGAGTGAAAACCAGCAGTCGATAGTAAGGAAGATAATCAAAGCAAAATTACAGTCTGGTAACAGTGTCCCATTCTATCAGATATTTATAACAATTTCCACCAGATATATTTAACAACCACTTCAAATATTTTCATGTGTTGGAAATTCACCAACTTCCCTTCATCTTTAACGTCATCTGTAGTGTACTTAGAGCATCTGACATGCCTTGGGTAACTTCAGCTGCAAAGAACAGCCTGGATTAGAAAGAAATCCCCTTTTCCATCACATCACTTAGACTTAATCTCAAACCATTTTCTCGAGCTGAAATCACATCTTGAGCAGAGCAGACCATGACCTCTTTGCGTTTGCATATAGATTTTTTTCATCACTTCAAAAGCTCTCACTTTCTGAAAATAAAAAAAGTACAGTACTTTGCATCAGTTGTAGCCCACCAACACCAACAAGTTTACTTAGTGGTTTATTCACACCCTGCAGTGTTTCAGTGCACAAAGTTAAAGACATTTAAAGCTGTCTTCTTTCTATGATTTTGCCACTAAGCTGAAGTAAAAATTCTGGAATACAAACGTTCAGCCTTACCCCACAGACAGAAATTTGGATAATTGATAATTGAAATGTAAAACTCATTTACACCTGTGTTTAATGTCTGAAGAGAAATCTAAATACAAAGAAAGACCCAAATGTTCCAAACTTTCTTCTTCCTGAAGTTGGTGACACACATCTTTAACTTTGACATATTTTGAAAAGACTAGGTGTGCACACTAACAGACATATTTTTATTTCATGACTGAAAGACCTGGGATCATGCACTTAACAACTGCAGCTGCTGAGAGATCACATAATTCAGGAATTAGAAGACTATAAAGGACAGTCTCATAATTCGGATGATGGTTTATTTCTGTTACATTCCCCCAGAAAATTAATAAGATACAATTTAAAATATTTTAAGTTTAACCCAGAAGTAATTTGGATAGTATTTTCACTGTATTTTTGGTGATACTCATGTTAAGAGTTTAGAAGATTGTTTTAGGTTGCTTGTGGGTTTTGGAATGACTCTCAATGTGAGCCCTAATCTAAAAATGTTATTTCTGTCTTAATAGACAACAATGCAATCTTTGGGCTGGATCACACAATATACATTTAGGATTTATGAGGTTTATAATATGTGGACAATATTTAATTTAGAAAAATTCATCAGTTAAATTAAGTCCCATTATTTTTATGTGCAATATGAGAATTCTTCAGTTTATTTCAGTAAGGCCTTTCTCTATTCACTAGATTTTATTTTTATTATTCAATTATGGATTATCTCAAATTGTCATGTATAGTGAGGCCAAAAACCAAAAATAACATGTGTTGTAAAAAATGAAACATATGAATAAGAAAATCTATAAAACCACATCACAAAACAGATGAAATCCCTGAGAAATGTTTGAAAAAAAAATTCAGAATTGCTGAACATTAATATAAAACAATGGTTCAGACCATACAAATGAATAAAAATATGACAGCTAAATGAAACTGGGGCATCTGTCTTACGAGTAAAGAGTACATTACTAAGAGTGCCAGGCTACAGCAAATTTTTTCTAAAATACGCACAGACACTAAATTCTCTCTCTGATGATGCGCTTGATGCACACTCAGAAATGAACCTGGCAAGCTTTGACAGCACAGGAAAGCATTTTTTTTTTTTTTTCTTTTGAATTTTCCTCACATGCGATTGGGGCTGCATTGTCTGATGGTCAGGCAGTGAGGTATTCTGTTATTTCTTCATCAATGGATTTTGGGCCTGAATTAAGGGAGAAATCTTCTTCTCAATATAATAATTATATATTTTTTCTCCAGTTTCGATTTTATTACCAATCAGTTGTACTCTCCATCTTTCCAACAATCTTGGGACCCTGTGTCTATTTTGGCCACCTGCTCCTGCCATTGGTAGCCTTTAAAACAGGCCCACTCCCATGAGATTTGCAGTGAACCCTGTGGGATTCCAATCCCAATACAAGGCTCTACTTCAGTGTTTAGTTAGAAACAGGTGACACAATTAATCGAATCTGCTGCAGCAATGAGGTAGCAGGTGTGGAGGTACTGAGGGTAAATGGCTAGAAATTAGAAAAATAAACACAAGAAAGAGAAACAGTGAACTAGGAACCCACAATTAAATAGAGAAAAAAATCTTCTAAATGAAAAGCTCAAAATAAAGACTGCAAACCGAACAAGAGAAACATTGTGATAACAGTAAAAGAATCAGAATACAAAACATAACTTACTTAAATACACAAAAAGATTGAGAAAACTCAAAGTCCTGGGATTCATTGCAGAATCAGAGTAAATACCTGAGCAGAAGCTGCTTGGTGAACAGAGCTGGTTGCTACTAAGGAAGAGCAGCAAACTTGAAATTACACCCTACTGGATGCAGTTACAACCTTCTGCTACTCGTTTTTATTCTCACTGACTCAAAAGATATCAATTAATCCTTCCCCTTGGTAAACCCACACTGACATTCACACCTGACATTTAATACTTACTAAGCCTTTTAACATTTGATAGCATTTAGGTAATTTTGTGTGAGTTTTTGGAAAGTTACTTTAACAGTGGGTGTTTGCAGTCACAATGAAAGGTGTTGTTCATCTTACTGAAACAGAGTGCATTGCCAATAAATAACAAGATACAAACATTTTTTGATTGTTGTTTTTTTTGGGGGAGTAACTTCAACTAAATTACTTAGAGGTACAAAATTGGTAGCTTGAGAGGAAATTTGTTCAAAGCTATAGTTTTGTTCCCAGTCTGATTTTGTTGGTAGGTAGGAACTGTAAGGTAAATCTGAAAATCCTAATGTGTGATCTAAGTAATCATGCAGGGAGCCTGATCTTGTGCTTTAGGGAATTTGTTTTCCTGGAAGAGACCTATTCAATCAGACTAGTAATGTTTTCAGGAAACAGGTTATAACTCAAAATACCCTTATATTAATTTATTCACAGTGTAACATCTGACCTCATATATCATTCCTGAAAAACTCTGAGTGTTCAAGTTTTTTTCTTTAAACTACTGATATGGAGTTATTCAATAATTTCTAATAATAAATAATTTATTTCTCTAATTTCTCCAGTTTTTCTCAATAAAATCTCAATTAAAAGCAACCTCTCTTCAGTATGAGCAATTTTCATGTAAATGCACGTTTACTTACCAGCACCATAAGCTGTCAGTAGCATATTTGGTTTAATAGCATGTCTCACTTATTATTTTTTTGTCAGTGTGTAATTAAACTTAAATGAGAGTTGTAATTTTAAGTGCTCTTTAGTCTGACAACCTTCTAGTCAAAGGTTTGTACTTTAGTGTGGTACAAATTACACAGTATTCATCAAAATCACTTCCCTCCAGAACTATGTGAAATCTGAAAGAGAAACCAACAGTTGTACAGCGTAGAATAATGACCAAAATTATTCTGGGTTTCACTGTAATTTTGGGTCTGTTCAGAGAAATTGCCAATCCAGGCCATTTGTTTGCTCTGTGTGAGTCATTGTCCCACATTTCATCTTTATTAAAATTTACTCTTGAGATGAAGTGTGGTCAGAAAATGACGCAATGTGGACATTGGTGAAAATGGAAATGTAAAAACTCCCAGCATGTGATCCTCCCCTAGGTTTTGTGATCACCCAAGCAGCATAATTTTGTGCTTTGGAATATTTGTTTTCCTGGAAGGGAAATTCAGTGAGACGAGAAACTTTTTCAGAAAAAAGGTTCATTAAACATCTTTATATCAATTTCTGATGATTCTGCAAATCAGTACCCTCGTAAAACTTATTCATAGTTAAACACCTACCCTCATGTATTGTTGTGGAAGAGAAAAAGTGTTTTTTTTTTTTTTTTTTTAGATGTAATCACATGGAGTTATTTCATCATTTCTCCTGCAATGATGCAGTTTCTTTCTAAGAGCAATCATCCGTCTTCAGTATGAGCAGTTTTCATGTGAAAGCAGTTTTTATTTAACCACACCATATGCAATCAATGGGAAGTATGACTTTTTTTTTTTTTTAAGTGCGTCCTATCCGGAAGTGTGGCACTCAGAATTGTTGCCTGAGTGTTGAGGTGAGGCCCAAAAGATTTACTTTCACAAGCAGAGCATCACAGCTTTTGCCACGATGTTCCCCTTGGTATATATATGAAACTTTATTAGAAATTAGTTTGGGTTTATTTCAAATATAATGGACACAAAGATGAAAAAGAAAGGAAAGAGAGAAAGGTGGGGAAAAGGTTTAAAGGGAAAGAAGGAGATAGAAGTAGAGGAGAGAAAAAAGTATAGAGAGAACACAAGTCAACACCTTTGAAGTCTGCCTCTAGACCTGCAGAAAGAGAAAAAACAAAACTGAGAAACCATAACGACAAATAAGATATGCATATATAATAATACCAGTTATAACATCACTGGAAAGTACATGATACAAGGTAATACAAGATGTATTTAATGGCAACCGCAGCCCAACTGAGAGTGTATCTGACAAACACCTGAATCTAGACACCTGTGTGTATGTGTGTGAGTGTGCTTGTGTCTATAAGGTTTCTACATAAGACAGTTCAATAGTGGGTGTGGCCAGTGTGACTTAATAACATGTCTGACTTATTATTTTTCAACAGTGTGTAATTAATTGAAATTGAAACCAAAATTAGAAGGGTAATTTTAGATGCTCTTTTGTCTGACTTTACTGAGGTACAAATGTACCAATGCAAATAGAAAGGGCCGGAGCAGGAAAATTATTCATCAAAACCGCTTCCTCTGCAGAACTGCGTGAAATCTGAAAGAGAAACCTTAGAGTTGTGCAGCGTAAGATAAAGACCACAATTATGTTGAGTGTTGCTGTTATTTTTGGTCTGTTCAGCAGAATTGTCACAACAAGCTATCCATTTGCTCTGTGCCACTCATTTCTTCCTTTTTCTTCTCACCTGTACATTTTCAGAAATGTCAAATGTAGACAGAAAAAAAACAACATACATTTTTCTAATGAACAGAAAAAAAATTGTGCTACAATACATACCATAATATAATTTTCATGTATTTTATCTTTACAATAATACAGTTTACAGTGTATTGGTAGATTTTAATAACTAACAATAAAATGGGTTTGGGGACGCTATAAAAAGCAAGAGGCAGCCAAAGAGAAAGATTTTCTCTTTTTTACATGAAGATATTACTCTAAAAACACTTTTTGCTCCACAGGAGAGTTTTAAATCAGCTGCAGAACAATCTAACAACGTTAAGCCATTTGTTGTGAATACCTGCTGATGATGAATAGAAGTGATCAATTCAGCTGGTATTGTGTCCTATTGTTGTGTTTTGAAAAACCTTAAGTAGTACTTTACCTTAACTTTACCTTTTCTTTTAATGAAAAGGCACTCTTTAAAACTGTGCTGAATCAACTCTATATTGTGTACCAGTCTGCAGCTGTGGTGTTTTTTAACCACTCTCATGGTACAAGTTTCAGCTGGGAAGTTGGCAACTTTTACAAAATGGGAAAAAGATCCAAACTAAAATTTAAAATGATTATATGTAGTTCAGTAAAAACCCTTCAGCTAAATTAAAAGACTGTATGGAGTTCTATTGAAAACTAAAAAGAGATTACATTTCTAAAAAGATTATATTTATCCTATTTTAGCTTATTTTCATTGGCCCCATTTTAAATTCAGATTAGAATTTAAAATTATCTCTATTACATTATGACTGTTCAGAAATTAAAGCGGCTCAAAGGACACATAACATGTGAAGTCTAGAACAGTGGCTGCAGTTGAACTGACATTGCAGCCAAAATAAACAAAAGGATAAAAAAGCTTTGGACCAACCAGACAGTTGATTGTCAGATGTGGGTTTCTTTCTTGCCTATCCAAATACTGACAACTAAAAGCTGGAACACAGAACTAACAGTAACTTCAACTCAAATAAAAATACAAGACAACAAAACATGGGTTCAAAGAAAGGCTTGGCATGTGTAGTAGGCTGTTGGTTGTAAGAAGGAGGAGAGACTTAGGTCATTCCTTAAGGCCAAGCAATTTCCAGTCTACTGTTGAATTATGGAATCATTTCACATGCCACACAGCAGCTCCACAAGTTGTTTTGAAGCCACTGCTCTCTAAAATATCTTGGTGGCAGCTTCATGCTGCACGGGTGCTTTTCAACAGGAACAGGGAAGCTGGTTTGAATTGATGAAAATGTAGATTAAGCCAAATACAAGACAGTTCTGAATGACAACCCCTTAGAGACTAAAGGGTTGGTCAGAAGTTCATTTTCCAAATGAATAGTGACTTCCAACAAGCCAGAGCTACAATGGGTGGTTTAGATCAAAGCATCTTTATCTTGGAATGGCCAAGCTAAAGCCCAGACCTAAATGTTATATTTACGATCTGTTTTAAGGCCTGAAGATTGACGGTGGCTGGACTGGACAGTTGCTGTCTATTCAGTCAGACAGCTATTTTGCAAATAAGAACAGTTAAATATTACAGTCTCTAGATGTGTGAACCTAGTAAAGACATACCCTAAATCTGCATCTACAACTGAACATAAAAGGTATTGATTTTGTATGCCACATTTTTCAGATTTGTATTTGTAAAACATTTTAATATCATACATCCTTTCCTCTCACTGATCTACCATATGAATTCACAGTAAAATACATTGTTTGTTGTTGCAAAGTGAAAAGGTTCAAGTGGTGTGAATACTTTTAAGACGCGCTGTATTTAATTCATAGATCATGTTGAAAGACCATAGTGAGGGCCAACTAAAACATTATATGATGTGGTCAAATTAAGCCATTTTCCAATGGTAAATGGATACCATGTACATGCTCAGATTGGTGGTAGAAATATAATGCCAAACAGCATTTGAACAAAACCATGGTAAAAGTTGTTTAACCATCTCACGAGGAAAGGTGGGGTGTTTAAACACCCACATCCCCCACAGTGTATGACACTCATGGTTATCAGGCATGAGGTAGACACTGTCTACTTTTAACACAGGGCTTGAACATTCCTTTTCTGTGAAGCTTATTATTAGAGGTAATTAGGTTATCCTGAGCTGTCTCTGTAGTCATGTTGCAATAGTCTTAGACTGCTAGAGGAGATACTGACCATTTTTCCTTTTTCTCCTATTTTTTCCTACTACTCTCCATGTATGCATTATCTGTGGTTATTACATTAACTTTATGTTCTCTGTTTTTTCTCTTTATACACTTGGCCTGGCATTCCCCCCCTGACCCCTTCCAAGAGGAGCCCATCAGCTGAGCGACTACTGTCAACACCTTCATGTTCTCTTTCTATAGATCATACACTTCACCATGTCTTTGTGTTTACCCTAGCTCTCTTCTAGAAAAAGCAAATGAAGAAGCAATTGCTGTGACTAATTCTGTCATGCACTCCATTTTGCAAGACAGAAAGTTCACTACTACTTCAAAGTTTATATATTTACCTGTGTTTTTCTTCAGGATGATCTTTGCAAAGTTAACAATACAATGCAGCATGACATGATGCAATCAACTATCCACTGTCAGTACATACTCATTGAATATATATTGCAGTATATAAATTGATTTTGTTTTCCAAAGTGCTTTGAGATGACATTTGGTGTGAATGAGTGCTACATACATAACCTTTGTTCATTTGGAGCAAATTAACTCTTTAATGTTGCCATATACAATCAGCAATTTATCATCAGTAAGTGAAAAAAGTTCTGTTTTTAGACATTTTATCACAAGAGACTCAGTCAGTGCATAATGATCATAATTACTTTATTTCATGCAAGTACAGAAGATGTATTTTGAGGGATCATAGGACTCATTTGTTTGTAAAAATGATCTCAGAATTTCTGACAACCCCCACAGACTACAGGTTTGCATACAAAGACTGGATTTGTCATCAGACCCTGCTGGAGCTGTAAAGTTGGGGAATTTAGACTGCAATTTTTTGTGGATTGTATTTTTACTGTTAATGCAATGCATAACACATGGATGCTTTTGATATTGTCGTGACACACAAATATGTAATGCCATAGCTTTACATAAGAGAAGGTGCTATGAATATCACCTTGCAACATGCTTATTAAAAGGTTAATTTTGTGGACAGAAAGCATTTCTGTCCCAGCTTTTTTCTGAAAAGTTCGCAGGGGATTTATAGAGACTAGTAATTCATAGAAAGACAAGAACTGCAATATTTCTTTTAGCAAATGGCTTTTTTTTCCCCAAAATTGTTTCCTTTTAACCTGTTGGTCAGTAGCTGAGTGTAAAACTGATTCATAAATATGCAAAGTGATTTAAAAGTCCAGTTCATTCATAACTAAAACAGGTTGCTCATCTCTTCTTTGGCCAAATAAAGCATGGGTTAAAAGAAGATCACAACAATATACAGTCAATGAATAATTTGACTTTTGGAACACATAAATGCATTTTATTTTGCGACTTAAAAAATTGCTCAGCTTGTGTTTATTTTTAAAAATATACTGATTTTTAAGTGTATTGATCGAAACCCATAAGGCTGAATGATGTAAAACACATTTAAAAACATTTTCCACTCTAAAAACACTTTCATTTTCTTTTATTCCTTCCTCATTCTTTTTTTCTCACTACTGAGCCAATGGTCATTGGCTTTCCATGCTTGGGTGACAACTTTACATTGCTCGTTTGAGTTGGTTATTATGCTCGAAGTTCTTTCAACTTTCTGCATTTTAATGGCTTGCACAAACATCATCAGAAATTGGCTGCTTGTAATAATGGACCTCAATTAACTGCTAGTTCATTCTCATCCAGTCAAACTACATAATCTGGTCCATTGGACATCCTGGATGTTACTTGCTCTACTGTCCAAACAATGCAGTGAACACAAACTAGAATATGTTCTCACTGACCTGCAAATAAAAGTATTAAAAGCTGTATTCTTACAATACCTACAATTACAGTCAAGGGAACACATATTTTAAGACATTGCTACCTTATTAACACTATTTTTATTATTATTTGAAACTCATTTGGCTAAGGAATGACTTTCAATCTTTGCCTTTTTTTTGTTTGTTGTTGTTTTTTTTGCAAAAAAATTGCAATAGTGTCTAACTCTTACATTTAAACAAAGAAATGGGAAAGCTCATTTTAGAGATGATTTTTAAAAAAGATTTCTGGTGAAGTACCATCTAGGTAAGCCCATCGTGACTTAATCAATCCAGTTTTGGAACTTTGAATTTGGTAAAAACAATTTCTGCCAATTATTTTGTCACGTTTAACTGTAATCAATTCAGACAAGTCAAATGTTTTAAACTATATTAGTAAATGATTATCAAAGATCTTAATCTGTAGAGTGAGCTGTGTTTGAAATTTACTGAACCAGTTTAGTTGAATCATGTTAAGGACAGATGTATTTACTGAGTAAAAATAAAACACAAAACTGCACCAAAGTGTACTAAAAGTAAAGAATACTCTATCTGCTTAAGAGTAAAATTAGCATTGATGAACACATTTGTTGGTGAGGGTAAGGACCAAAAGACACCACTTGAATCTAACTTTTCATGCTCTAATCAGATTTTTATCTGACACACAGGCTCTAACTCAAACATCCATCAAGGCTCCACCAGACTCACAAGAGAGATTATTCACGTGAAAGTATGTACTGGAAACACAAGCTACAAGAACAAGATCGCCGTTTCACTTTTTTTTTTTCTGTACTTCTGAGTACTTCTGGGTAAGTACACTACTTTTTTTTTGCAAGTAAAAGATGTTAGTTTGTATTTTCCCCCAAAGCGGAGGTGTTTTACTTTGGCACTGTGTCTCACTTCCTGTCTCACTCGTGATGTTTCCATTACATTGCTGCGTAAAAAAAATAGACCTCAGGGTATCTTGGTTGGACAGTTGGAGAAGCAGTTGCAGGGAACTGCGACAGGCCTGCCAAGCCCCATTGACTTTAACGTGTTCTAATTATGGTGTACATCATCCGACCTGATTTTCCATCAGATTGGATACCAAGACAGATCTGGTGTGCTTTGGGCCTAGTAAGCAGATGTCAAAAGTGAAAACATTCCTTCCTGACCTCTCTTTACTCTATATCCCAAAGTTGATTAAATAATATTTAGGAATAATGAGAAATTAAATTTCATCTGGCGAAACTCAAAAAGGATAAAATATTTTGGCAAAAGGCATTAAACAAAATAGGTTAAACAGTTGCTGAATTTGGTAGTTGTTTTTGAGTAAAGAATAATACACCTTTATTTGTTTAAAAAGTAACAATGGGAGTCTAAGGACTTGATATTTGTTTGTCATTAAGTCTGTCTTTCTGAACCAGTAGTAAACCTTCAGCCAGCCATATATGTCCCTTGTATTTTGCTAACAGTTAGCTTCTCCTCTTAGTTTGCCAATTATAGTCTTTAAATGGTACCTTACTAAGACTAATGATTATAGATCCTTGAGTTTTCACACCACGATTGTGTCTTTCACTGTGAAAACATCCAAATTGCTGAACTGGTCTTTTTTGTGTGGAAAGTAAGAAAGTAGTAGCCCTCTTCCAGCCAGCTGACCAGCAGTGAGCAGAAACAGATCGGATAAAGTGGAGCACTGTCTTCCTTTAAGCTCCATATAGCAGGAGAACACTGCTGGCTCCAGCACTTTCTTTGACCTGTCATAAATTACTTTAAAATGAAGGGAAGGAATGATCTAAAAGCTTAGCGGTTTTGAAGTGAAGTTTTTTTAAAACTTTCGTATACCTTAAATCCGGTAATCCATCTGTGTCTAGTTACCTTAAAAACATTGTGTTTTTCCTCAAGGTTACAACACTTTCAAAATTACATGCTGGCCTACAATTGGCAACATATTTATTTAACAGGATCAAAAATTGCCAACACATATTAAACTTAGTGTTCCTCAGCATAAGACATAAGTCTCTTTGATTGTATAAGTAGTATCTTCATATCATCTTAAAGCTAAACATAACATACATTCAACTGGGAGAAATCACTCATATTTTTATAAAAAGCGTTAAAAGCAATGTGTTAAACTCACTTTGTTTGAGTTAATGTATTTTCATTATATTATCCAGTTTAAATTCTCATGTTTTTTATAGCTGTCTTACTTGTTAATACGTGTGAAGGAAAACTTGTCTTATTTTTTACATGTTCACAATTGTCCATCATAAATGAATTCAGAGAAATCACAGATCAATAGAACTTGAAATAAATAGCATAGTTTCAATATGCTTGAGTGATATTATAACAAAGATATTGTTGCAGCCTTTTTGGTAGAGGAGTATTACTCAACCTGATGCTGAAAGACATGGATTAGCATAGCTTTAACTGAGTGGGCCCAAGGCCAGAGAGACAGACAGGCTAAAATATAGCTAAAATACTTTTGCTGATTTTAGATTACATTCCAGAACTTTGTTGTCAAAGATCAGCAAGCTGATAGCAACATGATGGATCTTGACCAGAGTGAAGAGACAGGTGACATGCATTTTTTGAAGACTTTGAATGGATTAGTAGTACAAAGCTAATGTCACTTTCTTGATAAAGGCATATATAATTTCACTCTTGAAATTGTGTTACATGAAAGTCAGAGTGGAATTCACTCAGGCATGAAAGGTGTACACATTCACAGAATACATATACATGTGTGTAGAGAAACCACACAAGTTGATTTAGGTTGACTGTATCATTTCTGGCTTGCCCTTGTGGATCCATAAAGAGTAAAGGGTCCCTTTCATGCCCATTGTGTAAGTTTAAAGGCACGGGTCATTGACTCTGGGAGTATCATTTGCCAGAACATTCTGTGACACTGTCGGTCGACTTCTTGAGCCCCAGGGACAGTCCTGAGCAAAGGAACTCATCTTTGTGCTGAGGCTATAAATAAAATCATTGGACTTGTGATATTGTTTTAAACCTCTAGGCTGCTTGCTCATCCAGCTGCTGTGAAGGACAATTTTCTGGCTGTGACAGGTGTTACAAGATTGTTGTGTACCCTGTAGCATTGTAGAAGAAGCTCCGTAGACACAGGCAGCAGACCAACAGCATGCTGGGACCAAAACAGTGGCTCCCATCAGGTTTGTCATCTCATCTGATATCACAGAGTCTGTTGAACTAACCGCCACTAAAGGGCGACCCCACAGCACTAATCCAGAAGTCTGGAACATAGTGATAAAGTACACTAGCTAGGCACAGTTCCCCTGACACCACAGCTCCAAGATTGAGGCCAGTAACTCACCGATTTCTAGCTTTGGGTTATAGCCTTCTCACTGCCCCCAACTAATTTTAACAATAATTTAAATATTATAAAGTCACCAAAACATATTGATGAGTCTGATGAGTCCTTTGGTAAATAATGCTATACTATCACATTCCTATGCATCAGATACTTTGATATACCCAAACTGGTTAAGTCTTTAAGTCAGAATTTGACAAATACTGTGGATAGTATTGTTCTAAAATGCTATAAATAGATGGATTTAATGTAATGTCACTTTTCTTAACAAATGGCCCTTCATACTTTGATGGTAAGTTAGGCACAACAATTTTAATTGTACTCAATGCAACTTCTAGGCTGTTCAGTTCAATAAAAGCTCAAAGCAATTAAACTGATGTGTTTTATAAGTTTCAGTTGCTCAAATATCATGCCAGACAAGGCAAACATGGATATGACAAACCTGCTTGTTATTGATTTGCAGTTATATAGAAAAACTTAGTGACAGAAGCAGCCAACAGAGGCAAACTATTAATTAACTTGTGTGCCATGACATCTAAGCAGCCAAAACTCATAAAAGACATTTGGTTGGTTATTTTACACTTTTATTGTGCCAGATAATTACCTGCTGCAAAACCTTTGCACCCCCTTTGGGAGGACAGTAGACTGGGAATGTTGTGCAATGGCTAAGTAACCAGATGCTTAATTCTGTATATATCCACCATTAAAAGCTGCTGTCACACTTTTTTTTTATCATGGCATATCTAAAGATGCGTCCTACTTGGAACTAACCAAGATGAGACTAAATACATTTTATGGAACATCAAGAACTACATGTCTATATAGTCTTTTATGATGCATCCTCTTTTGTACAGTTGAAGTATAATAGAATAAAGGGTGTCACAGTCAGTTTTCTACTGGGTCAGGACAAGGCACATCACCATCTTTCTTTTTTTTAAATATTATAGAAATGTTTATTGCTCTATAAAATGTCTAGGAATGTGCCCAAGCAATCCATTAAGTTTTAGCTGAACTGATTTGGAAGTAGATCAGGCTGTGTCAGCTGAAGAAATTTTGACCATTCATGATGCCATTGCAAGTTGAATCTTCATCAAACTGAGCATATGCACATTGAGCATGAGAGTAGGTAATGTTAGTATTTGGTCATTGCTGTGATATTTAAGTAGTGCTAATGTTGGTTCCACAGCAATGGAGGATATGTGCAGTCTGTAATTCTTCCAAAAGTTGTAACGCTCATGCCACTGAATTTTTCAGAGCATCAAGATCTATGTATTTTAGAAAATGTCCAATCCTTTCCTCAGCAGGCTGTTGGATGCAGTTTTGTAAAGGTGAAGAGTCCTCTTGTTTAATACCACAGTCACAACCAGCCAAAAACCAGCCCATGAATTGCTGGCATTTTCTATCTTTCACTTGCTTTTTCCACAACACTGCTCTTCAATTTCCATAACAGGTTCCCTTTGGGTCTTTGTCTTTCAGGTAAGCAGTGCTTTACAGAAAGCCTCATCAAAAATCAACACATCCATTCTCTGTCGGCCTCATTTGCTGTTGAGAAACATGATTCTGATTGTTGTCAGACATCTAAGAAAAAGTCCATCCAAGTGCAAACCAAGCAAGGTTTTATTTTGATACAAAATACGGACAGGAATGGGCTTTTATTTTTTAAAATCTGGTATTTGAAAATGTATGTGCTCCATATTTGGAAGCACTTATCGTTTGCAAGGGCTTGGAACACCTGGGAACTCAACTCAATAGAGCATACCTCTTGAGGATGAGAAAGGAGGGATTGAACAGATGGATAGCCTCTCATACTGCAGCATCCAAAGCAGATGGAGTGGCGACATCAACTCAAAAACTGAGAGAGAACTGTGGGGTTGGGTTTGTGTGGTTTCACTTAAAGATTTTCAGACTATTTGTTCATATCTAAGCTAATTTCTATCAAAATCTATTCTTTCATAACAGTCAAATTTTTAGATATTTAATTCAAATTCCACAAAAAGCTGTTTTTCTATTAGGAGGGGGTGACTGAATTTAAAGATGAATTTATTTAACCATGTCGTTTGTCCCTATTATTTCTGACACTCACCTAAAATAAAACTTAAAGTATCATTTGATTTGAGTTCAGTATTCAGTCTGGTTTATTTTGTCTATCAGTATATTTGTCCTATGTATATTGCACAAGTTCTCTAAATCAATTTGATTTAGAGGATTTTCCGTAAGTGACTCTGTCAGATTTAGTTCCTTGCTCTGTCTCTGACATTCCAAATCCTTTGTTTCTCCTCTTGTGAATCCATTCATTTGTTCATTTTGGTGTACATACCCCACCAAAAAAAACCCAAAAAATCCTTTAAGGTTTTGGTTCAAAACTGTCTATTGTTTAAAACTGTGCACAATTTCATCTGCATTAACAAAATCTTATCTTCCATCATAAACTAAGTAACCACAGAGCATGATGCTGCCACAATCACGTTTTTGGTGCTGTTACTGCATCATAAAAAAGTTCCAGTTTGGTCAATTGAGACCTTGATACATTCTCTTCTAAGGTTTTTAAAGATTTGACCCAGGCTTTTATTTTTTTCCCAGGAAGAAAGAAAATATCTAGACACATGGAGAATGCAGCCAATTGTTGCCAAACAGTGTTTGTGGGAAATTGCTGCCGATTCTTCAGTGTTGATGTTGGCCCCTTGGCGTCCTCCCCGACCAGGTTCAAAGATGCAAGTGGGCAAAGATCAAGAAAACTCTATTTTAGTTCAGAGGATGTACCCTTATTGAATCAGGTTATTGCAGCTTTTGTATTTTTTAGATTTTTCACCAACAGTTTTCATTTTTCAGTTGAATTTCCAGGATATGTGTCACATAAAAGGACTAAAATGTTAATTAAGTTTAACAGGGAATGCACACTTTTGACAGCTGCTATGTGGTTTCCTGTTTACATATGCACACACACACACACACACACACACACACACACACACACACACACACACACACACACACTCCAAATGTGATAACCTGTATTTTTCAATAAGCTGTATCCAAGCATACCAGTCTTCCAAAAACAATAATAGCATCTTTGTGCCACAAATAGCCTATTAAATCCGTGGAATCAAAATGTTAAAATAGTTTAGTGGCAAGGCTGAAGGAAAAGTATGAATCTCAATTTCCTGACGGGTTTTCAGAGAATACAAAGGAACAATTCCAAGTCATGCTGGCAGATCATCCTCAAGTATAACTAAAAGCTTTCTTGACAGTAATGTATGGGGCTGGTAAGCTGGACCTCAATGAGTTTATTAAAATAATTTCTATGTGAAATATTTTACTCAACTAGTTTAATTATACTATTTGGTATTTAATTGGTTTGGTTTAATTATATTTAGCTTTTCATAGTATGTAATAAAATACATAATGGAAATTTTTCCAGTGAACATTTTGCCATTTAGAGGCAGAACATTTGGGACACTGTCTTTCGTTGCTTTCTTGTTCATCTTGTCTCCTTTCTTTTCCTCCTAGTCGTCCTTCCTTTTTAAGTATTCTTGCTTCCTTTCAAGTCTTTCTGTCCTTCTTCCCATTCTTTTCCTCTTTGTATCCTACCACCCTTCCTTCCTTGTGCTCTTCTCTCCTATCTCCCCTCCATTCATCCTTCTTTCTTTCCCTCTATTCTTCCTTCCTTCAGGTTGTATTTTTGAAACCTGCCTATTTTAGAATAAATTCACAGTGAACATAACTATTGTGCATTTTACACTGACAGTAAAGGTTAGAGAACTCTGGAAACAAAATGCAAGGAGGAGTTTTTATTAGGTGAAGTGATTGCTGGAATAGGAACCAGAGAGGATTAATTAAATTAGTGGAAACATCTGCAACAGGAGCAGGAAACTGAGGCACTGAGAAAACTAACAAGAAAAAGGGCTGAGTAACACAGAAACCATGTAAACTAGACAGTAAACATACACAAATAAGAACCAGCTACAAATCAGGATTGGCCAATTGGATAACTAAGAAAATACTACAACCAACACTAACCCTCAAACACAACCAAGATCAATGCATAAATGACTTCAAGTACAACTCAGGTCCTTTATATTATATTATATCATGACAAAGACACTGTATTGTAGTATGGCTTAGTTATGAAGGCAACACCAATTTACATGCAGCATCATTTCATTCCTGAAGTCATTTCAAAATTCTGTGAAAGCTTACCGACTGAAAATTTGATTTTTAATTTTTCTCTCTTGAGGGCACAATGATCATCTCCAGTTGCTACTATCCTATCATGTCTACTCTAAAATTGCAAAGAAGGTAGCAATAATATGTTAGTTTCCTGTTGTTCAGCCTTCCCCCCCAGCAAATAACAGTGTAACTCTGTAGCAATCAGGACTCTGCAATGTCCCGCTTGTTCATAGTCTGTGTGGCAGCACTTCTTTTCTCAGCAGAGATTGAGTTCAAGCCCTCAAACTGTGAGCAACAATAGAGGGTATCTCTTTATATGTTTTTTTTCTGAAATGTGGCGTCTGTGCGATTGACGGAGTGTTAATGGATCAAATCAGATGTCTGAGAACAGCGACTTCTCTTGCATTCATCCTAACAGCGACAAAACACCTTCTCAATGGCCTTTAATATATCCTGACACTTTCAACTTCCTCAGATACATTTTGCATCCATTGTAGATTACAAAATGGCAAAGTTCAAGCTATTTATTATTACTAATACTTTTGATACTTTTCTATGACATTGACAGTAGCAAGGCTCTTCATTGTGTTTGGATATGTTTAGTAACTTTATGTCTTCCTATAGCTTTGATTGCAAATAGCATGCCATTCACAACTCTTATAAATACTAAAACTCCAAACCCACAGATGCAAGGGAACGTGGCTGCAAAGCTGGGGTGGTGCTATGCACACAGCAAAGCATGTAACCCTAATGTAATTACAATGCAGTGCAAATGGAGACTTCTCTTGGAGCTTGAGTAAATCCACACCTATTTTGGACTTTCGCTTTCTACATCTCAAAACTTTCTGAATTACAGTGAAATTTTCATATCTACTCTAGCGATGAAGCCAAAAAGAGGAAAAATGGATGGTGTCTGAAATTTGGAAAAATTACATGTACAATTTCACAGCAGTTTAGCAAAAAAGATAAGTGGGTAAATCTCTAACAGTTATATGGAATAAATTGCATGATCCTGAGATATTGTGCCAAAACATCCTATAGTCTGGGGCTGCAACAATGTCAAGAGATTTCCTTTGCAAAAACAATAGAATAGTTTGCAAGAAATTTGTTTTATAAACAAAAGTATAAATCTGACAACTGAACTTTAAAAGAAAAATCATTAAAAACGTGGGGTTTTTTTCTAATGATCTCATATTTTCAGTAAGTATGCTATGAATAAACTTGAACAGAAATTAACTCATATAATGGCAACTTTAGGTTTATCTTGAAATACGTTTCTAATATTTCAGAAGTTCATAAATTTACACTTGCATATCAAAATATTTTTGAATTATTGCAATGGAACTGTGTCATCTTCTTTATCACTGCTTGCCAATAAAAATTGGAAGTATTGTTTGTTCAAGTAAGTTACTGTAATGGATTTTAATTACGACAATTAGGTTTCCTTTTAAAAAATAAACTTGAAGGCTGTAGAGGATGGGTTTTGTTCAACCCTCAAACAGGATGAAAACCAACAGTCATGAATGAACATGATGAAAAAAAAGCAACAAAAGACTGTAGCAATTTTCCAGAGCTGTGAATGTTTTCTTTAAATTGTAAGATTTATCACAGGTTTCTCCAGTATCAGTGTTTGGACCATTGTGACCATTGTCACAGCATTTGCTGTTTAGACAGGAATGCAGCTTTTTACAAAAAAAAAGTTAAGTGTTAAGTGCACCCTTAACAGTCTTGCTTAAATAGATACAGACAATATCACTGATAAAATTTAGGGGGTTTTAACTGAACAGTTAACAGCTAAAGATATCCAATGTGCTACTAAAGTTATTTTATATACACAATATACATCTGACAAACTAATACAGATTAAATATTATACAAAGCAAACTGAATCAAATCACCCCAATTTACCCCACCCACCCTCATCCTTAGCTCAATGGCCTGCCCCAGTGAGGTGGATGATTAGGGAATTTCCTCAAAGTGAAGTCATTAGATTTTCATCATGTGTGCACTCCATGAATATTGCCTTCAGGAAGTTGACCTCAGAGAGAAAGAGTCAGATGATGCAGGTGTGTTTGGATTGCAGTATCTATGCTGTTTAAGTCCAGCTAATCAACCTGGACTAGTACAATGTTTGCTGGAATGGCAAGACACAGGGAAGGAGGGACCTTGTGAAGGTCATGGCCACAGTTAGACTCACTAACTGGGTCCCTTTCATATCTGCTTGCAGCTCTAATTTAAATTACCCTTCATTTTAATTTTATATAATATTCTTCACAGTTTCCCAGACAGTGGAGTCATGCAATAGAAAACCTTTATTGTGTCCTATGGTATCTGAGCATCCCAGAATAAATGTGTCTGAATTACTAGTCAAACAGATTTAACATTGAACACTGACAGCCACCTCTTCTTTGAGCTTAATTTAAAGAAACAAAGCTATCACAACAAATAAACCTATTATTTTCTCAAAGTCTGATTGGGGAATCAACAAATTATTACAGTTTAGAAACAATACAATCAGCACAGTAAAAAACTGCGCCCGTCAGGGCTGCACTCTAAAGAGACACTGATTTATTGACAAAAGTGTGAGGGGTGTATGATTTCCCACCACTTTTCTCCTGACTCAGGGGTCATTGACAATGACTTATGTTAGGGAAGGAAAAAAAACTGTGTTGTAAGGAAAATACCAGATGAGTGTCAGCTCACTGCAGCTTCTTTCTGTGTCCACTAAAGCCAATTACTTCTTAAGCATGAAAAAATGTCCTGAAATGAATGAGTTGAGACTTTACAATTAAATATAAATCTTGCATGAGTTAAAATCTTTGCTTATGTTGCAACACTGGCAGGTTGATCAACATCTTTGACCTTGGAAGAGTGCTATTTTTTTTTTTTTTGTTTGTTTGTTTCATCTGTCAAGCTCATAAACCTTGTAAACTCAAAGTTTTTTTGTGTTTTTGTTCTGAGTGACAAGAACACAATAAAATGAATCTTGACCTTAGCATATGCTTGATCATATTCTACTAAAATCTACTAAAACTAGATGGTCAGCCTAGTTTGGAACCTTGGGGGAATGCCTTGTTTGTTCCTGTCACTTTTAATCTGTATTATATTTACTAGGCATTGGGGGTAGAGTAGACTTTAAAGAGGTTTTAAGAACTGACATTACACTAAAAGTGGGATTTGTAAAACAAACTCTCCCTGCATCTTGGCAGCTTGTTCTCCAAATCCTCTTCACAGATATAAGAAAGTTATTACTTATTCAAAAAAATGCTATAAAAGCTGACACCTTAATACAACAAAAACATTCACACCTACAAATAAAATTTGCTTGTAGGTGACTCAAATAATTTATTTCACATATATATATATATATATATATATATATATATATATATATATATATATATATATATATATATATATATATATATATATATATATGGAAAAACCACTTGAACTATAATAAACACTGCAGTAGGTTAGTCTAGATCAGGGAGATGTCAGCTGGAAAATCACTAGCTGTGTTTTCATTAACTTTGAAGTTTGGAGAAGTTTGAAGTCAATTTCAGGCCACAAACCAAGTCCTCAGGTTGTAGGAGACTTAGAGTGGGTGAACGACTTGAACCAGTTCTTTAACAGGTTTGACCAGTCACCCATCCCTCTTCCAGCCAGTCTCCCCTGCTGTTACCCCCCTCATCTGTAATGAATGCCACCTTTTCTTCTCCGGACTTCACACCTCTCAGCTCTCAGCCATCATCCGTGCCTTCATATTATGTTTTTTTTTTTTTAAATGTTCAAAGTTATGCAACATCTGTTCTTTGAGTGTTTTTTTAGGAGTTATTAAAGTTCTTTATTTATTTATATAATCCATATAGACTACTGCATTCTAGGTGCACAAAGGAGTGTTATAGGAGATCCTTCCTCCCACAACTGTTAGACTCTATAACCATCATTGCTCCCAACAAAATCAATAAGTGTTTATATCCATGCTAGTATCTGTACAACTTTACCATTTTTCTATTGTCACTAACTGTAAATAGCTTGTATTTCTAATGCTTAGAGACATGTACATCTTGTACATTTTTGAATAACCAACTCAGTTGCACATTCCTCTGGACTAGAGTTATTTTTTTTTTTTTTATAACTACACAGTATTCATGTTGAAATTTTGTCTTACTGTACAGTGTATTTTGTTATTCTTTATTCTGGTTTTTATACATATTTCATATTCTCTCTGTGAGTCTGTTTTTGCTGTTATTACCTGTCACTGCCACTTTGCTGCTGTTGCAGAGAAATTTTCCCATCATGGGACAATAAAGGATATTTCAATTCTGTTGTATTCTAAATAACAAAAATAAATTTGCTTAATGGAAACACGCTATTTTCAAAAAAGTTCTCCTTTTTTTGAGAAAAAATTTTGGCGCTAGGATGAGGTAGTTTTTCGGCTTTTCTTTTCGAAATAGGTTTATTTCGCAAAACTGCGATGGAAACACTTTTTTCGAATCACACAAGTCACATGATCAACAACTGGATGTTGCCACTGGCGCAAACCACAAAGATGACAACAGGAAGTAGCTGGAGGATCATGGCGCGGCATGTTTTTAATGACTTATCGTGTGAACAAGCTTATTCAAGTGTGATTTTAATTTAATTTCTTATTCAATGGAAACACCGCAATTGTGAAATTGTGTTTTTTTTTTTGACAGAGATTTGCATACCTTTGTAATGGAAACACAATATTACATTCACCTCAAACAGTGATTGTACAAAAAAAATATGATGATATCATGCTATCACATTTTACTCCAGTTTTGTATTTTACAGTTAAACTTATTGCAGGTCCTTTAATTGTGCATTGATCTGTAACTCCATCAGAAGTTCTGCATCTAAAAATAAAATTAGGTTTAGCCATCTAAGAAATAATCAAACTTTAGATTTAGCTCTACAGGCTTCAGGAAAATGAATCTGAGTTAGTTTAAGCAAAAGCTTACTCAAATCTATACTCAAGAACTGTTGTAAAAAATAAGTTCTTTCACATTAACTGTAATTATACATACAAGAAAAATATGTATGGTTTTCACATTTTTAAGAAAATTTGAAAAGTAAGATGTGTATTTCTCTTCAGCCTCCAGTATTCTAAAACCCCAAAATGAAATCCAGTGCAACCATTTTCCATCAGAAGTTACCAAACTAGTAAATAGAGTCTGCCTCTGTGTAACATCAGCAGAAATGTAGCTTTTTTGTAAAGACCTTAGAGGTTTGTTAAGGAACATTAGCGAGAAACAGAAAAAAACAGGTCAGGAATTAAGTTATGGAGAACAGAGCAGTGTTCAACCCATTATCTAAAAATGAAAAGTGTGTGGCACAACTGTGAGTGTACCAAGATGTGGGTGTTCACCTAAACCTACAGCCCAGGAAAGCAGACCACTAATTAAAGAAGAAGCCATAAGGCCCACTGTAATTCTGGAGAAGCTGATCCACAGATCAGCTGGGATAATCTGTTGACAAGAAAACTATTTATCACGGACTCCAAAAATTTGGCCTTTTTGGAAAAGTTGCAAGAGGATCATTGTTGAAAAAAAGCCATAAGAAGTGCTGTTTTCCATTTGCCACAAGATAAGAAACAGTAAACATGTCAAAGAAGATGCTCTGTTCAGATGAGACCAAAACTGAACATTTAGGCCTGCATACACTATACAGTGCATATCACCCTGAATACTGTAGCTCTACTGTGAAGCATGGTAGGGCAAGCATCATGCTGCAGGGATCATTTTTTCATCAGGGACAGGGAAGTTCCTCAGAGTTGAGGGAAAGATGGGTGAGGGTAAATAGAGAGAAATACTGGAGGAAAACAGTTAGAGGCTACAAAAGACAAAGGATTACGTTTCAGTAGGACAATGTACCTTCAACCAGAATTACAATGGATTCAGATCAGAGTTTTAAAATGTCCCAGTTCAAGTCCAGATCTAAATCCAATTGAAAATCTAGTTAAAACATGTAAATTAATGTTCATAGATTCTTTCTTTCCAAACTTACTTCGCTTGAGCTATTTTCCAAAGAAGAATGGCCAAAAATATTCAGCCTCTACACGAATCAAGATGGTAGAGACTTACTCCAAAAAATGATTCCAGCAGAATATAAATGGACTTCAATTTGCAGATTTTTATTTGTACGTCCAATTCACAATTATGAACTTATTTGTATTAGTCTATCACATAAAATCCCAATAAAACAAATTTGAGTTTGTGCTTGTAATGTGCCGAAATGTCAAAAAGTGCACTGTATATAACTATAACAACACATTTTTTCTGTCCCTATATTCTTATTTTTACTAAAAGTTAAAGAACAAAATATATGATATGCTATATTCCAGTTCAACCGGTGGAGATAGGCAATAGCCCCCTCGCAACCCTGCAAGAACAACAGGTTTTGACAATGGATGGAAAGATATTGTGTTTTTCAACAAATGTAGAGTCCAAAACCCCCCATAGAATATTTTATAAATCCTCAGGCAGGTCTCTTTTTTTTTAACAAGATAAGAAACCAGTATACTACTGAGTTCACTTTCTACAAAGAAATCTAGCCTTCTATTTTAAAAGCATGGGTACATTATTAAAATGTTTGAATGCTCAATGAGTCGACTCAGAGCTTTGTGAAAGTGATTTTCTCTTTTAGGCTACTAATGTTTGATGCACTTTTCAAAATAAAATAAAATGCAGATGCACATCCTCTCTTTTATTAATAATTTAAGGATAAGAACTGAAGTAAATCTGTTGCTGTTTTGAAATTTTAATTTAAACTCAGAGAGATGCTGTAAACCTGTGTGTAATTATTTATATATTGTTCTTGTTTATTTTATCCTCTACTTTTTATATTCTATGAGATCATAAAGTATTCTATGAAGGAGTCTGTTTGAGACCAGCTCTGGGTGCTTTCTTGTGCTCTGTGTTGCTTTGTATAAAATATGAAGGCTCGCCATAAATTCAACCTGGCAGACTCTCTCCAGCCTACCTGCATTATCCATCACCAGACCATGCCTCCGCTGCTGCCAGTTATCGTTCAGGATTCCAGATATAAGACTCACAATCCATGGTTCCACCTGCTCGCCAGTCAAGCTTCATCCCACTGCCACCCCGTCTCCATCCTCGCCCTCTAAGGCTCTTCTGGGCTCCCTTTCCCCTGGGAAGATGACCCTAAATCATCACCCTATGTTGTTCATTCAGCTCATGGCGATTCTCAGAATACACGTCTTCTGCCGGGGTCTGAGCGTCAAAGAACTTTAAGTCAATAAAACTCTTTAATTGTCTCTATCTCTCTGTGTGAGTCTCTCTAGGTTGAAATAAAGGTTAACCAGACTTAAAGGCATTTTAACTGTTTATATTAATAGTGAACCAACAAATCGTCCATTAACTGGAGTCTGATTATTATACCTAAATGGGCCTTATTGATGATGTTTTTTTGAAAGTCAGAAAACACATTTCACATAAGCATTATTTGGCTCTCTTCTGTGTGGAAATTTTCCAGTGGGAGAAAAAAAATCACTATTAACTGTTGTCAGTGTCAGCAAGGTGTTTAAAATGAATTCAAAGTACAAAAAAATATCTGTAATGAGCTTCTAGACAGGAAAACATATTTTCTATGGGGGCATGTAAGCTGTTAATTCAGTTTACAAAAACAGGGAATAAAAAACCGTAAGACAGAATAGAATAGAATAGAATAGAATAGAATAGAATAGAATAGAATAGAATAGAATAGAAACGAAACAAGAAATAAGATAACAAGAAGCTAAATGTATTAAACCAAGTTGCTATGTTTTATTCTTTTGAAGTGACCAGTTCTGTCATGGAAATGTTGTGAGCCTTTTGGAAATTACACAATTAAGGTAAAGGTCTACTCATTCTACAGGGAACAGGGGCTGCTGTTATCGATGGTAACTGTACTAACTGTGATCCCACTAACTGTGCTTATAAAATACCAAAGACTGTTTATAATGTCAGCTCTGTAATCCTTTTCACTTTGTCTTGAAATAACAGTAAAATCTTGTTTTACTGCAGAGCTGTGTAACACCAACTGCACCTTCTCTCAGACAGCATGACCTCACCACAATTATTTAAAGATTGATCACAGCAGAGAGGTTGCACAAGGCTCCTTAATAATAACATTAGTTTAATGAAAGATTTAACAGTCTGACACTTATATACAATCAATCAAAATTTTTACCCCTGAAATATTAAATTGGACACAAATGTTGATTAGGTACTGTACATAAAAAAATATTGTGATAATGGTGCAAATACAAAACAAAAAAGTACTGTACAAAATTCTGTCTTGTAACAGGCTTAAAGAGAGATGTTTTTTTGATGGTGGTGGTGGTGGTGGGGTTAATAGTTCAGATACCTCTGTCCTATAACTTTGAGTGATTCTCTATGTCATATTTTCAGAGATAAAAAGAATTTGACAGTTATGCAATTTTGGCTGTTTTTAAGAATGAGTCTTGTTTGTACCGACACTCTCTTGATTCTGTTGAACAGCAATGTGATCTTTCAATGACCATATGTTAAATATATTATAAAGGTGTTAGCTAAAAACATTTTCCGGATCTTTATTGTGGCTGGTAGAAATGCAGGAAAGCTATCCAGACACCAGACCAGAGATAAATCCCACTCATTTCCTGTGTTGACAGTCTGAGCCAGGCTTCCTTGACTTGGTAAAATTAACGGCCCAGAACGTTATTTTTCCATCCAATATGCTGCCATCAATCATTCCGTGTGCTTTCATCACTTTAAAAAATTATGTGTCACTGTTTCCACAAAGGCAAAGCGACAAATTTAGTCACTAGGAAAGAAAATAATGAAATGTTTGAGCATAAACCTTGACAGCTTGGAATATCTGTTCATACATGATGCAACATGTAGTGCACACCAGTCATTAATACATACTGACTAAGATGCTTTTAGTTCATTGGAGCCCAAGCTAAATGTGCTTCAAAAACAGACTCTCAGGTGATAACCTGCTGTGCAGTAATAGCTCACATTTAGCGGTTTCCTCTAATCAAATCACTGACAAGATATGTGAAATGTCTGCAGCTTTGAGAGCTCTGACTGGCAGTCCTAAACTGATTAAGTACTTGTATAGAGAGCTATTCATCGTCATCTGTTACATAAAGTGTCAAAGCCAAATTATTAATAGTTTGGAAAAACAGAATACTGGCAAAGGATTCAACAGCTTTTCATCTCTCCCACAACGATGAAAGCAGAATTTATTTTCACTTAGACATTTCTCACAGGAGTACAAAACAAAAGAAAAAGCTTTGCATATTAAATTATAGCATAGCATGGTTAATTTTGTGGGTGTGACATTAAGCTCACAAGATGAGATGATATATGACAGTAAGTTCATGGTAATGAAACAAATTAAGGCTTTAGCAGTCTTTTTGGGTAAACTAAGAATCTGTTTTTTTTTTTTTTGTTTTTTTTTTTTTGGGGGGGGTGGGTTCATTTTTACCCAGACAGATTTGGGGTTGTAGCAATGACCAAATAATAAAATTACTGAATCTCATGCAACCTGAAACAGTTACGTGCTCTGATGAAAATTCACTCACTTCAGGATGGCATATTTAAAACTGAAAGTCAAACTGACGGCTTTGAGAATTTCACTCCCAGATCAACAATAAAGGGAAACAACAACATCAATGCAAGAGTAACATTGAACATTTTGGATTCCACACCCTTGATCCCAATACAAATGGACTATTCAACCCATGTATTCACTATGGGACATTAAAGTTACATACTTGCTTTAAGGACATGACAGAAGTTGATGTTCCTCAAAATCTGCTCCATATTTACATCTGTGTAATACATCTTCAATATCCCAGCATACATGGCAGTGTGACAAAAACAAAAATATTTATATCCCTTTTGTGATTTAATACGTAGAAGGAAAATGTCATAAATACTAGTGGTTTAAAGAATCTCTTTAGTGTAGTACAGTCCAGGTTTGCCCTATTTCTTAAAAAAAACTTCTAAAAAAGTTTATTCCAGACAAACCCCTAAATCAGGTCTTAACTTTAGCACCATTGGCAGCTAAAGGTTGGCCAATTGGAATTTTCTCATTGTGCTTCCAAATCAATTATATCCTGTCTGTAACTCTTCTTTTTCACCAAGTTCCAAAATTAGTGGTGTGCCAAAAAAAAATAGATTCAAAAAATTGAATCCAGATTCTAATTTTCTGTGATTCAGAATAAATTTAAAGTGTCTCAAAATCAATTAAATTTTTTTTTTTTTTTTTTTTTTTTTTTTAATAAAACAAATCCACTGTCTTTCGGCCTCCATTTTGTAACTACGTGGGGTGTTTTGATGTCATCACGCAGATGGTACTAGATGGTACATACACATGCGTGGAAAGCACCACAGTAAAGAGGAAACTACAAAAATGAAAGAGGGGGATTCAACCAGCTCTGTCTTTGTTGAAGTTTTTTACCGAATATCTGGGAATGGAGATCTTGCACTTCAAGAACACCGCAAATTCACGGAGCCAATACAGCTGAGCCATGTACCCCATGGCCCCCGCCCCTCCCCCATACAGAGCTACGATGTGTTGTGTGATTGGTCAGAAGTCTGTGGATGTTTATTAGGCAGAAAGGCACTCGGATAGCAATGTTATTTCACAACTGGTCCGCTTCTGCAGGCGATATTAATACGGAACATTTTTCCAATGCATTTATCCAACGTAGTAAAGAGTTATGTACATTTCATCACTAAATAACTACAAAGATTGTCAAATAGCTAAAAACTTCGGGATGGAAACTGCAATGGCATTGTCCACAGAGGAGGCTGTCTGCAGAATGTTGTGGCGCTTTCTCCATGAGTGCTTCATAAAAATTAAATGGGGGATGCAGGGATTACTACATCTAAGCATGGGTTAATATTTAAAACTTAATTGTGACACTTCTTCATTTGCCATTCTACCTCGCAAAGCAGACTGGGGTAGATCATAAAGATCCTTTGCACTTTGTTATTTATGAATACTTGTTTTGACTTGAAAATCGATTTTGAATTGAAACGTGGCCCCAAAAATGGGAATCAAATCATGAGATGGTAATCGATTCCCACCCCTACCCAAAATGTTTGACACAAACTAAAAGCAATGAAGGCTAATTCAGTGGTTTTGTAACAGAATGCTATCAGCTGGTAAAGTTAAACTAGAGGAACCTGGTAATTCAGCCAACTCACAGGAGTGTAAAGCAAAAGTAATGTTTTATTAATCACCAGCACATAAAAGGCACTCCAGCTCAGAGACGTCTGCTGCAGCACTGCGGGGGAAAAGCAGAAGTTGGTGATCTGTTTTTTCCACCAAAACAATCTGTTAGATTGCGGTAGGGACACTAACCTGAACAGCTGTGAAGCTATGGAGATAGCAGGTGCTGTGCCGATGTCAGCCGTGGCTAAGAGAGCTCGGGCAGGAAGAGTGTGGAAGCAGGAATAAGCGTCTGTGTTCCGCTCTGGTCTGTTACCACGGACTAACTCCACCACAAAGTGAAGCACAGATCTGAATCATAGGTCAATAGTCAGGCAAGGGTCATGCACGGGAAGGCAGAGGCCAGGGTACTTATCCAAAGGAGCTTGCAAACCAGGGTGATCCGAGAGGCAGGTGGGGGTCAATGTCCAGATATCAGAGAAAACAGCAACAATCCGATATGGGCAAGGCAATGGGAGAATCTGTAAAAGAGAAGAAGGTCATAACAATAAAACCAAGAGAGAGAAAGTGCTGGAAAACTACTAACAGTGAATGCGTTCGATAATCTGGCACTAGGGATCTGGATGAGTGGGGTTCATAAAGGGAGGAGAGCAGGTGAACAGTGGAAAAATCAGAGCAGCGGCACAAGTGAATGGTAGGAAGGGTGATTTGTGACACGACAAGAATCCAGCATGGACAGAACATGGCATGGTATGAATATTAAACAGCTAGTCCAGTCACTACAACATGTCACTCCAACAGGGAAATTTAAGAACTATTACCTTTAATACTTCTGAACAGGAGTCTCAGATATACAACAGGGTAGTATTAGTTTACACTTACTTCACCAGGCGAAGCCACATCCTGACAGCGTTTTGCAAGACAGGCCTCACTTTGATGAGAAATATTACGGCTTTTTAATATCTTGTCGCATCTCTTATAATTAGAGGCAATAATTGTCCATTAAATAAAGTATATTTATCATAGAACAAAGACAGACACAGATCCCAAGGCTCATGTAGCCTGATAGACTGAGAAGCGGGTATATAACTACAGGCTGTTACTACTCTTCTGTGAAGTACAGAGTTTTATTGCACAGCGAGAAATTGCAAGTGCCAGGGAACAGAAGTGAGTGACATCAAGGAGGATGGTATGGTTAGGGAGCATGTAAAGCGCATCCTCATTTCCCTTCCAGGCCGATGCTCTGCCACTCCCTGATCACAGAGCAGCAGAGGCTGATGGGACCCCGGACGGGTTGTGGGGGAATGATGGGGGAGGGGTGTGTGTGATTTGAGGGCATCGAGAAGCGGAACTGACAGAGACAGATTCACTGTGGCCCAAGCATGGAATTGCTTTTCCCTTCCTCTGGAACCAAGCTGGAGGTGTCTGCGGCTGCAAACAATCTCTAAGTAGCAGCTCTCAAAAAAGCCCAGAGAGCCTGAGCCACGAGAGCTCAGGGGCAGGTGAGAAAAACAGCGAACTGCTGAGAGCGACTGAAAACAGGTGATTGAAAATGCCTTAAAATCATCATGGCTGATCAGAAAGTGTTAGGTCAACAGAAAATAATTATATATATATATATATATATATATATATATATATATATATATATATATATATATATATATATATATATATATAATATGTCCCATATTAGATGAAGATTTGCACATGGGAGAATGCATTATGCATGTTTTACACTCTGTCATATAGTTCTTGGTACCAAAGAAGGTTTGAGGGTGTGCTGTGTCAAGGTGCACCACTAATTAGGCTAGTGTTGTGTTGAAAAATAAAAAGACATGGGAGTGTTATATTATTCTCTGTTTGATATGTAGATGAGGGTGTCTTTTCAAA
Source organism: Anableps anableps (assembly GCA_014839685.1). Taxonomy (NCBI): domain Eukaryota; kingdom Metazoa; phylum Chordata; class Actinopteri; order Cyprinodontiformes; family Anablepidae; genus Anableps; species Anableps anableps. Next base: position 23,159,164 of record CM026072.1, on the reverse strand, counting down.
TCTACACCTTAATTTGAGAACTTAATTTAGGAAGTTAAATTAGACCACTCAGTGGTTTTGTTTGGAGAAAAACCCTTTATATTTTACATGAAGTGGCTGCTTTTTATATCACAAAAACAAATTTAATGTACTTCACTACAAGGAGTGCCACATAAGACAGACGTTGCAATATACGGCATCATTAGAAATCATCTGTAATTCTTTAAAAAAACACAAAACATTTGAATCCAGAGTGACAAATAGCTTTTCTTAATGAACCAAAGTATCAGAGATAACATTTGTTCTCTGGAGATCACACGAGAGCTCCTGTTGCTTCAACCCTAATGGTGCTTGTCTGCAAGGACATGAGGCATAGCAACAGTGAAAACTTTATTACACAGCTTGCATTTCATATTCCACATGAGTTTTTCATATACCATGATACTCACTCAGTCTGTGGATGTCTGTGTCATTCATAAAGTCAAAATAGAGGATAGGAAATACTGGGAAGGACAGCACCAGTAATGGGGTTTCTTTGTAAGCCCAAATTTTCTTTTATAATCTAAATGTGCTTTCATTTATTGTCAAAACTGATAAGTCATTTGCCTCTAACATGTAAAATAGAATAATGTGGTTTTCTACTAACATTATTCAAGAGAAAGATATAATTGAAATCCATAAATTATTTGAAATAAAGTTCTAAAATCATGCAAATGCAAATAGGTAAAATGATGGCAAAAACAGTCTCAGTAAATTTTGGATGTGCTATAAGTGGCTTCTGTTTATTTTTGATGTGACAGCCTAATGTTAAGCATTTACACTTTTGATACTGGAGAAGAACTTCCATACTGGGCAGTACTCCATAGTGAATATTATTTTCTTTTTCTAGCAAACCAGGATAAAGCAGCATTATATCTTTATGCATTTTCTGCATCCCTAACTAAACATACAAAGGTAAGTATGACAGTATGTGGTCATTCACACAACGCTATTACACTATATTTCTGGTTATATGTTTAGGATCTTTGTTGGAAGGTGAACCCCAATGTCAAGTCTTTTGCAGCTTCTAACATGTTTTCTTCATTAATGCTGAAGAAAGACATTCCCTCAGCATGATGCTGCCACTACCAACCATACTCCACCATAGGGATGGTGTGTACAAGGTCATGAGCACAGTTATTTTCTTCATAAAACAGTGTTTTGCGTGTAGGCCAAAAGGTTTTATGGTAAATGGCCTGTACTTGTATAGAGGACCCCAAAGCGTTGCACACTACATTCAGTCATTCACCCAGCTGCCCTGGGGCAGTCTGACAGAGGTGAGGCTGCCATGCACCTGCACCACCGGGCCCTCTGACCACCACTGGCAGGCAACGTGGGTGAAGTTTCTTGCCCAAGGACACAACAACAGAGACAGACAGAGCAGGAAAGTGGGAACCCATTAATTTCAGGGCGAATTCCTACCGCCACCATTCCCCCAATTTATATTGATCTAATCTAAGAGAACAAAACCAAAACATTTTCTTCTAAATGTCTGCCATATCCCCTACATTATGTGTGGTAAGCAGAAAATACCTTTTAACAATGACTCACTGCCACTCTTCCATGAAGCTAGATTTTGGGAGTGCATGGCTAACAACTGTCCTGTCAATAGGTTCTCCCACCGGAGCTGTGAATCTGTGCAGTTCTGCCAAAGTTACCATGGGTCTCTTGGTGGTTTCTATGAATAATGCTCTCCTTGCCTGGCTAATCAGTTTAGGTGGATGGCCATTCTTCGTAGGTTTAGAATTATGCTCTTTACATTTTTGGAGATATTCAGAGCTTGCAATGTTATTTTATAACCTAACCCAACTCTCCTTCAAATCTCTATAACTTTATCTCTGACCTGTCTCGTGTTGCTTGGCCTTCAAAGAACTGCTGGATTTATACAGTTATTTGCACACACACAAGTGGACTCTATCTACTAATTAGGTGAAGGGGACCCCATTTAAATCCACACCACACTTTTCTGAGTATTATTAGTATAAATAATAAAATTTTGTATAACTTCATTTTTACTTCAAAGCTATGCATTGTTATTTGTCTATCGCATAAAATACATTGAAGTTTGTGTTTGCAACAAGTTGTGAAAAAGTTCAGGAGGCATGAATATTTTGTCATTCACTGTTGATGCTGCTGCATACCACATTTTAGCCTCTTCTAGACCAGATTTAAAATCAACCCTTCAGACCAAGTAAGATGTACTTTATAGCATCTACCTATGCTTTTCAAAAGAACCACCTTTGTGACACTGAAAAAACATCAAGTAAAATCATATATCTGCTCCAGTTTGGAGGAAAGGATTAGATTAGAACACTGAGTTATGGGCAGTTGTAACTGAACTATTGAGCATGTCAGAGACGTTCTTCCTGTAAGCCAAAGGAGTATTTCCACAGTGAGACTGTGAGCAGGTGTTCATGTGTGGAAAAGACAGCCTGCATTATGCAGTGCCCAAGCCTCGGTTTCAAACAAGATTTGTTATTTTTGTCCATACTGAACACCATAGTGTTGTGTTGGAAAAGTTACTTAGGTTAAGAAAATAACTTTTTTGATTGCCTGTTTTAATAGTGAGACAATTTGGTCTTTTATAATTAATAAGCTTGCATCTTTGATAACTAAATTGATGATAAAAGATTTCTTTGTTAAAATGGTAATTTGAATGTTTTTGGTAACATGTCGTGTTGGTCTTTCATTCATAATGGTCTTAAAAAAAATCTTAAGTTTAACTTACTGAAACCTGAAAGAACCCTGCTTGAGATCAAATTTGTTATAAATTAATATAAATAAAATAAACTGAATTGAATTTTACAGAAATCATTTCACTGTGGATAGTGACACTCCCTTACCGGTTCCAGCCAGCGTCTTAACAAGATCTTTTGTTCTGAGGGCTCATACATTCATTTGTGGTTTCATTCAAACCACATTCATCTTTGGGACACAGAGCTTGTCTCCCTCCTGAATCGTATGAACACTGGATATGATTGACTGGACTGTGATCTTTTTTGTTTAATAAAATGTAAGTGAACATTTTGAATCAAATAAGAAAAGCAGAAGAAAAGCTACCATCTGGAAGAAATAGAAGGGTCATGTTGCAAAGTATTATCTATTCAACAAAACATTGCATTTGGCCTATTATGGTAATTACAGCTAGTTTGTTGTTCCTTTTCAGACACGTGTCAAACTCAATGCAATATGCATCACGGTCCAGTGTTTTCCTGTTTTTCTTCTCATTCCAGCAGATTAACATCAAACACAGAGGTAGGAGTGCCAGGGAACATCAGTGAACACAGCCTTTAAATGACAATGTTTAGGCACAGAGGCTCAGTGCAGTTATTGTTCTCACCTAGATGAGCGTGACTGCTTTTCGGTCTCTCAAAAAGCAAAGGAGTAGCTCTTTAACCAATGTGACAACTCAAACATTTATGCAGTGCCAATATATCTCATATGAGCTACAGTGCTGGCGCTAAATTAACAATTTGCAATGCCTTCAAAATTTATTGTGATGCTGTGACAGTTGCAGAAAAGGCTGGTTTGTGTTACGTCATGTGAAAGTGGCCTTCACCACGAATTCTACTTTCTTTGCTCTTTGATTGACAAAGCAACATCTAATACAAGTCTCCACAGCACATGTCGCGACCCCGTCACCCTTTACGAACAACGTAGCAGACAGCTGATGAGACAGCAGGCAAAAAAAACTCTGCTCCACGAACACCGGAGCAGCTGTCAGAGAAACCGCACTTCCACCTCTTTGCTTGACACAGAGAAGGTAAGAGAATAAAACAAGAGAAGGTGCTGTGCTAAAGAGAGAGAGCAAAGACAGAAAATACATGCAGATGCAAGGAGGGAAAATTGAAGCAAAAAGGGGAAATTGCAAGTGCAGGGTGGAAATTTTGTGAAATGAAAAAGAAAACAATAAGATGGTCAAAAGCTGGAAAAACAGAGCTTTGAATAATTTTATGGTCTTGTTGTCTGATACATATCTCCATAGACTTGTTTTTTAGCAACAGAGGTATTCTTCAGGTGCAGACGAGCAGACAGACCTGAGCAATGAAATATTAAAGAGTTCATATCTGCATGCTGGTAGGGCTGAGAGCTCGGCCTACATGACACGACAGCATAATCCCCTATACTCTCTGGTTCAGGCACAGTATTAAATGGAAAAGCCAAGCAGAGAGATAAAGAGGAGTCGTTCTTTCCGCCATCTAATTAGGTTTGAAGGTTGTGAAAGAGCAGAGCATGACACTGACAGTTGCTCTCTCTGGAAAAGAGACAAGACTCTTAAATCTCCAGACCAATTTGTACCAAAGTCAGTCAGTCTCACTGTCTGAATGATCTGCGGGGGCATCAGAGGATAGCTGTGACAAAAAAACAACCACCCTCCTCTGGTTTATTAAATGAGTTAATGCAACATGGTCCTGGAGAACTATTCAGAGCAAACTTTTAATGTCAACAGAAAATATGTTGTTACTGACGTAGTCTTCTATGCTGTTTTTTACACAGTATCTGTTCTAGCATTTTGGTTTCTAGTCGTTTAGTTTAGTTTTCTAGAAGTCAATGAGCTTTGGGTCCTTAAAGCCGCTGCCTCTCTGTTTCTTATCTTTCCACTTTGACAAAAAATACATTTTGAGTGGATCTAAATGTAAGGAAATGAAGCACATTTTGCACAACATCGAGTTCTGCTGTATACTGTAGTATGTGTATCTTTATTCTGCTTCTGTGTAGCATAAATTCTGTGTATTTGGAGTCATGATACAAAATTTATCACTGTGTCAATGCATAGGGACTGAGTTTTTTTTTGTCATGACCTCACCATCTGACCTTTTTAATTTCCCATACTTGATGATCACCTGCCCATCATGAGATGAAAGGTTAATCTCCTATACAGTCAATGTTAACCTCTGAATGGTTAAAAGATCATTTCCCTAAACTAATCAGAAAATATGGTGATATGTCAGTCACTTCAAGCACTGAGCTTGAAGAAATCATTATCATCTGCATAAAGCATTAAGGAGATTAAAGGCTTGTGTTTTTTGAAGAGGGGTTCTTTGAAGTTATCAGTAATAGTTCCCTTGCCTGTAGTAGAAAGATGCCACATCTTGTTGAAATTACATCTTTGTTGAAATAATAATAATTTCAAACATTTACAAGATGTGGAAAGCACATGGAATATACCCCTTTGAAGCTGTTTTACAACTGTCACAAAATTCAAATATCTGCTCCGTACCTGGTGAAACTGGAGATGGTAGAGCTGACGAGTCACAGCTGATCTGGAAGACTGATACAGCTGGCAAGCTCAGCCAATGAAACTTCACATGTCATCTGGCTGAAAAAAACAATACCAAACCTAACTTAACAGCGGTGTTGTGAAACTGCAGTCTGTTAATATCTGCTAACTTAGAGTTGTGTCCCACTGATGCAAATATTTCCAGTTTGTTCTTTTAAAATGCTGTAGCTAGCTAAAACAGATGGACCACACCTAACTATCTTGTTTGCTTCCACGACTACAAGGACTTTAGTTTTTCCGCAAGTTCACGATAATATGAACTCTTTCTACTAGTTGTAATAGCTAAAGGAACCATTACAGCTGACAATTTCACAGAACCACACTTACAAAAATCTAAGCTAATCTTTCAAGTATCAATCCTGACAAAAATGTGCCCAGAAATCAACAGGTGACCAGAATCAACTCGTTCAGCTTGATCCTGTCTGACCAATGGTCGATTAATTGGAAACTTAAAAATCTGATCTGTTGTTGTTCTGTAAATGCACACAAATATAGCTATTTTCAGCATTGTTGAGGAGTTTGAAACTGAAGTCAGAGAAAACCCAAAATGTCTTAGAACCTATCTAGATTTTCCATGACTTTCCATGACAACTGCTAAATGTTAACATCATAATATATTGTCTTAGTTTTAAATTATTGGTAAAACAAATTTATAACAGCTTCTTTCTTATCAAGGCGAGTGACATCGTCCCACGTTTACTATAAATTACCAATAACAGCTCATGGCAAAAAAGCCTTGAAAGAAATATACTGAATACTGTCTTTATGCCTACTTTTATACCTAATTTGGAACCAATGCTTTACTAAAACTTGAGATCAGAAATCTCAGTTATGACACACGTTATTGAGCTTTCTAACTCATCCAAAACAAATTCACGACAGTCTTTCTTAGCTAAGATTATGTATGCTAAAAGCGATCCTGGAGTGTTATTTAACTAAAGAAGCATATCTTTAGATACCAGTCAAACAAAAGGCAGGGGATAGTTAACTTCTTGTTCTGTACAGTTGACCAATAAAAACACATAAACAACTCAAAACACAAGAACCAGAACAAAAAGACTCTTAGTCATTCCACAGAAAAAATGATATTAACAACTGAAAAACATTTATGATGGTTATCACTCCTTCCAGACTATCCAGTCAAGTAAGATTCCTTGTTTGTAGGTTAACTGGCTCAAAAAAACAAAATGTTACACCTAATTCTGCACAAATCAATGTTAGGGTTTTGCTTTGTGTATTTACACCGTAAACTCATTGTGTTAACAATGTTTAGCTGATTTTTATGTCTTCTCTTATGTTATCACCTATATGCTATTTGTAAATGCAGAAAAGTGTCTGTCAAAAAATTCATACCTCATACAAAAGAAAGCAAACATTTAAAGTTTTCCCACAGCTTTCTTTTTGCATCTGTGTCAAGCTGGGTGTGCAATGGGATTTCTGGTTTTGTGTACACTTTAAGAAAGTCAAGAGCCATAAATGTTTTCATGCAGCCAGAGGTTGAATGAACATGCTGAGCAGCTGTACATTTTGAGATGTTGCCATGTGAAATAGCAAATGTGCAGACAACATCTCATAATAACTCTGTGTTTACAACTTTATTCAATGAAGAACTTTATGTGCAGGAGGTTGTCTTTATTTATTTCAGACATAGGGAACAGGGATTCTAGAAGCAATGTAATTTGTACCACGCTTTTCTCAATATATCATCTTTATGAGATGTAGGAGATAGACCTCCTGAGCAGCTAGTCACTTATATACCATTTACTTCTTCTTATTCAGCAAAACTACTCCCAGCTGTCAGCAAATGGTATTTTGAATCTTGAACAATCCAAAGCAATTTTCATAATTAGACATAAAATGGGCAGATTTAACACTTAATGCATTAATAATACCTTACTTAAACATGAGATGATACATCATTGTAGGAACACATTTTTGCATGCAGCCAGAGAATGACAAACTTGTGCAAACTCTGGCTTGCACACATTTATTGTGTACGAAGATCCTTGTGAATTAGCTCTTGAATGTACAATTACCTTTATGGTGTGAGCAATTTGAACATAGAAGTTGGGATTTCCAAGTTTCGGTGACAATTAAAATATGAGCTGAACAATAACGAAAGACCAAGACTTGAAATATTAATCAGGATCAATATTAATTAGTCTGTATTAAATGCAAATGATTCTATATAAATCAAATTGAACTGAATGAATATACAATGCAAACATCTATGTACTTTCAGAATCATGTAACTGAATGACTGGAAAGATCCAAGTTGTGATAGCAGCAGTAATATTGTTAATTTTAAGGGTTTATTTATCTTCTTCGGATTTATTGTACAGCTTTTGTAACCCAGAAATTTTACAAATAAGATTAAAAACTAGTGTTAAATAAATAATTATCATATCCGTGACTCCAACATCTCTCTGCCCAGCTTTCTGGCCATACAGCTGGACTGGGATTTGGCCCCTGAGGGTGTCATCTAGGACATGCTGTGAAATGTCATCTCTGCTACCTGGATATTGAGCTGTTGGCATGTCATGACAGTTATGAGACTGTCATATAGTAACTTTAGTCAGAGGCCTCTTCAGATTCATTGCAATACTGACTGCTACCACAGCATCACCATCCAAAATAACTTTTCGAAGATACTTGGATGATATGAGTTATGACATTTAAATTCCCTTTGGGATAAATAAAGTATTTTTAATTTGAGTTTGAATTAGATGCTAAAGCATAAAAAACACAATCAACTCCAATGAAACTGAGTTTTATGTACTTTTAGTTCAGAGGTTTATACGTATTTCACCCCCCACCCCTCTACTGTTCTACAATAAAGTGTGACACATTCTAAACAGCAGGCACACAAAAAGGGCGCCCGCTGTCCATTGACAAGACATGCAAATAAGCAATAAAAGACAGGGCATATCTGCGTCTGCCTCTTACATTTGGTTAGATGCAGATCAGCCAAAACATTTTTTTCACCAAATAAAAATTCTGGTAGAAACTACAAAAGACAAATATCTTATTTTGCTGAGCTATTCAAAAGCATGAGCCTACTACTTTCATGACTGAAATGAACAGACAAAGAAGAAGATGATTCATTTTGCAAACACTATAGCTGAAGAGAGCCACTTTACATGATGGAAGGCCAGGCACAAAGAGCTCAAATTACACAGAAAGGATACAGGAGACAGACCAAAGAACTAATAGTGCATTTATTTGGAATAAACTACCCAAAACTCAAGCTCCTTTCTGTTATTTGATTCAACAACAACCCAATTTCTTGACTCCAAACTTTTTTGGGATCTTGAAATATTCAGATTTCCAAAAATATATGTTTATACACATTTTTTTGATTTAAGTTTTGAATCTTTATTGTTCCCATGTGTATTGTACATCAAATACTGCCCTCAATAAAACAAACAAGAGTGATTGCAGCTCTTTTCGAGGGTATGTCTATTCTCTGCAAGCTCAGGCGCCGCACCATAATGAGGACACTGAATGACACCGCACAGGTGTTCAAGATTTTTTGAAAAGAGGGCAGCATTGCAGCTTATATTGTTGTTGAGGATGCAAACAGCAGCTTTTGTGGCAGATAGAGGATTAGTTGTGGGTACAAAGAGGCTCCAGGGATGTTAGAAATTTGCCTGATGTGGAAGAGAGAGATGAGGGAGCCTACTGAAGATGGAAATTTTCTCCCCGAGGCTAACTATTAGTGGTGGAAGTGTCCTTACAGCTGGATCTACAGCAAAAGCTGGATGAGAGGTAAAAACAAGTGATAATAAAGGATGGAAAAGGAAATTGAAGATAGAGAAGACAAAGAATTAGAAACCTAGAAATACAGGTATAGAAATATTAAGTAAAACATGGACACCAACACTTTTAAACAGTTGTAACAATTTTTTAAAAAAAACAACACGCATTTATCTACCGTATTCTAATGCAACGACTATCTAAACAAGGCCTCAACATTTATTCCCATTATTAATAGACTTGTCTACAATTGCCATTTTTGCAAGAAAAATATGTTTGTTTTTCTTTGCAATAAAGAAAATCTTACCTTATCTAATTAGATTCATAAATCAAAAAAAGCTTGTTTTTTGTTTGTCAGGGATCCCAATGAAATATGATTGATTTTGGTCACTGCCTGTGGCCCCATTTTTCTGCTCCAAATAAACCGAAGGATAAATCCAGTTGCTAAGCCAGTCCCTCAAAGGGCTGACCTTTTGAGAAGCTCATCTCTCATATTTATGGCAGCTCCAAGAAGCTTTATTGCTATAACCTAGAAATTGTTCATGTTGACACAGAATCATTTACAAGCTTCTCTTCGGAAACCCTCGAGGCTCAACATCGCTTTATGTGTACTAACAACGGGAGATTATCCTTGGAGCACAATGACTTGAGGCTATGCTTCACCTGAGACTGGGTTGTTATTAGAGAAGAGCTGATGGAAACCTATTTTCTGCATAAACATTTATATTTTACTTATAAATCTCATATTTTCTCTTTCACTTCACAATTTTCTGTGTTGGATTTACACAGCTAAAAGTAAGCTAAAAGTGCCTCTCTCTGGTTGCAGATTCGTGCTCATATCACATCCGTTTTCCCATTGTCTCAAATCAGTTTCACCATCCTTGCTTAAGAAAAGCATCCCCAGAGCATGATGCTGCCATCACCACTTTTCACTGTGGGGATAGTGTGGTCAGGTATTTTTTTCCACACATGCAGATGAAAACTTTGCTCTCCTTCAGTGCCTTCAGTGGAGATTTACCAATTTAATCCGCCACTATTACATTACAGTTAATACACCAACCAATACTATATTAAAAAATGCAATCTAACAAGGCTTGGTATTACACACGTCCTGTTCAGCCCTGGCATCAACATCAGTACTGAGTGATCAGATTTCAAGGGTCCTGCTCTGAATACATCACTCAGACCTAGGAATATGAGGCATGCAGAGACGAGGGGGGGAGGAGGTTGGGAGCGAGTGAGAGCAATTACTAATAATTAATTATGAGGGGCTTTTTGCATATTGAGAGTTAATTGTTGTTAGTTTAAGACAACTCCTAACCTCTACACTACAGCCACAACTGTGAAACGTATGTGAAAATAAAGTACATAATACTCACTCGGTTGTGAATTATTTCTTTATAGACAAAATCCACACTCCTCTCTTTGCACAGGAAGAATTCAAAGACCGTCATAGAGCTGATCTCTTCGTTTCAATTCGATCAACAATTCCAACAAACCATGGAGGCCAAGGCTGCGAATCACCTCTATCCTGTTGTATTCTTGGCATATGTTTTTATTCGCTTGATGGCAGAGAATTTCTGCTCGGCAGTTGCGGCAGATCTAGGAATAATCATGAGCTGGAGATCAACTCTGGCTTCTCTAAATGTTCTCAAAAGCATCACAGCCTGCAAATGCCCTGCCATGGCTTGATGTTGCCCTGCTGCCTTGGTCAGACAACTTACACTCTGTTGCTCCAAACACCAAGTTGAGCACTTGCAACCAGGGCCGTGCAGAGACCTTGGGAGGGGCAGGTGCTCAACATTAAAAACGGGCACATAGAACGAGATCTTAATACAACTTACAACAACATAACAACCGATAATGATCAAGAATCTAATATGGAATCATATCTTACTATATCACTGTCATCATGTGGGGACAAAGCAAAGAAAATGTATTCTGTGTTTTCCCCAATGAGTACAATGTTGCTGTTGAGGGGTTGCTGCTCCTCAACAGCAACATTAACGTTGAGTCGCCTTTTTCTAACTTTTGAATAGCTACTTTTTACTCTTACTTGAGTTCAATTTTTGGGTACTCAACTGACCTCTGTCTGGTACTTTTTAAAAATGGTTTAGATTCTATTTGGCAGACTGAAATGATAAATGTGAGAGAATAATGATCCCATGAAGTGTTCCTCAAGGCTCCATTCTCACTGTTATTCAGTATCTCTGTGCTCCCCAGAGCTCACACGCTGCAAAAATACAATATATTACCAAGTATCTTTGGTCTAGTTTCTAGTGCAAATATCTTAGTATACTTGAAATAAGACAATACTAATATACAAATAACTTTTCATCAAGAAATAGGAGCTTGTTTTAGATCAATAATTCCTTAATACTGATGAAAAAGTTCTAGTCATAAGTGAAATAATCTGCTAGTGGAACAAGACATTATTCCCATATTATAAGTTATAATGTCTTATTTCACTGGCAGATTATTTCACTTATAACTAGTACCTTTTCATCAGTATTAAGGAATTGTTGATCTAAAACAAGCTCCTATTTCTTGATGAAAAGTTACTTGTAAGTTAGTTTCATCACCAAATGACCACAGCCCATAGCAATTACCGAGTCCGTTTGTCCAAGACATCAGTGAGCTCAGAATGTCCTCCAACTCAAAAATTGTTTTACTGCATTTCTTGTTTTTATAAAATTTTATTGATCTTTGTTCTTCCCACTTTTCTCTGAAGCACTTTGAAACCCCTTGTGTATAAATGGTACTGAACAAAGAACTTGCCCTTGCCTTAGAAACACACATTTTTTTAGACTATCCTTTACTTCTTCACAATTATGCACTACCTTATGGTGATCTATCACTTTAAAATGTCAATGAAATTCCTTGAAGTTTTTTGGTTGTAATATGACAAAATTTGAAAAAGGGTCTGAACAGTTTATCCAGGCACTGTATGTGTTATTAACAGCAAAAACTGTGTCCTAAAGAGGAAAGGGCTGAATGAGTCGCTGGAGGAGTTCTGGTTATCTGTCTCAGGCCTCCATGTTTGCCTCAGTGATCCCAGCTCGAACCATCAGGAAGTACACTTTCTCTCCTTGTTAACGTGAGCCACGACTTTCACTGAACTGGAAGCACACCGCAGAGATAAGAGCTCCGATCAGGCTGGCTGCGGTGCTGGAACCAGTGAGAAAACATGGTGGACGGAGCCATCTGGACAGCTTTTCTCTGGCCTCGCTCTGCTGAGCACAAAGCTTGGGCCACCTGTCTCATCAGCTACACAATCCAGCAGAAGCCTAGTATCACCAGGATTGCAAGACAAGATAATATGGGTTTGCATGTGTTCACTTTCACCTTGTGGGTGTGTGCACGCGCGTGCGTGTGTGTGTGTGTGTGAGTGTGTGAGAGAGAGATAGATAGATAGATAGAAAGAGAGAGAAAGGAGAAAATGAATAGAAATAGAGAAGAGTTTCCTAAAAGCCTGAAACATTATTTTTATGTCAGGCGATATGCATATTATCTTCCAACTTATTGACTGTGGCTTGGACAAGGTCACAGTCAAAAGCTTCTGGGACAATATTCTCTCAGAGAATATAGAATTTTATCTGTTTCTATTAGCAAAGCATTTGGCATAAAAGAAAAGACATTTAGAAAGAGTAGCCACTGTGTTTTGAAGAATAACACTAAAACCAGCTTCAAGTCAGCATTTTAGCATAGTAATTCCAAATCATGGTAATAAACCAGTGAGTACTGCATGAGAAGAGTGACATTTTTCCACCTGGGGTACATTTAATTAGTTTTGGGGTGTAATTTACAATGAAAAAAGGACACATTTCTTTGCAATCAGACTTGTATTCAGTGAGAACATCAACAAGGGCAGACAATGAGAGATCAGACAGAAAGCAATCATGCATAACCTGCTTGCATTTGTAAATGATTGGTTTATATTACTGTCTTCTAAAATCGCAAGGTGAGCTTAGGGGGGGTCAGTCACACCCGGGGTCTGTCCGACCACTTGGCGAATGTACTTGTATCGCGTTTTATCAAGCTTCACACGACATTCAGTCATTCATCCATTCACACACACATTCACATGCTGATGTTGGCAAGCTACTGGATTGTAGCCACAGCTGCCCTGGGGCAGTCTGACAGAAGCGAGGCTGCCATGCACTGGTGCCACCATGAGTTCTGACCACCACTAGTAGGCAAGGAGGGTGAAGAGTCTTGCCAAAGGATACAACAGAGATGGATGGAGCTGGGGCTTGAAATGGCAACTCACTGGTTACAAGCCGAACTCCTACCACCGTCGCCACTAAGGAGAGATTCCACTTGATCCCCTCTGGAATCGAGTGGAATCCCCTTTGGGATCAAGTGGAGTAAATAGCACGCAGTAGCACAGAGTAAATAGCACAGAGTAAATAGCTCACACAGTTTACTTGATAACATCCAAAGAAGAATATTAACATTACATGGCAGAAATACAAAAAGTTAGGGTTTCTTTTTGTCTAGTGGAAACTAGTTTAGTCAAGACACACCAAATGGAATAGTATTTGTGTAACTATGTTTATGCATTTGGCAATGACACGTCATTCAAAGTGACTAACAAATGAGGAAATAGCATTTCAGACAATATTAAAGCTAGGAATAAGATACTTTGAAGGAAGACCACAAGACATGTTCTGTAAGAAGACCTATGGGTGTTGAAACAGAGTGCAGTGCACAGAGGGAGTGTAGAATGAGATGATGTAGTGCAGGCGGAAGGAAAAGACAGGGTAGGTGCTAGGAAAAGGAAGGATCTTCAAGAGATTCTTGAACAAAGACAAGACAAAGAAGTCTTTGTTCTGGTAACTCTCAGTAGGTCATTCCACCATCATGGAATGGCACATGAAAAGAGTCTGGATTGTCTTGAGCATGGATTAGGCACTGCTAGTTAATGTGATATAAACCTTTATGAGAGCATTCAAGTAAATAGGAGCCATTCCATTAAGCACTTTGTAGGCTAACATCATAACTTGAATTTGATGTGAGGTTTCACAGCACGGGAGACCAGTTAGGTGATATATATATATATATATATATATATATATATATATATATATCAAACTCATATTTTGTTCCTCTGCTCTCAATCAATCCAACCTGTGAGGTTTAACTAAAACAGCACAGCAATACTTTTGCTTCACTTTCAGATAACATTGAAATTAACTTTGTTAGAATTCAAAACAGAAAATCCTGAGCACAATACAAGAGGGCAAAAGATTCTCCCAAAACAAACGTTTTCCTCTCTGTCATTACCTCTTAGGCTTTTGTTGAACTTAATAGCAACGGAGAAACAATGAAAAAATACAGATGATAAAAAAAAAAAAAAAAAAAAAAAAAAACAAACAAAAAAAAAAAATTAAAATGGGCAGATAATTTTTTATTGTTGTTGTTGTTTTGGTATGGAATGTGATAGTGGGCATAGAAAAAGTAGACCAAAATGTCAATGTTTCTAATAATCTTCAGTTTGCCAGTTAACATGGATATACCACAAACATTTCTTTCCAGATCTCAGAAGGTGGAAAAGTGGCTGGAAATCTCAGTTTTGTTAAATACCCAGGTTAGTGCAGAATAAGGCTTATTTTGGAGCTTCTGACACATGTAACTCAACTGCAAAAAGCTTTCCAGTCCTTAGTCAGCAATTAGAATTAAATGGATATGTTCCCGAGCAGTCAACCAGGGCACGATCTGGCTAGAATGGATGATAAAGAGGGGTTTTGCTCTTACATTGATGGGAAGGCATTTGACAGGAATAGGATGAGATGATCTGTCAGAGCGAGACGAGAGGGCTGTGTCCGACCACATAAACGAACAATTTTGAATTTAAAATGACCAGAGATTACCTGCTGGTTTATACACTGAATTTATCATATTCTGTGGATTCACTAACTGCTTTCGTTATTCAAAACATTTTTATCTTTGCTCCCAAACAACTCTGTTATGTTTATATTGGTAACATGGCGATTAAGGATGTGTGTTGCTTTTTATGATGGATCTGGAGCACACACTGGCTGATCCAACTTTGAAATGGTGTGCAAATCCCACCTACACAGCTCACTGATTACCTTGCTGGGTGACAAAGGGTGTCCACCAACTGTTTATAATCCCTAGTTTTTGAAGCAAATGTCAGATCCTCCTGTCGCCAGCCTATTGTGTGTTGTTAGTCGACGGGTCTTGGCAGTTTGGTTGAGCAGTTTGTATATTAAGGTAAGTCAAAAGTGTTTTGGTATTTTCTACCACTATATGAAATGCACAACTAATACTTGCTATGCTCTTGTCACACTCTTGTGACTGTAATATAAGGTTGTAATTGCAAAGACTTGCACTATGGTTTTACAGTGCATAGATTCAACATAATATTGCTAGGAGTATTGGTTGAAGGTTAAAAGCTTCTGCCTTAGAACATCAATTTATTTTATTTTATTTTGCTCATCAGTAAGCTTAATTTAGAAGCAAATTCTTAATTAAAAAAATTGAAGACTATACCCACAGGTTTTTCAAAAAATAAAGTAAAACTAAGGTTTTTGTTATGCCTGCTGGTGGAATAACATTTAATTCCATCCCACTTCCTTAATTCTTTCAAATTAAATGATAAGACCCCAGTCTGCTGATTTACAGTAGTAAACATGAATGAAAAATCCAGGATGCTTTCTATGGGTGAACAGGAAAATTCAGGAAAGTTTACAGATGTTAAATAAAGCTAAATGAACAAAAAGTTTTTAAAAGTCCCTTATCTGTCTCTAAAGGCATTAACTTTCAATTTTCTGACATGAAAAACAAAAACTTACTTTAAGTAGCCTCTTACTCCCCCTAACTGTTTGTTTCTGAAGGCTAATCAATCCCTAGCCAATCTTGAAGTATACCCAAACGGCCCACTTTGTCTTTAAACCTAACATCCGGGGGTCTCGCCCTCTAATTAATCTGACTTGTCCCTCAGCTAAGTACTGGATCAGTTTGCAGGACTGCTGCATTATTCAGCGTAGCCGTGGGTGGCAGAGGAAGTTGGTGGGCTGGAGTCACATTACTCCACGAAGCAGCAAAGCTGCAGAGATGAAATGAAATTAATAGAAGAGCAGTTGAGGGCAGGGAGGGGGAGCATTATGATAAAATAGAAGAAAAGGGAAGGAGTAAGATGAAGCAAGAAGACAGAAGTTGAGATGAAATGGTCCCAGGTCTTTGATTTCAATTGCAAATGCCTGCCATACTGATCATATTGTGGCGTCCTCGAACTGTGTGAAAAGTTTTAAAATTTGTTGACAAGATTTCTGCACTGAAGCTTTCACTGACTCAGTGTGATCCTGATCATTCATATGAAAAAGGTAAAACAAAAGAAATAAACTTATGAACTATATACAAGTTGGTCACAGCAAGTTGGATCCTGCTAGAGGTTAAAATGGAGTTGCTCCTCTCCACCATCACTGTGCTTGCTTATGAGGGACTGCCACACAGTTAATGACTCAAGAGAATTGGCCAGGCTTCGCTGGTCTGAATAGCTTCATACCAACTGGCATTATAATCTAATTTTAGCAGAACTGTATTATAACCAGGATCAAATTAAAATGCACTTTCATTCGGCTTGAATTGCTCTGTCTGATTTTAATGTTAAACAACAGTAATCTGAGTAAACCCCTAACATAACACAGCATTTTAATAAAAACATCATACCAACAGTCAAACATGGAAGTGGTACTATGATGGTATGTGTCTGCTTCATCGTGTTAAGACTTGAGTGACCTGCCATGATTTACAGAACATGAAGGAGAATGTCCGGTCATCATCTCCTGACTTAAACTGAAGTTGGGCTGCAACAACTAATCGATAAAATCGATAAAAATCGACAATTAAAATAGTTGGCAATGAATTTCATTATGGATTCGTTGCCAACTATTTTAATTGTCGCGCGATTAATGCCTCACTAACCATGTAGCGGGGCCGTTTTCTTCACCGGCAGAGCTTTATCAATGCTGGTGGACTGAATTAAAGTTAAAAAAAAAAAAAAAAAAAAAAAAAAAAAAAAAAAAAAAAAAAAAAGACAGAGAGAGAGAGAGAGAGAGAGAGAGAGAGAGAGAGAGAGAGAGAGAGAGAGAGAGAGAGAGAAAGAAAGCAAGAAAAAAAAAGAAAACTCAACCTACTGAGGGAGTTGAACGGAGCGAGGCGGAGGCGGTGTTTTCAAAGGGAATTAGGTAAATTCTAGAAATGACCAACGCAGAGAAAACGGTTCGATCCGACTCCTCAAAAGTGTGAGAAGCTTAAAAAAAAGGCGTATTATGCAGTCTTTGCAAAAGTGATTTGACATGGCATGGAAATGGAAACATGTTGGAGTGATCGACGAGGATGAAGGGAATCAGAGTTTCTCTTACCATTATCCAAGGGGGCACCCCCTCGCCAACAAGATTTAGAGTTGACGCTTTAAACTGAGCGCGCGCGCTCCAAGCCACGCCGCTTGTTCGGCCTGCACGAGCTCGTCGTACGCTTTAAAAAGCGGCAACACCAAAGTTGACAAAAGTTGAAGGGAAACACGCACTTCTACTCTGTCACCGACGCTCGCACGCGAGATAAAGAGATTTATTTAAGCGATATATAAATACAGTTCATGGAAGGTGACTAGAGAGCATTTTGCATTTTCTCTTTTTTTTTTTTTTTTTTGCTTAGGAGTATTCTGTGAATATGTAGACATATTCAAGACATGTTTAAGTACGTATTCAATAGCTGTTACATATATTTTGTTTGTATTAATGGTCATTACATTTATAACACCAATCAACTGTTCTACAGACTGATTGCTGTTACTAGAAGAAAGTAGGGGTAATAGACCGACTGCAGTTTTCTGGACGATCACCAATATTTAAAAAACCTGACTGATTTTGGCCTATACCGATTTTTTTCTGTACTAAATATAGCAGAAAAGTTGCAAAGTTGGCAATAGTAGGCCAACTATTGTTTAAGGCAACCGTCTCTCAGACCCTGGTGGTGGTAGAAAAGATCAGTTTCACATGTAAGTATCGACTGATGGTCAATCACCCAAAGTTAAAGAAATCGCACCCCTAAAAGGAAGTAATGAAAAAATTATTTTTCCCAGTTTCATCGATTGATTGAAAAAATAATCAACCGATTAACTGATTATTAAAATAATTGTTAGTTGCAGCCCTAAACTCAAGCACATTTGGGTTATGAAGCAGGAAAATGATCCAAAGAATATCACCATGTTCACCTCCGAATGGCTCATAAGAAATAAAAACAAGGTTTTGGTCACATCAAAATCCAGACTAAAGTTTAATTTAGACCATAAATCATTCATGAAGAAAATTCTCACATGAATTCAAACAATTCTGCAGAGAAGAGTGGGCCAAAATTCCTACACAGCCATGTAAAAGACTCATTGCCAAATACTGCAAACACATGATGACCTATGGCCAGGTTGGGTATCTTTTTACCCTTGATAAATCGCCACATATTTAAAAACTGTATTTGTATTTATTTTTCTCGTTATGTTTGTCTGATATTAAAATTTATTTGAAACAGAGGAAATCTGACTGGGGAAAATACTCAGCAGTATTCACTGAAGTGAGTTTGTATACAAGGAAATTTGATATTGACATTGTGGTTGAAGGAAGGAGGAACATATTAAACTAAACAGATAACTAAAGCTAAGTCTTAGGTTTGTAGATAGAAAGCCCATGTCTACCTAGTTTTTTTTTTTAGCTGTGTGTACACTTTAAACAGATCAAATGACAGCAGAGCATCTTTTTCCCCCTTTTGCTCTTTTATTGTTGATCATTATCCTTCACAGGGAACTCTTTTCTGACTCTGATATACATCTATTCCCTCTCTATCTTTCCCCTTAGATAAACCCCTTTTCTCCACAAATACAATGGTTCAAAACACAGTAGTCATGTATGCTTCTTACAGATAAAAACATGTTAATTCAGTGATGCTATGCTGGCAGTTGCAGCCATAACCAGAGAGCTTTGGAATGGTTTAAGTACAATACACACACATGCACGCGCGCACGCACACACACACACACACACACACACACACACACACATTGGGTAAAATAAATCATTTTCAGAGCAAGATAGGCTGAAATCAATCAAATGAAATGCAAAGTAGAAACAATTCATATGTGCTTTGATGAGTGCAGAGATCAACACTCAAAGTTTGACATCCAGCAACATAAAAAAATGATCACAAAAGGTCATTTACAGCACATTCAGCTTTATGGTTATGCAGTGGTTACTTACTAAACGTCTTTACTCAGAGCAGACATATAACATATTATTCACATAATATTCATAGAACAATATACATCTGTATGTACACATTCCTTCCACTCACAAGGAAAAAAGTGTCCAGGCACTTTCCCCAGCAATCCTGGAGCCAGATCACTGACTGTTGCTCTTTAACTTCCCATCAAAACTCAAGATGCTTTTAATGTGTGTGTGAACAATCCCTCACACAGTCTGTTGCTCCAAATGAAGCAGACTGTGAGCTGCAACCTATCAGCAGAGTTTGCCTGTAGCTGCCATTTTTCAGCTTCAGTGGGCATCTGGCTTTCTCCACGTTTATCAAGGCAGGTCCTGAATTCGGGCCTTTGCCGCCCACCAAGCAGACCTCTTCATATAGGAGCCTCAGGAGAGATGGTTGAGCAGAACATGTTTTTAAGTGGTGATAATAGAAAGTACAAGATATTCAGTGGTTCTTGAAAAAAAGGCATATAATATACTAGGCATGGGTTGGTTTGAAACTGATGATGATTAGCCTGAGCAAATATACCATTGTAGTTTAGGATTAAGACAAAAATGTCTAGAATGATCTAATGTAATTGTTTTTATTTATTAAGAAAAGTCTTATTTTTATTAGCTTTGTAGCTAGAATATGAGCTATTGCTACACTGAACATTATAGCGCCACCTGTACATGTATAGTAATATTTTAATTTGATTTAGAGAAAACGTCTATCATCTTTATTTTGGTGCATAGTAACAGAGAACCACTATGAGTGTTCTGATTACTCATTTTTAAAATTAG
This sequence comes from Anableps anableps, assembly GCA_014839685.1. Lineage (NCBI taxonomy): Eukaryota > Metazoa > Chordata > Actinopteri > Cyprinodontiformes > Anablepidae > Anableps > Anableps anableps. The sequence continues at coordinate 23,139,049 of CM026072.1, read as the reverse complement.
TCTCAAATTTAAAGTAATCTTAAAAGATGTCGAGCTAGAAAGTTGTTTAAAACAGTGCAGGCCTTTCAATCCCTTTGCCTTTTCATACTTCATCAGTTTTTAGTTTGTCTGTCAGGTACAAAAACCTGCCGCCTGGCACGGGGTGTTTCATTCCAGCCATTCATCAATTCGTACCAGTCTTGGGAATGTTTTGATATTTCAGGCTTTTTAGGATTACTTACCTCAGTAAGTATTAAGAAATATGAATTACAAGCAAGATAAACAAACTGATAAGCAACAGTTTAAGTTAGTAAGTGTAAGAAGATCTTGCAACATTATTTCTAGAGTCTAACACTACCGTTCAAACCTGACGTGTTTATTTCTACGCTGAACAGAGCTAAGTTTAACTCCTATGAATTATCTGTTCTATTTTTTGAAATGCAAAAAAAAGCATTTTCAATGGTGCTTCAGCATTTTGAAATCTATAGCTCAAGACAGTTATGAAAGCTTCAATATATGGATGAGTCAAACCTGGATTGTAAATATTCTCTGCATTTGTCCAGTTAGTTATTAGTACAAGTTGTAATGAATTAAGTCTTAGTATTATGAGAATAAAGTCATAATATTTCAAGAATAAAGTCATAATATTACCAGAATAAAGTCGTAGTAATACAAGAATAAAATCACAATATTACCAGAATAAAGTCGTAATATTATGAGAACTTCAACATGAAAAAGCAGTCTTAACAACTGCAACTGTTCAAATCTTATGTTAAATGAGTCCAGAATGTAGTGTGAAGGTGGCAGAACTCTGAAAATAGTTGATATCTAACATTATTATTTGGCCTGAACAGTAAGGTCACAGATTATGATGGGTCACAGAAGTTAGTGTAACCGTGCTCACCGAAGTTCAACTAATCTCGACCACCATCCCCATTGTTTCCTGAGAAACAACAAAAGCTCTTTGAATGGCATGCAGATATAACCGTCGATAGCCTTCCAGTCGACCACTGCCAGAAAGCTCCTTTTTCACAAAAGAAGCAATTTCTGCATGGTTCTTTCTTTGAAGCGAACACTGTTGCTTGCACAGTCATTTCAAAATCCTGCTATTGATAATAATCTGATGTTGATGGGTTAACAGATTATATATTTCCTTATTTGTAAAATCAATACCAAAGTATAACTTCACAAGATGGTCAAAGGTCCTCATTTCACTGTGGTTGTAAGACTGCTCTTTCATGTCGGAGTTCTCATAATATTACTACTTCATTCTCGTAATATTATAGCTTTATTCTCATATGGCGTCGTAATTTATAAACAGGTTGCGCCTGAAGATAAATTACTGGAAAATATAAAGGTGTAATAAAAACGAAAAATAGATTTCATTGAATAAAGATTCCTTAGAGCACACTTTATGAAAACTTGGGATACAATGGCACAACAATATTGTTAAAATATATAAAATATATTTCATCATTCACTTATTAAACTAATTAATAAGCAATACTATCTTTCCTGGTAGATAGTCTGTAGTAGTGTTTGTTTTATCGCCAAATAAGTTGGTCTCATGGCTCGTTGCAAAGTTAGTTTCAACACGGTGTAATCCTAAAGACTGATAGGACGCAGCCTTCTGGCAGTCCAGAAGGTCTGTGTTTTCACCAGTGGAACTATTCTAAAGAATTTTGTCTCTCTTAATAAAGAAATACGTTTTAGAGCATTGGTCTCAGTTTCACATGATACAAACCTGACAACTCTCAGCAACATATCAAATTCTGTTTCAAGCTCATCTTTGGTATTTCATTAACCGTATAATGCAAAACATTTGTGAATGTGAAAAAGACTTTTTGCAGGGTTTCTACACATTTTAATTTCCACGCTTCAAACTTTTTGAAACACAAAATTTCTAGATAGTTTTCCTGACGTTTCTGTGCCATTCTGGATACTTGAAGTACAAAATATTAACCTTTAAAAGGTTGAATAGTATTCAGGTCTTATTATCCATAGGTTCCACAAATCATGGCACAAGAGAGAGAAATAGGGCAATTTACTGCTCTTTTTTGTCACATGGACTAAAATAAGTTGGTTATACTTCCAAATCTATAACTCTTGGACTAGAAGTCTTGGAAAGTCCAGGTAATTAACATTTGCACCTTAAAATCCAACATTAACAGTTGTCGTTTACTCATTTGGCATTTTAACCAGACCCAGTTCAGAAACCACAGGTCCAGGCAAAACTCAAAATACTGCTGGGTAAATTGTTAAAAATAAAGTTATGACCTGGTGAATCAAAAACAAATGGTATCATAATAAGATGTAAAATCTACAGCATTTATTAATTGCTGAAATTTGTCCTTGAGCTAATGAAACAAAAACAAATATACTTTCACACTTTTTAGGACCTGGGAAAGGAATAATGAAAATTAAGTAGTTGTTCTGACATCTTACGACTGTGTAGAAACCTTTTATTTATAACCTCCCCACCCCCCAAAAAAAGAAAAAAAAAAAAAAAAACAACTAAAGTACAATAAATTAAACAGGAAACCAGCCCATGCCTAGAATAAGAAAATGTTTTTTTTTCTCTAATTCTGAATTTCCACTGGTTGGTTTAGCTCATTAGGTTCTTCCCATATCCCAACCTGTAACAGGCACAGACAGATCAGCAACACTCACCTGGAGCTTGGAAAGATTTTTTAAAATCTGGCAGGTGGTAATCATACAGCAGCTGCTCAGGTCAGATATTATTATTCCTCCTCTATATTATACCATATTCTTACCAAAAATAGGATGTGAATCCACCAGTAGGCTCAGTGACAAGTACCAATGCACGATGTGTTGTTTTCCCTCTGCATAATCTTAATGCACCTCTTTATTATACAGTACATATTTAATTTACACCACTAACGACAACTAATTTCATGTCAAAAAAATTCTCAAAATCCCACGCCTGAAATGTTCAAATTGAAACTGATTTAGCTTGCTTTGATAGTTTACAGAATAACCAAATGCTTCAGACAACCAAATAGTGAAACATGTTAACGCTGCACTGGTAAGACATATCACCACAGTATTAATGGAACATCAGTTTTCACACCAGCACTATGGCAGCTCAGCACAGTTTCTCACTGATCCGTCTTCTTTTAAAATACAAACAATCACTTGGATGATGGAGTTCGTGTGTTTGTTGACATACACCAGGATGTAGTAGAAGAACAAAGCAAAAGGATTCAAATCAGTCAGTCAGTGGGATTGGCACTGTGAGAGTAATGAGACATGAATCTCTTGTTGTGGCACCAGAACTTCAGCACACACATAATGGCAAAACACATCACACTGCAATACTATACAGTTACTGCCTCAATACTGGGGAATTCTGAATGCTGACTCTTAGTTCTGGTTCTGACTGACGTTTTTGCCCGCAGTACGATAACTTTTTTAAATTTAAGTGTAGGTTTGAACTATTTTTTTTTAACCATTATACAATAAGGCAGTTTATGGTATTGTACATAAGTCATGCCACAATCACAATGGATTGTTGTTGCAGAGAGTGATACAGAAAAAGTTTGGGTAACTCAGCTGCAGCTTTGGAATAACCATCCAGTCTCTTTCCAGTTTAGATGAAATGTTGAAGCAAAGCCATGACGAGCCTTCCTTAAAGTACGGTCTTTTTAGCACAAGAGGTTCAGTTCAAGAGGCAAAGTGGACCAGTGAAACAAAAAATATCAAAAGAGATAAACATCACCAACAAGGAGGCAATAACGACTTTACATTAAAGGTTAACTGTTAGAACCTTTTTTTCCCATCTTTCCTTATCAGTTAGTTCAAAGCCGAGTCTAGAGGTCCAAACTTTAAAGAAGAGGGGAGGTCACAGGTTGGCCCAAAAGCACACCTCCAGCGCAGGGGAAACTGCTGCCGCTGTCGTAAACATTTAGCTGCTATCTGTCTTCAAAGCAGTCCAAGTACTCCAGTACGAGGTCATAGCAGAATCGATACTGGTCCTGAAGAAAAACACAGCCAAAGATTAAAACTCAACATTCTCCCCTTTACTTTTCTTTTTCTAAATGATAAATTACAGATTTTCCTACCAGGGACTCTACCATGTTGGGTTTGCAGTTGCGTAGAGTTTTGACAGCATAAAAGACGTCCACCATGTTCTGGTACTGGATCATCTCCAGGAGGATGTTGCAGGCACAGAAGGTCCCACTACGACCACCACCATTGCTATGGGTAGGGATAAAACTGATTTTAACGATTACCATAATAACATTTTCTACAGTTAGTGTTACCATTTTAAAAAACAAAATTAGCATTAAAACTGTATTTGGTGACCGTACTTTGAAATACTGTTTTTTTGATTGTCCATCAAACAGAATAGATTCAAAAGTCAAAAGCAGAAGGATCTTCTTACTAGCTACATATCAGCAAATACTAAGTCAGTTAACATTTAACCACAGTATCATCTAATTTGTCTGTTTATCTTGTTACCAGCTGTCCAATTTCTTGATTGGTTCTACATTTTAAAATGGCCCCAGGTTTTGTTATATTCGACAGGACAGCAAAAATACTAATACAAGGCTTTACGCCTAAAGCAGTTTAATGAACATCTGTTTGGTTAAAAGTGTCAGTATGGGGTGAGAATCGAGCAGAGATGAGATGAGAATCAACTCCCTGGACACCTTCTCAATAAAGCTCTTAAGGAAGCTGTGATGTGCTCCAAACTTCGAATAATATTTTAATGCTGTTTAAAAGAGCTGTCAAAATGCTCTTTGCTCATAAAAACACGACAGTCTGACTTTTTGGTGCTTGTGCAGTGGTTTGTGTAGTGGGTTGCAATTTGTTCAACTCATTAAGTTAAAACTACTGTTAAAAACTTGTGTGTAGGTGGGCATATGGAGTAAAAGCTTAGTGATTCTTGCTCATCTTAATACTTGCAAATTTTCATTGGATTTTATCAAAACTGTAAATATTGACAATCACAATTTATTTGCACAGATCACTGAGATCACAAATCCATGTGAGAACATCACTGCCATAAAACAAAGTAATCAAACCTGCAAACTGGATACATATTATCCTGACATCAGTTTCTGTTTTGTTCTCCATCACAATAGTTTGTGTGTTATGTTTATTTTCATGTTTATGTCTGCTGGACCACATAAAGAAGCTAATTTAACAGCTCCCAGAACACATTTACAACTCACTGCTTCCCCCAAAGGCCCAAAATGTTGGCCCAGCTTCTCTTTTCCTGTGGTTTATGGTGAGCTCTCAGATTTCAGCTGCATTCTTTCTGAATCTAACTTCAATAGGTTTCGCAGTGGTGTAACTGATAGCACAAAAGCATCATTGTGCTTAACATTTTACAAAATTCCCACAGGGGCTGAATATAAAGCTCAAATGCACCAGTTTTCTGCACATACACATCTGCTCCCTGTTTGACCTATTATATACTAGTGTGCTGCAATCATAATCATGACAACCAAAGCACAACCGTGGCTGCAGACACAATCACAGTGACAGGCCGTATCATCCCACCGACACAGTCATAATCACATCCACAGGATAAATTAGTCTGTGCAGCTTTTGTAGCGAGATATAGATGAATCAACTCTGAGTTGTGTATCTAAATGCAGAGATTCACAGTTGTTGCCTGAGTACACACAGTTTAGGGCAAATGCTGTGATCACAAGCAGGATCATTTAAAGACACACAGCATGCAGGACTTCATTAATCCTGTGTGAATCAAAGGGAATGGAAAAAGGCCTGCAAGGTTAGAGAAATGTGAGGGACAGCAAAGCATGATGGAAGAAAACACAAAGCTTCAACAAATAAGCTCTCTGACCCTTCAGGGATCCCCTCACACAAATCTTTCGGGCAAAAGAATAATAACATTCTCATAATACTTTTAATTCTCCCAGTACTTCTCTGAATCAGGAGAAAGGACAAGTCAGATGTAGTTGAGTCTAATGTTTCAGGCTCCAGTATATCAGCAAGTAATAGCTGGATTGCCATGAAATTTAACTCAGCTCAGTTTTGATGGTCCCTGCAAGGATTTGTTCTCTGAGGTTTCCTCCAGATTCAATATTAAGGTGGCATTTGCAGTTTTCCGATGGACTGGCACAAGATTTTTGAAGGTTTTTCTCTAAGAATAAACATTTTGTTTGATCAATAAACTACTTAACTCACCTGCTACAGCACTGAGTATTTAAAATTGCATTCTTCATGACAGAGTTATTCAGCAAGTTGTAGCACCAGTAATATTGCCAGTGCCTTGCAAAACTATTCAGATCCCTTGAACTTGTTCACATTATGTAGCGATACAACTCCAAACTTCACTGGAATTTTATGTGATAGAAAACCAACACAAAATAAGTCTACTGTTTAATTGTGAAGTGGAAAGAAATTGATGCATAGTTTTCAAAAAACTGAGAGAAGTTGATGGCATTTGTATTCATCAGTCATTATTTTGTAAAATTCTACCTAAAAAGCTCAAACTCAGTCAGACTAGATGGTGACCATCTGTGAATATCAATTTTCAACTCTTGCCACAAACTCTCAATTGGGTTTAGGTGCAGACACTAAATGGGCTATAAGCTAACACATAGACCTAAATCAGGAATCTCAAACTCCAGTACCCAGGGGTCAGTATCCTACAATGTTTACATGTGCATAACTTTAAACACACCTAAGGCAAATAGTTATTTAATTAGTATAACTCTGTAGAATGGAATTAGATTTGGGTCATAATCAAAGGTGTTATATTATTGTATTTCACTGCCATAATAAAAGTCAATCTAACTGCATACTGCAGAACTTGATCGCATCCTGGGTTGCAGGACACCTACCCCAGAAACTGGAGAGTAAAACCCTGATCTGCTCTGAATATATGTTTTGGGTTGTTGTCCTGCAGAAAAATAAATTTCATCGCCCAGGGGGCACATCAACATGTGAAACTGAAATCGAACTCACAACCTTCAAAATTGCAAGACGACTACGCTACCCACTGAGCCATAGTTGCCCTCAAGGCTTTTGCGGCTTCCTTAATATTTTCTTCTAGGGCTGCCCTGTATTTAGCTCCATCCATCATTCTATTAACTCTGACTTGCTCCCTGTTGCTGCTGAAGAAAGCAACCCTACAGCATGATGCTGTTATCACCAGGGCTTACCATTCAGATTGTTACGTTTAGAATGGTAAGCAAGTTTTCTGTCACACATAGTATTCTGTTTATAGGCCAAAAAGTTCAGTGGAGGTCTCACCTGAGCTGAACATAATCTTCCCTATGTTTGCTGTGTTGCCTGTGTTTCTCTAACAAACTTCTGAAGCTGTTACAGATTAGCTGTAGCCAGGCCACTGCCTTCCTACACAATTTTGATCAATTTTAATCTCACTTCACTGCTCCCTCTGGAATGCTCCCTCCCATTGAGCTGGAGTTCTCTGGTAGAATTTCAACCGGGCCAATCAGCAAACAGAAGAAGAAGTTGTGAATGAGCGGAGGAAGTCTGTGCATAGTCTGTATTGGTCACGCATTCAAAAACTGAATTAACATCAGCAGCTATCTTGTTTGGCCCAGCACTTCTCTCTTTGCAGTGGAGGATGGTTGTTTACAACACAGGCAATTTCCAGTAAGCTTCATAGCGTCTAACTGGCGCATTACGTACTTCATGGCCAAATGTTAGCAGTTAGGTAAAATTTAAAACTTCAACAGAGTCCACTCCCCCAGCAAGCAATCATTTCTCAATAGCCAAGGGTCCAGACCCTCTGTACGAAGCAAAGCGTAGAACAAGGGGCTGGTTTTTACCAGGCTAGATTAGCTGCATTTATGCTGAAATTAAATAACACACAAGTGGACTCAACAAAGTATTGTCTCTAAAGGCAGCTGGGTTGAGTGGATTTCATTTGGGGGTATCAGAGTAACACTGCTAAAAACAAATATGAAACATTCGTCTGAAAATTTTATTTGTGAAAAAAGTAAAACATTGCTTGATTTTTGTTTCATTTTACATCTATGCACTACATCATGTTCTTCAATGCCAACACTGAATTTTGTGGTTTTAATGTGAAAAAGTTTAAGGGGAATCAACACCGTCAACAGGAACCTCAGATCCTTACCACTAGTGTGAAGCAATACAAACCCTCTTACTTTGGTCTCTTTATTAGCTTTATTTGTCTATAGATACCACATGTACAACCTCACTGTACAGTAGGACTGAGCGACATGGCTAAAAAAACATATCATCATATAGGCATTTCTTATCAGTCGATATCGATAATTATTGATTAGGTTTTTTTTTTATATTCAAAATATCGCCAAACTGGTGACATGACATTTCCTCTTTTATTCACAATGTCTTCTTGAGCAGCTGAACTCATTTTCTCCTTTCCCTCCACACTATTCTTTTTTTATTTTTAAGCAGTTATGGGGCACGGTGGCAAACATGAAACTTTTCATCCACAGAGAGAAAACCCACTGACTGTAGAACCAGTAGCTACATATAAACAATGCAATGAAACAGTCACACTTATTTGTGAACATGGACATCAATTGCACACCAGATTGTGCATAATCAAATGTCTCAGGGTTCTGATGTTGATTTGCAGGCTGAATACGAGCTCTGCTGCCACACTGTAAACTGGAATTACAAGCGCCACTTCAGCCAAAGTTTTGAAATCCTAATAAATAAATATATCTATAAAATATATAAAAAAGTGAGATGAAGCTGTGTTTTGCGCAGTAAGTGTGGGAGATACATTTAGTTCAATGTCCAGGTCAGAGACAATAACTGGATGGGATTTCTTCTTTTTTTATTGTTTGATTTAGTCACCTCTGCAATGTTTTCTGTGCATAAAGTTGCGTCTGCACCAAGTGGTTCTGCGTGAATTGTAATCTGTCATGGATGGCCTTCAGATTTTTTCGTCTCCGTTTAAAAAAAACGGTCAAAGATGGAAAATATTCTGTTAGTGCGACCCCTGCTGTCTGAGAACCGCACACACACTGTCCGGGGACGGTTGAGATTTCATATTCAAGCGTACCAACTGCCTAAATTTCTTGTGACAAATCCCTTCATTTCCCACAAACCGAAAGGATTACCAGCAAGTTTGATGAGCTAGTTGGGCCTCTAGCCCCGTTTCTTCTCCACCAGGGCAGCCACCGCACACCTGTCAATGCGGCACAGAGACCAGCAGTCACGTTGCACATTCTTATTGCGACAGGCTGCGCTGAATCTCAATATTATCTCAGTGTTGCCTACAAAACAGTCCAATGTGAACAATGTTTTGTGCAACAGTTGTAAAAATGTACCTTTGTACAGACATGTCCAGTGGACGTCTACTTTGACTCCGCGTTGCGGTTCTGGATCGGAGTTCAGTGAAATTACTGAACATTCTATCGGACATATTTTCTATTGATATTGATCACGTCTATCATGATATTTATCATTATCATGTTATTGCCCAGCCATACTGTACAGTATAAAGAATACCAATACAGATTAATAGATTTCTCTCTCTCCAGTAAACAAGACTTTTAAATGTTTAACTCAGTGGTGGGGGACAACAATGGAGTTTTTGGAAGCTACATCTGTGTAATCTGATATGATTGTTTTCGTGTTTATAATACTTCATAAAAAACATCTACTTGATACAGTACTTCTTGCATAAACTAGAAATATGTCCTCTTTACTATACATAAAAATAGCAGTTTGAGAAACAGTAAAAGAAGCCATAAATTGAGAAACAACAGCACCGAGTGGCATGTCTGGTGAAATACTGTCCTGGTCATCAGAAATGAAAGGCAATATCTATAAAGTACTGGAGGACAATCCACTTCCTCTCTCCTGGGACAGACGCAGTGAATGTGGGTGTGGGCAACTCTGCAGCATATACAAGCAATATTAAGGTAATCAATCGTCGTCAGTGCTTTGGCAGTGCTGGATTTAGTGTAGTGAGAGCCATCGCATTCTGTATTAAGGCATAATTGATTTGATCTGAATAATCTCCCTCCTGGTTGTTGTGTGTAACGCTGTGTGACAGCACTGAGTGATGCACTTTCGGATGAGGGGGAGAGAGGGGGTGGCGGGTACAAACGTGTGACGGGTCGGCAATGAGCTAGACAACCCATTCATATTCATCAGTAGGGTTTTCACTTCGGGGGCTTGGTGCGACAGAGGCTTGTAGACGTTGCATACTGCTCTATACAGTACCACAGCATGGAGCATTACACCAAAATTTGATTTTCCACATTATAAAACACTCCGATGCTGAATCGTGTTGCTTCTCATTGCACCAAATGACAGAGCAGGCTTGACGCAGCCTCCGTCTCTCATCAAACAGATTTGCTTATGATGTACTGTGTTATTTTGTGACGTGCCCCTCTGAGAAGAAGCCTTTGGTTTTAAATGTCAGTCTTCACAAGCAGTCATTTGCTGTGTTAGACCCTTTCAAAAAGGGACAAAATGTTTTTCTTTCTCGCCTCTCTGTTCTTTGAATTACAATACATTACAGATGTTCTGAAATGATAACTCACAGGCAGTGCACAACAGTGCGTCCTTCTCCACACTCTCTTTGCCACTTGTGCACTTGAGCCAGCAGATTCAGGAAAGCCTTCTTGGAGTCGGGAACATCGCGATACGCTGACCAGCGCAGGAACTGGAACTGACACACCACCAGCTGGCCCTCCTGGAGCTTCAAAAGCACAGATAAGATAAAACACGTCAGATTTCACATGAGCCAGTATTGTAACCCATTTTCTCACTGTTTCCAGAATTGTTACAACTTCATTAAAACAAATTTAAAAAACAACTAACTTTAGAAAAAAAACCTACAGTGGTCAGGCTTTAAATATGAAACCTAAAAAAACAGACAGAAAGGAAGGAAGGAACAAGACTGAGGGATGGATAGAGATGGATGATTGGAAAAACTGATGGATAGAGGGACGATTAAAGTACAAATATATTGAAAGGTGGATGGAAACATGGATGGATGATTACAGGAACAAAGAAGTTGGGAATTATCGGCAAATCAACAAATGAATGGATGTACGGATATAAGGAAAGATAAATGTGTGGACGGATGGATGGATGGATGGTTTTAGACAAGATATAGAAGAAAGTCTGAAAGTACAAATATTTTTCCATACTCCATTTTCTTCTCCCAAAATCTAATCCAAAAAAACGAAAATCTTTAAAGTGAATTTTCTGTAAATCAGAGAGTTGTGAATGCTCTCCAAGCTGCCTGCAGGCCCACTCAGTTGTGCTCACTAAGCCTGACTGTCAGATATACATGTCGGTAGGTAAGTGGGGCCCGTGTTCTGTGACAAAGAGGTCCCTGCGTGTTCATAACCCTATCCTGTAGAATCTCACCTAACACTTAAGGACCAGTTGAGATCTGTAACTCATGCAAATTGGGCTTGCAAAGACATTCACGATGCATGGAGGAATAGCCTGAGCAGAGGTGGGAATTTACACAGCCTGCATTTGCACTGTTTCTCTCACACAGATATGTGCTTACAATGCACTTCTTCTGCCTTTTTCTCCCTAGTCTTGGATATCACCGTCTGAAACAAGACATCTACCCTATACAACATAGAGTGACTGGCTAAAAGTGGTCGAGGTATGTGTTATTTATGTCTCATTTGATTCTATGTGTGCTGTGTTAAGCTGCCCTCACCCTGACTGTGATGTGCACTGAGTGGAAAAAAGGTGCCACAGGTAGAGAGGGGAATGACAAGGGCAGTCGACAGAGGAGGTAAGGGTGCCAATCAACAGAGGAAGTTGTCACAGAGCTTATAATGGCATAGGGGAGAGCACTGTGCATACAGATTTGCTCTATAATTAGGCCGACAGTGATCCTGAGAAGAATTCATGCATGTGCTTATGCAAAGCACTGTGCATAAAACATGTCTGCATAGACACACTCCACACAATACATTGTGTGACGGTAAACTGGCTTTAGATGGTGGGACATGTACGGTGGTCTACGTTGTAAGTCAGAACTGTCAATGCCTTTATTTTGCTTATATTAGAAGCACTCTGTACTTTCGCACGTTAAAACATGTGACAAGATTTCTGAATAAACTGAAGGAAAATCTGCTTTGAAGTGTCAAGAAATACTCTGAAACTCATTAATATCATCCATTATAATGATAAAAAAATTGAATCTTTTGACATACTCAACAAGTACACAATAAATGACACAGAAATGCAAAAGGGAAGAGAATGACCTTTTATTGCATGCATGTCAATGGGCTTCTCCTAAATCTGTTTCATGGAAAGAACACTCTTGATAACATTCACTTGTATGGCAAGTGTAATCCTTTTCCAAAATACTGAATATTAAAACAATTTCCTTTTATGAATGTACAGTGCCTTGCAAATGTATTCATATCCCTGTAATTTTTAATGTTTAATCACATTACACACAAATTTCAATGTCCTCTTTGATTTTTTTTTGTGTTAGTCTTGTGTAATTGTTAAGTAAAAGGAATATGACACATAAAAAAATATATATTATATCTTAATAATGCGGCATGCATTTGTATTCACTTTTCTCAAACAATTGCCTTCAGAAGTCCTCTTTGCAGGTTTTTCACAAGCCATGTAGGGCCAACAGCAAGCATGTGGAAGAAATTAAAAGCTCTTTTGGCTAACATGCAAAACCCTATATGTGACGCACAACGACGAAACAAGGAACAAGTTGCCTGAGCAGAAATGGAGAAAAAAATAAAAATTAAAAACAATAAATTTCTAAGAAAATTGTGATTTTTATTTTTTTGCAAAACATACTAGTTGAAGTCAAGAAGAAATCATCCCACACTTTAAATATTAAATATTAGTTTAAAATGTTTTAAAATGGTAAACTTTGTGTTTGAATTCAGCTTGTTTACAGAGTAAATTTGAGCCGCAGGCATTTGAGTTTCGAGGGATGGGCGAAACCACAGCTGATTAACATACAAGTTTTATCTGGCTATTCACCCGCTTTTGTTATTGGTTTCAGTCAATAACCTGCATGTTTGAAAGGAGCACATGGCTACTTAGCCAACACCACCACAACATTTAAAGAAGACTTAGACAGTGAAGTGGGGAAAATCTGTAACTTGGACTATAAATGCAAGCTTTCTACAGTGTTCATGCACAACACGTGGATAGATTCTTTAGCAGTAGAAAGACAGTGACAGGACATGAAAATAACAAGACATCCTGAAGCTAAGAGGCATACAGTCCTTACTTTGGAGAGGACAACATTCACCATAAAGACTGGGTGAAAAGATAACACACCAGGACTCCTTATGGGAGACATTAAAGTCTGCAGAAATATTTATACTTGTCAGTTACTCATGGGATGAGATTCAGAACTTTTATTTTTAGAACACAATTACAATATATAGCACCAAGTATTTTTTTATTAAAATGTATTCAAGACTTGCAGTGTAATATGATGGCTTTAATAGGCCTTGTTGTCCATTGCAGGCTTTTTAGTTTGCTTGGCTGCGCATGACCTGTTGGTTTGGGAATGATTTTCTTCACCAAACACCAAGAAGATGATCAGACTTGATGGGAAGACAGATGGAGCTAAACAGGGCAAGCCTAGAAGAAAATGTATTGGAGGCTGATATAAAGCCCCACCCAGTTTTGGGATCAGGGTGGGGGTTTACCACTATGTGTTAGAATGGTCTAGTCAAAGACGGTACCTAAATGCAATTCAGTATCTAAACTGCATTTGATAGGATTTAAAAACTGATGTTCTCAGATCCTCTCCATCCAATCTGACTGACACTGAGAAGAATGGGCATAAATTTCAGTCTACGGTTGTGCAAAGCTTGCAGACTCACACCCACAAAGAAAAGTGGCGATACAAAGTAATCACGACAAAACATATTAAAGTTTTTGATTGTATTGTGACAAAATATGAAAAAGCTGAAGGGGTACGATTAGTTTTGCAAGGCACCGTACTGTTTGAGTTATCACTCATTTTCAAGAAGCCAGATTTTCAAAGTGGCCTTGAGCAATATTTCTTTAGATGTCTGAGACTCTTTAAAATAACAATTGCACAGTATTCCAGCTTTTTATTTACCTGACACTATCTAAAAAGCCCCATGTTCACATACATAACGCCTAGAAATGCAGGTAATAATAAATCAGATACAGAAGAAGAAGCATTTGGTCTGTGAAATAGTTTATCAGATTTGATCCTTTATCTATTTTTCAAGTGCAGTTTATCTGACAGCTTCACAGTACTTTTGGCAAAATTTCTCATCTAAATTCTTTGTGAAAATGACAGCTAATACACATCAAATAAGGTTTTGTGAGACAGCTTGTCCTGTGCAGCCCTTTTTGTTGGTGTCAGAATAACTCACCCTTGTGACGTTCTTGACCCGAAACAGACGAGTAATGACATCCTCATCTGCTGACATGGAAAGAAACTCCACTTCCATGGGTCCATACTGCTGTAAACCAGGCTCGGGCCAGTACTGCACACACGGCTGCAAAAAGGATAGGGGTCATACAGAAAGATAAGTTCATTAGAGACCAATTGTGGCCTGTACAGCTTTGAAAAATAAGATACACAGAGAAAACCTTCTGTATAATCAGAATACCTGTATACACTGTTAAAATGAAGAATCTCACAGATACTAAGCTTTTATATCAGTAATGACTAAAGCTGCCATACAAGTATTAATCGGAACAGAGAAGCAGTCTGATATGTAAGAGATGCAGGGTCTTAGATTGAGATTTGAAGTGATATGAGTGATATGGTCTAATCAAAAGTCACAAATAAGCTCTACAGAGATTTCACAGCAGCATCCTCCAATGAACAAATATCTCAGTTTTCAGGCAAAGGTCAAAAAGCCTCTTTTGAACCTAAGGAAACAAAATAAATATGTTCAAAGGAGAGAGAATAAAATGTGGGACTCAACATGGGTTCCTACAACTTTCTTTTTCTATTACCATACTACACATTACTAAATAGCCTGTTGAACATGTAACAAAAAAAAAACTTTTTAGTCTATTTTTTATTAATAAAAAACAGATCTGAGAAGATAATATGAAAAACATTTAACATCATGTGTCTTTACAAACTTTAAAAGTGGCTAATACCACCATTAGCACCAAACAATACTGAATTACTAACTCCTATTGGTTGTTCATGTCACAATAGGATTCAAGGAAAATAGGATTAACTATATTAAAACTCTTTAATTTAGAGATGCAACAAAATGAATTTTGTGGCTATTTTCCAATCTTTGGTTTTGTAAACTTTTGACCTATTATACTGATTTTAGTCTGTTTCAATTTCTGTTTCACAGCTATAATGTAGGACAATAATAGAAAAGCACTGAAAACATCTTATTCGAGCTTTCTTGTTATGACCAGTCTTTTATTATACCATGTGTGTCAGAGCAGTTTCTGAAAAACAGGGATCTTCTACTATGATAAAACAAAGACAAAATGATTACATAATTGACATTTAAAGCTGTCTTTTGCCTCTTATTTCACCAATTAGCATTTTTAGTGGGCTAGCATAGCTAAAACAGCAATCTCCATGTGTATTTCTTGGAGATTGTAGGCGTTGTCTCTGAGATTTCCAAAAGGTCGGCAACGTTGCCAAATCCCAAATGTTTCATGACAGACTATGGTTGAAAAGTCAAAGATATAAAACAGACCACATTTGCTTTACTCCATTCAGCCTTCTTTTCATCTGCTGAAAGTCTCACTGTTTACACAAACCACAGGAAGAAAAACACAATTTTCAGTACCTTCTTCTTTGAAGTACATTCTTATATCTCTGTTCTTCCTCAGATTTCACTTTAAACACCTCACTGATATTGAAAATGGTTAACCTTATGTCTTCTTCATTCAGTAACAGCATCCACACCTAAGATTATTGTCAGTGGAACCCTGTAGCGCTTAGCATGAACCATTTACTGATTGGGAAAAATTTTATTTTTGAGTCTCTGTTTGGCTGATCACTGGTCGCAGTCAATAAAAAATTGATAATTCTGATCCCTAGCTGAGAACTTAAGACAGAAATTTTACAAATTTTAATTTAGTGTAGAGATACGAGTGACATTGAGCCAACGGAGAGAGAAAACGTAACAGAATACAGGAAATGAAGTCTTATAAGTCAGCATCCACTACTGGCTCTGTGTTTGATTATTTGGTATCTGAGTCACAGACTACACTCAGCTCTACATCTGTCTATGGCTACTATCCATGATTTCATTCAAGCCAGGTAATAAAATATCTAGTATTTAAAACTCTGTGATAGAACATGTAGTTTCAAGCGACATGGAAACCCTGTATTTTAAAATAGAGAATGAGAAGTAATGTGCTCACTTGCAATGCTTGTTATTCAGATATGTCTCAAGGCACCAGTTATTGAGCCACACTCAATACTACCAATTTAATTGGCCGTTTTAAAATTTAAACACTTAGCTAAAAACAAAGAGCTCTCTAGGCATTTTTTTTTTACATTCCAGATAATAAAAAAAACCACATTAAGGAAAAACATGAACACATGTTTTGTTTACTTCTCAGTAGAAGGAGACATGCATACATTTATGGTATAGGTATCAGTCACTTTAGCTTCTGCAGTTGCAATGTCTAATAGCCTGTGGGAATGCAACAGGCTTTAGGAACAAAAACAGATGAGACAGACGTGAAAAAAAAAAACAACCTTATATTGAAATTCTTTCAAGCTAACTCTGCTTTGCTCTAGGTTGCTAAAATCGTATTTTAAATCTAAGGGTTTAAATAACAGATTTCAACATAACAAAACAGCCTTGCATTAACCCAAAAGTGATCACAAGTAATTTTCCAAGTCCAAGACAAAGCTTGACTTGGACTTGATTTTATAGTCTCAAGTCTTTAAGAGGAAGATCAATGTCAAGTATGAACATTTTCTTATGCCATGTGGTCTGTCCATAAGAAATTAAGACGTTAAGATCTATGTTAAGAATTACAACACAATGAGCGAGGTGCTATGCATTTAGTAAATTAGAGACAAATTAGAACATCTGAATTAACAGAACAGAAAGTGCATTTATTTTGATACTTTTAGAAGGAAATGCCCTTGTAATGACCCAGAATCATAGCAAGAAGAGAAAGTCAAGTAAGTAATGCTTAGATTTTTTCAGAATGACACAAAGTCATTTAGTACAGTGCTCTGATGGAGAGACAGGCTTTTATGAACGATTATTAGCCTATGGTCCCCGAATGTTATTTGCTGGCTTACATACTGGCCTCCTTTAACTACATAAAGATTTTTTAAGACTAAACTCTCAGACCATAAGTTTAAATCAAGTCAGTAGTCTTTAGAGCACATGTCTGAATCAAGTCCAAAGACTTTTTTTGCCACTTAAGTGCCACTCCAGTCAGAGTCTTAAAGTCAAGTCACTTTCTCTGACCTAAACCTACATGTTCTGGCATGCTAAAAGGCCTTTAAACTTGTAAAAATGGGAGGTATAACCACACCAGGCCTCTAAAGCTTGTTTGCTTTTGATTTCATATGCAGGATCCTCATGTAAATTACAGTCAAACCACTGCAGAAATGTTATTTAGGAGGAGCTGCATGCCATCAGACACACAGTTTGTTGTAAGAGGTTTATGCTGTTCTTGACCATGAAAAAATAAAGGTATGAATAGCATATTCAATTTTAATGGAATGAGATCTGACATTATTACGCAATTTAAACTTTTATTTTATAATGTAATATTAAATTCATATGTTCTAAACACCGGACAAACTTTGAATTATTTGTTTTTTAATTGTAATTAAATAGAACCTTACAACCTTAAATTTAATGGATCTGTTCTTCAACACTCATAAACAAAATTATCCCTGTAAAATGCAGTTTTCTTCTTTTATCAACAAGTGATCCCTGAATAATTATTTACATATTTTTACACATTTTCAATATATGCGTAAATAGAAAAGATTGGGCCAGTAAAGAAACTGTTCTTATACTTAATAGATTAATGAAACAATCAAACACTGTTGGCTGCTATGTCTGATTCCAGTATAATACTGGAGAAAATGTGGTAAATTATTCTCCTTCATTTCTTTTTGATCAGATGCAAAATTCATTGTGTAGGTTAGAATATTTGTATTCTCTGAGGTACATCCCATAAAGAATCACACTATGTTCACTGTTATTCAGTCTTAACATCTCGTCATGCCGCTATACTGAATTGTATGACATTGCTTATTCATTTCTTATTCAGTGTCTGCCACATAAATATGTTCAAACACCCCCATTTTTGTCTCTGCACAACAGTTTATTAATCATCAGGTACTGCATGTTTGTCAGTCTCCTATTATTCATGACAACATGAAAAAAAAAACATGCCAGAGTATATCAAGTCCAACTGGTTTTTGTTTCTTTGCGTATTCTGTGCCCACTTTTATAAATCTGAAGGTTACATCAGTTCAGAACTTTGATCTTAGTTCCTACATAACCACCACAAATGTATTTTTTTCTTCTCAACTGAGAAATATAAAGAATGAAGTCTTTCTTTTTCTGTCATCATAATCAAGGATATTTTACTTGCTTTCATTTCATCGAATCTGTGCTTGATTACTGTAATGATCCCTTTTTTAATGTCCTATTCAGGAAACAAGAATACAGCTCAACTTATTCAAAATCAGAATAAAATAATCTTAAAGAAAAACTGAAAGCCATCATTAGATTTTATATGTTGATGCCTTAAGCAGTATTTACAGCAGATACTTAAAATCTTTTTTTTTTCCTTTTGCCTGATAAAGTCTGGTAGCCACTCATGAAAATGTTTTATAAAATGTAAGATAGATCATTTTATCATCATCATAGAGATTAATTTATGCCATTAATTACATAAATTGTTCTGAAAGATAGATAATTGAAATATTTACACATTTGATAAATTAGAATATCATCTAAAAATGCGTTTATTTTATTAATTCCATTCAAAGTGTGAAACTCATGTATAGATTTATTTTACACAGAGTGATCAAGTTCAAGTATTTATAGTAATTGATGCTCTCCACGAAAGGCATAAAACGTGAATCCTAAAGAAACTTGCTGTTCACACAGAGCTGTTTCCCAGCTTGTGAGTGAAAGTTGAGAGGAAGAAAAAAGTCTGGCAGCAAAAATGCCCAAGCAACATAACAGCAGCCTTGACAGAGTGATGAAGCAAAAGCCATTAAAGCGTTTGGGCTGTATGGACTGTAGCTGGACTCAGTGCTTCAACAGCCACCACAAACAGACACATCCAGAATACAGGCTACAAAAGTGGCGTTTTTTTTTTGTTTTGTTTTGTTTTTTTGTTGTTGTTGTTTTAAAGCCACTTCAGAGCCAAAGACAACGTTAGATGCAAATGATTTGAAAACCAAGGTCCCAGAGACTGGAAGAAGAGGGGAGATGCACTCTTCCAGGTTGCTTGAGGTTCAGTGTGAGATTTCCACAGTGAGTGATAATTTAGGGAGCCATGTCATCTGCTGGTGTTGCTCCACTGTGTTTTATCAAGTCCAAAGTCAGCTCAAACATGTACTAAGAAATGTTAGAATCCTTAATGCCTCCCTCTGCTGACGAGCTTTATAAAGATGCTGATTTCATTTTCTAGCAGGACTTGGAACCTGCTGACATTGCCAAAAGTATCTATTTGCTTCAATACCCATGGTATATCTGTGACTGATTATCAAAATAAAGATGAAGGACAGTAAATGCCAACAATGCAGATGAGCTGAAGGGCACTATTAAAGATATTTGAGCTTCCTTAATACCTTAGCTTGGCCACAAGCTGATAACCTCAATGCTACGACGCACTGATGCTGTAATTCATGCAAATTGAGTCCTAACTAAGTACTAAATGCATATACAGTGCTTTTCAGTAAACTGTTATTTACTCGTTTTTATTGACCACCTTAAATATTCAGATCTCATGATTAGTTAATCAGGCTGTAATTATCAATGTTAGCAGAGATCAACACTTGAAACACGTCACTCTGTATAGAATCTACAGTATATGAATTTCCCTTTTTGAAGTTGATTTGTATGTGGCAATTATTTTTGCTTTTTCTACTTTAACTTTAAGGTTAAATGACAGAACTTGGGTTGTTGCAGGGTATATAATGAAAGATATAGGTATATAATGCTGGTAAGAAAAAAAGGGGGCCAACAACAAGGACTGAAATTTGGATGTGGGATAATGCCTGCTATTTTGTTAGGAACATGGACTAAAGTGGAGAAGTGGGATGGTTGTTATCTAGTCATGCTTTGAGACCACCGTGGTGAGGAATCAAAGCCTGACAAAATGGCATGAAGTAAGATACAGAAATAACAAAGGGGAGAATATGTGCAGTTCAAATAACACTGAGCCTGAAAGCAAAAACCTGCACAGCAAACAAAGACTTGTGTGTTTTAGTGAAGTGAAATATTTGGCTTATCTCAGTTCTACCTTTGTGCCAATAAATCACTTGCTATAAAGAAAAAGCACTAAACCCTTTGCCCTCACCCAGGCGGAGTTCGACTGGTTGAGCTGGTTGAGCATGACGACTGCTGTGCAGCCGTAGTCGAAAACCAGCCTCCAAAAATCCGCTGTGGTGCCCGGCAAAGGGTGAGGGGTCACGATGAAGGCAGCCTGCCGGTGGAAGCTGTCGGCGAGAGCCGCATTGATGTAATTGTTACTCTCCCCTTCTGTGGTGACCAGGAAGGCCAGGGCACGATCGGGTGGCAGGACGTCCATGCTGCGGTTCTTCTCTCGGTTTCTGGGCAACAGAGCGATGCTGCACTCTTCCACGTCCAGGTGGGGAGTCACAGAGTTCAGCGTCTGCAAATGGAAACGTTAAAGATGGGAGCTCAGGATAAAAGGAAGTCTAAGGAGTGTTTTAGAAACAAAACATGTGAAACGCGGCAGGAATCGAGAAGTGAGTCAGAGGGGAGGAGGGAAAACAGGGACACAGAGCGCAAAAACTAAATGTTAAATAAAATTTAAATGTTCAAGCCCACGTGACATTTATTTTGTTGAAAGACCGGAAAAACCCTCTCTTGCTTTTTTCTTTCTGGGGAATGGGGGGTGTTACTGCACAAAATCTTAGGAACTACAGATATAAATGAGATTCAGCATTTTTACATTTAGCCTGCTGGTCATGATCACAAATCTGGACATCAAAACAAAGGAATGATCAAGACGTGAGATTTATGTGATTCAGCACCACGCCTCATCCATGTCTGCTCGGATCCCTTCATGTCAGATCATGTCTGGTATTGTTATATTTCCCAAAGGAGCAGGTGGTTTACTGTTTTTGTACATAACAAAAGCCAGCACTTGGGCAAGATTCAGGTCTGATAAATCTTTGACAAATATATGTACAAATATAAGGTGTATGTCTAGTTACAAAACTTAAGGTGTTTGAAAAGAATGTCTTGGCCAACACACATAAACTTGCAAAAAATCTTCACAGTAAGTGGCAATTTCATTGTTTTAGGCCAGGTTGGTACATTTATGATTACTGCAGTGTACCTTACAGACAAAATGTAAATGATTAAATCAAGAGCTCTGTACTGTTAGCTACCGTGTTGTAGCTCTGTACCCATCCATCTATCTATCCATCCACCCATCCATCCTCTTTTGCTTATCCAAGATAGGCAACTTGTTTAGGGAGAGTAATGATCCCAAAACAAATTTTATAAAACACAGTATAAGAAATTTAAAACATGTAAAGTATTTGGAAATAGGACAATGTCATCTGACTCATTTTAAAGTTTGAAATACATTTCTCGCTGTAAGTAGGGGGGGAAGTAGTCAAAGAGGTCAAGGAGTTTGAATAATTTGAATGCTGTCTCCATTCATTTATATTCATACAAATATCTGTATCATTATGAATATCTGCTAACTTAATAGAATATTGGATAAGTTGGGCAAACGGCCTTTATAAAGATGAATATAATGAAGTTAGGGAAGAAAAATTACAAAGGAATTGCTGCAAACCAGTTTTCAGTGATGAACTCTCTGTTCATTTGTTTCTAATTACTTTAGACAAAGTGAGAAAATATTTAGATCATTAATGCACAGCATCAATAATAGATCTATGAGCTGCTGATCTCAGTACTGTTTGCAGTTTAAAAGGAAGAGCTCATTGGGTGGTGAACAGGCTTTTAAAGTCAATGCCAGACAGATGAGTGTGCAAGATCAAAGAGAGAGAGAGAGAGAGAGACGTTAACATTTTCCTTCATGAAGAAGGAACAGTTTGTAATCAGAGTGCTGCACCACCTACAGTGACATTCCTTAATCATAAACAATCCATCCATCATCAGTCCAACAGCATGCATACTGTATGAGGACAAAACAGAATGAAATTAAAGAAGGAGCATAATCCTTTTCCTGTAACGCTTTGAAATGCTAAACGTGGAAACGTGGGTTGAGCACCACAGCAGATGGAGATGGTTGAGGTGGGTAGGACATGTGGGAACACAGCTGGCTCACCACGTTCTTAATCAACGTCTAATAAAATGTTCTGCAAGTGTGTTCCTGTAAACTGGGGGAGGTTCTTGATTTCAGTCACACAAAATTAAAACTGAAACGAACACGTTTTTGCACAAATACACACACACACATCTAGAAGTCTTTTCGCTTTTGCACTATGTCAAAATGTATGATAAAGTACATCTTTTCAGCAAAAAAAAAAGAAAAAAAGAAAAAAGAAAAAAATTAATAACAATAATGTGACGCATTTAGCTCCAATTTAAACATTCAGGGTAAAAAGTGGGTCATCAATCTCACCTGAAACTCCTCCCGCAGCGGAGAGGAATTACTCTGAGAATCCACCCGTAGCATCTCCTTGTAAGTGACTGCAAACTCATTCACCAAGATGGCCGTCTCACCACACAGACAGGCCTCTAAAATGGCATCATGGATAAATATATACTGCTCCTGAAAGGACAACAGGTCAAGTAATTTATTGCTGTGTAGTGCATGTGCACGTGTAATTTCAGAAAACACTTCAGAGTTGCAAGGAAGCAATAATGAACAGACCAACAAAAGAAGAAGCTAAGAAATATACAGTGCTTGGCTAAAGTATTTTCTTTTTCAGGGCTGGATCCAAATGCATTCCACTTCTTTGAGGGGTTTTTTTGTAAAAAAAAATGTTAAAACCATGTATCAGTTTGCAACCACTTCACAAATTCACACCACTTTGAGCTGCTGTAGCATAAAAATCTTAAGAATGTATGAATTCATCTCAAAAACACCATATCACCAAGGTGATATATGTACAGTCATATGAGTCAGTGAATTAGAATATGCTTGCTGAAGGTGATCCTTTGTCATATTAAAAGTACCATTTGAAAATACCTACCTTTAAGCAGCCATTAAACATACTTTTCTTTAAGCCCACATTTCTGTATAAAAATAGGTTTTTTTATTGGTCTGATATATTATTTTGACCTTAAGTGTTTTTTTTTCTGGAAACAGAAAATCATCTTACATAAAATAAAGAAAAGCTTGAAAACATCAGTTGGTGTATAATTAATCGATATGTGTTTCACTTAGTGAATTGAGTTACTGAAAAGAAGGAACTTGTAAATCGCTAATACCTGTTGAGGCATATTCAACAAATAATAAGGATTATCTTCAAAACTTTGTCAGCATCTAGTTGTCAGAATAATGTGATATGCCTAATTTAACTAACTTGCAATGACAAGACCTAAATTTATATTTATATTATGTGTTATATTCAAATGAATAATTTCCAGAATAGCTAAGAATCAGATTGACAGAAAATAAAGCAAATAATTGTTTTATAGACAAGTATAATTTTCTGATATATTATAAAGAATGAAAGTAAATAAGTTCAAGCTGTAACGGGTAAAAGTTTGTGGTTGTAACATGACAAGATATGATAAAGGAATATGTGCTTTTGTCTTGTACTGTATGTGAATAAACACACAAACAGCATAAAGGGATTCTGAATAAACCTTCCCTTACTGTTAGTGTTGCTTGAAGGGTGAAGTAGGGTGTAGGAGGTGAACAAAACATGCAGAAAGCATTTATCTCCCATCTAAAAAGCAACTATGTCAATGTTGGATTCACATTGCATGGGATGGCTATTTAATTCCCAGAACCATCTAGAAGACAGTTCATACCCACGCATTGCAGAATGACAGACAGTTTATTTCATCTAAAAATATGGCAATGACCTTATACAAGTACCAGAATGGGACTCTATGAATGTAATATAACTATACTAATAGAAGAGTTTTATTAGTATATCCAGGCTTGTGAGCTGCTGAATATGCAGAATGGATGTGCATTAACATACAAGATGTGTGACTCAGTCTGAATGTGAAGAGGTTTTTCTCTCGCTGAACATTTGTTCTGACCTCTGTCTGGATCATGTTGATACGCCGAGAGCAGAGGGTTTTCACACAGTTGTAGATATCCACCACACCTTCACACTCGGCCATGTCCAACATGACATCCAGCACAATGTAGCAGCCGGTGCGTCCTGCCCCCGCGCTGAAACACAAAGGCCAGAGTTAGCTGAGAAATCCTTACAGCCTACAGTGTTAATAACTATCTCAAGTTCAGAAAATTCTCCTGAATCTCTCTCTTTCCTTTTTAATAAAGCTCCTCCCTGGCTCCCTGGCACTCATGCCTCTGTAGTTGTGCTGCTATAGGCTTAGGCTGTTGGAGGACAAACTGACCATGTTTCATTACTCTGCTACTTTCTTCTACTACTCTCCAATGTGCATTATTTGCTGTTATTTCAACTGCCAGCTTAATGTTTCCTCTCAGTTTTTTTTCTGCAAAGAAGCTACACCTGGTCTGGCATTCTGTTTGTCTGTGATACTTTCCTGGCAGGGAGTATCAGCTGAGATAATGCTACCAACAGCATGTTCCCTCTCCTGCTATTAACTCAACTGGAATGTATGTATAATTGGATTGAAATGACTTTTTTGTAAAGTGCTTTGAGATGATGTACGCTGTGAATTGGTGCTATGCTAAATAAACTGAATTGAATTCATTCACAGTTTAAACAGTTTTAGTTCTCAGTCAGACATTGTCTAAAAGAAACTGGCATTACCAACTCTGTTGATTGGCAGGCTTAGAGAATGCCTTTTCTTGTGAGCATCATCTCTTCCTCTTAGTAGTTTAGAAGCTAAAACGGCAATCTGTAATTTACATAGAGGCATTACTGCAACAACCCCCCCCCCACCCCCCCTCAAAAAAAAAAAAAAAAAAAAAAAAAAAAAAATCTAAGCGAAATGCAATGTTGCAACCCTACATAAATAGCCACCTGATCAGCAGCAGGAAGGTTATTATCTTTGTGTGCAACATATTATCATGAGATTCATGTAATCTGAAGCATGCATATGAACAATTTCCAAAGTATATGTGCTCTAGTTTATGCATGTGTGTGGGAAAAATGACCAAAGAACAGGAAATCATGTACTGAAGCACTAGAGGTTACTTACCAGGTAAAATGTTATTTTGCTGTTTCCAATGATTGCATCGCATCTCATAGTGATGCTGGTTATTTGCATGCTCAAGTACAATAAATGCCCATAACACTGCTCAAGTGACTTTTTGTGCAAGAACAAGTGCATAAAAAAGACTGATTTGACTATGTGGGGGTGCTGTGCTTAGAAACAAACACCACACAGATTTTTTTCCCCCCTCATCTCAGTCTGTTGGAGTGTCCAGGACCCTGATATGGACCTTTATGACTGGCTTTATAAAGGAGAATCTCGGGCTGCATTGTAAGTTAAGAGACAAAAATTAACAGGGCCTAAAATGATTTGTAACTGCATAATTTAGCTACATTCATGGATATTCATTAAAAAATATTATTGTGGATGATGGGGGTACTTGTGTTCTCAAAAAGTGTGTGTGTTTTGTAATTAAAATAATTAAAATGTAAAAGTCATGGAAACAAGGTCTTTGACTCTGTGGTGTGATTTCTGAAATATTTCTGACTGTTTAGGTGAACCAGCTTAGTCCGGTAGTGCTGTTCAGACTCCGCATACGAGGTGGGTGATAGGAGGTTTTTAGTAAATTATACTCCACTGTGGACAGCACATCTCATCTGCTTTGTATGACACTCTGTGGGGCCTCAGTAGCTCTTTAAGCTTAGCACACCTGCACCCACAAGACAGGAATGAATGCTAGTTCAGGTCTTTTCTTTATAACTGCAGTCAGACTCTCATTAGCAGCAGCAGGGCTTGTGGCTAAAACAACTTCTTGTCTTTTTATGAACCATCAACTGCCTTATTTATCTCACCATATCATTTTGAAGCTGCAATATAATCTTTGGATCTGGAATTTTATTTAGGACTTTTGGGTTTCCAGACATATCCTGTACACTGTATGATGCTGCTTTATGGCTGGTAAGCACATTGCATCTGTTTCGACACAGTTATCCCACTATTTGGAGTCTAATATTGATTTAAAATGCCCACTTTGAATGTCTGACCTTTGATTGACAGTGATGATTTTGAGCTCATCAATTAGATCTCAGAGGTAAATTATGCTGGTATTATGTTATTTAAAATGTAAAACCATGTCAAGCTATTAAGTCACAAAAGAAAACAGGCATACCTGTAGACCAATTAGAGGTCTACCATTTGATGATGCTAATATTGTCTGACATTCGTTGCTTGTTTTCTCCGTCTTATTATCTTGCAACATCTTTGTCACAAGCAGTACCTACAGCAATCAGTCCACTGATAATGATAAATAATCAGGCTTTTATGATCTCGTTTAGATTATTTCTATATATTTATATCAATTTCTGTTTTTAAGAAACAGTATATGATGATATCTGTTTCTAAATGCTTATACAGTAAGGCTACTCAGGTGGCTATTGACCTTTGTTTCCACTCAGGGCCTCTGTTTCATTAAACAGAGCATCTGGTAGGCGTTGTAAAGTGACTTTACGTAAAAATCCTCAGTAACAACCTATGAGGGTAGGGCTACATGATATTAGAAAAAAAATATGTGATATGATATGTTGGTGAATGCTACAACAACAATGTGAATTGTGACAGATAAATGAGTAAACAGCATCAATGTCTTTCTGCTTTGGGTTCATAGCAAATCCAGTTACTGGAAAAGAATATCATTATTTCCATCTCATCAATGTCTGCTGTTTTGCCACTGAAAAA
Organism: Anableps anableps; assembly: GCA_014839685.1. Lineage (NCBI taxonomy): Eukaryota > Metazoa > Chordata > Actinopteri > Cyprinodontiformes > Anablepidae > Anableps > Anableps anableps. Next base: position 23,111,939 of record CM026072.1, on the reverse strand, counting down.
AATGATTTCCTAACTTATGTATCACCTTACCACCTCTTTACCCTATGGAAGATGTTTGTGCCACAATAAACAACTATTGTACCCAAATATGTCACAGGCACAGAGAGCATAAACAACCTTAAATAATTATCATTTATTGCAGTCCAAGCAGTTCCTCGAGATATGCATATTGGATATAACTATACTGTGATAACGAAAAATGTGTGATATATTGTGCCACCCCACATGAGAGCTCAACATGTGTAATTCCTGACCTGCAGACCTAAAACTAGACTCTTATTGATATCTTAAAATAAAATTAAGCAAAAATACGTAGCATGTCATCATTTAAAACCATCACCTTTCTTTCTTTAATTTGATAGTTATGTTTTACTATCAATGTGTTTTGTATTGTTGGATCTTGATGAGTGTTATGCTTTTATGTTGTTTTGTACATGTATGTCAAACCATTCCTAACTAAGGGCGAGTACTGTAAAAAAGCTGAAGTGTGGGGTATTTGTCAAATTTGCTTACTAATAAACTGAAGAGGTAACTTAATGCTGCCTAATATCTATATATAAAGGATTTTTTCTTTGTGAGTACATAATATATTTAGTTTGCACAATTCCCTTTTCCCTCCCGTTTTCCACATGACGATTCACCTCTTAGCTCATGGGAATACCTCTCACACATTTTACTACCAAACTATAGTTTAGCTCACATTTAATTTAAATGCTTTAATCCAAAACATGGCAGAAAGCAAAACTGTGTTTTGGCAAATTAGAGAATCATGAAAAAGAGCAAGACATAGAAGGCTGTGAAAACTGCCTAAAAGTGAAAGGGACAAAATTAAGCAGTGGTGGAGTTTTGGTTGTTTTTTTTGCCATTCTCAAGTGAAATCTACAATAAATTTAAAATAACCTTATCATGCGATGAAAATATATAATTATAACCTAGTAGTGATATATGTATTTAGGTGTAATGGCTGGGCTACCATCATCCTACCTGCAGTGGACCACCACAGGGCCAGCATCAGGAGGGGTAGAGGCTTTTACCCTTCGTATAAAAGCCAACAATCCAGTGGCATGATAGGGCACGCCATGTTCAGGCCAGGATGTAAAGTGGAACTGACGGACCTCATGCTTGGTTGAGTATCCTCTCTGTCAACAGGAAGACAGTAATGTTTATACACACAGGTGCCTGAACAATGGAAAAAGTGGAAGAACTACTCCCCCATTTTCCATGGAAACCATGGAAAAAAAACTTTAATAAAATCATTGCTAAATTCCAATCTTGACAGTGGTTTGCATCAGTCTGATTCATTTGTAATCTATTTTGGAAAACAAAATCTCTTTATTGGAACATAGGCTTGTTGGTCAGACAGTATGCAGCCATGCAGAGGCAACATAAAGGAGATTAATGTTTTTTAAAGTTTCAACAGATGCATCTCTCTTACTGGTTTTAAATCAGACAGAATGGTAAAAAACTACAGAAGTGACAGCAGTGTATATTTCTTTATAGTCTCTCTCCCTGTCGCGCTAAAACATACTCATTCATAACATCATCAGCATTCCACTGACCATGTTCTATGACTAAACCCAGTTTAAGTTTCATAAATAGTTTTATTCTGAGATTAGCAATCATTTAAGAAAAACAGAAAAAACAGGATCAGACTTCATGTTTATTCTACAGACGTGATTTAAAGTTAACACAACTGTTTCTTAAATCTGTAGATTATAATATATGACCATATTAACCTGATACAAACAGGTTGCAGATGTTCTGGCACACTTACCAATGATGAAACAGAACTATATATGAATTACAGTTGTCCTTTTAAAAGTAAAACTTTGCATCAGTTAAATTTTGACACACTATTTCTGTAAATTGTAAAAAACACAATTCCCAGCATGAACTCCTGGAGAAAGGGAGTCAGAGGACACACTGTCAACTAAAACATTTGTTTTCTGTTACTCATATAGTTTCCATGACCATTATGCATCTTCCATTTTTACAACATTACAATATAGATAATAGAGATGCTCCCATCGGTTTTGGAATTTAATGCCTCCATGTTAGCTGTAGCTGTGTTTTGGGGTATTTTTTTGGTGTTCAACACAAAACATTCATTTAGAGCATTATTTACATGTCATGTTTATACCTCAGTCTCCCAGTTTACTTTACGGATGGTTGGGGTTTTCTGCTGTTTTCTGCTGTCAGGCAGCAATTTTGTCCTTTGTTCAGAGATGATACATTGAAGCAAATGGTTTATTTTGAAATCATAAACCTAAAAAATCTCAGAGCTTTGAAAAAAAAAAAAAAAAAAAAAAAAAAAAACTGTCACCAGTTTCCACATTCATCCTGATTGAAATAAGCAGCTATATGTGCTCATGTGAGAGTGAATGTGACGGTGTGATGATAATCCTGTGTTTGTGCCACTATCACCCCAGCCTCGCTCTGAGCCTTTCCAATGAGAGATCTCCCCCGGAGATTGACAGGATGGAGGCCATCAGGGGCACAACACTGTAGCAGCTATGATGGAAACACACCGGGGGTAGGCACATAGCTGCTGGTGTTAATTCCTCTCAGATTAAAATGTGGACCTCACATCCATCAGCACAAAGTCCTGTCAAGCATCTAATCCCTTCTATTCATGTTCTACCTTTAATTTTACTTTTTGCTCTGCGAGCTAACACGGCGAAACTTGCTGTGGGTGCAGCTAATGTGAAATTCAACAAAGGGCACTAGATTTTACCATGAAAACGCTGCAAGGAACATTATGACAAATACAAAATTACAGATTTATGGGAAAAATAAGATGGACATTGACTTACCCTCTCCAAGGCAAAGGTGCGAACTGTGTACTCAGCAAGAGTTTCTGTCTTAAGCAGAGTGATTTTGATATCCCCATACATCTCACTGTCATCAGGCCAGTATTTACAGCACTTCACCTGTTTAAAAGCAGCAATGCAACACTTCAGACTTTGAACCAACCTCATCTCTCTGTTCCTGACATGCTTGTGAGAAAATGTAAGAAAATGAGAAATATGAATCCCTTTTTTATATGTATATTTTGTCCTAAAGTCTTTAAAAAAACATTGTTTTGAATTATCTTGACACTTTTGTGCCCATATATAATCATAAAAATACACAGATTCACTTTATGTTGATCTTACAGCCCTATTTTTGGGGTAGTTTAATCAAACTTAAATATATAATAGCAGGAAATGTTGTTCCTCACAGTTACCCTTGAAATGCTGCACTACCTGTTTTTTCTACCCATATTTTATCTTGCAAGGCAAAGATGAAAAACACAGATTATATATATATATATATATATATATATATATATATATATATATATATATATATATATATATATATATATATATGAGGCATTATTAGAAGGTATTATTTGGATTCAGCCACACACAGACCACCTTTCATTTATTGATTGTTTCCGGGATGGTACAGATGGAGAACCAAATTGCATGAAGGGTTCTGCTGGAAAAATGGTGTAATTTTAACCATCTACTCAGATAATATGTTTTGTTTTTGTTTTTTTTGCTCTGACTGATAAAGATGATGTACTTGAGGCTGAATCCATGGTGCATGTGAGGTGAAACATAATAGTTCTACATCAGTATGCCCAGTATACACAAGGACAGAAGAACTGCATATGCTGTCATACACATTTTATTTTGTGCTTTTTATAAAACCGCTCTGAGTTTTCAGAAACAGACACATAGAGTCTATTTTGTTTCATAGTCATCTTTGAATATTCAGGGTTTAAGAAACTTTTATGCTTCCAACATTACCTGGCAAGACACGTCTACCAACAAAGATGTGCAACTAAAAAGTCGGAGATGAATTCCCATTTATGTTTAGTTTTAATTACCAGCTTTAAAAGCTTACTGTGTGAGAGCACTGAACAAAGATCAAGTTGTATTGACAGAATAGACAAAAACAGAATTTTCCCTAAACTTTTCATAAAAACACCAAGCTGACAAATTATTAAGTTTTATCACAGCCAAAACAACTCTATTATTTTAGTTTTTATAAGAAACCAGTACTTGGCTGTTTTGTTCTTATAAGTGGTTCTCAAACTTTTTCTTGCTAGGCTCTCCTCTTGTTAGGACAAAAAAAAAAAAAAAAAAAAACACCCTGTTTCCTCCATCCCCACTATAATACATATTTGCGCATTGGTGCATGTACAAGTTTCAGGGCCAAAAAGAAACCCTCAGTTATCGAGTTTTGCCACCTTTACTTTGATTACTTCTGTCCAGGAATCAGATAAAAAGCTCCTACAGGCTTCTTTTTTTATCATAACAAGCTCAATTCTTGAACACACATTTAATTAATTGTAAGAAAATAACTTCAAATTAGTCGATCAGAGCACATTGGTTTCTTCTTGAACCCTCCAAAAAGTTTATTTTAATTTGTTTATCATTATACTTTTAGAAATTGTTCACACTCTGAATTAGCCTAAAATCAGGTGTTATTTACAGCGTAGGCTTCTGTGCTTCTCTGTGAAAAACTATCTTTGATAAGCTGGCTCGGTTTAAATATGATAATGTCATGTCTTGTAGGTTGAGAGCACTACCAAAATGCAGAAAGGAACTTGGAATATCTGTAATGAAGGTTTTATTAATGAAAACAGAAAACCTACAAAATTTGAACAAGAACTTTCACATTGTGCCACCTGTATTTGGGTATCCAACAAGACTACATGGGTCTAAGCATACACAAATTAATATTATTACATTTTGTCATCTCACTTCTGATGTTCCATGTTGCATCAAGGTTTCACCCACAGCACTAAAAGCCTGTGGCCCACCGGGCTTATAAAACACTGGGGGTTAAGCTAAGTGTATAGGTGATGCATTGAACTGGGCACGAGGGGGCGCACCCTAATCGGCCCTTCCCACCCCTGCTCGTTGATCTTGAGCGCTGACACTGCACCATGTTGTGCACCTCCAAAGCTAGGATTATAGTCATTGAGCCAGGCATGAGCGGGCACTCGTCAACCCCCTCACCCCCCCAAAGTAAGCATTACAAATGCTTACTCATCATTGTCCATTTAAGATAATATTTCGTTTAACTTATTTTACTTTTAAATGTGATCAGCACTACACAGCTTGTTTTAAGATCCACTGGCTGATTACTGATTACTAGGACTTAGCTTAAGTGTAAAAAATGTATATTATTTATTTTAATTGTATTTTTTTGTGTTTGCCTTTTTAAGACTCTATAGTTGGTGTTGAAGTATTGTCAATAATGCCCTCCAATAACACATAAACAGCTTGTATCCTTGTTGTCCCTGAGACGTACATTAATCAGGGAACACAGAGCTGGACTGCACATAGACATCAGCAGATGTCAACTGGCTGAATAATGTTCTAGTGGGATGACAAAATTTATGACACAGGTTTTGGTGGTCGAATGGATGAATGGGTAATTAGTTAGGCCTTGGATTTCAATCAAATCAATGTTCACTACCATATCCAATACAAAAAAGGCAATTCTGAAGCATTACAAAAGCCCTGTATCTTCATAGGCTAAGCATATGTGCAACAGTGTCATGGGGTCAATAGCAATAAAGTTGTCCTGACAAAATTTTAATACAATTTTTTAAAAGTAAAAAGGACTAAAACAACATTTTTTAGAATGTTACTTGTATCTAAATATGGGTGGCTCTTTTGCTTTGAAGTAAAATAAAAAGGACAAATAATGCATGACAGACAAAAACAACTTGATTAATTTTTACATTTAACCTTATATTAAACTTTCAAGATATATCATGCTTCAAAAGTGAACAGCATGTTTAACAGCCTGTTCTGCAGCTGGAAAAAAATAAAGCAAATTATCATAACACATAACAGCTTTCAGCATTCTGCAAGGCATATGCCCATAAAAGACATAAAAGCTTTTTATTTAGACACCAAACAGTTCCCTTTTAATAGTTTCAGTACATCTCTGAACACTGACAGAAGGGGGATAAGAGAAGAGTACATATAACATACCCTGCCAACCTCCACCAGCTTAGTGATCATGACGATACTGAAGCAATTTTCCTGCCACACCATCCTCCAGAAATCATATAGTGTCTCCTGCTTGGGTCCTAGTGGGAACAGAGAAGAAATAACAAAAAAGACACAAAATAAGATCCATACAACCCTGTCTTGTCAACTTGAGATTTCTTGCTGTGACTTGTGAGTTTGTGTATAACAGTGACCCAAAGTAGACTTTCCTGGATGGCAGAGTTCTATCTTTAAAAATTGTGCCATAAATAAGGTTTTTGGTCATTTCAAGCAGGCAGAAGGGAAAGGGCTGATGGGTGACAAAAGCAACAGCAGTGGCTGATGATGAAAGTCCAGCAGACCACCAGTCATTCACTGTCATCAAAGGAGGAGACATTTAGGAAGCAATGCACAGCGTAAAAACGGGAAAAGAAACACTGAAAGAGACAAAAGCAAAGCTAAAATCTTTTCTCTCTTTTGCAAGTTTTATCTGCTTCTCGGAGTCTACCAGGAAGGGTTGCTGGTGGAAGATAAGCAGATGAGCAGACCCTCCCAGACTTCTGAATGGGAGCTGCATAGAAAGCAACAATCCACATGGTTCAGAAACAGCAGAGGGAAGTTTGCAAACAGTTTCACACCAAATGACTTCCGCATTGGGGTAGTTATATGTTTGTTTAGCAGAAGATACACCAGGAATTGGTTGTATGATGAGGAACATGTTACAGCATATGTCAAATACAGGGCGTTGCTGAAGTATTGACACTCCTTTAAGAATTTAAGACATGTTAGAGCATAACTGTAAAGTGAAGGAAAAAAGATCTATATTTTCAAAATCTTTCTAAATAAAATCCTAAGAAGGTTGTACTGTTAATTTATATCCATCCCTCCTAAGTCCATAATGTGTAAAACCTCCTTTAGAACACTGTGTTTATTGTTATTTTCTGCCACCCACAGCATTTTGCTTGTTGGCCAAAAGGTTCAGTTTCAGTCTTGTCTGATCAAAGCATGGTCTTTCTTTCAACCATAACTTTCTTTTTGTCACCATTCTTTAAAGGCCAGATTTGTGAAGTTTCATGTAGACAGGTTCCCCCACCTGAACTGTGGATATCTGCAGAGTAACCATGGCCTTCTTGGCTGCTTCTCTGAAAAATTGTCTCCTTGCCCACCCTGCCAGTTAAGGTTAATGGCAACATCATGGAGGGTTGGCAGTTGTGCCATATTTCTTCATTTTCAGATGATAGATTGAACAGGGCTCTGTGAGATGCTCAAAGTTTGGAATATTGTTTTAAAACATAAACTTATTTAGAACACCTTCTTCTTCATGATAATGTTTGTTCTTTAATGTTCTCCAACAAACCGCTGAAGCCATCACAGACAAGCTGGATTTATACTGAGATTAAATTAGACACAACTGAGTTTTCATTCATAATTACATGACTTCCAATGGCAATCATTTGTACTGGATTTTATTTAAGGGTCCCAAAGTAAAGAGGTTTGGATATAAATCCACACTTTTTAGATTTTTATTTGTGAATAATTTTCCTTCCACTTCACAATTGTACAGTTATTTGTGTTAATCTATCACTTACCGTTTGACTAAAATACATGTTTTTTATTGTAATGTGACAAGATGTCTTCCATAAGGAAGCTAAAATCCATATAATCTAATGATTTATTTTTACTTTATTGATTTTGTATTTATAGTCACGATTGTATGGATTGAAAGAATCCTTGGACAGAATTTAATCAAACTGTTAAACCACAATAAAAAAAAACTATTCGCCATTACTGAAGCCACACATGCATACATTCACAGAAACATATACACTAGCCTTGTGGGAATACTCACCCTGAGTGGCGATGAAGTGGTTGGATCGATGGTAGCCCTGAAAGAGAGAAGAGGGATGACATGCTGAGTAAGCCATCTGAGCCTCAGGCACAGCTGTAAGGGAGGGTGTCTCTGTCTGTCTTCCCCCTGTTTTTTCTCCCTTTCTTCTCCCTTACTCCCCTCCTTTGAAAATGACCCCTTCTGCAACATGTTTACTTTATAATTTTCTATCGTTTCTACTGATGAGTCCAGTTGTTGCTGCCCTCAGTGAGTACACAAAGTGTTTGACGCATGGATTTCTTAAAAAAGAAGAGACCTGGGACATCTTTGAAAAAAAGAGATAACTGAATGAACAATGACTAAATCCCTGTAGCTATTCACTGAAGACATAATAAACCAGGAACTCAAACTTTTAAATTTCAGATGCCTAATTTACCAAAGAATGTCCCTGATGAGACAATACCATAAAAAAGGAGGGGAAAAAAAAAAAAATCAATTTTCAATGAAGGTTCACTGTGTACTCTATCTGGGCTGATGAATTAACCAAGAGCAAGTAGATTTATGTACAAATAAATTCCTTAAATGTAATAGGGCAATCTAGTGCAACAGCAGAATAAAGAACAAGAACCTTCTTCTACAGCTAAATTAATTATAAGTGGTAAAACAGGCCAAAAAGCTTTATATGAAAAGAAGCAACAGGCTTTGATATAGATGATAGATGTTTTCACACAGTGTACATGGGGTGAATATGAATGAACAATGACTTGTCAACTCTACAGCCTTGAGGCAAACAAACAGGACAAAGACCACATGAATTATAAACACTTTAAGGGAGAGCAAACTGTTCAGAGACATTCCTCATAAAAAAAGGATAGGTAAGCTAACCTCTGCGATTCTATGAAAATGTCGCCCATAAAAGCACTCTGATGCTGTGGTTCACTGTTGACTAAGAGGAGCAGCTGAAGGGATAATTAATGCTGCAATTACACAACTATCATGATTCTGCAGAGCGAAAAAGGCAGGTCAAAAATAATCGGCATGAACTCCAGCTCGAGCCCACCAGCTCTTGTCAAATCAGTCTCATGCAGCAGTCCATGCAGATAACAGCTTTTATCTTTTTGCAGAGGGCATAAAATATCGAGTCCATCCATGTTGCTGATGTATTGCAGTTCTGAATCGCATCTGGCCAGATAAACTGGGGGACATGTTTAAAATGAAGATGGATGACCGTCGCTGCAAGGCCCGCTATCCACAATTCCTCAGGCCCTGGCCAAACTTGATCATCGGGAATACAACCACTCCTCTTCTTCAGACAGTTGCCATAGCAACTAAACTTCCTGATTCTTGGCCACTTAAAAAAGACTAACAAAGACAGCAGAATCCTCTATCCAGAGAGGACACAACTCATTCTGTTCATTTTAAATCCTTAACTAAAAAGGTTTTTTTTTTGTTTTTGATCAAATGAGCACCTGAAACGCTCTGACCTTTGAGCACTTGTGGATAGAGGACAGCTGAAAGCGAGGGGAGAGGGGACAGGAGAAATAAAGTGATGGGAGGCAGAAGAATGAGCAGTGAAGTACTTACTTCCCTGTTAATCCGAATCTACAGGGTCCGAGGTCGAGGAGGTGGGATGGGGAGTAGAAAAAGAAGACATACAGGCTAGTTAATGAAAGAAGCTTAGGAGTTCCAGACAAGTGGGAAGTCTGTGAGTATGCAGAGATGTTTGTGCAAAAGCAGGACTAAACTTTATGTTAGCACACATATATAGTGTTTATTAATGACATTTGCTTCTTGGGGTTTAATGAAGTCCATTCTAATGTGGGCTTATTTAAAGTAAGATTTATGAATTTTAGTCATTTATTTATTATTTATTTATTTTCGTGTTAAAAAACTCCTGTCTTTTTGTCTCTCTCACCTACAACAGGCTACAAAATGAAACATTATTTTAACTCGACGGCAACAGTTTTTGCATTTCATTCTTGTTATATTGCAGATCAGCAACTAAAAGCACTATTGCTACTAATCCTAAGAAAAACACTCAATTATATTTAACAAAATTCAGTCCAATCCATAGGGATCAGTCACATTTATATATGCACTGAAAAGTCAGCTGATGACTGGAACAGGCCGATTTTCAGTGTGATCACCCCTAACAGGCTGGTTGGAAAACCAATTATCTGGTCCGTAAAAGAAAGAACTCTTCAGTGTGGATGTTGTTACTGAAAGAAGAGAATTCATACTTAGATAACTTCACTATCTGTGAGGTGTTTCAAAATGAGATCAGGGAAAGTAGTAAAGATGTGAGAAGTAATTTATGACTATTCCAGGGTTTTACTCATATAAACATTCCAAAGCTTTACAAACTCAGCTTGCCAGTTCTCAGCCTTTTATGTTCATATTGAAATATAAAAGAAGGTTGGAAGGAAGGAAAGAAAGAAGGAAGGAAGGAAGGAAGGAAGGAAGGAATTCCTTACTTTCCTAATTTTCTAGAGTGCATAGGAGCGCTTGGTCTCTATAGAGACATGTCTGATGTTCCTTCAGAGTGCTACTTTTAAGCAGGGAGAGAAACATTCAGTAAGTAACAGGAAGGTTGAACATAATGTGCTCTGGTTTATCTTTTGGGTCTATCAGCTTCTGTCACAGAACATGCAGGTTTTGTGAATGTTGACAAATGTTGACAAATTTTGAAAATCCAACAGTTAAAGGAAAGACCTACTTTGTTTAGGAAATACAATCAAAAAATTCTGTTTACAGTTACTAATGCCAATTGTGCTAATAGTTTGAAATTTGTAAATTAGTTGAGTAGTTAGTTTTTAAAAATAATTCTAAAACCTTGTTTTACAGCGATTGGTATCACAAACACTTTGTGATGTCTTATCCTAATATAAATAATAATGGCCACTCGTGACAGAAATGAGAATATGTTGAATGCTGGTAAAGGTGAAATTTGAAAAAAATGTTATGAACAGGTCAGAGCTTTACAAACCAAATATCAGAAATCAGCAACAAAACTTATATCAATGTATCTCTACTTAAATTCAAAACCAACTGCAGTCCAGTTCCATCAGACTGATTCTGAAGCAACACATTTCAACTAAATGTAATAATTATAGTCTAATTTAAAACTACCCAGATTCAGTAAATTAATAATACAAAATACCAGTCACAGTTACTAAGTAAGCACACTGAATAAAACCTTGATTTAGTCCCATATCCTGAGTAGGAATATCAAGATACATTGGTTTCTGACAGTCTTACTTGTATTACTTGTATACTAAGCTTGAGTAAGTCATGGTTTAAAGCTGTTCAAATTTTCCATGAAACTGTTCTTTTGGTACATGGTCATTTTAATGAGGAATCAGTGGAGGTGCTGGAGTAACCTGAGTTTTATCATCTTTATTGAAGCATAGAGCATTTGTTTTATTTTGGTTATGGAAAATACAGAGAGTAATAATGTGGAAAGTATGGTACAAGAAGGGTAACAAGGTAGCAATAAGATCTATAGCCCTTGCTTAGTCTTGAGCAATCAGTAAGTGATAGCTGAGAGAAACAAACTTTCCTCTACCAAGCATGAAAGCATGTTATTAACTTTGACAAAAAGTTTTTGTATTTTAGCTAATTTCAACTGAGCTAAAGCTCTTGGAGCCTTTTTTACTAAAATTCAGAGAATATGATTGTGGATAAAGTGCTGGTTTCAGTGACATGGCACAGACCAAAAACTATACTTCTACTATACTAGTATTCATCTTGTTCAATACTTGCATTTTTCTGGTATATGACCTGGAACACACAAAGGTACTCCACACTGAGTTAAATAGAGATGTTAGCAAGAAAATACCGTGAGCTATGTATGTTGCATGTATACACATTTTCATAAAAGTTACATACTGCAGCTTTAAGGAGATGTCCGATGTAGTAGAAATATTATGTCTCAGTAGCAGAAAGTGGGAGTCGAACAGCGAGAGCAGTTGGCTGAACCCAGTGTCTTCCACCCCTTAGAAAGGCTGGTCATCCAGCCCAATGAATTAAATCATTTTTCAGGTTATTTGCTTAGCCTTCTGACTGTCACGCTCATACGGGCAAGTGTTGCCAAATGTGGGCTGATTTAACTGCTGTATGGCTGCTCTGGGTGTGTTTTTATACTCTCTGCAGTGAGCCTCGATAAGTCAGCACACTCCATCAAGAGCTTGTTTTTTAAATGTAATATTAAATTCGTAAAAATTCTTAATTACTATTGTAAAATTAAATTGCATATATATATATATATATATATATATATATATATATATATATATATATATATTCAGGCATTCACGCACAAGTGAAAGTATGTAGTCCTTATTTTAAAGTAGTAGTTGGCAACTGTGCAATACCTGTAGTGTCATAACATGGGAGAGTGCTACAGGAGAGTTGTTTCAAAAGACAACAAGACAGAGAGCAGAGCTCCCCCTAGCAGACAAGAGTGATGTTTTAAAGTCTTCATAAGCAAATCGTGCTTTGTGTTTTTGTAGCTTGCACATGTTTCACAGACTTCCTCTAGGGGACACAGACATGTAGAAGCTATGACTTATGTTACAGTAAGCTAATGAAAGAAGCTTTGTTGACAGTCAAGTTGGTTTATATTTTAACTGAGATCTCATGCTGCAAGTCTGCCAGTATTAGAAATCCAACATCAGAGATTCATTTCAAGAAAATCATCTCGGCACAATATTTGAGAACTTTGTTTTCCCTCTATACTTAATCTCGTGTAGCAATGTCAGTCAAATTGTGTCTCCATAGTCATTAGATCTGAGTGAACTGGTGAAGTCTGTATCTGTAACCATGCAAAATATCAACAATAGAAGTGAAAACATACCCTAAAAAAAACATCAGTATCCACTGGAATCATTCGAAGCTGTTTGTTGCAGTTGGTCATTACATTTTCACACAGTCTGACTGTCAATAAGTTGGGCTGCAAAGATTTTTGAACCTATAAATAATTTAGTACTGAACACAAGGAATAACAATGCCACCACTGAAAAATGTCAGCACTTAACACTTGAGGGTGCCTTTCATTATCAAGTTTCAGGTCTTACTGTTAGAAGGCAGCAGGATACATACTCTTCCTTGCAGAATTTGAGGGGGTTTGTGCATAAGCAGCTTGTTTATGGTCACAAACCAGCATCTCTATCAGATTTAAGTGTTTACTTTGACTGGGCTACTCAACGAACAGCCAGACATTCTCCTTCATGATTTCTGGTAGAGACCAGAATTTATGGTTTCATCAGTTACACCAAGTCATCCATGTTCTGAAGTAGCAAAGCAGTCGCAGGTCACCACACTACCACCACTATGTTCGACTGAAGACATTATGTTCTTATTCTGAAATAATGTATTAGTTTTATGCAAGATATAACAAGACACACAACTTCTAAGAAGTTCCCCCTTTGTCTTATCAGTCCACAGTTTTAACCATCTTTACTTTGCAACATTTGTACATTTACTATAAACTAGAGCTGCACAATATAATGAACTGTAGTTGTCACTGCAATATCCATGGGTGCACGATTGGAACTGTAAACTACCGCTTTGATATTTAGAAGAATATTAAATATCAGTTGCTAAACATATAAATTCTTCTTGCAAATACAATTTTAAGCCTGTTGGAGGTACCTCTCAGTGGGTATGGAGGTAAAGCTCAGAAACAGTGGCAGAGACATCATGATAAAGTAAGATAAAGTCCAGAATTGTTGGATATTCATAATTGATATTGGCATCACAATAATTAGTAATGATATTGCAGTTACATGTTTTCCTGATATAGTGCAGCCTACTTGAAACTGTGTAGAAAGATGTGACTGTTACATGAGTTTAGATGAATTTCAAGTATGTCGGCTTCCACATTCAGTCACATTATGAGAGTAAAACAGGAGCTTTTTTCATCATGATTAGAAGCCAGTGTCTTGCAAAGATGAATGTCAGCTCACAAGGTTCAAAACTTCTGCCTTATTTTCACCATTAAATATGCTAACTTTCCAGCAGGTTTACAGTTTGTGTTTCATTGTGCCTTGGCAATAACATATTCCTAATAAGCAAGAAGTTTCAACAGAGATGACTGAAATATAATTCTCAGGAAATGCAACCAGTCTGAACTGCAGGGTTTAGGGTAATGATGCAGTGGAAACAGAGTGGGCAAAGAATGATCCCTGAATGCTACCTGGGTTCCTGGATAAGGTCCCTGAAGTTGAAATGTGCCTAAAGCAAACAATCAGATCTTACAGTAGGGAAATATGGAGCTTGCACTTTCCCCACTTAGTTCAGAAAGCACAAACACCTTCCAAAGGAAAGAAGAACTTTTATATTTAACCTCTGCTGAAATAATCACAAGGTGTCTAAAATACATTCCTCTGTGGCTGAAAAGATAAATTCAGAGAGCTGGGTCAGGGCAGCCAGAGAGTAACATCTTTGACACTGAGACTGTAGTAGCTGCAGAGTGGTGTTTTTCTGCTAATGCCTGCATCCCTGCACCCTAAACACTAATGGAGAACCTTACAATAACTACAGCTAAAACCAGGTTTTTAGCACCCTCTCATTGTGACAGCCACTGTAAAAGCACACCACAGCTGACCATTCTTCACAGTGAAATAAAAGGGAGGAAACACACGTTGACACTAGCGTCAGGAGGTTTGATGATACAGTTGGGTCAAAAAGGAGGAATCAAAAATGTGATCATCAAACCCAGATGTGTCGCTGGCTATTTTCTTTTAATGAATGGTATTTTTCAAATATATCAGTTACAATCTTCTAACCTCTTATCGTCTGCAAACAGAAGTGGGAATACAACAGCCTGCCTCAAAATCTCCCAGTGTCATATTTACTTTGCAGAATTCCCCATGAGACATGGTGGAAAATAAATCTTGAGAGATAAAGAAATCGCATCAGATTTCTTGGCTTCCATCTACATAACTCAAATAAATGGCAACAACTGTGACCTATAATACAAATTTCACAAGGGGAAGCAAACTACAGATTTCTATTTGCAGCAGAATATCTTTATTTTCTGCATTCCTGATTAAATGTTCAATTAATGACAGATGGGCTCTCTAAGATGTGCCTTAAACTTTTTATGAATGAGAACACAAATGAATGAGACATTAGCAACACATGCATTTGTTCATATGAGCAAGGGGTATGTTAGTGTGGTGTTGCATATAAGAGATAAAAGGATCATCTCCTACTCCCTCATTCAGTGATTGAAAAACATCATCTGTAATTTGAGGGAGATTTACACTGTGGGGTTTTACAGAGAGGCTCATCTCCTCTGCAGGAATTAAATACATTTATTCCTCTCTGTTTTAATAAAAATGATAGCAAAGGTGGCGAAGGTCAGGGATCTGCAGCAGCACTTGACAATGATGGCATTTGGCTCAACTCTGTGGTGGAAGCTGGGCAGCAGAGCGGTGGCTTATGAGAGAGAGATGGACTGTGATTTTGCAGGATGTGAGAGAACGTGAGGTTAAACAGATTTGAATCTTGTACAGCCGGACAACAGGATTAGACTTACGTCAATATAGTTTGCGTTGATGTAGTCCGAGTTTGGATCTCCAAGCAGAGGGTGGAGTTTCACTCTGTGCCGATCATCTGGGTTAATAAAGCAGCAAAGAAATTTTAAAAGGAAAGAAGTCACAAGACTTTCTGTTTTTTCACTAAAATGTTTGTGATTGCATACATCCCAGCAAGGTGTCATGCCTCCCTTTGGGTTTGTCCTTCTTTTTGGTGCAGTCCCAGCCATCAAAGAAACTCTGCAAAGATAAAGACAAAAACTGTGTTGATGTAGGTTTGTTAGAGAACATCAGTGAAAAGAAAAGCATTACAAAGACCAAGGAACACAACAAACATAAAGTTGTGGAGAACAGTGTGAAACAATATCCCAGGCTTTAAACCATTTCTAGTGGACTGTTCAATCCATTATCCGACAATGTTAAGAAAAAAAACGTGTCAGTGTTTTCCTACTTCAAAATACTGTTCTACTTTTTGTTGGTCTATCACATACAGTCCTGATAAAACACACTGAAGTTGTGGTTGAAAATTTACCAAATATCAAAAAAAGTTCAAGGGGCACTTTCTTTAATTTGATGTTGAAAGATGTTGGTAAATATAATCACAGTTTTGGTACATTAATTTTTACAAAATCAAGGACTCATAAGAACCTGTCAAAATGGTCAAAAGCAGTAAATCAGTTTTGAATCATTATTATGTAAATGGGGTTAATTATTTCCTGTATATTTGGCAATTGAAGTAAACTGGGACATTATCTTCATACAGTGATACGTGGTGACTGTATTTTCCATACTTTCAAATGGTCACAGCAGATGTCCACTGCTCTTTTTGCTCCCTGTATAAAATCATCTTACATTCAATAGATACCTAATTAACCATCCATACTGCAGGTGACGTAAAAATGCCCACTGGGAAGAATCTGGTGTGGATTGTTCTCTGTGGCTGTTTCAAAAAAGGAGCAGCTGCTTACATCTCCTTGCCCCTTATTATGTGTCAATCTGCACAGTTTCCGAAGCAAAACTTTACTCTCACAAAGGTGCCATGAAAAGACTTGGGAAAAGCAAACCAGGAAACAGCTCATTTCTAACTGCCAATGCCAATCATACACCTAAGATCCTATGTAAGCATTTTAAAACTGAGATTATTTTTGTTCTATTTTGCTTCAATGGAACCAGGCTTTCCTATGATATTTTAAATAGGAACCTTGATCAAAGTCCACCAGGATTTCTAAAGGATTTTCACTGGTATTATTTGGACAATAGATGCTGTCTGTCTCTATTTCTGTCTATACTTTCAGAAATGAGGAAAAAATGGGAATCCCACAAAAATGAAAGACCAAAGAAGTGCCAGGCTTATAAAAATTTACCTACAGCAAAATAACAGGATCTGGAGGTAAAAAATCTTTAAAAAATGAAATGTAAAAACATCAACAACAGGAACGGAGCAGATGCAATGTCATCAAAGAGATGGAGAATTTGTTTTTATTTCATTCTTAATTTTATTACCAAAGAAATCCAATAACATCTCAGTGCTCCTAAGCTATGTAATACAGACCAACCATAATCATAAAGTTTGGATTCTGGATTTTTAAAAAGCAACTCAATTTAAAAAAGAAGATACAATTAATTAGAAATGATTTATGTAAAAACATTTTCACAGCAGGTGATTTCTTTCTCCCTTTTCTTTTTCTGCAACAAAATTACCATAGCCCTCAAAATACAGTTATTTTTTCAGCACAAGCTATGGTCTTCAACAATGTTTAGCAATTTCCTCTGGCTATTAACATACAGAAATAAGGACAGGCTTTCCCCTAAATGCATGAATGGTGCCCAATTTGAACGTGGGCAAACTGTGTCAGCACAGAGACACAATTTCTCAGTCTCATTGAAGTTAAGTTGAGAGCAGCTCTATCTTTGTGTCAAGGTTCAGAATTTGAAGCACGAGAAAAATTTAGGTTTAACCAAATTTAGCACAATTAAATACCTCTGTAAATTTATTTGTTGGACCCCTTTTAAAATTTACTCTTTGGTGATTTGTGTTGAGTAAACACAGTACAAATCCAGTCTTCATGGATTCTCTGACAAGATACTAGACAGAAAATGAGACAAAAAGCAGCCAATGTCTAAAGAAACAAACTGAAAGACCTTTAGAAAGCATGAAGAAATATTATATAAGATCACTTTAAAATGTTGAAAGAAAGTCTGACTGGTTGGAAGCAAAATTTAGGGGAATGAAGAATGATTGAAGACTTGCATGTTGTCTATTCCCTGTGGATTTATGCAACTATAGAGAAATTTTGTAATATTCTGCCCAAGTCTGAATGGGGAGCAGGGGATTACAACGCAGTTCTCCTCACAGACAGCCAAGAAGCACCCAAATCCTGCCTGGGATTACATCCTCCTCCTCACTTTTTCCCTCCTCTTTCATGCCCTGCCTCTACAGATGTTTCTTTCTGAATCTCAAAATTTATGTTCCCTCCCTTTTACTTCATGGCTTCCTTCCCTGTCCACCTCTCTCTTCTTGGCTTGCTTTTATTTTTGACAGAACATCTCTAAGCCCTCTTTTTTGTCTCTTCCCACCTCTCTGACGCTCAGTTCCCGAGAGAGATGACAGAGAAACAGGGAGGGGGGAAAGAGTGGAAAAACAATGAAGGAATGACAGTTCTTTAAAAGAAAGAATAAGAACACCAGGACCGAGTTGATTAGATGACTTTACTGCAGAGATCAGAGAGGCAGAATGGTTGCAATCACACAAAATGAATCTAATTTGATAACTCTGTGCTGGATAATGGCAGCTTTCTTTAACTGAAACATTTTGATGAATCTTTAACCTCTTTTTTCACTCCAAAAAAAGATAACATTCTAGGTAAAATTATAAAAAAAAAAAAAAAAAAAATGAAGCAAAAATGTGTTTTCAGCTCTTGTTATATTAAATAAGCACAGTTTTCAAGCAGTCACTGATATAACTGCTCTGTGGATTAGATTTTAAATGAGTCAATCAGTTCCCCAAACCAAAAGTGTTATTGGTATTCGGGAGTTCTGCTCAGCTGTTGTTTAGTTGAGGCTCCAGTGGGAATATGAAAGCAGTCGTCACACACGCAATCCGCTTTACTAGCCCACAGTAAAATCTTGATCAATGTTTTTACAGAAAGCAGGTATTCCTCAGGGAAATAAAAACCTAAGCCTGCAGTGTGAGTCTAATATAATAGTCCTCATCATTTTCCTTCATAATAGCGAGACACAATCCATCAAAAAACACACC
Organism: Anableps anableps; assembly: GCA_014839685.1. Classification (NCBI taxonomy): domain Eukaryota; kingdom Metazoa; phylum Chordata; class Actinopteri; order Cyprinodontiformes; family Anablepidae; genus Anableps; species Anableps anableps. The sequence goes on along the minus strand of CM026072.1, from coordinate 23,093,312 downwards.
CTTAGCACAGAGAGGGTAAAAAACACAAAAGAGGTGTGTATTGATTTTTAGAGTGGAGTGTGTTTTGGCCGTGAGGGACCATTTAATGAGTCTACAAGCAGAGTTCCAGAGGGGGACACCATGTATTGGAGACAAAAGATGTTTTCTTGTCTCCATGAATGCCATAGGCAGAGGGTGACAGAGATGGACTTCTCCCGAGGGTGCAAGCTCAACTCCCAGCCACAATTGTTTTCCGAGATCTGGGTTCTTCATTGTGTTGCCTGGATAATTCAGCTAGACGCCATTGCTGCTGCGAGGTGTTGAATAAGCTTTGTTCAGTGAAGGAAACCTTTTTGTACTGATGGGTCGATCAAGGTTTAAATACTCAGGGTATGCAGGGGTGCAAAAAGTCTTCCAACAAATCGTAAAAGTTTTATGAAAACGAATGTGGTGAAACAGCCAAAAAGGGTAAGCAGCACTGTAAGTTTTCAATTTGGATGATCCAGATGATTTTCAAAGGTAGTAAACCTGAGTGCATCTTTTTCTTTCTGTCAGGAAATCTCATAAAATGGGTAATCACCTACAGAACACTGACCTGGTGTGTTCAAAGTCACATTTTACTTGTTACTATGTGTCAGTGAACATACCTAACACTACATATGACTCAACAGTGTTCTAATCATTTCTGAAAGATAGATAAATTTGACTATGCTGCTAAGTTAATTTATTATCTGATTTGTTTCTCATAATTGTTTAAAAATAAAAGAAAAACCACAAAATCATTTAATTATATGTAACTTTCACAGTGAATACCTGTCATTCAAAAAAACAGCTAAATCCTAAATGAATTAGATTTCTTATAATTTGTCCAGGGTTAATTTCCTGAGTAAGGCTGGGACATACCTGGTGATACTACAGAAAACTTTAGAATGATTGACAAAAAATATATATATTTTATAAAATTCACAAAATTAAATGTAAATCATTTACAGTGAAGTACTAAATTATTCATACCCTGGCAGAGTTTTCTTTAAAGTAATATTAATCTCTGGAAAGAGCTAAACTTTAGAGTACTGGCAGAGAGGCTTTCCAGCCTTAAATACTTGAGGTTCATCAAAAAAGACAGTCAAAATATCAGTGGAAACATGAAAACGTTTCATCACCGTAATGCCAAAAATTTGTTTTGTAAGTAGTCATTAATAGTAATTTTCAACATATTTTTATGAAAGAGTAAATATATGTTGGGTTTTTTTTTGTCCAAATTATATATTCCTTTTACATTGTTTTGTCTTTTGAGGGATTACTGTCAATAATTATAATTAATTATAATTAAAAAGAAATTTCTTGGTTGTATGAAAATGATTGATGATAATTCTAACAATCAGGGGTGTGAGCAGTTATGAACTTAACTGTACTTACATTTTTACAATATTCTTTATAACTCAAATGCACTTCTTTGTTACATCTGGACACAGTTTTGGGTCGGATTGCAAACCACAGGCAAAAACAAAACAGTAATGGTAGGACATGTTAAAAAAATTATTCTAAACAATAATAGGCTTAATAAGTAATTAATCTTAATTAATTACATCTTTATCAACAATAATATTTAGGACAACGAGCAGAGCTTTTCAATTTTAATAACTTTTTTTGATGATTAACTAAATATATATATATATATATATATATATATATATATATATATATATATATATATATATATATATATATATATATATATATTATAGCAATTTTATATATAGTATAGCAATTTTGCCTTGATTTAATGGAAACTACAATGTTGTGGTTTCACTTTTATGCTATGGTTCATGTAACCATACAGATCCAGATGAAGTTACATTCAGAACATCATGAATGTGACACTGGAAACAATACAAGTAGACTTCATACTCTTCTAAATCATGCAACTATGTTGGGAAAAAATACTACATTTATATATTTACCAGAATAGGGCTCTATTATGTACTTTTATTTTAAGAAGTGTTCAACCCCTACTATCCACTGTAGAACTCTCCCTGAAAAATGATGTTCTGATTGTCTTTTAATGTTAATGAAGGAATCCTAGATGCTTTTCAGTTGTTTTTTACATTTTTCTTGGCCCCATTTCCACTGACTGTCCCCGAAGAATAAAGTAAACGGAAACTTTCTACACTGAAAGCACGCTGCCATGGCAACATTGACAGGGTGTGATCACATGTTCAGCTTCTTGTCCTCTCACCTTGTCAGGATGTCTCTTGTCACCACGGATATTCTCTGCTTTTAGTTTGATAAGTTCAGGTTCAGCAGTAATAAATAAAAAATAATGCTGCGGCAAGAGTTCTGATGAAAATTAAAAAGAAAGATCATGTTTCTTCTATTTTAGCTTCCCTCCATTGGCTCCCTGTTAAAGTCAGAATAGAATTTAAGATTCTCATAGTCACATATAAAGCCCTTAATAATAAAGCTCCATCATACATCAGAGATCTGATTGGTCCATATGTTCCTAACAGAGCACTTCACTCTCAGACTGCAGGTTTACTGCTGGTTCCTAGAATTTCTAACAGTAGAATGGGAGGCAGATCCTTTAGTTATCAGGCTCCTTTCCTGTGGAACCAGCTCCCAGTTTTAGTCCTTGAGGCAGACACCCTGTCTATTTTTAAGACCAGGCTTAAAACTTTCCTTTTTGATCAAGCTTGTAGTTAGACTGTCTTAGGTTATCCTGCGCTATCTCTGTAGTTATGCTGCTATAGGCTAAAGGCTACTGGAGGACAAACTGACCACTGTTTCTCTCTTTCTTCTTCTACGACTTTCCAATTTCCATTATTTGCTGTTATTTCAAGCGTTAACTTTTTGTTTACTCTCAGTTATTTTTCTCTCCATAGAAGCTGCACCTGGTCTGGCATTCTGTTTGGCTGTAATACCTTTCTGGAGGAGGGCATCAGCTGAGATAATGCTGCCATCAATTCTCCCTTTCCTGCTATTAACTTTTTACTTACATGAACATCGAAAAATAATTTTACATCAGTTCATCTGTTTCTTCTTGTGCATTCTGCTCTGCCTTCCCAAAGCCCCAGTCAGTTCTGGCAGATGGCTGCTTGTACTGACCCTGGTTCTGCTGGAGGTTTCTTCCTGTTAAAGGGAACTTTCTCCTCTCCACTGTCGCTACATGCATACTCAATATGAGGGATTGCTGTAAGGTCAATGCAAGTGATTTTCTGCTGTCGCTACATGCTCGTCCAGGAGGAATGAATGCTGCACGTTAATGACTTGATACAATCTGCTGGGTTTCCTTAGATAGAAACTTTTTAAACTACTTTGAAGAACTAATCAAGCTACTGTACTGTTTGATAACTAGGATCAATTGGAATGTAGGTATGGCTGAATTGAAATGATTTTTTTGTAAAGTGCCTCGAGATGAAATTTGTTGTGAATTGGTGCTATATAAATAAATTGAATTGAAATAATTAGCTAAACAGTTTACTCTCAAAAATCCTGTTCCACTGTACCAACAGTGGTTTAATCCAGCTCTGTGTAATAATATAACCCAATCATGAAATAATGCTGCTCTCATCACTTCATGCTGCTGTTTGATGGTTAGCACTGACGGCATACATTCACATCCGGCTTCCCTTGCATTCAGACATAAATTCACTCATTAGATACCAGTTTACATAGCATATATCTATATCTGACTGCCTAAAATTGGTGGGGGGTACAAGGCTGTACGTTGATCAGAACAGAAATTTACAGATGGAACATCATTTGTTGGAATGGATTCCAACTCTTTCCCCAAATCTCCACTGAGGAGGATGCTGTATTGATTTCAAGGACATAGTTTATATGGACTCAAATCACCTCTTTATAGCAATGTTGTGAAGAATTTTAATCAGGTAGAGAGTATATACTTTTTGCAGATATTCAAAGACATCAAGTTTTTGGAATTTCCTAATGTGTCTGAAAAGTAGTACAGTTTTACATCGCAAGGTCAGACAAAAATATTGTAAGTGTACATTGATTCCTATTAGTCTTTTTTCCCATACATGCTTTACTTTGCTCAGGGATGTGAAGAGTGATTCACATTAGTTTAGGTGAAACTGGTTTTGTAATTGAAAACCGTCTGCCAAGCAATTATTTCTTAAACCCAGTCATTATTCTTATCAATGGTTACAGTCTCAGACTTAACTTGCTAAACTTTCTTTCATTAGAATTTCACAATTAATCATATAGGAAACTACTGAACTTACAGGAATCTACTTAAAAAGCTAACATGATTCATCTTTCCACTTCTCACCTTTGTAGTTTGCTTTTCACATTAAAAAAACATCTTGTGGCTGCAAAGAGCTTAAAGAAATGTCAGCAGGTCCCAACAAGTGACCTCCAAATGACAATCCAATAGAATACATGTTCTATATTCTTATCACCTAAAACATCAAATGAGCACTGATGAGCTATGCTTGGGAACAACAGTGAGCAGTGAGATTAATGCTATGTGTTCCTACTGGAAAAAAATCCTTAATGACCGTATTGCACATCCATTGCACCACATTTTACAAAGGGAGGTAAATACCAACATTGCTACTGGGGAGGAAGACAATTCTTAACGGATTAGAAGTAAGAGGATCGAAGAAGGGTTTTTTTGGGGGGGGTTTCCACAGTTTTCATCATTCTTCACCTTCCTAGACTGTCCATTCCCTTCTTTACAACAATCTGTCAGCAGCAGACAGAGACTTAGTAGGAGCAGGCAGAGACGTTTAACCTCATCAGGCCTCCCATCACAATAGAGGTCTTCTTTTGGTCTAAATGAGGATGATCTATTCATCACCACTACTCATTCAGAGTAGTGGTGTCCTTCAGATGCCTTTTTGGCTTTGGTGATTAATTTCAGTGGCTTCAGCTAATATTTCCTCTTCAGTCAGTGGTACTTACCTCCACAAAAACTTCACTAAAATGTATTTATTTTCCAGTTTTGCATGGTACAGAGTGAACCATGTTTCCCATGCGATATTCTTGGAATTAGCTTCCTATAGCAAAATGGAGTACCTGTATTTAACAGCAAAGACAACCATTTGAATGAATCCTTAGCACTAACAACATTGCCCATTAAAAGCTTCTTGGGACAGAACTAGGACATGTCCAAAAGGTAATACTTTCCTGTTATCAAAGAAAACCTGAAAACCAAACCCTGGAGTATCTTGAAATCTGAGATGACGTATGAAGTGGATGTAATTTCCAAAGGTGTATAAGATTTGTAACGACTTATAGCAATTGGCATATATCAAGATTATTTATAAAGCCACAACAGGTGAGCAGATAGGCTTTTGGAGTAATTTACCCATAAAAAAGGAGTGCTAAAGACCATTAGATGAGAGGTGCTACAACTACTCAATGGGAATGCTCAGAAGTCTTTGGCGTGCTAATCTTACTCCAAGGTTTAGTTTAGGGTCACTGATCTAAAAAGTTTTTAAAAACAGCTTTGGGTCAAAAATTGAGGGCACCACACATGTTGCACCAGGTGCTATGTTGTCATTCTAGATGGTCATGCACCTTCTAGTTTTCCAACCTGTTGCAACAACACAATTGTAAGATAGAAATAGCTAAGCTGAGAGAAAGAGCCTGTTTCCAACACTAGTAGTGTGTGGGGGGTTAAGACCTGTGTGGCCTGGTTTGATGTCAAGGCTACAACATAAACATGTCCACATCTGGCTGGCAGCACTCGAAGTATTTCAATATTTTGCAACTCTTTGCACTGTGGCTGCTATATGCGTAGGATCGTGACATTCTTCTGATTGCAACAAAAAGAGATCACAAAGCAGCAGAGAAAAAAAATCCTTGTTCTATATACATTTATTTTCTGCCCTCTACATGGATACCCAGGTGGGGAAAAGCACACTCACCAAACAGGTCATATAATGTTGAAATTCTTATTTGAGAGAAAGGATCAGGATGAGAAGATGGAAAAGGTATGAGTGTTTATGCAACAATTTGCTACATATGCTAACTGAAACCCAGCTCATAAAAAAACATTTCAGATCCAGGGAGTGATCAACTCAGAGTGATCAGTAAAAATTGGATTTTGAATTTTACACAAAAAGGCATGTACGGCAAAGCACAACACTCTATTAATAAAAAACCTGGTTTGCCTTCTCTTATTCTGTGAACAAGCTGATTAAAAATACTGATGGTTTTTTTTTTTTTTTTTTTTTTTTTGCTATCACTGATGCTGGAGGCTCAGAAACCTCCCATATTTGTAGGGAAATTCAGCAAATTGTTAAGAAACATTCTTGTGCAAATGCTTTACCTGTTGTGGTATGAGTGTGGTAGGATAGACAAGAAAGCTGGGGGGAAGGGAATGTGCTGAATACTAAGGGCACAAAATGGCTTGTGTTCACACTAAAATAAGGTTTTCCATGAGACAACCCAGGGATATTTTAGTGGTTGTGGTTGTGGAGTTCATAGTGAGTGTAAAGGAGCTTTAACCTGGTGCAGTGGGGTTTTGAGATGTCTCATAAAAACAACCCTAATTGTTGATGTAACACTTTGCTAACTCTGTCATAAACAGTAAATTAAGTATGTAAATATGAGAAGAAAAAAAAAAAAAATCAAAATATCAAATTTGGAGCCTCAAAAAAAAAAAAAGCAAACAAATCAGTGGGTTACTTCAAAATTACTATGAGCATTTTTTTTTTCCTGTAGCAAAATCTTAGTTTATACAGTTTATACAGCATAGCATAATATACAAATATCATGTCAGGAAAAAGATTAAATTAAAAAATATGTCATGATTTGTCTCTGATTCCAGGGTGTACCCTGCCTCTCGCCCAGTGACCACCAGAGACAGGCACCAGACCACCTGTGACTCTGCAAGGATAAGCAAATATAAACAATGGATAGATGGATTTGTCTGTGACTCCTATTTCTCGGGGAAAGAGTTAAAAAATTCAATTAATGTTATAAGTAAATATGCATCGCTTGTTCGATTGGATGGAATAATAGTGCTAATACTTGTACTGAGACATTAGAAAAAACATACGTCTCTGATTTTAAATATAGACAGTGTCACTGCTCTGAGTCAAAGTGAGACATACTGAAAACCAAACCTAAAAAATGGTAGGACTAAGCGGGAAGTAGCAGCAAGATATCTTCAAAAACTGGGAAATTACTATCCATACTTCATCTATTCTCTGTAACTGCTTCTTGCCTGGTTGCAGGGAGCTGAAGCCCTTCCCAGCAGATGGTCCACTGACAGGCTATAACAGGGAATAGAGGTACACTTTCTACTTTTAGCAACATTTTCAATTTTTACGTTTCTGTGTTGGTGTATCTGCTATTTTCTGGTCTGTGTTTTTTTTTTTTTTATGTTTGGTTTTATTTCACAGTCCTCATGTCAGCTTTGCTGTTGTATTTCAAGAGCTTCATAAAGTGCTGTTGTATGTCAAATTTTCCATAACACTCATAAGCAATGAACCAGCAGCAGTACTTTTCAGTTTCTTCTGTGACACACACTGGAGGGAGTATGGCAGTCAGTATACTGTATATCACAAGCACATTTGGCATGCAGGCCAGAGACTTAAGGCATTAACCTCTAACCTTCCTGTGAGTGGAAGACTTGCTGTACCTCCTGGGTCCCAGACAAAGAGCTGTCTAAGTTGTTTTATAATGTCAGTGGGAGAACAGACTGTAACAGTGCCCTTTTCACCTCATATTCCTGTTTAAAGCCATAGCCCTCGGCAGTCTTCATCTGGTTGATGTGCTGGAGGAGGTCGGCCACCCGGACGGCGGGATGGAGCTGTCCCGTGTGGTAGGGGGAGCCTTTACGTCCGCACTGGTGCCTTGGGGAGCCCCCAAGCAGGCTACTGGCCTCGTTCACCGAACTACGAGCATCACCTGAACCAAAAAAAGGTACAATGGAAGCTTTAGCAAGAATCTGGACCTCTAATATTCACAGAATAGGTGGGTTCCTGTAAAATATTTACTCTGGGAACAACTCCAATCTTAATTCGGACTAACTCACAAGTTTCATTTGTGTTTGCATCATGTAGGGACACTTTAGATACACAGATATGTCCACAAGGCTCGTCTTCTAAGAACTGATAACGTCAGATATAAAGAATCTGTTCATTTAAGCTTGTGTGAGCCTAAATGTAACTGTCTTACTTCTTGTTCCACACGTATGTGCATCCATGAAGGAAAGAGCCATTCTTTCATCCTCCTGCAGGGTGCTCTGGTCTGTGAAGCTGCGCTCCAAGGAGCCCATATGGCTCTTCTCCTGCCGGTAGGTAATTGGAGTCTTGTTTACTGGTTTCCTGGTAAGAAAATAAGGTGGAGGGAACATTATTAAACAGGAGACAGCAAATTTGAATAACAGAAGAAAACACAGAACAAAGGAAACTTATTTTGAAAGGAACAATCTTTTGAGTTACAGCATGAAGATAAAAGCTGAAAAAGTAGCAGAAAGGGTGATAAATTACAGATATACAAAAACCTTGGAAAGGATGAACTTCTTTACATTTGGTCACATTAAAACCACAAACTTTAATGTATTTTTTCTTCATTTTTAGGACAGAGCAACACAAAGTAATGCCTAAATGTAAAGTGGAAGAAAAATGATACATGGCTTGTATTTGTATTGCGCTCTCTTCAGTCAATTTGCTGTAAAATCACCTTTCACTGCAATTACATCTGCAAATCTCTTGGGGTATGTCTCACCAGCACATCGAGTGGCTGAATTTTTCTTGCCTATTCTTCTTTCCCAAAGAGGTCAAGCACAGGTAGAGCGGAGAGCTTGTCCAAGCAGAATTTTTCTAGTGTTGTTACCGATTCTCAACTGAATTTGTTTTGATATAAACCATTTTATTGTAGCTCCCCTACGCGTTCAGTGTCTTTGTCCCGTTGGAAGGCCCCGGTCTCGGGTCTTGTGCAGCCTCTAATAGGTTTTCCTTCCTGTATATCCCTTCATTTAGCTCCATCCATCTTGCCATCAACCAGCTTCCTGTCTTTCCTGAAGGACCGTTTCCCCACAGCATGATGCTGCCAACACCATGTCTTACCATGGGGGTGCTGTGTTTAGGGTCATGTGCAGTTTTAGTTTTCCACCCCACACAGTATTTTGGATATAGGTCGAAAAGCTCAATTTTATTCTTATCTGACGAGAGCATCTTCTTCCAGATGTTGGCTGTGTTGGCGACACACACTGTGGCAAACTGCTGCTCATGGCAGTCTTACAACAATGCTTGTCTTCTTTTCACTCTTTCATCAAGACCAGATTTGTCGAGCGCACGACTGATCATTCTCATGTCAGCATACTTTTCAACCTGAGCTATGGATCTCTGCAGCTTCTCCAGAGTTACCTTGGTCCTCTTTGATCCCAAAGATCTGAGGCCTTCAGAGAACAGCTGTATTTATAAAAGTTTAAACTACCCACGAGGTAGACTCTGTAACCTTAGTACAGGTTAATCAGGTGCTGTACTTAGCTGCACTCTGTTACCCCTCCCACCCCAAAAAAAAAAAAAGTACATTGCAATCTTTTGTTATAATCTGACAAAATGAAAAAATGTTCAAGGGGTATTCAAGGCACTGTATTTTAAATTAAAAAATACTGAGCTGAATTTCCCCTTCAACTGATGACTGACAAGCAGGAGCTCAAGCGTGTAAATGATGAATCAGTAAATGAGAGGTGGAGACACTTACGGATAATAAGAGTAGTGGTCCCTTCTGGCAAGAGCGCAGCAAAGGGAGAGTGGTGGGGAAAGAAAATCAAGAGAAAGAAGATATGTAAGATGAAAGCGATGCCAGCTGAAGGCAGAATGCATTGATTACAGTGAAAATAAAGAGTCCAGCTGTGCAGGTGGCATGTGACACATCTGAGTGTATCAAGCAGCTGCTGGCAGATCCAACACACTGCAAGGCGGAGAAACTTTCAATCAACTTGTTTTCTGGCCGTTACACCTCAAGGACTGGGCCATGTAGCTTCCTGTCACAGCCAATCTGGCAATCAATTCTCTGGGACAAAAACTATAGAGGCTCAGGAGCCAGTGTGCAGAATAGCATTGACTTCAATTATCAGCTTTCTTCAATGTTAGGAAAGATGCCCTGTAAGCATTTTGAAAACTGAACATGGAGCACTGACTCCTCCTTTGGATAGCTATACTCTTTACTGATATTTTTCTATTGGGCACTTTGACTTAGAAAAGGTTAAAGGTGCAGGTATCTAAGTGGAAGAGCGAAAGGTGTAAATAATTTACTTGTGGGATCAGTGGCTAATAATCTCAGAAGGGACACCTTTCCTCTCCCAACTGCCATCTCATCTAAGGGTCAGGCCTCTGCTCGGTGTGCGTAATTAAGTGGTTAATTGAATTGCATCCGCCTTTAATTAAATACTTCACACTCAGATAGGCTCTGCACATATGAGTTGTTTACTCCCTCTGGGAAAGGAAAACAACACAGCATTGCTTGTTGGCCCTGCTCCTCCCAAGAAAGCATGACCTTTATCAAAGTTCAGCAAGTGCACAGAAGGTAGTCGCTGAGCTGTTTAAAAACAAAATGAAAAGGTGTGGCAGATGTGGCATGACTGAGCAAAATGAGGCATGTTTTTTTTGTATGAAACCAGTAAATAGGAAACATTTACCCTTTCTTAATGATGATGATGACAGCTCCGAGCAAGAGGATCAAGACCACCAGGCCTCCAGCGCACACGCCGAGGATCAGCCCCATCTCTTCAGAGTGCTGAGACACCCCCAAAGGTTCCCGGTGATCTTTGCAGGCGGCTACAAACAAAAACAGAAAAGCAAAGTTAACAACAAGAAGGCATAAAGTAAGATTTAGAAGAAAAGCCTTCACGAGGCTGTCATTTATGCACCTGTCTTCTGTCAAAAAAACCCCATATTTCTTAATAATTCACTTTGGTCTCTTGCTCTGTGAGCAAATTTTCTTATGCTGACTGAAAATAATTTTTCTTTATTTGACAACAAACGAAATGCCTTCAGTAAAATGGACAACGCAGCAAACCCAGCATTTACATAGAGAGATACACTACTGTGAAAAAGTTTTAAACGATAGCTGTGTCTTTTTTTCTTCACTATTTTATATCCAAAGAGCCAGACTTTCTGCATTCTGTTAAAGCCATCTTGATCAATAGATGTTAAAAAAAAAAAAAAAGGTTTCTCAAAACATTTTTTTGTTCTCTAGGCTTTGGTGTCTTTTTAACTTATTTTTTGTAACATGACAACATTGTGCAGTGGCATAAAAGGCCCCTAAACACAAGAATTAAACCAGTGTTGTACCTACAAAAAACTGATTACTTTTTAAAAATCTATTATTATATTTATTTGGATTATTATTAATATTAATATTAATATTAATTAGATGATTTGCTTTTGGCTTACAAAGAATACTTATGACAATTTTATACACATAAAGGTCAATATTAATAAACTGGAATGTCATAAAAACATTCATTAGATCATCTTATTATTATTTCATTAGTATATTTGTTTCTCATAAAAGTTGAATATTACATAAGAACAATTTAAAAAGGTGTTTTTAAGACAGAACCATAAATCTACTGAGAGGTATATTCATATACTGTACAGCATAAACACTTTTTGGACTTTGTTGGGGCTCCTTTTACATGAATTACTGCATCACTGCAGTGTAGCATGGAGGTTATCAGCCTGTGGCCCTACTGAAGTGGTAAGGAAGCCCAGGTTGCTTTAATAGTGGCCTTCAGCTCGTCTACATTGTTGGCTCTGATGACCTGGCTCCCAAAATCACCACTGCAGACAGTGAACCTCAAGCTAATTGTATTCTGTTCCTGTTCACTGTCCCTCACAACTCCGGGGCGATGAGTTCTAAATTAAATTAAAAATGTTCTTTCTTCCAAAAAAAGAATTTAAACCCCTGAGCAGCAGAATGTTGTTTCTTCTCCTTAGATGAGACAATTCTGAAATAATATCTGGTTTATGAGAGGCCTAACAAGGAATATAACAGTTGTCCTGTGTACATCTGTGTATGGAGGCTCTTGAAGCTCTGACTCCAGTTGTAATTCACCTATTGTGACTCTCCCCAAAGCTTTTGAATGAGCTTTGTTTCACAGTTCTCTTAAGGCTGCGGTGACCACTGTTCCAAGTGCAACTTTTTCAACCACACTTTTTCTTTCCACTCAACTCTCTATTAATATGCTTGAATACATAACTCTGTGAACAGCCAGGAAGTCACCTTTTCTGGTTTACCCTTCTTGTGAAATGTGTTACTGATTGTGGCCTGGACAACTGTCAGTTTTTCTCAAGATTGTGTAGATTCTAACATGACCATAACAAAACATCTCCATATAAAAAAATTCCTTACAGCTGTAGTGTGAAACATCCAATGAAACTTTAAGGGTGACTTTTAAACAGAAAATAAATTAAATATATTCTTCCCAGTCAGAATAATCTACTCAGGCCTGCAGCATAATCTCAAGGTGCCCTGGTGTCTGTTAGCCAATGAAAAGGTCATTATCATAATAGCAGGTTATTCATTTCTCTGCCGTAAAGCTTCATACTTATGTAAATGGTGCTGAGCAGAGGGGCTGTCTTTGTCTTGTTATAGGGGCCCACTGATCTAGTTTTTTTTTTCCCTCCCTACTGCCAGCCTGTCCTCCAGGCTTTGACAGCCCTGAAACCAGCCCTTCTGATCCCATTGGAACAACTGAAACTATCTGGAGAGCAGGAGAAAGTCAGAGCACGCCTGGGGATAGAGCACTATCTCATAGTGTGCTGAGGGGGGAAAAATTCAGATCTAGGGCAGGAACAATGAAAATACAGCCATCTTTTAGCCCAACTATCAGCAGCCAAGGGCACTGCTTTTGAACCCTCATCCCAAATAAAGATAAAAGTAGTACAATATCATTTCATTACTTGTCAGGGCTTTTAATAAGTGATGAGCGTCTGGCTTAGTGGAGTGGAGAAAATGAGTCACTGGTCTCATTTTAGAATAGCTTTTGTGTTGCAATGTTGCTCCAGATATTTCTGTGTCCCATTTATTGGCAAAGCATTTAACAGGTGTTTTTCCTATGCACCAGTGTTAGAAGGGGTTTTGGAAAACACGGCTCCTGTAAATAAATATACAAATGATTCAGCCTGTCAGAAGCTGATCGATTCAAAAATCCCTCACAGGAACAGACTCCATTTATTCCACATTGTCTCTTCATTTAAAATGACTCCAATAAAGGGATATACCAGTTAAACATGTAGATGAGGAGCTGACGAAAATCAATTTCAGTTCCACAATGTTTTGGACAGATAAGGCTGTTTTGTCATATTTAGCTTCAAAATTTCCATTAAGCCAAACAGGAGCATGAAATAGATTTCCGCATGAATCCAAGCACCTGCCTGCTGCCCCGTGGTGGAAATTGGCACTTATAAAAGAAATGGAAGTCTATTGTTGTGTTGTGCCTGCCAGAGGATCCTTAATTAAACTGTCACCTGGAAGTTGAAATGTAATCTCCAGCTCTGTTATCCAAGCCAGAATCATTTGCCTCCACTTTACTGGCGATGGGCTGCTTGATAATAATGGCTCAGGACCTGATAATGCAGAGGCTATGTTAATGGTCAAGGAATCATTGAGAGCAAAAAAAAACAAAAAACTCCTGGAGCACCTTAAAACTGGAAATAAGCTTGAGCTTTCATGATTACAGCATTTTGAATCAATTTATAATGTAACGCTGGCAATATTTATATCTAATTTGCAACTCGTTGTGAGACCATTAGCTCTAAAGGGTAGAACACCCCAACTGTTTCTGTGGAGCAGGGGAATGGCTTTCTTTCTAGCCCTTAAAGCTAACGTTTCTCATAGTCATAACTTGAAGCAAAGCTGCACTTGTAAATACACTCAAAAATGTTCATGTTTTTTCAGGTAATATATTTTCAATTACCCAATAACCACTGTGATGGACTGTTTGAGGTGTTACAATATATTGCTTTAGATATCATGGTAAATTACGGTTAAATGGAAGAAAAAATAGCAAAGGTAAAAAACAATGTCATAATTTAAAACATTTAAGTATCATAACAATCCTTAGAATGTCTAGTTTTGATGCATAAAGGTATTTTGTTTGATATGGTTTCAATTACAAAACCTAAGAATTGCAAATAAATACAGAAATAAACAAAAATTATGTTTCTGTTTACAACAGAACAAAAACACAAATACCCTTGTCTAGTTAAATGTATCCATATCTATCACCCTACTGAGAAATACATGTATAGTATATTAAGTATAATAAATTTGGACATACGCCTATATGTGACAAACTTTAAGCATGTTTGAAAATCAGTATATGGTGCCTTGCAAGATTATTCATTCATTATTCAATTTAAACACATTCTGATGCAAGAAAACCACAAACTTTTATTATGTTATTGGGATTTTATGGCACAAACTAACACAAAGTGATTGCAGAGTGGAACAAAAAGAGTGCATGTATTTCAATTGTTTTGGGTTTTTTTTTTACAAATAAATGTCTGCAAAAAGTAGTGTGCATTTATGTTCAGTCCCCTTTATTCTGTTTTTTTTTTTAAATCATTGCAACCATTTTTCTTCAGAAACCACCTTATTATAAAAAATGGAACTCACTTATGTGATTTAATCTCAGTAGTAAAACAGCTATTTTATGAAGGCCTCAGATGCTTAGTTAAATGTCCACTAAATGTCATGGATTTGATGAGAAAATGTTTACTTCAGTCATTTTGGACTTGGCCTTCATTGAGGTGAGACTTGACTTGGAAAATTGGTGCTCTGACTAAAATGTAATGTACTGGTCTACATGTAGCCCCAGGAAATGAGTCTTAAGAGTGCATTACTCATCTTGGTTTTAGGTTGCTTTCTCTCCTGTTTCCTCTCTTTTAATGACATTTTTAATATCTTACTGTGCCATTGTTTTCCATTCTGTTTTGGCATTTTGTGTCAAAAGGCACAAGGCCAGCACAGCATTCAGTTCTTTGCTGTAAGAAAGCATAATTAATCAATGCCCGACTGGGTAGTGTGAGGCAGATGGAATGAGAGCTGAGCTTTGCCTTTTGGCTTTATGCTTGAGGAGAGCCTCATCTCTCGTTATGCATCCACAAAAAGAGTCCTTCTCAAAAAGAAGAAAAAGAGACAACCCTCTAAATCAATTGACTTACAAGGCTCCGCTTACTGTTGGAGCACTGATAACTATAAATACATGACTTTTATTCGGCATGATATGACAGCGTTCTGTGGCACAGAGACTCTCCTGCCATCAGGACTTAGAGTCAATTTTTCTGCCCTTTTCATGTCTCTTTGAATCGAAACACCGAGGTGCAGAGGAAGAGGAGTGGAGGGGGCAGCACTTTTTTATACTGATAGGCCAAGGTAGCTCCATCTGGAAGTTTTGATCTGGAGAACCCTTTTGGATGCCACTGAGGTCAGAGCTCTCAGATGTAGCTATCTGGTAGGCTGCTGATGAGAACAAAGAGACTGGTTTAATGTGGTGTATCCCAGTGTCTGCCCCCAAACAGGCAGGATGAAAGCCTGACCTCTAATCCCTCCCTGCTCGTTGCCCTTTTCTCTGGGGCCCACTGCTGAACAACAAGAAACCATCAGAGAAAATATGTTCAGATCCAAACCTTTGTACTTAAGAAAAGGGTAAACAACGGTGTAGCACACATATAAAGTACACTGCATCTTCATGGTTAGTTCATGGTGTTTTACTTTTTATGAATTGCTAAACTACACTGTTCTGCTAAAAGGTACAAAGAATTATATTCAATGTTATAATGGATATGAGTTAAAAAAAAACCTGTTCGGAATTACCTTTGCGAGCGATGCGGATGCAGTTAATTCTGGATTCCTGAAATACAAAGAAAACACAGCCATCAGTGGGGAGGTGTCACTTAGAATTTCACACAAAAAATATATGATAAAGGAAAGTAGGATGGCACAAATCACAGTCCTGAAGCACAGTATATCACCCTTAAAGCATGAAAATAGATAAAAACAAATTAACTGACATGAATGTTTCATCCAAAGGTTAGTAAACATATTAAAGACTTTAAATGACAATACAGATCCCAATATAAAAGTAAAAGGACAAATTATCACACAATATTAAAGTAAAATATCTACAACCTAAGAGCTGTGGTGAAGTGTGTAAAGAAGATTAGAGGGTTTTTTGCTGAAGGAGAAAAGATGGGAGTTGAAAGAAAGAGAGTGTAATTAAAAGGAGGGTTTCAGACCAGTGCCCCACGATAAAAACGAATTAATTTTATTCAGATTTCATCTGATGACATCTCAGTGTTATGAAAAAGACCTTTGTCAAATAATTCTAATGAGATCCAAGACTGTAATCCAATTCCCCCCACCCCCCATGGTGGAGATTTATTATCAAATTAAAATTTACAGATGCCAATTCAGGCACTATGGGACAATTATAGTAATTTTTGCCTATTTGGAGATGAGCAAAAAAAGTGCTTTTCTTAAACTCCAGTAAATTGGATTTTTAAATTGCAATTCCATATTAAGATGATGGACACTTCCAACATGCTTATAATTTGGTGGTTTAATCTGCTCCTTCACAGCCACATGTCACCATGCTGTGAGGGCCAAAAGTCTACTTTCACTCATTGTTGCTGTCAATGTCATTTTCATTTTAGGCTTTAAAATGGTTAGTTTGAACTATTAATTTTTTAGTCTGAAATGAGCAAACTAGGAACAATTTCAATGGACTTTAAAAACAACAATCAGTTCCACAAGCCTAATTATTTCTTACAGATTTTGTCTCATCCACAAAATTATACATGATGATTAAAGTCAAGGCTTTTGAAAATATTTATGTTAGCTTGCTTTATCTATTACAAAACAAATTATCCACATGGACAAGGAAAATGCTTTCTATGCCCAGAAGACACAAGTTGAGTCAAGATTAAGGACACTGCACCAATTGTCAAGCATGGTTGTGGTAGCATCATCCTGACGGTCTGTTCCTCTGCTTGTAGTATGGGTGCTTTGTAAAAAATTGTAATAAATAAATAAATTCAATGAACATCAACATTTCTGCCAAGAATGATCAAATATCCAGCCAGAACTATGAAGTTTGTTAATGGATGCTGTCAAGGGTAAATGGTCTTGAGGGCCTTTGATAAAAGATTCAAAGATTCAAGGGATTATATACACATAATTGAATTTATATGTATCATTCTGATCTTGTGCAAATTACTGTCAAGAACAAATAAATGAAAACTTCTGCACACAATTCCTGTTTTGAATATTCATCAAAGACGATTCAACCTTGAAAACAGAAACGCAAACGAATTGTAAAAAGTCCAAAGTGACATTTGGTGCCATAATGAGTGTATGTAGATTTTGCACCGCATCTTTATGTACTCCAAATGACTCTTGCGTGGTAACACATTTTCAGTACAGCAAAACATCTGACCTTTTAAAAGGTTTTTGAAGAGTAGGTACTGCTTTTTATTGTTTAATATTGCCCAACATGACTGTGTTTCACCAGAGAATATGTTCTCTAAATATTTATGTAGTTCAAAATGTTAAGGTTAGGGTAACCTTATTATCTTCCACTTGTACTAATGGTTATATGGTTATAGTCGTATGTGAATGAATGAACTCCTGATCAAAATCTTACAACTGGAGAAAATGTTACAAGTTTCCGAAATTTCACATCTGAATTATGACCAGTTTTTAAGATGAGCTTCAAAATGCAAGAAGAAAAAACATAAACAAGAGACAAAACAAATTAAATGTAACATTGATTGAAAAATCACATTTAAACTTAGGCTCTTAACTAATTAAAAGTTTAAGACCAAAGTCCAACAAACCCCTAAAACTAAAAGAGTAACAAAAAGTAGTCCCTCTGTGCTTGTTTAATTAAAAAAAAAGAACTCATGCAAGAATGCCTGACATGAGTGTTTCACTGTGGTAAAGGGGGCTTCATGAAGACTATCAACACTCTGGAACTGAATATCATGTGTGTAAAAACTTCCTCTCCCTAAATATTTCAATACGATTTGGATCAGTGGAACATCTGCGATAGTGGGGTTAATTTTCTGGACAAAGTCTTTTGTCTGATAATAAGTGATGTGAAGTGCACTGTTGTTCAGTTCAAAGACCCAGTCAGCACTGCACTGATGAGGACCCTCAGCCAAGACGGATGCCCATTGCAACGTCTCCACATATCCAGCCACGGTTTGACATCCCTACACAACCTGAAGCTCAATTGTTCCTCTGATGGAAAATGACCCCAGATCAGGATGAAGCCTCGTGATCATGATCACCAGCGGAATCTCGTCATGCAAGTGAAAGCAGTGAAAGCCATCCAGACTGTCCAGATAATTTTTTTTTTTTTTTTTTTTTTTTTTTTTTTTTTTTTTTTTTTTTTAATCTCATCAGAGAATATAACATTTTAGCATCTTTTTAGTTTAGAGGGGTAGGTTTTTGGCAAGAAAACAGACATGGCCTTTAAAGATGTCTTCAATGACTCTCTTAATGTGTGCTCTGCAAGAGGCTTTGGTTGTGAATCTCAACATGATGTCACATTCATAGACAGAATCGTTTTGCTTGTACCATCAGGGGGAGTCATCATGGTGTAAATATCTGACAGAAAATAACATGAAAGCCAGATTTATGCACAGACCATGACTTTAAAGGCTAAAGTCTTACACTTTTGATCAATTAATGAATAGCGTGTTTGAGTTTAAAAGCAGGTTTGAATAAATTGCCTATGGTTATGGTTACAATTGATCAGTGGGAAATGCAAATTCATATAATTTCTTCAATGATCCTAATTTTGTAATTAGGAATGTATGTTTATTTAGTTTAAAAACTTGTAACAAAATTAGCAGCTCAGTAGAGGCTGTCCTCAGGAACAGCAATGCCAACAGCTAATGTCAAAAGACTAAAAGTGGCACTCTAAAATGCTTTAAGTCAAAAAGCTTCATTTGGCTTAATTTATCAAACCAACATGCATCAGATTTCTTATGAACCCTTTTTACATTAACATTATTACCTACAAACAAAAAACAGAATAAATGTGGATATTATTTGACATAGCACCTGATGTAGCAAAAAAGCTTAACGTTGCTTATTATGGTATTATCATAATACCTCTATATCCCTACCCTAAACATTAAAATGATAACCTCAAAATCTTAATTAGGCAACTTCTCATTGGTGCGGACAGAAGTCATGTGGAGTACCCCAAGGTTCAATCCTGGGACCCCTCCTATTTAATCTCTACATGCTCCCACTAGCTCAGATTTTAACAAGTAATAAGATCAGTTACCATAACTACGCAGATGATACACAGCTCTGTTTCACTATGTCACCAGGTGACTCCGAACCCATCCAAGCACTGAACAGATGCTTAGAACAAATCAATATGTGGATGTTCCATAACTTTCTCCAGCTGAACAGAAATAAAACTGAAGTTATTATCTTTGGACCTAAAGAGGAATGATCTAGAATCAGCGCACTGCTTCAGTTATTACAGGTAGAAACTAGTGATCAGGCCTGAAATCTGGGTGTGGTGATGGACCCAGACCTGAACCTACAGAGGCACATAAAGACAGTTACAAAGTCGGCCCTGTATCACCTGAAGAACATTTCCAGGTTCAAGGACTAATGTCTCAACAAGATCGAGAGAAACTCATCCATGCACATGCATCCATCACATTGATTACTGCAACAGTGTCTTCACAAATCTGCCTAACAAAAAAAAAAAAAAAAAAAAAAAAAAAAAAAAAAAAAAAAAAAAAAAAAAAAAAAAAAATCAGACAACTGCAGCTGATCCAAAATGCTGCTGCTCGTGTTCTCACTAAAACCAGGAAAATAGAGCACATCACTCCAATTCTAAAGTCCTTAAACTGGCTCTCTGTAGCTCAGCGAATAGACTTTAAAATACTTTTGTTAGTTTATAATTCACTGAATAACTTAGCACCAAAATACATTAAAGACCTGTTGTCATTGTATCAACCTTCCAGACCACTCAGGTCTTCTGGTTCTGGTCTGCTCTGCATCCCCAGAACCAGAACCAACATGGAAAAGCAGCATTCAGTTTTTATGCACCGCTAATGTGGAACAAACTTCCAGAAAACTGCAAAACAGCCAAAACACTGAGTTCCTTTAAATCAATGCTAAAAACCCACCTGTTTGGAGCCGCCTTTGATTAGTAGTAAGTTGAACATTGAACTATATTTGCTTGATGATCCTTATGATTTTGATGCATTGATATTTGCTTGATGATTTTGATGTTTTTGATGATTTGCTGTATTCTTGATTGATGTTTTTATGATGTGAACTGCCTTGCTGCTGAAATATGCTATACAAATAAACTTGACTTGAGTTAATTCATCAATGACAGGAGCAAAGTTACCAGTCATTTTGATATAAAAACAGACTAACAGTGATGTTGCTTATAAAAGTTTTCTTCATTTTGCAATATTAAGATATGTTTATCTGCTATTATATCTCCAAAGTACTGCTGTAAAAATGCATATTAAGTAATAATTCATGGTTTAGTTTATTTATTTACATTTAATAACAAACAGAATTAACCAAAGTATTTCATAAAAAAAGTAGTTACACAGAAAAGAAGTGTTTACTTTTCAAAGTTAAATATTTCAAACATGAATAAAACTTCTCAGGGCCCAGATTTAGTATTTGTGTTTATACTTGGTTAAGCTTCTGTGGCATATTTCAATGTCTCATAATTTCTACAGATTATGGAGCCCTTTTAATTAATAATCAATAATCTTTTTCTTTGAAAGGGCAACTCTGAACAGCTGAGTTTGAGCTTTCAAACCTTAATTATATAAAACAGTTTTCTTAAGAAGACAAAAACCAGAAATTGATTAATCTGAATCTGCCTCCAAGAAGTTGAAATCAGTCATACATTTAGTTATTACAGGCTTTGGGGAACTAAGACACATACACTGTCAGCTATTTACTGCAGTAAATAAATAAGCTATTGTGATGGATAGAGGCAAATTCTGAAAAATGGGCACCTAAGTCAATGCACAAGAGCTCAGCAGAAGAGTAAACTGCCAAGGTCCAGACTGTCAAACATACATCACATGTCTCTGTGTGCAGTGCCAGTCATGCCAGAGGGGCTGCCTATTCCTGGCAGCTGTAAACACAAAACACAAATGCCAATGCACAACACAGGGCTCTACAGCACATGGTTTGTGTATGTGTGTGTCAGTGGGAAAAGCTGGGAGATAAAAGTTTAAATGTTACAGACATCACAAAGCAACAGTCTGTTATTTTGTTATTGTTGTCAGCGATCAATTGCAGCAATTACACAGGCTTGACAGTACTTTGAAATAACAGTAGGGGTAAAATGCCAAATATTCTCGATCAAATGCATCCAATAAAGCTACTACCAGTTTTTAAGAGGATTCATTGCAGTGTTTGGCCTCCATAAAGTTAAACAAAAAGACTAAGCACACAAATACTGATTTAATGAGGAGTGCAATTAAGAGACTTGACAATTTATCTTGCATTCTAATGAAGAGGTCAGGGTACAAAGACCTGAAGTGATTATCAAATCTGACATGTCAAAACAACTCCAGTGCACAGAAAACATAATCAAAACTGATTTTAGAAGGTTTATGCATTATTTTTATGATGTTTCATTTTTAGATCAGGTTTGCTGCTATAAAAAACTATCTGGTGGAAAACAGAGATACAGGAAGCTCACGAAATAAGCTTTTTTGATTTGTGAATGCACCATACCTTTGTGCTAGCAGGTCTCACTGATGGCAGCACTCTTTGGGGTAGAAGTTGCTATCTCAGAAAGGTAATTTAGCTGTGTTCAGTGTAACTTTGGTGCTTAAAAATAAACTCTGAGGAAGCCTAAAGTTATAAGAAGCTTCCAGAAAACAATATGTATTTTCTATGGATGCCTGTTGGCCATTTATTCAAGATGCTGTTCAACTTGAACAAGGAGGCAAGCCGTTTTATTGTGAGGAGAAAAATAAAACGGCTGACTTATTGCAGAAAAGCTGCTCTGTTTATCCTATCAAACTTTTGCAATGGACATGAAGGGGAAAGGTCTACCTGCTTTATTGGGAATACACACAAAGACGGTGGTCTCAATGTGTTACTGTTTTCTGACTATATTAAATGGACTAGTATTGGTTTAAAATGTCGGTTTTAAAGCCATGTTTTCTTTATTTTAAATTAACAGTAAAATGCCTTTTAACTGCAGAGCTGTATAACAATGAAAAATGGCTGATTCAGGCTCCTGTATAGATACAATGAAAAAATGTAAAAGCTTGAATTTGTTTTAAATGGATTTTTGTAGAAAAGTATGGAAATTTTGTGAAATATTGCATTTGACAATCTGTCTTTTATAAGAGTAAAGAGGAAAGCATATTCTTTAGAGTTGGGTTTATTTTGTATGAATACTTGTGTGAAATTCTGACCTGGAGTACTTCATAGTATTACTAGATATTTAGCACATGATAGCAAAAATCAGAATTAGCTTAAATCTATATTAACATAATTGCTTGCTGCATTTATAGAAGATTATTTTCAATTTTATCAGTTACTAAAATAATATCATATAAGAATATTTAATTATAAATGTTTTTAAATATACACTGGCCCATGCTTAGGGCGAAGTGTTTTATCCAACAAATTCAAAACTGGAATTAAGTTAGTTTAGCCTGAATTTTGTGAGCACTATGCTAAAATGTGAAAGGCTTGCAGAGTTTAATTACACCTGCAGGATCAGCAGAAAGATCCAAAACAACACGAACCATTAAGCGATTACTGGAACATTCCTGGTCCAAACAGCCTCCATGAGCCAAACATCACCGCCTGGTTTTAATAGACTGTTTCAGAAACACTTGAATATGACTGCTGTCGGATGACTCTGGGAGGTGAAAAATGATGGCTCTCAAATGTTAATAACACTATTAACAGACAAAAGTACCATGTTGTGTGATTGGCTGTTTTGTTAACAGTCTAATTACCAGCTTTATATGCTTTTTGAATCTGTTTTACTTTGTGAATTTGTCCCCTTTTATGCCAGTGCAACTAATGTTGTTTGCAGGCTTGTTGTGACATGTCACCATGTATTTCCTCCTGTAACGTATAGGACAAGCAACAAACTGCTCTGAGTACTTCCACAAACTCAAATGCTTTTGAATGACATCCCTTATTTAGAGGGGAAATAGGAATTAAACCTTTTTTATTGAATATGTACACACATGTATGTGTGTGTGTGAGTGTGGGTGGGTGTGTGCGTCTGCGTGTCTGTGTTTTGTTCTGTACAGAGAATTGTTTCAGTCCAGCAGCAGCAAGATTTCAGCACTGAATGAAACTGTACTTTGAAGGATTTGAAAGACTGGAGACAATGTTGGCTGTATGATTTGGCACCATGGGTCAAGAATGCTGGACCCCCGCCAGGCCAAACAAAACATAATCCCATCCGTTGGTAAAGCCAGGCGTCCCCAGTCTAATCCCATGCTTAGCAGGCTAGTTTTGTGAAGTGCTCACACTGCACTCCCCTCCATGTGCTTCTCCACTGAGTTGGAAACAGATGATACTGGTGGGGATGAGCCACCCAGCCCTATTTCTGGGACTTTATATCCAATACTAGGCTCAAAAAAGAAAGAAAAAATATGGGAAGCAGCAACTGACAAGACTCAAATAGCCAAACAGATACAAGTAAAACCTTCTCAGATGGCTAAATTATTTATAGCATCGTTTGGCATCTACAGTCGTGGCCAAAGGTTTTGGCAGTGACACATAAGTCGCTTTGCAAATTCTACTGATTAAGTTTATATGGTGACAGTTCACATTGTTATCAAAATTATGGTATAGAATGAGGAGATGGATCTTAAATAATTGGAAAGAGATTTATTATTCCAAATGAAACACCTTACAACAAACAAATGTTTTCTCTGTATTTAGGCCCTGGCATTAAATTATAATCTAAATTTGTTTCATATTAGCATTATGATTGCAATTAAAGACATGATGGAGTCCATCTGAAATGCCCAAATTTAATTAGCAGACTGATTTTTCTAAACAGTGTGAGATGGGCTTAAAATTACAGACATCCCAATCCAATTTCAGGTATCAGCTCAGGGTGCCAATTGTGGTGTTTTCAAATGACTGGTATCAGCAGTACCTGACAAATCCCCCAGTCACAATATATTTTGTTGGTCTACTGCCTGTGATTTAACAATAACAACCTATTTTATTGTACATGGTTTAAAAAATTGTTATAGTTTGTGTACATTATTTGGTTGAACACGTAAGTTTTCTTCTCAAAATCAAAGCTTTAAAACCCTTTACAATGATATTCACAGTCAGGTGAAGTAGCTTCCTTTCTGTGTTTTCTAAACTGTTCTGCCTGCTGCATTCAGATATCTATGCACAGCTCCTAGTGTAGCAGGGAGATATACCTGTTTAAGTAATATTATGTTCAAAGCAAAGTACTCAGTTTCTAAAGCAAATAAAACAACTTTATCTGTAAGTTTTGTATGGACTTGATAACCTAGAACTGAAAAGAAATATGTTACAATCTGGATTATCAACAAGTCATATGAAAAACACAGAGTAAACGTGCTAGCATTAGCCTAGCACCAAAGCAAGCTGCTATATCTGAAAGGAGTAGGAAAAAAATGTTATCCAAGTTGACCTGTGTTGAAGCAACATATTGAGGTGAACCTGCAGAAACTTTGGTTGGGAAATAATATCTGTTGCCACTGAAAAGAGGAAGAATAAGAGGAAAAACTAGAGAGAGTGCAACATTGGGAACGTCACTGATGAGCGAGTTGTTATAGTGATCAAATGTATTATGTTATTTTACAGCACTCTAAAGCAGCAGAATTTTCAAAACAATGCATGGTATTGTTCAGAATTGGACTCTGTATATGACAGATGCTTGTTCTTAAAGAGTAACTGAATCCCAAATTAACTTTTTTTGCAGATAAGCTGTATAAATTGGGCCTTATGGGTGCTATTTTTATGTTTGTTAGTGTTTTTTTGGGCTTTGCACAAACATGGTTCATTTGTAATGTGGATAAAGAGTGCAATGGATATCTCCTCTGCTCTGACTGCAGGTGGTTTGATGCAGGACGACTATGTGAAACTGATTACAGTGCTTAGGAAGTGGAAGGGGCTCATGGCAGTACTCACTTCTGGCTCAGGACAGTTACTGCAGAGTGGTGCTTTCACATGTTGTCACCAAAGTCTCCAATAACAGAAAAAGTTGCTAGATTGTTACTAGTCACTTTTTTAAAAAAAAAAAAAAAGTCACTTGAGGGGTCTGAAAAGCTGCAAAATATAGCGACACAATGCTAAGCTGGTAACAGTGCTTTCCCTCGTCCTGACCTCACCCCCACTCAAAGCTCTCTGCTCATCCTCACACTTGGCCGTGCCCCTCAGTGTCTCTTGGCACCACCAATGGGTTATGCTTTCACAGGGAGTTTAGTTCCACTTTAGTGAGTCTAACAGACATCAAGGACATAAAATCCTTATCCAGAATCAGTGAGGAATCATGCGTGTTTAGTTCTGCAGTAATATAAATATGGGGTTACTTCTCATTAATGGGAGAGGCCTTCCTTATGTTTCTCCTCAAGAAAACTCCCATAAATAAAGTGTGGGAGCTAAACTTCCTCCAACATTCCAGGCAATCTTTTATGATGATTTGCATATTTTCCGGCATAATATATCGCTACATATCACTGTTAAAGTGGCTTAAAGCTTATTGACATTTTGGACCTGAAACCATAAAACTCCCAAATCTTAACCCACTTCACCTGTAGTTAGCTCTCAAAAAGTGGATGGGAAAAAGACATCCAACAAATTGAGACCTACTCTAAGCACTGATAAGTTATAATTTAATGTCTGGCACAGAAGTTGTGCAGAAAAAGTTTAAACACTCTAAATATTGACTTTTTGCTAAAGCTATATAAGCTAATAAATGCATTTGCGAAGTATGAAATGTTTTAACTGTTCTTTAGCATAGAAAGATACAGTGTAAAATGTTTTAAAAGAAGTCAAAGCCACATAATGCTTTACTGTATTACTGCAAACACCTTTGGCCATCTCTGTCAGTTTCCACACTCTATACATTATAAAACACCATCTTTTAACCTCTGGTTATCTGCACCTTTGCCCAATTATGTTTAAGTAATTGCCTTACAAAGGTAGGAGCTTTTCCTGTGATGGAATCTGGAAAGGTAATGTAGCATTCCCCAAGGAATGTCTGAGGTATTTGTCTTCTCAAAAAACAATGATGTAGGGAAACAGCATTGGATTAGAACTAAAAGATGCCTGAAGTACATTTTGCACTTTAAGTAATTCCAGCTAATCAGAGCTTCTCTATTCTGAATGCAGAATTCCCTTTTCAGAAATGTATTGTTTCCGGAGAATCAAAAAACAGAGGGATATAAACATTTGTAGCCTGCTTTTCAGACCAACAATTTCTCTAACAGCACAAACACTCATTTAGGGGTTGTGATTCAGACTATGCCAATTGTCCTGCAGCTTTAACCACAGGATTAGAGCTGCAAAAACCAAACACTTATTCAAAAAGGTTCTTCAATCGAATTGCTTTAAACACTTGTGCTTACAGGTTGATGATCAAATGCTGTCATAACTGCAGCATCTCTGGCTGGAGTTTCATCACTCACCCCTTTGAAGTTGCTCATAGCTTGGAAGTAGACCAAGTAGCTTTTGCGAGGATCCAGTGGACTGTTCCAGTAGCCATTGTATGTGTGGTTGTCTCCGACAGTGAATGGACTGGCCTCTGGCAGGCTGCTGGGTGGCAACTCAGCTGTATAGTAGTGCGGTGTGCCTCGCGCCTGGGCTTCACCATGAGACATCGGCAACGGGAAGCACTCCTGAAGCCCCAGTTCCCTCTTCACTTTCTTCACAGTTTCCTCTTCAACTACCACTTGGTATGTGCTGGAAACAGAGTGGATATGCAACTTTAATACGTCATGGTATTAATAGCATGCAACATGTTTGTTTGAGGTGATTTCCTCACCTGACCGGGGCGCCTCTGCCCTGTGCAGGGCGCAGCAGCACAGTAATTGTACTATCTGTTTCACTCAGAGGTGATGGCATGTCTCCATAATCAAATGTAGGGGCTGAATACACACAAAAGAGACACATTTAGGATTTAAGTCTCAATGACAACACATAGTTACATTTGTCACGTTACATGAACCTCAATGTATTTTGCTGTGATTTTATGAGAGACCAACACGAAGTAGTGTAGACTTGAAAAAAAAAACAAAAAACAGTGAAGTGGAGGGAAAGCGATATATGATTTTGTCAATTATTTACAAATGAAATTTTAAAAAATGAATACTACATTTCTATTCAAGCCAAGTCAAGTGTATTTGTATAGCACACTTCAGCAACCAAACAGTTCAAAGTGCTTTACAGCATAAAAACACAATATAGTAACAAATTATTAAAACAAGCAAGAAATGCCATCATCAAAATCATTGAGCAAATATATTGATCAATGTTCCAGTTATTATGAATCAAGGCAACTCTAAACAGGTGGGTTTTTCGACTTGATTTAAAGGAACTCAATGTTTCAGCAGTTTTGCAGTTTTCTGGAAGTTTGTTCCAGATTAGCGGTGCATAAAAACTGAATGCTGCTTGTCTATGTTTGGTTCTGGTTCTGGGGATGCAGAGTATACTAGAACCAGAAGACCTGAGTGGTCTAGAAGATTGATAGAACAAGAAATCATGAATGTATTTTGGTGCTAAGTCATTCAGTGATTTATAAACCATCAAAAGTATTTAAAGTCTATTCTCTGAGCTACAGAAAGCCAGTGTAAAGACTTTAGAACTAAGGTGTGCTCTATCTTCCTGGTTTTAATGAGAACGCATGCAGCAACACTCTGTAGCGCTGTCTGATTCTGATACCCCTAAATGAAATTAAGTAAAACCAAAAGCCTTCAATAGTTACTTTATTAATAAACAGGGTCAATGTCTATGATTTAATCTTCGTTTAAATGCAGGTGTTCTGTAAAGGCCTCAGAGGTTTGTTAGAGAACATTAGAGATGAAACAGCACAATGAAGACCAAAGAACAAAGCAGATAGGTCATTAATAGAGGTGGTGAAGAAGCTTTAAGCATCTCACGGTGTTCAATCTATCATCTGAAAATTAAAAGAATATGGCACAACTACAAAAGTACCAAGACATGGCAGTCCACCTAAACCAACAGGCTGGGCAAGAAGAGTATTAATACGAAGAGCAGCCAAGAGGCCCATGGTTAGTTTGGAGGCAGCTGCAGAGATTCACAGCACAGATGAGAAAATCTGTAGATAGAAGCATCATTAGTCTTGCAACCAAAAAAAATCTGCTCTTCATGATAGGGAGACAATAAGGAACTCGTTGTTAAAGGAAAGCTATAATGAGCTATGTTTGCTGCAAATATGTAGGAGACACAGCAAACATGTGGAGGAAGTTGATCTGATCAGATGAGAACAAAACTCAACTTTTTAGCTTAATTGCAAAGCAGTATATGGCAGGAAACAAGCACTGCACATCATCTCGAACCATTTCTCCAGCAAAACATGATGGTGGTGACATCATGTTGGATGCTTTTCTTTCAGCAGGGGCAAGGAAGCTGGTTAGAGTTGACAGGAAAATGGACAGAGCTAAATACAGGGTAAGCCTGTTAACTAAAGTTGTTAAAGCCTGCAGAAGACTTGAGACTGGGGCAGAGGTTCACCTTAAAGCAGGATAACCACAATACAAATATAGCCCAAGCTACAATGAAATGGTTTGGATCAAAGCATGTTCATGTGTTAGAATGGCCCAGGCATTTACAAAGAAGAATAGGGAAAAATATACTCACTAGATTTGTAAACCGGTAAAGATATACCCTAAAAGACCTACAGCTATAATTGCAGCAAAAGATAGCTCTATAAAGTATTGATTCATGGGAGCTGAATACATTTGCATATCACACTTTTTTTTAAATTTGTATTCGCAGAAGTATTGAAAACCCTGTATGCTTCTTCCTCCCCTTCATAATTATGCATTATTGTGTGTTGACCTACAACACAAAATCCCATTTAAATACATTGGAAGTTTATGGTATGTGACAAAATGTAAGAAAGTCAAAGGGGTGTGAATACTATTGCAAGGCACCGTACAAGCAAATTAACTTCCCTTAGCATTGCTCATTAAGGTAGTACTAACTCAACTGCACCTTTGATGTTTCACATAAACAGCAATGATTTAGATTAGTAGTAGCAGAATGCCTAACCTTTTTTAACATAGAGACACAACATTTATATAACACCAAACACCCACAATCTCATTTCAAGCACAATACTTGAATTCCCCTTCCAGTTGTCTTGGACACAGCGCCAATTAAAAATCACAGGAGTGAGGCTAAATTGAATGGCTTTCTCATTTGAAGGGATTTGGCTAAAGTCGCGTTCCTCCCCAGAGATGTTGTGGCACATTTCTCTTTAATATCAGCAGTCAATTAGTAAAGGGGAAGCAGAGCAAACTATTCATGAGGCATAGATAATTATCGAATTAAAAAACAGTTTGCTAATACTGCGGCAGAATAGAGCTGACATCAATTACGGGCGGAGGCTTGAAAGTAAACCGGGTGCGTGTTTGTTGACGTTAAGGGAGCATGGCAGTGAAAAACAGTTTGAAGCCTGCTGCCAGGTCCAGTCTGTCTGAGGAATATTAGTGCATCAGTCACAGCGACGTACACCGCTGAATGTATAAGTGCACCGGCCAATGAGGAAATGTGTACAGTCAGGTACTCTGCAGTGGGTGTTGTTTAAAGATGCTGACAGTAGTGGCTGCTGAAGGTGTTCAGTGTTTGCTAGCTGTCAGCGCAGATTTAAGAGACATTCAGTGTAAGTGAATGTTCAGCACTGTGGGCCGCTGAAGCAGGAAGATGATGATCTGCAAAGACTTTTGAACTCTATCCGTGGTCTGGCTTGGTGCCAGAAATCTCTCTAACGCAGCCAAAAGGACATAATGGCGAGTTTAATCTATAATACACAAACTGAACCTACCTGTAAAGAGATATGGGCAAAACAGAGAGAGAGGGTGAAAGAGCAGGATTGAGGCTGCGGTATGCTCCTCTGAGATGTAATCCCACCCTTTAACAAGCGAGAATACATCATCAAAAGGAAACAGTATTGGAAGGGTTAAATTCCTACCAATAGTAATAGGCTCAGAGACTCCTGGAAGTGGCATTCAGGTCTCAGGAACGTACTACATTTTTCTTCATACACTGCTCATAATATGCTTCCCTCTGTGGTGTTTCTCTGCCTTCTATGAGTTAATTTATATTCTGTGAACCGAGAGGTGAGAGCGTCCAGCAAGTCTGAACAAGTGATGAAATATGGCTCCTCCACTGTGGGATTCATAGTTTTACCTCAGTGAAGGAGAAACATGGAGGTTGAAAGAGACCAATCCCAAAATCCTTATTATAGCATATGGTAGATAAAAACTTTGTGCAGTATATACAGGCTACAAGATGGATGTTGCTCATGCGTTTGAGACATGAAGCCAATAAAAAGGTTCTTTATAGTGCAGTACCAACGATGACCACTAGGGACATATCTAGTGAAACAAGACTGACGCAAACAACAATTTCCCCTAAACAGGGCTCTAAAGATTTTGAAGAAGTATCCTCTTGAAGGCACTAAATCCAAAAAGCAATGCAATATTCAACATTTTTGCAACAGTTTTCCTCCTGCCACATCTTTTCTTTCTGGATTCACAAACCAGTTTTCACTAAGTACAGAAGTACAGAAGCATTTCCACACATGAAATCCAGCAGATGGGAGCAATTTGAACCTCTTTCTTTTCATGTTGCAGTCTGTTCAGCAATTAAGGTAGAAATAATACAAAAAATAATTTAACAGTTTATTAGCTTTTGTAAGAACTTTCCTGGGTCCCTTGACATAAACTTTACTTAATTTCCTTTTTTTTCCATAAACCAACAATAACAATGTGTCCCTTCAAACTGTTTTGGGCTATCAATTTGATTTCTATTTTTATGTTTGTTTTGATTTTCTGGTGTCAAAATACTTCAAAATTGTTATTCCATTTTTTTTAAGCTAGTTAAAGACATTGTTTTCATGTACTGTAAATGTAGTTATTTTTATAGGAGGAGAAAAAGGAAGGGAGACTATTTGCTGAAACTGACATTTAAGAGGTTAAAAAAATGAATTAATAGTTACATACAGTAAGGACTGAAGTTAACAATGACATTTTATTAAAAAATGAAAAAAACATGTTTATACATAATATTTAATGTAAATCTTTAAAAGACTATTGTTTGTGTCCAAGGGCAGAGCAAAAAATGAAGGGATACCCAAGATTTTATATAGAACTCCAAGCGCTAACCTAATGAGGCATTCTTCAAAACCTTAACATCTGACTGGAGCAAAAACTTTATAATAAATGATGCTCCAGATTGTAAGACG
The DNA here is from genome assembly GCA_014839685.1 of Anableps anableps. NCBI lineage: Eukaryota > Metazoa > Chordata > Actinopteri > Cyprinodontiformes > Anablepidae > Anableps > Anableps anableps. The sequence goes on along the minus strand of CM026072.1, from coordinate 23,061,868 downwards.
TTGGAATGATGCATTCATTTAACTGATTCGGTCAGAGATTTTAAAAAAAAAAAAAAAAAAAAAAAAAATTTAAATATTTATATGTAGACTGTACAAATAATTGCATGTTATTTTCCAGACTTTCAAATTCTATCTCATCATCATCCTATTTACATTGTCTGGTAATTCAAGTCATTTGATGATCAGTTGACTGATAAAATAACATTGACATTATATGACTCTTAAATAAATCAAAACAGCAATAAGCAACCAACTGTTGGCTGATATTCTGTTTTGTAGACATAAAACCATATTTCATTACAGCAGATAATAAATGAATAACCACAAATAACTTCAAATAACCGTTTGCCAAAGCAGGTTTGTCAATGTTAATCTTTACCCACCAACAGTAAAATAAAAAGCAAACAAATACTCTCCAACCTTTGTTCAAAGAATTATGTTTCTATGGATTTCTTTAATGTTCTCCATTTCTTGATAATTGGGTTATCCATTTATCATCCATCTTAAGTTTCAGCCTTATAATGAAACTGATTCTGAAAAGTCCTTCACATAACTGAAATCAATTTTAATTTTCGGTTTTCATTCAATACAAGCTCTAACTAGTTTATGTTACACTTTACATTGGCATGTCTTATGTCAATGGTGCAGGAAGCCAACAAGGCGAAACGTTCTACATTTTCCCATACCTTGTATGTTATCGAACAAGATATTGAATTAATTGGTGTTTCTACCTGAGATGTTAGTAGTGATTTCAGTGAGGGCAGTCTGGCCAAAGCCCTTTGCTGTACGTGCTCGAACAGAGATCAAATAAGTCGTTCCAGGGTGGAGGTTGGAGAACATATGGTACGTCTCATTCTTGAGCTTGGACACAGTTCTTCTGGGTCCTGGGACATTTATGCCTGGATCTGACGACTCGATACTCTGGTAGCTGATCTGTTGGCAGGTGAGAAAACACGAGATGATTTCATTTAATGGGATAAGAGCCAGTCACCTTGGCCCTGATTCTGAGCTGTGTTTGCACACTTTGTCAGATTTCATGTAAGACCATTAACTCACCCCTCCAAAGGCTCCATAGAAGTTACTCACTATGACTCACTCAATTAAGAAATAAATTAGGTTCTTAAATGGTTGTGCTGATTAGGCTGGTGCAGTTTATAATTTCACATGAATAAAACCTAATTGACATTGCCACTGTTAAGTTCCATGTGTTTAAGCAACGTGGGCTTTTTTCAAAAAACTAATGCAAGCGATGAATGATTGCCTGCCTAAGTAGCGCATTATTGAGGTCAAAAACTCTGGACACCACACATTAAAAAGTATACTCAAGTGTTTAAATCAGTGTTTATGAGTTGGATTAACTCTTGTTAACAAAATGCCACAGGTCACAGTCCTTAAAAAGTATAATTTTTCAGAAAGTTTTTTTTCCCAAGACGTTTCTTAAATTGCATGTACCTGGTGGAGAGTTTCCACTTGTACTGTTCGAAAGAGACAAGAGCTAAATGATGTGACCTGCCTGCAGTTAAGGTGGGGATATTAGGATGTACATCAGAGCTGAAGAAGATCCTCTTAATTTAAAGTAATGAACACAAACAGAGATTATGAACTGTTGCCTACATCACACACTGAGGATATCTCCAAAGCTCTCTATGATCATAATGCTTGCTCATGCATCCTTGTTGTTGCAATATACTTGTTACCTATCTTACAATTAAACAAAAAGAAAAGGCACACAGGAAAATGGGATGGAAGATGATGCGCAGAACAGTGAGGGGGATTTGCATAGCTGAGGGCAGTTGGTGGTGTTCGGACCTTGTGGTCAATGATTCATTCTTTGAGGAATGAGGATGATTTCTCACAGCTTTCTCTGTCAGTTCACAGTGAACATCACAAGAGAGTACAAACATCTGGCACAGCATTCACTTTATCTGTCAACCTAGGGGCCTGACTCAATAAAGTTGTAGCACAAGAGTTAAAAAAAGTAAGTATTACTAGGAGGATCAGTTAGCCAACCTACTGATTGGTTACCACAGACAGAGAGTATACAGTAAATACAAAATCATTACCCAGTTAAATGGAAGCCCCACAGCTAAAACAAATGTATGTGAGTTATTGATCAATAGTGCCAGCCTCTGTTCCAATGGGACAAGTGCAATGTTAAGGCCAAGCCAGTGCACAAGGTCAGCGAGTGTATCTAGTCCTTACTGCTATTTTTGTTAGTACGGACACAGTGAACCATGCACTGAAAGGGGCACCAGCAGAAGATTTTTGTGATTAAGCACACGGTGTACTGCATCTGCTTTGTGCCAGTGATACTTAAAATGGCTCAGTAAATGGACAGGGGGGTATTTTTTTTTTTACCACCAGGGAAACAACAATATCACAAGAACTGGCACATTTCAGTTTCCAGGAAATAACTGATATTTTGGAGTGTTGCTGGAAATTATTCTGCTCTGGTATGGACTCCTGTGAATGAACAAATGCAAATTTGGACTATTTTTCTGGATATTTGGTTTTGAAAATCAGATATAAGACTAGAGTTTGTGAAGTTTTCAAAAGCGCATCAGCAACACACTACCTGCAATTACTGGAAATCACAGTTTTCCTTCAAAAAAATAGACTTTTTTTCTAAACACCTGCTTAATAAAACCTAAAGCAGCGGTCTTCAACTCCAGTCCTTGAGGGTCGGTCTCTTGCAACTTTTAAACAGGACATGTGCTTCAACACACCTGAGACAAATAATTAGGTCATTAGCAAGACTCTGGACAATTTGACTGTATACTAAGGAGGTAATTCAGCCATTTGAGTCAGTGTGTTGGACCAGGGATACATCTAAAAGTTGCAGGACACTAGCCCTAATGGCCTGGATTTGAGGACCCCTGTTCTCAAGGTTAAGCGTTTGTTTACTTCTTGATATCAATAGCCTTGAACATACTTGTTAACCAAACAGCACATATCTGACATTTTTGGAGATAAACTGAGAAATCGACTGTTGGTCAGACTCAGACGATTTTAGGCTTGACCACCCTTGACCACCTATTCATCCAGGGTCATCACCAGATAACAGGAGCCTGAACATACTGCAGCTGAGATGATTTTATTATCTTCTATTTATTTTTAATTTTGGAGTTTTACCCAAAGATATAAAAAGAACAACAAAAGAATAAAATTTGATTAATTTCATACAGTGATAAATTGTACATCAAGTATGAATTTTGCTATTCAAAATAAATTGTTTGTCAAGTCTTAATATAAATTATGAAGGGGCTTTCTTTATCAGAACCTGCAATAGCAATAAATGAAGAGCAGTGCATGATATCACTAAGCAATGATCCTACACCTGTCATTAGATTGTTTTTTCAAAAGAAAAGCTCAAAGAAACTCTTCAAACTAAATGTCTAGATTTTTGTGGGTTAGATGCTTCTAAGATAAGGCTCGAAGACCGGAACCTTTTCACCTTTTTTTCCTTTGTTTCCCATGAATAAAATGAACTAAATATAAAATTTTATAATTTGAACCCCAAAACTTTTAGAGTGTAAAATATATATAACTGTGCATTTATTAAGCAAAAATGAAGAGTACTGCTTCACTCCACGTTCATCTATGCTGTTCGGTGAAGTATGTAAGTTAAGGTAACATAAGTGTCTCCATGGGCTCACCTCATACTGCATAATTAGCCCGTTGGGCTCGACAGGCTCCTCCCACTTCAAGAAGATCATGTCATCCAGAGGGGTGAAGGTGAGCGACTCTGGCGCTATGCCTCCGGGAACTACGAGAAATTGTCAGAGCAAACATTTGTCAGGGAAATTGAAGTGCTGATCCCACGATGAGCCTGTCGTGTCAATATCACCAGAGTGAATGTCACAGTGGCTCAGAACAAAGAGCCACATGAGAAACTCACTACCAGAGAGCAGACAGGCAGAAAAGATCAGATAAGGATACTTTTAATACATAAACTGCATGAATGATGTATCTGCAACAGACACTAGAGAAAATTTTAAACAAAATATCATAATTTCATACCAATCTTCGGTTAAACTTTAAATATATTTGTGAATATATAAGTCGCTTGCTTGGAAATTTGATTCTGAGAGGAATGTGAATGGTTGAAAATTTAAGTCAAAGTTGTTTTTTAGGCTGTACAGTTGCAGGCCGTGTCCTCATAGTCTGTGCAAGCTGTGTACAGAGGAAGACCACTAGATTCAGGCCTGAGGCTAAAGCAAGAGCCAAACAGCTGAGCTGTCTCTTTGAATTCAGATAATCCACAGGACAAAGTTGCTTACTAAGACTTTGGCAAAGAGCTCTCCTAATTTGCATACTTTGTATTCAAATATACATAGATATCTGTATCCAAACAGTTAAAAGAAAAATCTCTTGCTCTCTGTATTTATCCCATTGTAAGAAATCTTGTTTGTTTAGATTTTTTTCATGGGAGAATTGATTTTTCTCTCCACCACCATGCAGACGATATGCCACTGCAGAGGAAAAATAGGAGATAAGAGGCATGAAATTCTTTCTCAAGACTGTCCTCATTTTCTCTTTTATATCTTAGTCTGAAAATAAAATGTCTTTTGTGATGCTTATTCCAGATCATTCAGATTAGACAAATGGATAACACCTCCACTATATTAAACAGTTTTACAAGTCTTCCTGAAACAAAGTGATTGATGTACAGTATGGACCTGCATTGTTTGACGAAACAAATTTATATTCACAGAAACAAATGTATATGCTTTAAAAGAGGTTCTTAAGGACAACACACTTAAAGTTGAACATTTCAGTCCTGAAAATTCTCCATTCTGACATTTACTGTGCGAACATTTTGACAAATAGATTCTTATTCTTCATATAACAACTCACCGAAGACTCAACAATGTCATTTGGGTAAACATCTGGTTTGCAAAATAATGAAACCACACAATGTGGTAATTGGAATTTTGACATAAGTGCTGCAAAAGAACCTTTTAGTTGATAAACCAGTAGCAAAACCATTGCCTATGACAGTAAAATGCATGTTAAACATGCATTCTGTTGTCAATACATATACTTGTTGCAAATACTGTAAAATAGCTTAGGAGAAACAAACGGATATATGCACTAAATCTAATATAAGACGCTGGAGTGGAACTAACAAGCGAGTAAATGGACGATAGACCAGAACTGGATGATTTTCAGTTTGATCGGTCATGAACGCTGAATGGCTGGTTGGAACCTCAAACATCTAGTTTTTTTCTTATGTGAACACTACATAAACATTATTAGGTCACACTGGCAACAGCACTCTTGAGTGTGGACGTTGCTACTGCAGGAGGATTACTCAAAGTTAGCTATTGCCACTATCATTGAGGAGTTTAAAAATGAAGTCAAACGAAAAACTGAGATGCAAGAAGCTTTTTAAGAGGGAACCATTTTCTTCATGTTGGGATAGACTGCAGTTTTCCAAGTTCATAGTCAAAGAGAGACAGAAATTTAGCATAAAACAGGAAGGCTACATGTGTTACAGTAGAATTGATCTATTTTATCCTATTAAGCTTTTAAAGTGGTGGTGACATCACTGTATGAACTATTTCATGTAGCTCATATTACTGAATGTCAATTCTCGAAAGAATTTCATTTAAAAAAAATGTCACCATTTTGTAGGGGGTTGTTTTGGCCGGCCAGATTTCCCTCCTCAGTAAAAGGGTTGAGTACGGTAATGATATATGGCTCTACCTAGTTGACTTCACTCTGACTGGCTACAACCATATTTGGGAAACTCTTCAGTAAAATGCGCTGAACATCGTCCCAAATTGAGGTTATAATTGCACGGTACTTCCCCATAAATGAACTTCAGCCACTCTCCTCTGATTCTCTCATCCTTCAAGAGTAAGTGGAAACTTCCATCTGTTTTTGAGCACTCCAGGACATAACATCTCCCCTTTTTAGTACCCATCCTCTTCTCAAGTGGAGTAGCCAGACATGCTAGCACAACTTAACCCTTAAATTAGCCAATGTATCAGCTGGGGGGAGGAAGGAAGGGGAGGGGAGGGCTGTTTGCTTGATGGTGTGCTCTAATCGGAGAATATGAATTACGTAGAAAGATAACCTAGGTAAAACGATAAACTGTTCTCCGATTCATCCGTTTTTGAGCATAGAAACAAAGATGACCGTCTATGAGCAGGACTTTGACATTCACATGGCCTCATCAGCACACAACAGATCATATTATACCCCCAAAAACACAGAAAAATGAAATTTGTTGTCATGACCCCTTTAACCTCTGTTAATCCTGTTCTGGAAAAAGAATGATTTGGAAATTTTGGCTGTGCTTTGGAATCTCAGGACTAAGGTAGCCTGATACTGTTAGCTTCATAAAGCTACTGATATTAACTGTGCTAATCGCAAATAAAAGACGCTAAAGAGACTTTCAGGTGCCAACTCCATAATCATTTTGTCAGCGTTAAAGTAGAAAACCCTTTTTAACATGAACTGCTCTAACACATTCAAGTCATGGTGTTTCTCCTGCTCATAATAAAAATGCTTAGGTACCATTAATGGCAAGAAGGATAAAAACATTATGACTGCTGTTTTTCTATGATCCTATGCTGTAGCTCTTAAAGAGAAATCAAAAATCTGCCAAAATCTGTATTGGCAGGTTAAAGCTTAAAAAAAAAAAAAAAAACAGATCAGCAATTGGCCACAAAACTCTGATCAGAGCATCTTTAGAACACACTACTGAAGTGTTAAAAAGTGTTAAAAATTGGTAAAACGCTTAGACAGCTTATGATAATTTTAAATATGATGAAGCAAAATTGGCAATTATGTTTTTCAAAGTTTCAAACTACAGTTTTATACAATTTGAATAAAAGCTAATCCAAAATTAGGCTAGTGGTATGAATTATATATTCCTTGATCATTGGCAAACATTTGCAGGAAACCTTGTTAGAAAACAAAGAGTTTTCTTCCACTTGGGTGGACCCATGGACTCAAAGACCTAAAATTTGGAAATTCATGACCCTGTGTGAATGGTAAATGCACTTGTATTGTGCTTTATCAAGTCCGAGGACTCCAAAGTGCTTTATTCTACAGTCAGTCATTCACCCATTCATGGATTCACACACTGCTGGTGGTAAGCTTGTAGCCACAGCTGCCCTGGGGGCAGACTGACAGAAGAACCAGCAGCCAAGGTTTGTAAATTGTCTTGCCCAAGGACATGCTGCTGGTCTGGCCTATTGTGCAATAAGAGATCATACACTCTTCTGTTTGACAAATACCCTCAAAGTAAGGCGGCAGAAAGGCATGGCTTTTGGCGATTCTAGATTTCAACATGGTTTTGTTGTATAAAGGCATTATAGAGCTCAACGTATGCTGCATTGTATCTTGAAATCCAAACATGCTTTCAAAAATTATCTTGTTAAACAAACTGGAAGGTTAAGTGTAAAGCATACCTGCATATCTGTAACGCTAAACTTGCTCACTCACTTGTTACTATTACGTTACTTCCGTAACAATTCTGTTCTGATATCTACAGCTTAACTTCCATAAAATACTTACTGTCTTCCTCAGTCTGAAACGTGACCTCTCTGCTTTCCTTCTTCCCCTCTGGGTTTGCCAGTGACAGACGTACATGAACGCTGTGGTACGGCGGCAGATCACGAAGTGTGAAGCGTGAGGCATTGTGCTCCACTGCCAGGCACTCGCGGACGGTGGTGTTGTGGCCTCCGCCGCCTCCCGCCATGGTGTAGCGATAGCACAGGGACACTGAATAGGTATGGCAGCGTGTCAGGTTGAACGCCAGATTCTCCCACTGCAGGGACAGTTGCCTGGACTGGATATCCGTGGCGACGAGGCCTCGCAGCGGACGCATGGGCTCTGAGAAAAAAAAAAAGATGATAATGAAAAAATAGAAAGTTGGAAAGAAAGTCCTGAAGGCTCAAGGAGTTTCAGAAAATTAAGAAAAAAAATCTGACTAATATTTATGGACCACCTCAGCAGTTTTTCCTTGCTGTTTCTCTCATCCATGCTGCCATGTTGCCCGGCCACAACATAGAGGTCAGTTTGCTGCCAGCACAGCACACCCACATCCCTGATGGCAGAGCAGGAACTCACGCCAATTGCGCTAATTAATAGGACAGGCTGAGTTTCTGTCGTTCGCCCACCAGTTCCCTCCTCTGTGCAGCAGTTTAAGTTTACTCTTCAGTAGCTGTAACTCTCTGCCCGGAGGTTTAATCCCCCATCGTGCCAAAACTACCAGCATTACGCAAGGACATTTACTTCCTCCTGGTCACTTTTACTGTTGGGTCATGGTATATTTTTAGACATTAATTCTGGTCACAGAGGAGTTAAACTGCACTTTCTCTGACTCAGACTAAATGAACAAGAGATCTGTCTTTAATATTCCCCTTGCTGCCCTCGCTGAGAGATACAGAGAGCCTCTATGCACAGAGGCACAGAACAGCCAGTGTTTGGGAGAACGTCTGAAGCTGAAGAGATGCAAAGTTGAGCCAAGGACAGCGTTCTTATCAATCGAGGCCTTTATCAACAGCTGTTATAACCCAATCAATGCCTTTTTGTCAAGCAATATGCTACGTAATGTAGCGTATGGCTTTCCTCTTTTTATAGGGCGTTTTCTGTAATGGATTAGGGTTACAGGAAAATGACAGTAGAGATATGGGAGAGACCAGAGGAGATTGAGGTTATTGGCCAAGCTCTTCCTTTCTGTCCTAATTCACTACAGCACAGATTAGAAAAAGGAAGTCAAAGACATTAGCTAATGTGCCACAAACCACTGACTAATAAATTAAACCAAGAGTTACAGTTGAAATGTGATGATTACATATAATGTATAGAAAGACACAAAAGCTTCAGTCCTCACTGTATCATTTCATTAAAAAAAAAACATCCCTGAAATTTGTAAAAAAATTTTCACTTCTTATAGTCTGTTTAAATTTTGCTCAAATATGCATGCACATCTTTGACATTTTTTTTCTTTAAATTACCCTACCCAGTTGTGCATTTATTTTAATCTGAGTATGTTATTTTTAATAACTATACAGAATTTTTTTCCGTATGTTGTAAGTTTGCCCATACTGTACAGTGTCATACTTATTTTTGTTTTTATAATTTTTAAAGTTCTGTGCAGGAATGGAGGTCTCGAGACCGGTCCCGAGCTGTTTTTTCGTGGTCTTGGGCTCGGTCTCGATCTCGGATTGTTAGGCTTCGGTCTTGGTCTCGTTCGATAAACTGGGTCAAGAACGGTTCAAGACTCAATAATTTTTATCAAAATTACGAAAACTTAACTCCTTTTTATCTTCACAACAATGTGAATTAAAAGCAGTGATCAGAGCGCAGCTGCGTCCCACCATCTCAGAAAATACAGTGTTATTGCTCATGATCGGGCAATCGTGTCGCAAGTGATTGTTTACAAAATCAGACAGCATTTGATTTAAAAGAGCGCGACTGCGTGTTCACATGCGGTGTGGTACGAGCTTTTGCTGAACAAACACCTGCATGTGACCGCAGAAAATTCTTAAATTTGCTTTTCAAAAACAAGAAGAATTTTAAGACGGGAGAGTAAAGGGGAAAACAAAACCCCGGGGGTCACCTGTAAGTTTTGTCCACCGCCAGGATTAACGATATGTAAAGTTAGTGGGACGACATCTAGTTTTACTAGACATTTACAGCAGACACAAGGAAAAGTAAGTAATAATGCGAAAAATATGCGCAACAATGTTGTTTCAACACTAAGCAGCTAAATAATATTAAAAACGTCAATAGACGTTAAACCTCCATCACCGTGAGTTTTGCACTGATAGTTAAATCTTAACTAGCAGCCGATGAAGAGAAAAAAAAAAAAGAAAGACTAACCAAGCCAAAAACATAAATTCAGTCTTATCTTTAGATGTTTCATGATCATAATCCATGTTAGAGAAAATATTCCCACTTGGCTCCTGTCCCTGCGTCAACCCTGTTGGCTACGTGATTATTATAAATCCCACACATTGTAATGGTTCTCATTGTTTAGGACTTCCCCGTGAGGCTATCTGCGTGCCTGCGTGGACTAACAATAATACTAAAATGCCTAATAATTTATTAATATGTCCAGCATATGTGTTTTTTAACATCTGATACTCTTCTGAATTGCTTTTATTCAGATGACGATAAGAGGAAAGATTTTTTTTAAAATAAATCTTTATCAGTCTAATCTCTCATTGTTTTTAAATTTATCATACAACTATTGTGCAATGTTGCTGATTAATTCAGTTTAGAGAATGTGTAACAATATATGGCAGCACTTAATAATCGAAGTATTAGTTTATTATGACCATTATTAATTTAATACCAAGAAGTGGTTTTGGTTAAGTAATTAACTGTTTTTCTAATAATATTGACATTTTGTGGTGTACAAAAAGCAATGTCCTGAAATATTTGTGACGTTCTAAACATTCTGCCTTGGTCTTGGTCTTGGAACATCTGGTCTTTGTCTTGGCTTTGGAAGAACCGGTCTTGACCCTGTCCCTGGTTCTGTGACTATACATGCTTCAGTTTGCCTTTTCCTTGCTGCTAGTATACCTGAACTTCCCCACTGTGGATAATAAAGGATATTTCTCACTGTCTGATATTAAATCAGACTAAATCTTTCCTGTTTTGGGTCTGTTGTGATTACTAAAATTATTTCTGATTGCTAAATGCCAAAATAACATTGTTATGTTTTTTGTTTGTTTTTTTTATTTAAGTCAGAAGTGACTTTAGGATGTTGGGAAAGTCATCAGTTCTTAACTTCTGATAGGCTACTTCACACATTTTGAGTTAAATGGTGGGACACTTGTTTGACACTTGCACACCATAAACACACTTCTTAGAACGAAGTGGGTTCTGTTCCCCAGAGATGAATGTGCTTTGGTGTAAAATGTGTGTACCCAAGAACAAAAGCAAAAGACTTTGTGAAGATGCAGGCTAATGCTGGAAAGAGTGTGATTATCCAGTGTGAAACAAGTCCTGTACTGACATGGACTAAAAGGCCACTAGGAGAGGAAGAAGCTATTATTCCTCAGAGCCAAAAACTCCCATTTTTGGGAGACATGTCCTGAAGTCTGATCAAACTAAAATTTAAGCCTTTGGTTAAAGTTGCTTTTAGAGAAAAATAGGGGAAGCTTACAAGCCTGAGAACACCATCCTAACTGAAGTACTGGGGTGTCAGCATCAGGTTGTGATGGAGTTTTGCCAGGGGAAGCACTGGTTCCAGCTAAGCTAAATGTTTGACCCAGGTCATACAGTATAAAAGCAATTTTACCAAATACTAAGGAAATGTAGCTAAACTTTTGTAAATAAAGTTTTTAGACTTAATCAGCTCAAACTGCTTCCAATCTTAATGTAATTGAGATGCCTATTGATGCATAATTAACACACAACAATGACATACAGCAGTCAGAGGGTGACCAATAGTAAACTTACAGTCTTAAGCTTTCTTTGAAATACTATGATGACCTGAATTAATTATGCATAAACTTATAATGTAAATCCATTTCAGTCTTGTTTTGCAATAACAGCCTCAACAAAATAATCGACATACCTGACACAGACAAATTGTTTTAATTGCTATTACAGCCAATTATCTGTAATGTTAACTAGTATTATGCCTAAATTGATATATTTTGTATACTGTACATAAAAATGTTATGTCTGTAAAGTTTAAAGACTAAATTTAAGATATGCTTGATTGCAGAAAACAATTCATTTGTCTTTCATACAACTTTAAACAAAATCAGGCAATAAGGGGTTTAAAAATGATCTCAATCATTATTTGGGCATTTAATAAATCAAAGGTGACCTAAAAGGAAAAGTTATCTGATTCAATGTCAGACAGTAGGTTATGTGTCATTATATACTGTGTATATATAAGGATATGGCTTCAACTACATTTTAAATCACACACCTTCCTTTTTTAAAATCTCCTCACTCTTCTCATCAGAAAAAAAACAATATTATCCATTTCCCCATTCACTTTTTAGTTTCTGTCATACAGCATTTGATATTTCTAGACAATCTACAATGAAGAACTCAGCACTCGTCAGCTTTCCCTTTCAATTTCCTGTCAGGCATCTCACCCTAGATGAAAATATGAGTGGTGCATTGATCTGGACCTTATCCCGGCTAATGTGATGGTAGATGAACGAGTGGGCACAGTAATCACAAAGTGGTAGACTGCACTGCACCCCCTGAGAGATGTAAATGCATCATTGTTCATTGTCTTAATGATGCAGTTGATAGTCTGCACGGTTTGAGAGCTAAATAAAGAGAGGCATTTAACTGCTGAGTTGATGAAGCACTACCAAAGAAGCCACAGTGTGCTCATTATGGGGCTTCTCAAAGTGGACATTTGTGCCAACTCTTCCTCCCTTGCCTCCTCTTATTTGTCGGTGTCCCACAGATACCCGTTCTGTGGCAGCCTGTGGCGAAGGATCTGCAGCTGCCCAAATGTGTCGGAAGGTGTGAGTATTGGTATCCATGCATGTGGTTGCTAAGCTCAGCAGTCACACCTCAAAACCCTCTGTGCTGTAGTGAGATTCTACTGTTACAGTAAACAGCTTTGCAGGGTAGGGTTACTTTGCAGCCACATTTGTCAATTTTGGGTTGTTAAATGCCTACAAGTGTGCCCGTATTGTTTCTTGAATCAGTCTCAATAGAGAGACTGATTCACAGCCCCAAACCTGTGGTTTCCTCTTTACATAAGTTAAGTACTTAATTAAGCTGCTATATAGCAAGACCCTCCTAATGTCTTATTTAACCCCCACGACTCTAATTCTAATTATTTCTTGGCATATTTGGTGAGTATGTGTAAAAGCCTAAAAAGAAATATACTTTTACTGTTGTAGTACCACCTCTCACAGAAAATTTAAAAAAAAAATGCAACTTTTTTTCAGATAGGTAATTGTTTTTAACAAAATACCTTGTGGCTTAATTAGAAGTACCTCAAAGAACCCCTTTTAAGATAAATATAATTGAAGCATTTTTCATTATTATTAATGCTTGAAGTTAATCAGAGTTTCAATGAACTTCTAAATAGCAATTCATGACTTTCTGTTTCCCTGAAATTTATATATGACATGCCAAAGAGGCCAATTTCTTTTTGCCCTTGGCTGGCCCATATTTACATTCCACTATGCACAGTGAGCTCAATGGTAATGAATTTTAAAAGTCTCCAAATGTCATGGACAAAGAACTGGATCAAAGTGTGGCATCTTGAAGTAACTAAGTTATTATAACAACCGTTAGATGTTATCCACAAGGAAACCATTTTTGGGGTGTCTTTTCTATCCTACATAGACATGTAGAGTTTGCTGAATTATGTGGCTTTAACTGGACTGGAGACTAAAATCAAGCTTTTCAAAAAGAAACACTGGAAAACCCCACTGTTACATATGGTGGAGGATTTATGATGCTGTGGGCCTGTTTCTCTTCCAAAGGCCCTCAAAGCCTTGCTACAGAGGCATCATGAACTCTTTAAAATATCAGGAGATTGTAAATCTTGTGGTTCTTGCCAGAAAACTGAAAATAGGTAATCGGTGGGGTTTTTAAATAGGAACATTTTTCAAAGCATTTGGCCAAATTAACACAGAAAGGTTTTTCTCAACTTAAACTTATTCAATTTCCCCATAAACCTAAATCCTACTGAAAAACTGTGGACTGAACTAAAGAGAAAAAAAGCCTCAGAGTGGAGCCACAGCTGTAGACAATCTAGAGAGAGTGTACAAAGTAGAATAGTTAAAAACTCCACTTTCTGTATATTCCAAGCACTTGAACCATTACAAAAGAAGATTATGTGATGTTTAATTGTCAGGAGTTGCAAAAAGTATTTATACAGTCGAAATGGTGCTAATAAATGTGGCCTGCACAGTAACTTTTCCTGAAACGTCTCTAAGACAGAAAAGAGAAAAATCTCAGAATAGGTTACATGCATGATCATTGAACCACGACTGCATGCAAACTGGCTGAACTGGGAACTAAAAACAGCCAAAGGCTGAATTCTGGGTATTGTGTAAGCTTGATGAGCAGAGCTGATAAATTACATTTTACATACAATTTCCACAGGCACACCCAATCTGAACACAGCTTTGTATTTAGAGAAGAGAGTATGCAAGCTATTATGGCTCATATCAAAAACAAAATCACTCACAACAACTTTTCTGAGGACATGCACATATGTCTACAATGAAGCTAAGGCATTATAGGGTCCATGGCCACACCGAAGGCTTTGTGACAATCTGATAATTCAACTGGATGTACTGGATCATGACTGATCGTATCACATGGAATAGATGAAATGATAAATGACTTGCCAAGACAAGCTGAATACTTTTGTTCCTTGTGTGACTAATTTCACCCTGGTGTTATATCCTTTTACCAGTTCAAGAATATTATGGCCCGGGCCTTTCTAAAGCATTCAGTGACCCAACAGCAGGTGGAAACCCATTAACATAGTTTGGGGACCACCTGCAGTCCAAATGCTTGCTTCTCCTGTGCGATTTACTTGAGGGGCTTCAAGCTGTGCTAATGCAGCATGCTGATAATCACAGTGATGGCTCATCAAGCACACCTGGACGGCCATCAGAGCCAGCCAGAGATCGTGTTCACATTCACGGCCATTAGTTTTATAGTCTCTGCACCCGGACAGCTCGAGTCTATGCATGAGTATGTGTGTGTGTTTGTATGCGTGTATGTAGCCATCTAGCCAACACGTTTGGGACAGAAGGAAATATTCAGCGTAGCTATGGAGGTGTGAGATTAGTCACGGTGGTAGGACTCTGCTTTTGGAGCGGAAATTCACTTTCCACAAAGAGGGTTCAAATATCTCTTCTCTTCACTTGCTAATTATCACCTCCCTAAAATCGCCACAGCAACCCCAACATCTATTTTCTAGTGTGTAAACCTAATCAGGCCAGCAGCAAAGGGAATGACCAGGATTCAGCAGTAGATCGTAGGGTCAGTGGGGGCTCAGCAGACCAGGTAATTTGCAGGGTTGTTCGAGGAAGCTTTGGGAACGCATGCTGGTGAATGTCTCCTATCGGCTCAAGGAGGTCAAATAAACAAGTTGGGGGAAGTTTAAATAGGTGAAACTTTCCACAGTTGTATTTACAGTATGCCACGACCATGCACAAGCGTGGGTCAAACCATGATTTGATCATGCCGAAGTCAATCAGATGCAGAGGCACTAGCAGAAAATAACAAATATCAATCAGTCACACACAGGTTTATAGCTGCAGTGCATATAAAAAGTTAAAATAACTGTTCTTTTCTGGGAAAAAAACAAGGCCAGTATGAATCATTCAAAAACATTTTCAACATATATTTTCTTTACAGGTCAACTGAAAATCATGGGGAAAAGAAAAAAAGTTGCCATGAGTGAACCATCCTTTAATTCAGTTTCAGGATTCAGTCTTTTAGAATAGCACATCTTGACATAGAAATATTTGCCCCCTCTATATTCCCTGCTTTCAATCTATTAAACTGTGTGGACATGTCATTGCCTACAGTCCTCTTCAAGTACTACAACAGGTTGTTGAATACTCCAGCTAGGTCATTCTAAAACACTTTTTCTTCTAGTTAAGACATTCTGTTGTTGATTTGGATCTATGCTCACTCACTTGGGTGCTGAAAAATGTAACTGTTTACTATGCTCAGCTTCCTAGCTGAAGGTTTTGAGTCATGACTGCTTGGTATTTGGAACTATTCAGAATTTCATCTACTTTGACTAAAACACCAGTTTCAGCTGGAAAAAGGTAAGCCTACAGCATAATGTTGGTGTCAACATGTTTTTTTGGGGTCTGGTGGTGGTGTTCAGTTTTAGCAATGTCACCACTGTGACATATTTTCCCCAGTTATTAATTAATGTTTTCAGTGCACCATTGTGTTTATTTAATGATGTAAAACTTTTGGAACTCCTCTGCTGGTAACACCATTATGCAAGGATATCATTATGATACTTTGTAACCTTTGTGCAAACCATGCCTTTAGCTAAAGGATGTACATGTGAACAAACTCCTACTAGAAGAGCTGCACTTTGCTTCAGGTTGTTAGATTACTGAGAATTAATGTAACAAAGGTATGAACTTATGGTGGAGATGAAACTGTTTTCTTATGATTTATCTTTATCTTATTTTTATATTACAAAAACCTACCTGATTAACAGGGTGAGTATAACATTTAGATCCACTGTACAAATAAAACCAATATCTACAAAAGGTGAAAGGCAAAAAAAAAAAAATAAATTAAAAATTACCTATGCAGCTTCTGTAATAATCTTCTGCTGCATTTAAATGCCCACTTGAACAGCTCTGCAAACCTAACAGCATCACTTATCCCACACATGGCTGAACAAGCTAATGTCACAGTGGTTGGAAAGTAAATACGTCATTAAAGAATGAATTTATTGACTTTCACAAACACTGATAGCAGTAACTGTGAGTGCAATCTCCATCTCTGGTGAATCCTGTATCGCTCCATCTCTTTTCACCATTTCAGTTCAACAGTCACAGTCTCCCAGCCCTTCCCCATTCGTTCTTTTTTATTGTGAAATATATGATCCTCTTCAGCTAGAGATGGGTGTGTCGGGAAGCGAAGGAGTGCACAAAGACTGATGAATGAGAGGTGTCTTTGGCTTTCGGGACTGGAGCGTAGTTTTAATATGTCATCTGAGAGAAGGCCGTGGAGGTTCTGCTGGAGCAGGGTCGGAAGAAATGCGACGGATGGTGTGTGGCAGGGAGAGACCGTTGGGCATAGGGAAGAGTGATGACCATAGAGGACATGAATCTTCTGCCTTGGGGTAACAAAAGCTTTTCCTTTTTGTGCCCCTGTGACTACACAATGCTCACATTGCAGATTCAAGCAGCACTAATGACTGCCTACATCTTCTCTGAGTATATCTGCCTCAAAACAATATTTTTCATGCTTTATGTGTGCATATATTTTGAAAATTAGCATGGATGTAGCTGTGATGAATACTGTTATTCTGCTTGAGCTAGGATAGGGACTGCACAGTGACAAATCATAGAGAATCATTGGCAAGAACAGACAGAAAAAACTCCCAACAAAAAAAGTAGATTAAAAACAGAAAATCTTGATCTGAAGGACAGCTAACATGGCAAACAGATTTTTTTATTTCACCTTTACAAACTATAAAGCCAAATATCTTGAAACTTGGTGCACTCTTTTATTTTTTATTTTCTCTTTTTTACATATTTATATTTCACATTTTCCCTTCAGAGCAAAGCAGAACTGAAATAAAATTCCTTGTTTGTGTGCACAAATTTGACATGATGGCTTGTTGCTCACTGAAACAGAGCAGGCCCTTTTAATTAAAATCTATTGAACAAAATTAAAAGTACTGCAATATTTTAGTAATTCATCTTATTCAAAGACAAGATGTATTGTGTTTGATTCATATTAATGTTGACATGTTATAGAGCATAGTGAGATTAATGGCTCACTCCCACATGATGTCTCCATACACTCAGTCACAGCCTTCATTTTATCCGTTTCCCCCAGAAACCTGCATTATTACTCCCACATGGAAAATGTTTCTCAAACACATTCTTATTATCTGCAAATCATCCTGCTCTGAAGTCTATGGTTTGTGTTCTGAAATTCAGCAAAAACTTTACTGAAACAAAGTGCCTCAGATTTTCTCATTGCATGAATATTGTTAAGGGCTTTGCAAGCTCAAGCCGATGTGGCAGAATTGGTTCTAATTGTCATGGTTGCGTGATGACAATCGCACCATTTGTTCTCAGTCTCTTTTCATCCACCCCTTCCTGTCACAAGCCCCCTGGTGAACTTTTCGCCCCTTTAGGCATGTGAAGGTATTGTGTGACTGGTCAGAATTTCGTTGTTCTGTTTGCTTTTGCCAAAAACAGCAACAAATATTTTACTTCGAGAAGCCAGTTTTTCAGCCAGAGAGCAGGATGGATAGTTTTGAACAGCAATTGTCTAGGGCTGTGAGGTAATATGGAGTTTTGCACCAAAACACTGAACTCTCCCTGCTCAGTTCTGGTCCAGTGCAGCAGACGAATGTCCCACCAACACCTTCTGTTCTTTTGTTGTTTTTTTTTGGCTTCTGATAACATGGAAAATAAAATGAGATGGTCCAGCTCATCAATCATTATTTCCTCCTACTCTGAACTTGTAAACTCGTAATAGTCGTTCCTTCCTGCCATGATTGCTGTGTTTATTATACTGTTGTAAACCACACATATGACAAAACACCATGACATATACTGTGGTGAGAGGGGTTTCACAGGAGCTCAGCTCGGTGTGTCTTGTGGACCTTGAAGGGTGTGTGCAAAAGCAAATGTCCTGCAACCACAAGTCGACTGTTCGACTTCAGCCCGACCATGCTGGGCCCTTTAGGGTAATGTAACTGAGAAATGCTGTTCACAAGCAATGTCTTAACCAGATTTATTGGCAAGTTTGAGGTTTAGTCTTTGCTCTTCCAAGAATCTTGACAGCTTGAAACTGATACTAACACTAACCTTTGTCATTATTCGAAACAGATGCTTAAAACATGCAGTGGCCAATATACTGTTCCAGTATTTTAGTTTTTGTTTAAAACTTGGTCATAAGAAAAAAAAAAAAGACCTTTTCGATTTTCATACAAAATCTAATAACCTAAACCTAAAAAAAAAAAAGACAAACTAAACAGAAATGTGAATTAACCAACAAAAGTCATTTGATTTACAGGGAGTCCAGGCAAGGCTGGCATGCACAAGCGCCACCAGGCCCTCTGACCACCACCAGCAGGCAAGGCAGGTGAATTTTCTTGGACAAGGACACAACAAGATGAACAGAATGGGGGTTCAAACCAGCAACCCACCGATTACAGAACGAAGTCATACAAACTCCTCCACCATTGCATGCTGAAATGCATCACAATAAACCAGTGGCACTTATAGAACTGTACAATCTTTATTTGTTGACATGTTTCTTTACTATTTGTAAACACAGAATAAAGATAAATATGGTTTTATCAGCTTGTATTTCTTATAGAGTTGTAGCAATCGGTTTTGTTGCCAATTTCTGGGGGTTTTTTTGTGAAGCTTTGACCTGCAGATACAGATTTTAGCTGACTCTGCTTTTATTCAGTTGGAGGTGGGGGGGCGGGATAAAATCGACTTTTATGAGCTTTATATCATGTGATGATGTTAGTTCCTCATCAAAAACATACCTGGAGTGTTGCTGTGATTCTTTCATGCATGTCTGAGGAATTCTTGAATCTCTTGTGGCAATCTTTTGAGGGTGACTAAATGCTGGCTCTTACAAAGCACCGCCTATTTATCCAAAGCTCCTCCTTGGAGCTTGAGTCCTCAGCCGGGCATCTTCCCCATAGAACACCCTTTCGCCACACAGCTCCTCCAGACTAGCAGCAGGCGCAATTAGCAAACACCTGGTGGAACTGCACGTCTGCTGAGCTTATAGGTCAAACTACTTCTCAGTCCAACATTCCTAAGAAAGGTTGGAAACGGCATAATGGAGGCGCACTGTTGTGATGATGTGCTGAAGGTGGAGGGTTGGAAAGAGTAGGTGCTTCTTAAAGAGACAGAGATGAATTTCAAGGCATTAAATTGCAAAATCAAATTCCTTTTAAGTTATGTTTGATATATACAGCATTTTTATAACAACTGAAGATAACATAGTTACTTGATTGCGCTATAAAATGGCACTATGTGCCTGGAAAATATATAATTTTCCTTTAAGAACGATCAAAGAAAAAGATATAGAAACAACATTCAACAATCTCAGACAATTTTTTCCCCTGCTAATCATGGGTTATAGCATACCTGGTGTGTGAGAGAGCAGCTGTTTTAAATGAGGATTTTAGCAATATTTTAACAAATACAAAATTAATAAAGTTCACATTTTAAGTTGCCCTCAGCAACCTGTGTGAGTGATCAATGTAGCTGATATCAGCTTGCTAACTAGTCACTTAATGCATTCTCAACAGAATGTCCACCCTTCCCTTAACTGTAAGAAAAAAAAGCTTATTTTTGATTTTCCAACAGGCCATTCATCAGTCAGGGTCAGTCAAACTACAAATAGTCTAATTCTGGTAAGCAGAAAATTTCTCAGTATATCTCTAATTGCTAATAGGAATTAGCCTGGTTAGTGAGCAAAGCAATTAGCATGTCATACAGGTTTTTAGACTTACAACTAGAATCTATTTGGCTGTAATATCAGTTCTAGATCAAAGGTCCCACTTCTGAGACAAATTGTGCACAGGATTTTTGTGCAAGAGTTGGGATGTTTCTTCACAGAGAATATAGTTAACCATGTAAACTCCACTCACAATAATGTCAAATTACAACCATCAAATAAAAAAGAACAATCACAAATGCATATAAACACACAAACTTTACACCAAGAGGTTCCAATTGTGCAATAGATTGAACTTCAGTTTAGGTGCTGGTGGTTCCCTCAGTGGTGATGCTGCCAACCACTGCTTCACTATGCTGGTCCTGTTTTCAGATGTCAGATACGAATCAAGAAAAAGCTTCCATTCCACAAACTCCTATCCATTTGACATATTTCCACATTTCTGTCTTCCTCAGTATATACTAAAGAAGGATGCTCAAGGCTAGCTTCAGCAATCATCCATATGTTATCTTTCAAATAACCCTCAAACCAATATTGCCATGCAACCAGCAATTAAAGTCTCACCCTAAGTCTCCTGAAGCTCCGGAGTTCAGAGAACCTCAGTGATAATAAATGTGTCTTTTCTTTTGAGATAAGTCCTTGCAGAGAGTGAGTCAGAGTTTGCTCTTCTCTGATTGAATTTTCAGCAGATTATCATAGCAGATTTGGCCTCATAATGAAAGACTCTGTAAAGTTACAGCATGTGGCCAATGGGTATCAGAACTTTGAGCTAGGGAGCTTAATTAGAATAGCTTAATTACATGAAAAGACCTATTAATAATACAAATTTAATTGCATGAGTCTATATAAATAAGTTCACTGAGCAGAGTGGCTTGAGCCTTATGCATGTTCTTCCTCTTAAGCAATACATTCCAGTAGGGGTGGGTAAAAATATTGATTCATCAGTGTATTGCAATTAATTTTTTTCCAATTCAATATCAATTCAGCAAATCCTGTGAATCGATTGGCTCCCCTGGCCAGCGGGTTCGCTCCATGCTGAGTAACAGTTTTGAATTGGAATTTCAACTGGACAATGATCACAAGCATTGCTCAAATTCCACCAAGGCTTGGTTTCAGATGATAACCAAGAAGATAGCATGTTCATCATAAGTCGCCAGACTTGAATTTTATTGATGGTGGTAATAGCTTACAGACATAATAGTGAACTGCAGGCCTTTGCCCATGAGGGTGAGCTAATATTTCTCAACAATGTTGCCAGAGGCTGGTGTCTGGATGTAAATCATGTTTGCAGCATTTCATAACATTAAAAGGTTGTTCCTAAAGTACAAAACATGCTTGTCATAAAGTGGTTGAATAATTTTGAGACTGAAGTAGTTCTTAAAAGTTGCACTTTGTGTTTAATTTGGAGAAATCAATTTAAACGGTTTCTTGTTTGAGGCAAACAGCTGCTAATTTGTATATTTTGCCAATAAGCCTAATTTGCTGTGGGAATTGAATAATTTTACTTACAACAGTAGTTCTGGACTCTGTCTAGATCTTTCTTAAACGTTAATTATCCTCAGTGGAAGCTTTTCTTCTGAGGTTTTGGATGTATGCTTGTGATGTTGAAAAATAAATCTCTAATCCTCTTTAGCTTTCTAGCAAACACCTGGAAGTTTCAGGTCAAAATTGACAGGTATTTGGAACCATTCATAATTCTATCTAATTCGATAATAATTTCTATACCATGGTTCACTAAGGGTATGGTGTTTCTCATTGTGGGCAGTATTGATTTGCTCAAACGTAGCTTTTGGAATTGTGACCCAAAAGTTCAAGCTCTGCTTTTCTCTTCATCACTGCAGTTCTCACATCCTGAGGCAGTTTTTTGTCCTCTCACACTAATATAATTCTCCCATCGAAATCAAAAACAAGTTAAACAGAAAGCAACTGTGTTATTTCCAAAACCAACGGCACACTTTAAGGTTCAGAGCTATAAACTGGTGTGACAAAGATATAAGTGATAAGGCAGACAATAATCTACAGCATTATTCAGCTTAAATGTTCCTACTGGGGTTTCAGAGGTCTTACAAATCCACAATCACGCAAACAAAAAGTGCACATTGATTAGCTGAGACCAATGTTTTGTTTATTTCACACTGGAACCTCACTGCGTAACTTAAAAATTAATTGTTAAAATATGGATAAAAGTTAGAAATAAATGTGTTTTTACCTTACTACAAAGTAGTCACTAGACATTACATTTCACTTGTAATGTAAAATAATGTTTGGAATCAAAGCTAAATGAATCACATTCTAATTTTTTAAGAAATTAAATACTTTGTTTTACATAATTAAGAATAAATCATACAAAAATAATGAAAACCCTTTACAAAGTAAGGTTTTGCTTGCAGCTGTAATAAGCCAAATAGATTTGAAATGAGATTAGAAGGCTCACCTGCACACTTGGTTCTGCTCACAAGGGGAGGTCCAGGGGGGCCGGTTCCACCCTCTCCAGGTCGAGTTAGCAGCACACTGATGTGGTACTCAGTGTCCGGATCCAGGTGCCACAGTTTATAGGTGACCATGTTGACTCCATGCACCTCTGACCATGGGGACTGACTAGCGCGGTACTCAATCTCTTTCCTGATAATGGGGCCATCTCCCAGGATAGAGTTAGTGTTGAGCTGGATGATGAGGTAAGTGGAGCCGGCACGCAGCAGCTGAGGCGGTGCGATGGGGGATGGAGGTACTGTCAGAAGAGAGGGAAAGCAGTGTTTTTCATTTTCCACTTCAGGCCCATGTTTTTTTGTGAGAAGCACTTAAACTAGAAAGACTGATGCAAAATTCAACAATTTAAACAAACATCAGGACAATAACTTTTCTGATCAGTATTATGTGAACAGATTTCTCAATATCTTAAAGCTTTATGAGTCTTAAATAGATCTGTAGGATGACAGGATATGAGCAGGTCAAATTGTGATTACACAACTAATTAGTCATACATATTGGCAAGGCCTTCACAGCCTTGAATAAACTTCAGAAAAGTAGTGACTGGAAAGAGCAGCTGTACATTAAATGCAAAGCATGTGACAACCCTTTAACTGTGATTAAGCACCGTTTATGTTTTTCTCTATCTGTCCACAGAGCTCCTCACTGTGATGAAACAGGAGACTCTGCATCACTGTCACTCAGGATTTCCAAAGCAGGAATTTATACCACAGCTCACCGGTCAAATGTCACTTACAGGCAGATCAATTACACTGTGTGAGTGAGGAATGGGAATAGAAAAAAAATGTCGACAAGGCATGAGAAAAGATCAGAGCGAGATTTGTTGCTGTGACTAATCATTCACTCCAGCAGAGGCTCCTCAGTCTTTTATGGCCCGCCTAAGTGTGTTCTTTACACATTACCAGAACCTCACGTCCTGGTTCCCTTAGCCTGAAGCAGTTTGTTTTGGGATCGGCTGCCTCTGAACTAAAGGGGCATCTTTAGGCTACAAGCAGTGGTGAGTGTGATTAAAGTTTAAACTATTCACTCATGTTTTCTACAGTTTTCTAAGTTTGAAACTAGTAAGTTGTTTTAGTTATTTTACCCTTGAATTTTATTATGAGAATATCTGAGAGATATTTTCTTTTGTTTCATAGCTTCTTACATATAACTCACTGGTATTGTTTAATTAAGGTCATATCTACCTTCAGAGTTTTGAATTTGGGTGTGCAAATGCAGCACATCTCCAACTGTAGAATAAATTAAATGCAAGAGATATTATAAAGTCAGAGAGAATGAATGAGAACAATGAATCTGTTTATTTTTAATTATGTGAACAGTAGCTGTCTGCCATGGGGCAATAAGAGAGTTTCTGTATGATTCCTCCACATTTTCAACATGACTAAAATGACTAGCCTAACTCATTAAAGGCTCTTAGCAGTGCAGAGGAGGAGAAGAGTATTTATTAAAATGGCAGATAAACTGACTTTCTAACTTTTTTTAAACATTTTTTTTTAGTCTGAAAAGTTAGGAATAGTAGCAACCATAAAGAGCACATCATGATTCATCTCAAGAGTGTAAGAGAGAGAAATGGATTGCAAGTCCGTTTTTTCTGTGGATTCTCCCCTGATTCAGTGGCAGCTGATGGTTGGGGGATTAAGTACAGTTCAGTGAAAAGTGATTCTTTATATAGCATCTATGGTATCAAAAGAGTAAAATGGACTCATGCATTCACATCAATGAAAGGGATTTAAATTGTGTGGCAGCAGAACGGATCTACAGACTTCTCAGTAGCAATGAGAGTCGGAACTGAGCTGGATGAGCTCTGCTTCAGCTAAATAGCAAAATAGCAAAAGTTGCAAGCTAAAATTTTCCATCATACTGTACTTGAGTGGTTCTAGTGAGATGCCTGAGATACATTTAGAATTAAAAAAAAAAAACAGGGTTCTCTGCCTGTATGGAACAGTGAGTGGCACAGCGCTCCTTATTCTGTTTTGTAGCTAAACACTGCTGGTCAGCTGGCTGAAAGAATGCTCCATTACTTTCCAATTGCAAGAAAGACAATGCAAATATTTCAGTTCACATATAACATCTAGTAGGAAAAGAAGGTGCCACTAACCATTGCCCTTTTTAAGGTAACGGTGTTTTTATAGTTGACAAGCTATAAAGAGCATGTTTTTAAAGCAGACAACTACAGGTTGTATCTGAGCAGAGAACCCAAGTTATTAACCGGCTGATATCAGCTTGCAACAGTGCCAATATTACTCTATAAAATGTAGAAAAGCAAAAATATTACTCTGCACAAAAGGCACCCAGTTTGCTCAGCTAAAAATAGCACTACATATATGGTAATGTGAAAATCTCAAAATAAAATAATAATTAAAATTATGTTATCATATGTGGAATTAGTTAATTTTATGGAAAAAAATGGTGAAAATAGTGTATTCTAAATAAAA
Organism: Anableps anableps; assembly: GCA_014839685.1. Lineage (NCBI taxonomy): Eukaryota > Metazoa > Chordata > Actinopteri > Cyprinodontiformes > Anablepidae > Anableps > Anableps anableps. The sequence continues at coordinate 23,036,825 of CM026072.1, read as the reverse complement.
AACCCTGCTATGAATTTTCACAATGTTTTAAATTATTTATAGTTTCATTTTATATTATTGTAACGCCAGGGACTTTTGAATGTCAGAGAAGCGCTAACCAATTATTTTATCAATCAAGAAATACACAATGACAACAACAGAGCAAATACCAACTTCTGTGATTCTTCTCCTGCATAATATAAGCTGCATTTTGACCAACCAAGAGGAGAGGAGGAGAAGATGTGATGTCCTTGTTTCCCCTTCTCATCTTCACTTAGCTGAGGGCTGGAGTCTGTTATGCCATCAAACCACTGCCATGTCATTACTATGCTGTCAGAGCCGTGTCAGGCTGTTGGGCTGTGGTGAGTAATGAGAGTGAGGTCACCATCTGTGCTTCATGATATGACAGGGTCTGCAGGAGTCCAAGTCAAGTGAGCAGCGTTTTGTCAGAGAGCTGAAGCGCTCAAGATGGCAGCGTGTTTGACAACTTTAGCTCATGAAGCACTCATGCCAAGAAACAGTTTTTTCCTCCATAATACAAATGGGATACAGTTCATGATTAAGTATTTTGGCACAAATAAATGAGCCATACATTTAGGCTGTATCTCACACTGCAATAAGTGACCAAGAACAGCAGCAAAAAAAAAAAATCCCTTTGAAATTTGATACTACCCAGAAGCAAAACAGTAAGAAAAGAAGATTTTTTTTTTTTTTTTTTTTTTTTTTTTTTTTACCTTTCACAACAAGTTCAGCAAAGTTGGACACCCCTGAGCCCCTGGAGGACTGAGTGACACAGCGGTACAGGTCTTGATCTGAGCGCTGAACACTATCTAGCTGGAAGGACACCACAAAGCGCCGATGACTCAAGTGCTTGACCGAGGCCGCTGTTAAAATGTCTCCATTGTGTCTCTGGAAAACAAGAGAGGACAGGGTCATAGAAAACAGGATGGGACATCATGTGTACCTCTCACTCACGAGCACAGTTATATGTCAGGTCATTCAGAAAGCGACCTACACTCATGCATCCACAATGCACAAATACACTGTACAGCTCTAGAAATATAGAATCGAAAAAAATGATTTATTGTCCCACAATAGGGAAATTTCTGTGCAACAGCAGAAAAGTGGCATTGGCAGGCAATAACAGAAAAACAGACTCACACAAAGAATATAAAAATATGTATAAAAACAAAATAAAGAATAACATGAATACTGTGCAGTTGTGAAAAATACTCCAGTCCAGAGGAATGTGCAACTGAGTTGGTTAATTAAAACGTACAAGATGTGCATGTCTCTGAGCATTAGAAATACAAGCTATTTACAGTTAATGACAATAGAAAAATGATAGAGTTGTACAGATACCAGCATGGATATAAACACTTATTGATTTTGTTGGGAGCAATGATGGTTATAGAGTCTAACAGTTGCTGGGAGGAAGGATCTCCTATAACACTCCTTTGTGCACCGAGAATGCAGTACTCTATATGGATTATATAAATAAATAAAGAACTTTAATAGCTCCTAAAAAACACTCAAAGAACAGATGTTGCATAACTTTGAACATTTTAAAAAAACATAATATGAAGGCACAAAGTTATGTGTGGGTATTATTATAATTCTTTAAACCATATGATGGTACATGATTTTCAGATCCTGTGTTAGTGCCTCTCAGTCTGTATTATAAATGATCAAATATCTCAGACTCAGTGCTCCATATTTGTACTAGATTTTCACTTACCAGGTAACACTCATCATGGGTATATGGTGACATTCAGTCATAAGATTGGCAGAATGCCCCTTTATGCCTTGGTGCTGCCTGTTTGACTTATTTACTAAAACTGCCCCAATCCATTACATCACTTTTAAACTACTCAAAAGCACTGAAATGTTAGTTTAGTGCATTTTTTCAATTTTATGCCCAAAGTGTAAGATGTAGGGATGGCAGGATGAAGGCATTTTAAAATGATCAGTCTCTAAGTTACCAACTGAACTCAACTTCCAATACTTTGTATTGTACTGGTATTTTACATCTGTCACAAAAAAATATTGTATTGGCTGCTGTATTTTTCTGTCTATCATGCAACCTATTCTGTATGCTGTGTCCACACAGCTGTCTGTGTTGTAATCTTATTTTATTTTTAATTTTACATTTAAAGCAAAGAGCTAAGCCTGCAAAGCTGGGAAAAAAACATTTTCTGTAAATGTCCACATGCAGTTAACTCAAATAACATTTAAATATGTTGCAGGGGTATCAATATTAAGGTAATATATTAAAACAGACAGTAAGCGTTCTAATATTAGGCCAGGACTTCAGCAAATTGCTCGGTATGAAAGCATTGTCCACATAAGCAAGAAATAAGTTCACTGAGAACTGCAGCTGTATATGTTGAGTCAGATATACAGGGTCTTAGAAACGCATGCATATCTTTTGAACTTCATCTCATTTTGTCACAATATGACCAAAAATTTTAATGTATCATATTTTCCAGGATATAACTCGCACTTTTTTTCATAGTTTGCATAGTCCTAAAACTTATAGACAGGAGCGACTTATATACATTTTTTTTCTCTCTTCATGACGCATTATTTTGACTGATGCGATAAAAATTAATTCATACTGATAGACATCAACCAAGGATTAAAAATTACCATCTGCAGCTGCGAGGAAAGCTCATCACGGACTGAAATGTAGATGGCCAGAGCAGGAGGAATGACTCCACAGTTGGGTACATAAAGAACGTGCTGCTGGTGTTTTGAAAATCTGTGCTACACCATCAGATTTTCCTACCGTAGCGCATCTAGATAGCTATGTCTGTCTGTTGGTACTACCTTTTAAAACTGCTGGAACCCCTGTGAGGCTTGTGAACGGTGCAGTTACGCCTCGACAGCCTGGTAGTTGCCAAGGAGATGAATATAAATGACTTTGCAGGGCCTTCTTGGTGTTACTGCTTCATGCAATGCAAACGCCTCTCTATTATCCCAGATTTACTGCATGTGTCGCCACTCCGGCATGCTGCGCACTTCGCTGATGGAGTGGAGTCGTTCCTGACCCCCCTGATTAAGAGCACGGACATCCGTGCATCAGAAACTGGCAGCAGACTTCCAAGCCAAAGTCAACATTTTCCATGAGTTTGTTGTAAAACAGCAACAATTTCTAAATAAATGTGACTTATATTCCAGTGCATCTTATATGTTTTTTTCCTTTTAATGTCACATTTTTTGACTAATGCGACTTGTGCTTATAGTCAGCAAAATGCAGTATATTGTTGGGATTTTATACAATAGACCAATGCAAAATAGGGCAAAAGTATAAAGTATAAAGTAGAAGAAGAATAGAAGAATTTCAAAAGTTCTTATAAATACAAATCTGAAAAGTGTGGCATGCATATGGTCTCAGCGCCCGCACGAGACATTTGTACAGCCACTTCTCACTGCAATTACAGGTGCAAGTTTTATATCTCTTCCAGCTTTGTATATTTAAATCTGAAATCTTTGACAATTCTTCTTTACAATTAGCTCAATCTCAGTCACCCCTTTTTTAATTTGGAACCATTTCATCGTAGCTCTGGCTGTATTGTTTGGATTTGTCCTGCTGAAAGGACCTCAGTCTGAAGTCTTTTCCCCAAGATCACCCTGTATTTAACTCCATCCATCTTTTCATACTGATCAGCTTTCTTGTCCCAGATGAAGAAAAGCATCCCCACAGCATAGTGGTGCCACCACCAAGTTTCAAAGCTGAGATGGTCTGTGTAGGGCAATGTTGCTGTGCTAGTTTTCCAGCACACACAGTGTTATAATTGTAGGTCAAAAAGTCTAATTTTAAAATTACCTGACCAGAGCACATTCTTCCAGATGTTTGTAGAAGGCCAGATGTGTGGAGTGCATGACTAATAGCTGCCCTCTCAACTGGTTCTCGAATATAAGCTGGTGATATCTGCAGCTCATCCAGAGTAACAATTTGCCCCCAGCCTGGTTCTCTAATTAATGTGCCCCTTGCCTGGCATGTCAGTTTAGGTGGTCAGCCATGACTTGGTAGGTTTGAAGTGCAGCATATTAGGACTGTCCTGCAGAAACTCTTCTTGGGACAAAAAAAAAAATCTGTCACTGTAAAGGAAAATAGAAACTAAATTGTCTTGATTGGGGTTAAATGGAACACAGTCACGATACTAACATAGGCCATGTGATAATAAAGGAACTACAAAGTGATTTTATTTTACTCTCCACTTATTGAGAATTCAAGCATTTGACTTGGATCAATATCACAGACAAAAACATCAGGACATTCCTAGTATCAGATATATAGCATCATTTCTTTTTTTCTTCTGAACAATCACATTTTTCCTTGACTTTTTCCTTTTATTCTGTTTTTCCATTCTATGTTCCTTAGTTATATTATCTTTTAATGAACAGTATTTGTTCTATACTCTTGAACACAACATCTGACCTACCACATCAAAAAAGAAGAGACAAATAGTAACCATTACTGCTTCTATGCCCTGTAATGGTTATTGCCCAGTGAGCTCCTGGGACTGAAAAGCAACAGTACACGCGTCATTGCTATATGGGTCAGTTCTTATTAGCACTGTGCTGTGTGATTAAATTGAAGAATTGTTCAATTATGTTGAGTTTAATTAAAAATGAAGGACCATCTAACTGATTTATTCTTGCATTGTGACAATCAAGCATGCTTTAATAATTACAAATGAAATCTTGTTAAAATGATACTGATTATGGAGGTAATGCATGTCATGAGTGATATTCCAAAATCTATCCCTTCCATAAATGTGGCCAACATTTTTTAGTGGAAACAATTTTCTATTTAGCAGATAGAATTGGTAGCCAGTTGGGCTTTAATGCATTAACGTTTGTTCAGTTTAGTAAAAAGGATAACAGATGAGTATCCAAATGTTTCACTGTAAAGCAAAATGTAAAAATGTGAATATGTAATTGAAATTTTTAAAAAAGGGAATCCAACGAAGCCTCACACACATACACACACATTGCTGGACATCCAAACAAATGCTGTGTGGTTCACCTTGCTGCTGCACTGCGAGCGCATTTCTCACATTGTTCCACACCATTAAAACGAGTAACATTTGTCAACCCCATGAAGTCTCAAAAACACACACAGGATCAGACATTTTTTTCTCATGTTTTCAGGCTATTTTCTTTGTGTGAAGTGGTGTATATAAATTGTGATACTTTTTGATCTGTGTGCTTCAGCACAATCCAAAGCAAGTCAGCATGTCAGGATCAGCAAGGAAACCTCTGGGTACCGCTGCACGTTCACAGCTTCCGCTCAAACCCTGAATTGACAGCCTGCAAAAAGCCACAAACCACTCAAACCTCTGACCAAAGCTTCACAAACAAACACATAAAAACTAAACCACTGATTAGGGTTAAACAGGCAACCAATCCTAAAGCCACTAAAAAAAATGAAAAAAGGGCTTAATCACATACTCTTAAATCATCTCTATATGGTTTGTAGTATCTTGGTAACATATTGTTTCCCTTTGACCTTTTCCACATTTCTATTACATTACAATCACAATTCTCACATTTTATTGAGAATGTTCATGTCACTGAATGGCACTAAATACTGCGTAATTTCTGTGAAATGTTCATTGAGGTTTGTGGTTTTAATCTGACAACTTGTGAAAAGGTTTTATGTGTATTACTTTTCTAAGGAATGCTATGTCTCCATTTTGCCAACTAGAATCTGAATTAAAGAGGAGAGGCAAGAAAAATCTGAATATATCAAACAAGCATGAGATCACTTCATGTTATCAAAACAATCTGGCTGTGGCTAATTGGCAAGGAAATGACAAAACGATCTGTTAATCTGGCAGGCGTGAGCAGCCAAGACTGATCTGCAGCTGTTACAGCATACACAATCAACACAGCAACATAAAAACATGGCTTTAGGTTTATATAAGAAATGGATTGAGAGAAGATGGTAAAGAGGACAGCTGGAGCTAGACGAGAGGCTAAGGGGGTAAAAAGCACCGTAGTGACCATGAGTACTCATTACAGCAGGCATCTGTATAGTTTTTGCCAGCTAATTACCCAAAGCATTTGTCTTTATTCTTGAGTTGCAAGAAAAAGGTGGTTGCTGAAAGAGGTGTGAGGGAGCACACTTCAATTACTTAAAACAAAAAACAAAATAGGAGGTACTTTTACGCAATGCAGCAGGTTTGCCTTGATCAGCCATGATGAACAGTAGCTGTTGTGGGTGAGATGATGTTGGGAGTAGCAATTAATATGAACCTTTGCTGTAACTTTACTGTAACAAGACATTAAAAATTTGAATCTTATTCCTTAATAGGACACAATAACAAGAAATATATGGAGCTCCTCCACCATCTCTGAACAAGTCAAAGAAGAAAAAAAGAACATTTAGAAAGCATTTTATCCTGATAAATGCAATGGGAAAAACGACAACAGAAAAAATCCTTTCTTGATAGGTTATGTGAGATGGCATTTTCTACTTACTACAGTAGCTCTAAGTAAAACTTTAAACCTAACTTATTGATTTTCTTCACTGAAGGGATCTGTGTGGGAACATTTACGCCCAAGAGCCTTAGCTTTTGTTTGAAGAGACAGTTCAAATCTTAGTTTGTAAAGTTGTTAAAAGAACAACAAAGAACAGAAAATCAAGAAAAAGATGTGAAATACACAGAAATAAACAGAATGAACTTAAAAAGATATAAAAACAACTGCCAAAAGATAAAAGATAACAACTGGCTCAAAGATTAGTTCTTGACATGTATGTAAAAGTCCTTTAATCCCTTTTGTACCATGCAGTTATATCATTTATGGTACACAAATAGAAACCTAAAAATCATTTTGTTTTCAGCCTCTTTTACTCTGAGAACTCTAAATAAAATCCAGTGGAACTAACGACCATCAGAAGTTGCATAATTTGTGTAAACCTGTGTGAGATTTCAGAGGTTGGTTAAAGGACACTAGTGAACAAACAGCATCATGAAGAACAAGGAACAAAGTGGATGTGCCATATATAAAGTTGCAGGGGGTTATTAAAACAGGGTTGAGTTTTAAACAATATTCCAAGCTTTGAACATTTCCCAAAGCCTCAGTAAAACAATTATCTGAATATGGGTATAACATGGCACAACTACAAACCTGAGCTGGCAGGTTAGACAAGGTAGTAGAGAAGCAGCCAAGAGGCCCGTGGTATCCATAGCTCAAGTGGGAGAATCTATCGACCGAACATCTGCTCGGTCAGGAGAGCTATTAGTCATGACCTCTACAAATCAGTTCTTCATGGAGGATTGGAAAGACAAAAGCAATGTTTGAAAGAAAGTCATAAGAAGTCCTGTTTGCCACAAGCTATAGAAGACATAGCTAACATGTGAAAGAAATATTTTTGCCTACATGCACTACATATCATTCTGTACACATCACTCCCACAGTAAGACATGGCTGTGGCAGCAGCAGGGTATGCTTTTTTTTTTTTTTTTTTAGCAGGGAAAGAGAAGTTTGTCAGTTTTGATGAGAAGATGGATGGGGTTAAAGACAAGGCAGCCCTGGAGGAAAACCTGTTAAAAGCTGCAAAAGACTTCAGACTGGGATTGTTATTTACTGATTTGTATTACTCAACAGATGTGTGTAGAAGCATCTATACCAGTGAGCCTAAACTTTTGTTTGGAGAGTTTAAATTTCAATTTAGAAACATCTTTAAGGAACAATGAGAAGCAGAGAAACAACTAAGAGATTTTAAATATACAATGATATATAAAATGACCTCTACGGGAGTCAAAAGCAACTGTCAAAACTTATTAATAAATTAGTTGTTGGTTTTGTTTTATGTGGGGAGCGAGCTGGGTCATTTACATAATGAGCTCACATGTCATTTGGTACCTTTGGAACGTTCATAGAGGTCCGAGCAATACTTCAGGAACCCAGAGATGCTTCCATGGCTGCAATTGCAACACAGAACTGCTATAGAATTGTAGTTTCTCACTGCTATACATTGATATTTTCATCCATCACATCAAGGCGCAATAAAGCCTTTGATTCACTGGGATTTCACTGGGATTTCTCTGGGATTCAGTCCATTACTTTGGGCTTTGTTTCATTTTTTACAGCTTATGTGTAGAGATTTTATTATGGCAGATCTCAACACTTTATTTATGGGTTATATGGAGGGCGAGGTCTAACAAAGCAGCTAGAAAGGGTTGATACAAACAGAAATCCATAAATTAAAGCGTAATAATGAGGAAGAACATCTCCAGCAGAAAAAACTCCTACTGTGAGGTGTGTATTAACAGAAGCTGTGAAAAAATCCAGCCCAAACTGTCAGCACTTTCTCTTGGTTTATATGTGTAAAAATGGTTTATAGTGGTCCCAAACCACCTTTTTATGTCCATTGCCTGAGGTATGTTTTCTGAACCTGTTGAAAGATTCTCTTTAATTAAACTGAAATCTGGTGATGAAGCGTTGCTGGTGCAGATCAAGTTAAAAATAATGAATGCTGTCACTTTGACCTTGTGAACAACAAACGCGGGATTCTGTGATTTTAGATGTGATTCTATTGAAATCTAGATGCAACTTGAATAAAAGACATCCACTTATTCATGCTTATTTTTCAGATATGTTGTGACTATGTTTTCTATTTGGTTGATATTTTACTCAGTTTGAATCAAACTAAGTACTTTGACCCTGAACAAAAGCATTTCTTTAGAGGTCTCCAAGCGACATGAATAAAATACACACCAAATAAGTTGTTTGATCATGAAGTGACAACACCTTGTCAGGATTATCAACATCTCTCTTACCAGTGACACTCTACGGTACAGTTGGGATCCCAAGACAAGAGATATGCAGACCCTCAATCAAGTTTCCTGTCTGTCTCCTCCCATTAAGACATGGCCAGAAATTATAAAGTTTACAGGTCAGATGCCTTCAGCACTTCAACTGACTTCTTTCAATGCTCAGGAGCAGCAGCTCCGCTCTGAGCTCCCCTAGATGACAGAGCTCTGGTTAGTTATCTCTAGCCCAATGGAGAGACATCATTTCAGTCACTTGTATTCAAGATCTCTGTCATGTACTATAAGTTTGAAGATGGACCAAAATGCAGACAGGAGCTCAGGATGACACTGGGTGCATATTTTAATGATAAAAAGAAAAAATTACAAAGCTCATGGCAGGCAGAGAAAATAGAAGTGGCAACAGGGAAAAACAGGGGAAAATAGACAGAGAAACCAGCTGAGAACATTATAAACCAGAAAGCTTAAATACACTGAGAGAGAGAATACAGTGGAAAGGGAACCAGAGGGACTAATCAGAGGCAGATAGAGGCAGTTGAGTACTAGATGAGGCAGACGGGAGATGAAGACCAGATCTAAGTTAATAAATAGAAAAATATCAAAACAGGAAACTCTGATCATGGGATCATGACAATCTTTTTTGGTCATACCGTCGATTAAAGCAAGCATTTGTATTGCTGCAGACAAGGCCCAATTCCATTTATCCTTGCACCACTTTATCACAATATCACTTATGAACAAGACATCAACATACTTGAACTCCTCTGCTTGACACTTAATTCACGCCCCTTGAGTGACCAGCATGTGGATGGTTACATGATGCCATTTGGAAGGTTTCAACCAAGATTCTTTCCTTGTGAAGGTAAGTCGCGCTTTTCTGGTTAAATTAGCCTTAGCTCACCCAAGGAACTGCAAGTAGGGTTAATATTGGATTATATTTGAAATAAGAAGTTTGTTATTTACTTGAGTTCCTTCATTTTATCAAGCAAAACAAGTTTTCTGTCTGACCACTCCAACAACTTCTTCCATGTGCTAACACATCCATGTATATATAAAGTAACAGCCCAGCTCCCAATTTTCTTTTTAGATCACCTTGAGCCATTTTCTTGGTTGGTTGTTTGTCTTCTGAACTTTACAGCCAAATGCAAAATATGAGATGATTATTTTCAACATTTTAGTGAGCTGATGAAGTGATGGCAAAGAACATTTTTTCCTCCATCGAACCTCATCTCCACCACCCTGTTAAACATAAATAATTCATCCAATGATGTTTAAGGACTATATAGGTCTATAACCATGCAGGTAGTCTTTGCTTTGGCACAAACAGAAAACAGAAAAACGAGTCCAACCATACCCGTTGTCAGTATAACCAGATGCTTTTAAGCATTGATGTTGTTAATATCAATAACTGAACAAACTCAAATCTAGCTCAGATACATGAGGTACTTCAGTTGGAAACTCCATGAAACTACTAACCTCCATTAGGAACTTCTCCGCTTCAGAGGCCCTCCCAGCCGCAACACACTGGAAAGTGGCATTTTGGCCAGCATTGACCTCCTCATCTCCCAGCCTGGAGAAGTGTGGGGCCTTATCTGAAGAGACGAAAAGAGAGGACCAGCTTAAATACTAAGTATTGTATGATCCACAAATCCACTCAACTGTTGTCAAGGCTTTTATAGGGAAGTGGAATTTACTAGGTGTAACAAACATTTACCAAAAAACATAGCCGGGGGGAGTGGGGGGGGGGATCATTTTCCTTATTTTTAAAAACATTACACAACATCTTTATTTTAAAAGTGAAAGAGAACAAGAAAAAATGCAATTCCTTGAGTTTTTCATTTTCAAAATAAAAAAAACTGTTCATACTATAATTTTTTTAGTAACATTCCCAACAAATAAAGTAAAATAAGAAACTTATGGAGCATAGTTTTTCTACCAGATCATTACAATACAGAGCAATATGGTGTGATATATAGATTCTATCAAGTGGCAAAAAAAAAAAAAAACAACAAAACGATTGGGTAGTTTCTTTAAAATCAAAGAGGATTTTCAATTGCTGATCAAAGGTTTAAGACCATCAGTAAGAAAAACGGAAGCAAAAGTGTCAACATAGGACTTAGTAATAGCACCACCATTCTATTTGATCACTTAAAAAATTTGCTTCAACATGTTTGATGTAAGGGTTTCCAGTAGGGTTCATAAGAGGGTATCTAAGTTCAGGAACTGACGTCTGTTTTTGTAAACCTCCCATCCCTTGTAATTCATTCACAATTTTTTTCTGTGAAGTTTAGATCAGGAGAACAAATAGATTGGTCCAAAAGAGGTGTGAACTACAGCTTTGAGCACAAAAGACTCAGAGGATGTCACTGCTGCAACAATGGCTCCCAGTCAAGATGGATGTCAATTGCAACATCTCCACATAGCCAGCTCCACATTTGATGCCTCTGCACAACCTGAACCTCCATTGTTCCACTGAAGTAAAAAGCTCCTTAGATCATGATGGAGCCTCCTTCACTCTGTTGTGTGAAAAATATCTCCAATGGGAGCTCCTTGTCATATCAGTAGCTTTTGAAGCCATCAAGACTGTCCAGATAAAACCTTTTCTTGTCAGAGAATAAAACTTTCTTCCATTTGTCAATGCTGCATGTTTGGTGCTTCCTTGCAAAGTCAAAAGAGGCTAGTTGAAAGTGCCATTGAAGGAGACATGGTCTTTGAATGCATGTTTTGGTTTTTGAAGCCCTCAAAGATGCTGTCTTATGGTTATCAGGCTACAGTCAGCCTCAGCAAGTATCTCAATCTGTGTTGAGGATCTGCCTGTGTCTTCATGGACAGCTCATCAGATCCTCTGGGTCAACACAGGTAACATTTTTTTGGAGTATACCATTTAACTTTTTTGTCTCAAGCCTCTCAGGATATTTTAAGAAATTTAAGACAATCATCTTCTTTCATCCAACCATGGCAAAAAAGGTGCATTGCAAGAGGCCCTGCATGTACATTTCAACAATCCTGCCACATTCAAACACAGAAAGTCTTTTTGCCTTTGTCATCAGAGGGTGAACATGAATGCCTGACAGAAAATGACTCCTGAAAGGTACAAGAAAACATGAGCAGTTCAGTGCTTGTAAGCTTTTGTTGTTGGTGTTTAGGGCTCTTCGTAGTCTGGCACCATTTTCTCTTCAGGGCTTTTTACAAATCCACACTCAATCCAGAACCCTAGGGTCAAATAACCAAATACTCCTTGCAAGAGCTAAATTAAAAAGTAGAGGTGATTATGCATTTGCAGTAGCTGCCCCTGTCCTCTCGAACAACCAGCCTCTCCACATTAGATTTGCTCAGAACATCAATCATTTTAATAAACCCTTAAAGACCCAATTCTACTCACTGGCTTTTAACCCTAATAAGTATTGACAACTTGATTCTGTTCTTTAACCTTTCTTATGTTTTTAATGTGTTTTATAATCTTTTAATACTTTCTAGTCTTCCTAGTTATAAAATGATATATAAATAAAATTGACACTGACATTAAGTTTTTAGTTGCTAAATGAATAGCCTGTTAAAATTTTCAATAATTTGCCTACTCTACTTGATTAGTTTGTTGCTCCTCTTTATTCTCTTTACATTTTAAAGCCCTACTTAAACCCGTTTATGATCCACCAGCACGAAATGTGAATATTGTTACTTATCCCTTGTTAAGATTCTGACCAGGAGTGTATTATTACTGAAAAAGAATCTGAAGCGAACATGTTTGAAAAGGAGCACAGAGTGTCCATTACTAAAATAACTTGCTAACAGACAGGATCAGTCTTTTGATGAGCATAATGTAGGTGTGAGTTTCCAAAGAAAAGCCACAGAGTGAGCATCAGCCTTCCACGGTTTGACTAATAATGTCCCAGTGTGCTGAGTGAAGCTGCCAATGAGTCAGCGTGTGGGAGTGGCCCTCTCACCCAACTTTCCGATTAACAATTAAAGAGTGAGAAGCAACCCCCTGCTGTGCCAAAGTGCTGGGTAAATGCCGGCCACGCTGCCAGCCATCCCTGAGAAAACTGTGTAGGACATCCCGACGTGCCACTCTCGATGACTGACAGGAGGCGACGAGAGAGCAACTGTGAAGCAGAAGCATCAGGGAGAAGCAAATGTTTGGATCTCGCTCATCTCCTGCTCGGATTTGCACAAAAATGTGTTTCTATCTTGCAGAGATGTAGATGACAATTTCTTGATCTTGTTTTTGTACAGTAAGTTTGGGAAAGTGCTTGTATTTGTACCCCACATGTGGCCACCATGTTTCCTTTGAGTAACTACAACCCCACTCCCTGAATGCTTCATTATTTATGCCTGAGAGTCAAACAGACAGCAAACAAACAGGGAAATAAGCGCGAATGGAAAGGAATACACCCTGCAGTTGGCTGGAGCCACACTGTTGTACGGCTAAATGTGTCAGATCTTATCCTCAGGACTCTTTAGCATTATAAATATTTCATTGAACTGCAACACTAGTTTCAGAGTCAAAGACTGCGACTCAGGAGGATACAACTGAAATGTCAGCCGTGCTTTAAGCAGAATTCTTAACATGGACATTATTTTTTTCATAGGTTTATTCTATTTTTGACCATTTAACACTTTCTGCTGCCTTCTGCCTCGTCCTTCCCACACTCACACTCCACACTGCCAAGTGATGTCGGCTGGCCGAGTGCCACATCATAAGGCGCGCTCAGGTCTTGATGAGAGTCTTAATTATTTAATGGCCACAGTGGGAGCAGTCAGCGGATGCCATCTGTTGTGTCTGGGAGTAGCAGGGTGGCCTGCTGGGTGGTAAGAATACAGTAGGGGTGCGACCCAATCTCACAGCTGGTGTTGGCTTCATAAAAACACTGATCTGTAACACAAAAAGCCTAAAATGTCCAAATTCATCAGAATCAAAACATTCCTCCTGTGATAACAGTGAGGGCATAAACATATTAACAGGGACTGATCCCCATCTATCAGGCGTGTGTCTGGGAAGTGTTAAACGCCCCAACAAGACGCCTCATGCTGAAGTGTGTGCCAGAGAGTGGATCTGTCTAGGTAAGTTCAGGTGTCTTAGTCACTCTGTTCTGCAGGAGGTCCTTAGGGGCTGAGAAGACGCCGAACTGCTACACTCCCCTTCCACAACTGACACAAACAACCCTTTGCTGCAGGCAGCTACTAACAGAGAAAAACCCTGGACTGAGGGCCTTCTCACAGAGCGTTAGACTGCCCAGGAGCTGCATGGCACTTTCAGCCAAGAGCCCTCAGTAAGTACTTTAAAGATTACAATCATTAGGTAGAGGAAAGTGTTGGCATTTCATTTATTCAGTATTTTCAAAACCATTCATGCATACTATGTGTTTTATCTTTGTGACATCTATGGAAATATACTAGCACATAGTATTACCTTTAAACAGATTAGAAGTAACATTAATGACATAAAAAAATAAGCCCATTCATAAAATAAAACTGTAAAATAACACTTATTTTCAGGTTTACAACCTGGAACTGTGTTAGAGAAAAACAAAAAAAAATCCTTTTGATTTGTTGATGGATTATGTCTAGTGTGGATATCTATTTTTCATATCCAGAACTGAATTCTTTTTAGTTAATTCAAATATTTCACTGTGTACATTTCCACCTGTACATAATCAATATTTTAAAAATCCCAAATGTCATTTTTAGGGTAAATTGGAACAATTTTCTTTTTCAGTTAGGCTTAGCTCCAGATATCCACAAGTACAGCTTTCCTTCTTGACAATAAACATTCCAGATATCTGAAATAAAATTGTCACTAGATATTTACAGTGTGGTTCTTACAAGTTATGATTTTATTTACAGAAGAAATACACCAAGAAATTGGCAGGAAGAATGTTCTTACTGGTATTTGGAGATGAAAGTCCAACACACTTGACTGAGAAAAGTAAACAAATTTATCCCTTGAGGAGCAGTATTTCAAATATTGAAAGTCCTAATTAAGGACATGGAAAAATGCATTGTTGGTATTTTTAATGAACTTGTTGGATATCTAGTTTGAAGAGCCAGTTAGAGCATTAACTTCCAAGACGTATGCAGATGATGTTGTCTTGTATACTACTGCAAAGGATAAGAAAGAAGCTGCCCAAAAATTGACAGTGGTGATGTGTAATGTTAATTACTGGATCCAGAGACCTCATTTACATCCTAATTTATCCAAAACTGTAGGTATGTATTTGTCCAAAAAGGCATACTGACAGTAATTCCAGTATCATAATCCAAGATAAAAATTAAAAAAAATATATAATTAGTACAACAGTTCAAGTATTTAGGGGTCATCTTGGATTCACAATTTTGTTTAAACAACAAGTGAAACAGACTGTAAAAATAATGGAACTTAATACGTCTAATTTTCGATTCATTAGAAATATTTTAACCTTAGAAAGTGGCAAGTTTTACTTTGATGCCATGATCACACCTCATATGACATATTCTATTACAAGTTGGTCATCCGCTTAAAAAACAATGTTAAAAACAGTTGAAATAGTTTATAAACAAGCATTAAAGGTGTTGGATAAAAAAACCAAATTGTAACATCATTGCCAGATACTCCAAAAAACATCAACGACTAAGTTGGGACAATATTGTAGAACATCATGATTCTGTCTTGGTTTATAACATATCTTATGGCTGTGCGCCACCTCCACTACAGCCATTCATTCAAAAGAATAGCAGTGAGTGATTGTTCAATAGCACTTAGGAAAACTGCGGTGGATCAAGCTTCTTTCTCCTATTGGGCATCTAATACTTGGAATACAATTCTGAGCAACATAAGGGACCTTTCACTTCTCATTTCATTTAAAAAACATCTTAAAAATTGGCTCTTGGAAAGCCAAAAATGTTATAACTGATTATATGTAAATTTGTAAGGATTTTATAGTCATTTTATGCGTTTCTTATTTAGTAGCATTATATTGTGGTTTTCATCCTTGTTTTTTTATTATGTTTTAACATCAACCTGTCAATGGGACTAGAGATGGAAATTAGCTGATTGGCTACAATCTCATGTATTTACATGAAAATATTCATTAATATGTATTGTCCCACTTTTAGAAATAAACTTGAACTTGAACAATATATGATAAACCTCTTTGCCATAAAAGGTTATTCAGCTGTTACTCTTCTTTTAGTTCTATTTGTGTTTTGAGCCGCTTTGAAATATATTTTCTCACATTTCTACATTAAAGTCACTTAATGCTACTATTATGCAGCACCTTGTGTAGCTGTTGTGTGAAGCGGTACTTACAGCAGGGGTAGTTAAGCACCATGATGTCATCTATGGCAATGTAACCTCGCCGCTCCCTGGAAACCGTTGCCTCAATCAGCACCTGTGAAAGCAAGCATGAACGTATGATAACTAGTTTTGAATGAGTATACACTTGTCAGTAACTTTGTGCTCTCACAGATGAAGTGCAGGAGTGATTTTCAACACTGAAGGCTGTGTGCGCTTTGTTGATCTTGTTCCCCCATCGGTGACAGACACATTAATTAGAAACAAGCCCATTTCACATCTACTGACCCAAAACAAAAGCGTAGACAATGAGAAAAATAAGACATATACAGAAGGCTCAACACAGAGATGGATAGGTTTTGTCTCTCTCCGCAGGGCCATGGGAAATAATTGCTTTATCACGAACCACACAATGTGGTGCCTGAGTCATGAGCCCCATCGTAGATTCAGGACACGAGCTGCTATGAAGCCATAACAGCAGATAATACAGCTTTCACAAGGCCACGATACTCAAGGGAGGACAAACCTCCTATGGAACAATAAGCTAGATGAGCACTGGGCTCTCATGAAACCTAATCAATATCAAATCACCATCCTCAGTAATAGTGGGAGAGTTATGAGACGCAGGGGTGATGTTTGTTTTCGCAGCACCAAGGACAGTCTTCCATCCATGTGTTTGATCATGGACCAGCTTTGAGTTATTGTTTCTCATAATCTCAGGAGCAAACGGTTACCACATGCTTCTCATCGCCACATCTTGGTTTTTACCTCTAGTCCTAAATACACTCACACACACACACACACACACACACACACACACACACACACACCAAAACTAGATCATGTCTTGTAAACTATTAGTGTTTGCACTGGTGGATTGGTGTAGAGTAGATCTGTCATACAAGATTTGAGAGATTATTGCTTTATGACTGATGTTTCTTTTTAGTATATACAATTAGAAAATCTGAAAATAAATAGAAATTAGTCCCTGAATATGGACACAGTCAAATTCGATCAACACAAAGTAATCTTTCATTGGGAAGTAGAAGGAAAGTGATAAAAGGTTTTCAAATTCTTTCACAAACAAAAATCTGAAAAGTGCAGCAGCCAGCAAACATTATTTATCCAGACTTTCAGAGTCAATTATATACCACACAGGTGGATTTACGTTTTTTATTTGGCTTCTCAAGACAATTGTTAACTGGGGGGTATCAGAGTAAAGAGGCTGAAAACATCTATACACCTTTTTCAAAATCACTGACCCTCTTCCTTGTACTTAATTACTGTGTGGTACTTTTTGTTGGTCACCAATTCTCAAAGTTCCTCTCCATTTTTCTTGTGAACATTACTTACTCAACTTTCCAGTTTTTAGTCCTTGAAGTTCATTTTCAAATATAACAAAATAAAGTACAACGTGAATTTATGGCAGCTATTTCTACAGTGGGCAGGTTTTAAATATAAACCCTGGAAAAAACTAACAACAATGAAACAATGGAGTGAAGGACACATTTACAATATAGAATCAAATCTGAAAATGCAAACATTTTTCCATACTCTTGTTTTCTTTTTCCATAATTACATAGACCTGAAAGACAATGAAGTCAAATTCCAGACTTTTCAAGATAGCGTTTCAGTCCTGCCCAATAGAACACACTGTTTTTCTATTTGTGGGCATGGCAGAATTTTAAAAAAATGGGGGAGAATAATACTTATACAAGACACTTTAATAGATTTCATACACAAAGAGAATTTATAATATGCACAACTTTATCAAAACCTAAAATAACATGCAACTATAAACAGTATTAGATGTTCTGTTTGTCCTGCTCTGAATTATACAAACTCCTTTCTGTTCATATTTGTTTCTTTCTTGGCCTTTATCTCATTTTGTGTTTCTTGGTAGAAAGATTTTAAACATTAAATCCTAAATGTCCAAAGTATTTGCCCCAAGACATGCTAGGAGACAGCCATTAATTCTCTGTTTTTACCAGTATGATGCCAGTATTTCTGTGACAATAACACAATCTCGTTATGATCTGTTCTTCCCCTAAAAATTGATGGACTGCAGGTGAAAAATTGTCTTCACCACTCCAATCCTCACTGGAGGGCCACGGCAACAACTTCTAGACCTCTGGCCTGCTGTCCAACCATCTCCAGTCAGTGGTACAGACTTAGTCTACCTTGCTGGATGAAACAGATTATTCTGACAACAAACCTGGTTGTATATGACCCCAGAAGAACCTTTCACTGAAAAATCCTGGGGGGATGTGAGGAGATTGGGGTCAGCCAAAAAACCATCTGGGCAGAAACGGGATGTGCAGGGCTAACGGAGGAAAAGGAGAGGTGAAAGGGAACACAGAAGGAAAGGTCCTGACAGGTGGGTCTCCTGCGGTTGGATTGAGACCCTGCCTTGCCCTGGCTACTCTTCTCAGAGAGGAAAAACTGAGGCTAATCTTCTTCTGCCAGAGTCAATTTTTCTGTTTGTTCCTGAGCACAGGCGGGAAGCTGAGCTGGAAGCAGCTGCCCCCGCTTTTAAAAAGAGCGATTTCAACATTTCCTGCTTTTTCATTGCCACTTCCACTCTTTTCTACCCCTCTTAGGCTGTCGATTCTCTAAAAAGCCTGTGGCGCATCAGCTTCTTACTTCAAGATTAATTTCTTGCATTGTCAAGCTTTTTTTTATTTTGTAGCCCATTTTTCCCCCTTCCTCATCTTTCTCTGTTTAACAGACCTCTGCATCAACGACAACAACAACAAAAAAAGTAGAAGTAATGATTAAAACCCAGCTTACCTCAGTGTGTTAACCTAAATTAGCTGGGTAAACATGCATGGCCATGCTATTAGGCCAACATCAAAATTAGCCAGAAACACTGATTAGGCTTAATGGTATACAAGCAAGAAAAAAAAGAACATCTTTTAGACTCTAATTGAAGCCGTTATTACTCTGCTGAGCTAAAGCGCTGAGCAGATTGATTACTGGTTAATTCCTAATTTTTTTAGCCATTAGGAAAGGAACTTATTAAGAGGGAGACATTTAGAGCATTTGTTTCAATAAAAAAACTTCAGTTTTTTATTGAAATCCACTTTCCCAATAAGACTTTGCATATTCTAACAAGCTGTTACTTTTCTTCCACAAGAAGTGAAAGCCTGGAAACCATCCTCTGGAGATAAAGAAACAACAAAAGCGGGGCATCAAGTGATTTACAGCAGATATAAAATGCACATTACCAGAACATATTACATTACCCCGCTATATTGTTCTTTAGAGACAGTGGTAATGTCTACAGATAAAGAAAAGATTTATTTTGCCCTGTAAGTCAGTTTCTACCTTTCTCCATTAGACACGCAAGGCATTCATTCACTTTTTGATTCAGTCACAGATTAGGTTTTAAAAAATCCTTAAAAGTTCACAGAGAAATGCTCCTGTGCCAAGGTAAATCTGCTCAGGTGGAAATGCCAAAGAATAATAGCTATGTGTGAGAAAACAGTGCAAGTGTTGGAAATCTCAATGTGATCTTTCTTGATACGCATGGGCTCAGTATGGAGGGCTCTAAGCAGGCTACCGTGAAGGAAAAGAAACACAGATGGACTCTGATAACACCAAGGCATAAAGGTTTCTAAAATATAGGAGTCTTTATCCACCTTCTGTCTGATAGGTTGTTTGTTTTCTAAAGAAATGAATCTGTAAACAAAATAATGCCTTGAGGAGTTGAGACATAATGTTTATATAAAGGGTGCCAATCGAAATATATATATTTTCACCTGTATTGTAAATAGTATGCTGTGTAATTCAACTGAAGAAAAATCTGTTCTGGGAAAAATACAGAAAAAAAACATAACACTTTGCTGAAGCAACTCTTATTTCAGTTTAAGCTTAGTCTTCACTAGTAGGAATCTATCAGCATGCTACATATTGACTTGACAATATTTCCCCACTTTGCCTTGCAGAAGTTCTCCAGATCTATCAGACTGTGAGGAAATCTTATCCAATAGCCTCTTCAGCAGACCCCAGAGGGTTTTCTATCAGATTTAGTTCAGGACTCTGACACGGCCATTCCAAAACTTTTCTTTTTCTTCTGATGAGGCCATTTTTTCCTTGATTTGGGTGTACAGTAAGTTCTCCAGCCTGTAGCAGGTACAAAATAAGCTGGTGTTTTGTACTGCTCATTATTTTATCCACCTAGACAAAAAACAGTTCTACTCAAAGAAAAACTATCTTTTACCATTATCCTCACCACAATGTTTCACAGTCAGTATTCTTTTCTTCTGGTGTGGTGCAGTGTTGTTTTTTGTGTCAAACATACCTTTAGGAATTTTGTTCCAAAAGTTTAAGTCTGATTTCATCACCTTTAGTAAATTCTCTTACAAGGTCTTAAGAGATTTTAGCCATGCCTGGATGTTTTCTTTGGAAGAAAGGAATTCTGTTCTGGGACCTTACTCCAAACATATGGTGAATACATGAGTCATATGAGGATTGAAACCAGTATTAAGTGGAAAAGCCTGTAACTATCTGAGCTCCTGTTGGACTCTTGGCACCCTCCCTAGACAGTTCCCATTTCGTATTTTCTTTAGTGTAGGAGAAAAAAAAAAAAAAAAAAAAAATCAGCATTTGTAAAGTCACTGTTGTCCCATATTTTCTCCAATTACTGATAACTCCATTCCTTCTAGGAAAGCTGAGCTTTATTTCAAATTAATCAGATTTACTGTAGGTAACATCTTACTATATGTATCTACTATTAAGTAGTAGTATTATCTTAAGGGTGTACATACTTATATAACTAGGACGTTTAACTTTTTTATTTTATACATATGACCCCCAATATATATTTATTTCAGTTAAGTTTTAAAATGTATATGTCTCTTTATAGATGGAAAAAGTTTCTGAATGATTTATATTGGTTTTGGCGTTTCAGTGTGTTGATTTTTTTAGACACACTGTAAACCTATCTCTGTACTTATTTCAAGTCTGGCTTCAGAGATTATTTCATATTTTGGGGAGAACAAGAAAGTGAAAATAAAAAGCCCATCTGTCAGAGCAGTTTGAGAGAAATTGGGCTGAAATTTACAAAAGTCATTGTTCCTTGTGAAATGGTATTTTTGTGGTCAGGTGAAGCTGATGTGGTTCTGAGCAAGTGAAGCACCAGTGAATGTCTTCTACTCTTTTCATCTTTTTGGACTCTTTTGTTAGAGTCTGTATCCTTGCTGAAGCTTTGGCAGAAGGGAAACCGTGAATATGGGTTTGAAGCTACAGGCCCTACAATCACACGCAACTGTGAAACCGCAAACAACAAAAGTAAGGGAAAAAAAATCATCATTTTGTCACAATGGATTGCTTTGAGGAAGATTCTTGAGTTCAGCCTTCATTGTTTGTGCTTTTTTTTTTTTTTTTTTTTTTTTTTTTTTTTTTTTAAAAAAACACACACCTCCTGTTATTGCAATGTGGCCTGCTCCAGCTGGACAATGATCTCTGGCTGTGACAAATCAAAAAACTGCAGAAGACTAGCTTGAAAAGCACCATAAAGAGCCTAAGGAGTTAAATCTGGCTTCTAAACTTTACATATTACAATTTTACTGACAATTTAAAAGCTTTGCTTGATGATAAGCCGTGGCTGGGGGTGAAACAAAACATCCAGTTAATGTGAACAGGGCGACAAAAAGATTTTTAGCAATCTTTTTGGATAAAATAAAATCGTCCCTTTTTTGTTTGGGTATTCTCTGTTAATCTATACTCCATAAAGCATGAGCACTGGTTACTCCAACACTTTTTTTTTGTATCTCACTAAAAGGACCTTGACCTGTAAGAACATAGCGACAGGAAAAAAAATCTTAACACCTTGTTCTGCCTTGATACTGGTAACCAGCCTCGGCCAGCTTTGTCGCCAACTGGACCTAAAAAAATATGCGCTCCAAGATGATGATTTCATGACAAGCACAAAGAAGATAACTTGACTTACAGCAACAGTTACCATGAACAGTAAGGTGAAACTGAAAGCAATAATAAATAAAACAGAGAGTAAGAAAATGTGAGAACAGGTTTTTGGAAGTCAGAAGAGACGAAAAGCTGAGAAGTTTCTGACATTTGAAATAAGAGATGAATAAGTAAAAGGAAAAGTGCGAGTCAGAGAAGAGGTGAGGGAGGAGCGTCTCTGGCTCGAGTCGGCCGTCTAGGAGGGCTGGATAACATCTTTAATATTTGATAACAGGTTCTCCAGGTATTGCAAACACTTCTACCAATAAGACGCAGTGAGAAATACAGCAGTGTACACGGATCTCACAGGACATCTTCTGTCGAGGCTCTTCAAGGTGATCTCACATTCCAACCTGAAAATCCACTGAATTTCCTGGTGTCAGTGATGAGTGATGTATGTGAATCTAGTATAATAATGTGTGCTTAATTAAGCCTATTATTTAAAAAGAAATGAACATTTGAAATTCTGCATGGATATCTAGTGAAAAATCTGCAAAGTCCTGCGTAAGTGATAACATCTCAAAGCACCCATGGTGAAAGTAATCAAGTATATAATTTTTCAAATCAGCAGGTAGGTGAATAAATCAGATTTGGATGATATTTTTGTTTTATTTTCAACATCTAATCCTCTTAGTTGTGGTGATTATGAGAACATTTTGCAGACTCTTTAATTACATTTCACAATGACATTTTCAAGACTTAAACAGCAACTGTGTACACCATAAACAGTATTTCATTACACCCAAAATTTTAAAACAACCCTCTATGAGCATTATTTCCATCTGTATCTCTGCAATGCAACAGGCTACACTGACATTTTGCAACCATGTGCTGCAGGCAAGGAACTGTGCTGTAATACATGAGACTAATAAGGAGGCAAAAAACTTTGAGTAAAAGACCATTTTTGTTAAGTGGTGTTTGTTCTCCTGGATTTATTTTACTCCAGTGGAAATAAAAAGTGCGCCCTCTATGTTTGATCTAAACATTGCAGCTCTGTCTGTGTGTTTAGGGCCGTTGTCCTGCTGGATGATGAACCTTCACCCCAGCCTCAAGTCGTTTGCGGCCTCTAACAGCCTTTTCTTTCAGGATTGTCCTGTTTTTAGCTCCATCCATCTTTCCTTCAGCCTATGACCATCTTTTTTTGAGCCATCAAAAAGGTGTGTGCAATATTCAAAAAAGTGCAGAGTTTTTCTGCGTAAAATCACCCAAACAAAGGTGTCTCGCAGAGCGTCACCCTTTACATTAACAATGTTATGGGACTATTCCTGAATGCCCCTAGCTACTGATGCAAGTTCTGCCAGGGATTCTAGGCAGTTAGTATATAATGAAATGTGTGGTTGTTATGAGATTTGGCCCCACTGCAGAATGTTCTAGGATGGAGAACACATAATAATAATAATAATGTGGCAAGCACAGATGTCTCCAACGCTAATGTCAGCATCCATAGTCCACATTTTTAAAGAAGTACTTTTTCTAAGAAGTTACATGAATGATCAGTGGTTCCTGAAACACTTGAAAGCTGAATAATTATAATAGCACTTTGCACCAATCTGATGGTTGAATAACCTAAATTACATATTAAAAACAATAAATATTTGTTGTTGAGCTCATATGTCTATGTATTCAATAATTTAGCAGCAAAAAGGGTTTTGGAAATTAAAATCTTTGGTGATATATGGTTTTCAATTAAAATATGATCAATTTTGATGAATTCATTACAAACCCTGCAATTAACTCAATTAAAAATGTTAATATAAATATTAGGAAAATAAAGAGCCAATTTTTATGGTAAATTGACCCCAAAGGGCTTTAGACTACATTTAGTGATTAACCCATTCATGCACACACATGCTGAGAATAGTGAGCTACTACACTGTAACCAAAGCTGCCCTGGGACAGAAGCGAGGCTACCATGCACCGACACTACCAGGCCCTCTGACCACCACCAGCAGGTAAGACAGGTGAAGTGTCTTGCCTAAGGACACAATAACTAAGACAGATGGAGCGAGCATTCAAACAGGCAACCCACCGGTTACAGGACCAACTCCTACCACCACTGCCACCTTGTTAATTACCTGCATCATGTCAAACACAAAGTTTTTTCCAGAGAAACTGTGTTTATTGTCTTAATTATTTGTTAATCATTACTTCACTATGATCTTTCTACCAATGACATAATATGGGATTAAAGTCTCTATTGTGCTGCAAATGACTGTGATTTTCAGTGCTGTGCATGTTTTGGTGGGATTGTGGGTGAGGGGTTAAAACAAATTAAATTCATTTCCATTATTTTTAACAGGGAAATGTGTTGTCATATACAAATTTTCAAGATACAAACAGGCTGTTGAAACAGATTACATTTGTATTCAGAGGTTCCACTGTGTTGATACGGTAGCTTTATTTGCCATGAAGATCTTCTATGTTGTCAACATTTGACGTTTTTAATTAAGCACCCAGTCCACTGGATGTAAGTATTCTTTTTATGTTGGACTATCACATAAAATCTGAATAAAACACATTGAAGGTTGTAACATGACATAATGTGCAAAAGATTAAGGTGTATGCTGGAAGAAATAAATCAATCAGCATCTGAAGTTACAATTCCTTTGAAGGAATTGTGGTGAAGCTTTGAAGCACAGCGGGCTTTAAGATGTCTGTTGTTCTTTTTATGTTTCAACTCTGTTTCGTTTGCCGGTTAACACAAGGGGACGGCCAGCGCTAAAGAAAACATCCAGCCTTTAACATCCCCATTCTCTTTCATCTGTTTTGTCTGTGTAAAGGAGAGCAGTGGTGTGTTGCAAGATGAGACTCACTGTCATTCCACAGTGATGAGGTCTTTTGACTGCTGAGGGATTAGCAATGTAAGCCATGGCATACGTGCCTTTGCGGGGGCAGATTGTTTTGCTCCCTTTGTACTCAAAAGCAGTATGAGGTCAACCAAGTGAATGTGACACGTAAGAGAGGAAGTGGTGGGGGGGGGAGTCAAATGTACAGCTTTAATTCCTCTCAAGTCACATTAGGATACATTTGCTCTAATGTTGCCAATCCTTGGTAATAAAATCCACAATATTAGCAAATTTAATCCTATCAATTTGAGCAGTATGTTTTTCCTCAACATGAGATAAAAGCCAGGCTATTAGTCTTTTAGGCTGCTCTCATAAAAGGCTGTATAGTCAATACTAATTTATTGGTTAGTCTTCTTCTCCTGTTCAGTTTGTTCTCCTCCTCCTCATGAGCCATTTTAACCATCTTTCTACTTTGTGCTGCCTCTCACTGGAAGTCACAGCATCATTCTGACTCACCTACAGTACCATGTAAAACTTAATTCCTCTTGAAGTATTTTCATGTTTACAAATCACAAATTCCACTGCATTTTATAAGAGTTTTATGTGATAAACCAGAATTGCATTGATGAGATGTTTTATCGTAGTATTACTGTGAAGCTGAAAGGAAATGACAAGGCTTTCAAACATTTCTATAAATAAAAATCTGAAAAGTTTGGCAAGCATTTGTATGCAGCCTCACTTACTCTGAGACCCCTAATTAAACATCAGGGAAATAAAGTCCTTAAAGAAGTCACCTAAGAGTTCACCTGTGTGCAATTAACATAGTATAAGTACAGCTGTTTAGTGAAGGCCTGAGGACATGACTGAGTATATTTGTAAGGAGAAAGCATTATGAGGACAAATAAACAGTTTGCCACAAGCTATACTGGGACATGTTGTGACATGACAAAATGTGAAAAGTTCAAGGCCTATGAATATTATTGGAAACCACCCTTACTATTTACTGTGATACTTTCAAGTACACAAATCCACAGACAAAATGAAAAGAAAGGACAAGGAAAACAAGCCATTTTCAAACACAGGAACTCTGGAGAAGAAAAAAAATGCAGCTTAAGAAGTACTTTTGTTGCCTTTATAACATATCTGCTTCAATGTTAAGATAGAGAGAAGTAGTGGGTAATGAGAATCAGTGAGTCTCCTTCTGGAGAGATCACACAAAGCAGAGAACCACTCTCGGGAGAGAAGCAACCATTTTCAGGTCTTATTGTTGAGTGTTCAGCATAAATGTAACTCATGTTTAATATATCTATTAAGGGAACTGTAAAAGTAATGGTTTGCACTAAAAATACCAAAAGAAAAAGAATCCAACAGAGAGCATCTAATCATCTGTTTTAACATTATACTTGATCTTCTTTCACAACAGCTTTAGCTTCTAATTATATTTAGGATAATTTGATGGACAATTTCCAGTAACAAACTTTATAAAACAATGCAGTAAATAAACACATTCCAAACCCTTTAATAAGCACTTTGACTGCTTCCAAAAGGCATTTTTTTTAGGTTAGTCTACGTTACCAATATTAGGGTATTCAAGGTTGCTTATAAGCAGGTTTGGTTTCATGTCACAGAAATTTCCAGTTTTCTCTGGCTATATAGAGCATAGAGTAGCACAGCGTTGACCCTCCCCTTACTTGATACTGCATACTGCTGGTCAGTTGCCTGAAATAAGATAAGCTTCTTTACACAAAAAAAAAATTAAATGTTTGGGGTTACTATGATTACAAAAAGAAAACATAGACAACACCATTTTAAAACTACAGTTCCCAAGCTACAAGTTCAGTCTGAAAAACAGCTATATGTGGGCTGGCTCTTGAGAAAGATAAGTTAACAAAAATATATATTTTTCTGCAAAACTAGCCCATTTCATGGAAACTATTATTAATTTAATGAGTGTTAATGCTATATTTTCACTTACATCTATGTGTCAAAATAATACATAAATGGTTATTTTATATGGCATGAGTTCGTATAGTTGTTGCTTTTCTGACTTAAATAAAAGTTATAAGTTAGTGGTACATTTCTGTTTTATTTTTATTTTTATTTTATTTTTTTTTTTTTTGTATAAATACCATCATTTCACCAGTCTTTGCGTAGTTTCACTCTCAAAGTTTGCTTTTTTTTTTCAGCTTGCCATTATGTATTAATTTTAGAGGACATTTTAAAAACTACAAATTATAGGAATAGGAATAGTAGGAAAATTAGGTGAAAAACAAAGTTGGGGAAAATAAATTATTAACACCAAAAAAAGGTGATTGCATCAATTAACTTTTTTTTTCTTTTCAAATAATCTATTCCTGATATCTAAAATTTTGCAGTTCAAACCAGCTCTATCTCCAGCAACTACAACTGTAAAATGCAGCCAAAATACTTCAGTATTAATGATATATTAGTCATATGTATATATATATATATATATATATATATATATATATATATATATATATATATATATACATATACATATATATATATATATATATATATATATATATACATATATATATATATATATATATATATATACATATATACATATATATATATATATATATATATATATATATATATATATATATATAATAACTTCGCATGTCAGAGTGGCCAAACCAGTTTCCAGCAACATTACGTAGCCAATACTTACAGAATAATGTTTCAGTAAGATTTTTCTGGCTGAATTTTACAATTTCTCAAAGCTCCATTAGATGCCATGGTTAAATAAAAGATAAGAAGAAGTAGACCTGTTTGGTTGGAAAAGCTTGAAAAGGTTCAGGGTGTTAAACACAAAGGGTAATGTTACATCATAGTATCTGTTTACAGTACAGTTAACATGCCCCTACATGTTTATCTCTTCCAACAACCTTACATCATTCTTCATTGGCTGTTCATTAGAAGTGTGAACTTTTTAACTTGTTTGCTTTATATTTTTTTTCTTTTTCTTCTTTGGAGAAAAGCTTTCACCATGTTTTCAGTGAGGAATTCTGACTTGTGGTTAAAGTTTTCTTGTATGCTTCATCAATATGCTGTGAGAACAAGCTATGATTATTTCAATTTCCTTCAGCCCATGTACTATTTTAACCAAAGAATGTCACAAACAATCTATCAGGGGCCTGTCGAAATTGATTTATTTCCAGCGTGTCATGCCCTTCTCCTTATTCCCACATTTTTTTTCAGCAACTAATATGGACAGATTAAAAAATAACTTTTACTGCTTGTTTTTACAAAACTATTTGTACCATAATTCACCACTGCAATCAATACTTTTTTACAAATTCCTTTTGTCAAGAGAAGAACACTTGGTTTTTCCATCTAACACTTAACAAGACGAGGCCATTCAGATATCATTCCTCTTTGCACTGTCTCTGTAGATTGCCCACCCTTCTAAGTCCTCTCTTATACTCTCTTATCTTCAGTTTATACCAATGGTCTTTGAAATAGCAACAAGCCCAACAGCATAACAGATCTTCGACCATACTTAACAGTGGGCATAATGTGTTTAGCTTCACAACAAGCTCTTCTGGAGTATTTGTTGCCAAAAAGCTAAATCTTAGTCTTATCTGTCTGTTTAAATTTGCGACTGCACAGAAAATACTTCTTTCTGGCATGTAGTTAGTCTCTAAAGATTCTTATGACGACAGCATGCTGATCTTTGCTGCAGTTTTCTAACTGAGCTTTGAAGGTTTTCTTTTAACCTCTCTTACCATTCTCCTTACTGTGGGTGGTAGCAAGATAAATGGTGTTTTTAATACAGCCTTATTTTTCACAGTTGCAGTTGTTTTAAGCTTTGTAATCATTGTTTTTTAAATAAACTTTTGGAATGGAGAAGTGTGGGAGAGTAGCACTTTTCTTGTATCAATTTCTTGACTTTCTCAAACATCTGCCTGCCACAGTCGAGTCTTGCACCTTTTTGAAAACTGGTTTAAAAAAAACTCTGTTTATATCCAAAGGAAACATGTACTAATGGCTTGCTAATTAACAGTTCCTGTACATTCTGAACTAAAAATGTTGAATTCTTCACTGACATATATTGTTGATATATAACACACTGAAAGTCTCCCCAATGTTCAGACCAGACACATATGAAGTACATATCGCAGTCTAAGCCAATCAGTGAAAGTAAAGGGCTGGACCCCACCTCTGATTGGCTGTGGTGCAGCTATCTATCTACGTATACGTCTGTATCCTGCTGTCAGAGGTGAGCAGCCTACTAGGCTAGACTAGTTAGGTAAATAGAGCAGAGGAAATGTGGGTGAGGAGACAAACTACAGAAAAGTTAAGGTGTGAACTGTCCGAAAAATCATTCCCGATGCTCTGAGATAGAGTTATCAACATCCCAGGTTATGTCAAGCTGTAGTTTGAAAACGGTATCAGATAACGAGCCACATATGATTGACTCCGAGCCAGAGCCACTGGAATTAAATTACACGGGGGAAG
The DNA here is from genome assembly GCA_014839685.1 of Anableps anableps. NCBI lineage: Eukaryota > Metazoa > Chordata > Actinopteri > Cyprinodontiformes > Anablepidae > Anableps > Anableps anableps. The sequence goes on along the minus strand of CM026072.1, from coordinate 23,007,543 downwards.
TGTTTATGTTTCAAAGACAGCGGCTTGACCAGGAAAGTTCAGCCGGTGTCTTACTACGTTACAATTAAGTCGAAAGTATAATGTACCATATTTACTGTAACGAGAGTCGTGCTGAGGTAGTTATTAATTTCCCCTGCATCGGGAGCGCGGATTGTGCAGGAGCGCAGTTCCGGTGGCCTGCGCCTCCAACCAAGCAGACACAAAAGTACTGATGTTTTAACCACCAAACCAAGAACGCTTGCCTAATAAGAGGACAACCACGTCTCTGTAAACTCGATTTATAAAAATTTACACTCAGTATACGTTGTTCATAACAAGTAGATGGTTTGGCTCCTATTGGTTCTGATTGTTTCATATTGCCAAATGTTATCTGCTAAAAAAAAAAAAAAAAACACTAAAACATTTTTATTACTAGATAGACCAATGAATGAATCATATTAAACACAAAATTCAGTAAAAAAAAAAAAAAAAAAAAAAAAAATTGAACAAACTTACTCCCAAAATTATTGATACTTCTGGCAGATCTAAAGTCATTGATCAAGAAGTAGGTGGGAAATGAGACAAGTCCTGTGTGTTCCTGACGCAAGGAAACAAATTCTGTCGGGGAAAACTACCTTGGCACGACACTGCCAATAGTGCATTTGCAACTGGTTCTAAGACATTTTGAATTTAAACATTGAAAAAGCACAATGCATCTATAAAACATATTACGTGGTAATAAACAGATCATAAGTAGAGACTGATATGATAATATAGTTTAATGCTCCAAAAGAAAAACTTTAGAATTTTACTTTAGAATTTTTGATAAGAAAAATGACTTGAATGTAATGAAATGTTTCGTTTGAGATGTTCATAAGATGTTTGGCCCTTTAAACATCTTCTATAATAATGCGATGTAGTCAAAAAAATTTGGGTGCACCTAATTTTTGTGCTGGTGTACCTAAGAAAGAAAACTTACTGCACCAGTGCAAAAAGATAGTCTAGAGCCTTGTAAAAGCTGGATTTTTCTACATTTTTCACTGTGCGTTTATGGTGCAACAACAAAATATGAATTTACTCAAGCTGCTTTTACACATCTTTATCACATGTGCCAGTAAGTGTGGAGAGTGCTGTATGCAACTTACCATTGTCATCAAAACTTCTTACTTATAATTAGACATTGGTGAGATGTTTTAACTATAATGATACAATAGAGTCCATGAAATCTTTCTCACCTTTAAGACTAAGACATCCTTAAGGAAGGGTCATGTCCTGTGCAGTTTACTGCACTTAACTTAAGATTGGTTGATGCTAGCTGAAAAGCCTCCAAATACTCCTAGCCCCAGGTTTATACAGTGCAAAGGGCTATTATTTACATCGTGAAGGTCACAACATGCAAGGCCAAATAGAATTTAATTAAGTCAGGGGGATTGACAGTTCTTGATAAAATGCACGGTACTCAACCTAATAGCTTTCTGACAGCTTAGCAGAGTTTGCAGAAAGAAGAAATTGGATTAATAAAGGGATAACCCTTACACTCACCTACCCAAGCTATCCACAGCCACATTAGACACCCACAGAGCATGGCAGTCTGATTCTGAGAGCAGAACGCGATGACATACCATGCAGAGGGTTAGATGTGGCTGGGCGCAATCTCTACCAGAGATTCCCATGTCACATCTGGTTAGGGGCCTCAACTGTTAACAATGATTGCATTCGCAGGGGAATCAGTGCTAATTGAATTGCAAATGCAAGTAATTACCACAAGATTCACCTTGAGGCTAAAATAAGAAGTGATCAACAGAGCCTTAGTATGTTATAATTTTCAGCTCTACATCATGCTGGTCACGGGGTCTGCATATCTTCAGCCGATGACATGTAGTGAGAATCTGATCAGTGTTTGCTGAGAGAGGCATCAAGTGCTTCATCAATGAAATAACTACACACTTCATACCTGGTATTCACTCGGCCAGAAGGTGCTGACTGCCAGCTCAACCTGGTGCCACTGTTTGCCGTGTGGCCCTGAGGTGTTCCACACCGGACTCCCAAGTGGACCGCCGTTCACTCGCACGTACACTCGGAGGGCCCCAGGACTGTGGCCGTCGCGGCTGTACAGGAAGTAGCTGAACTGGACGCAATGTGTGTCGTTTTCACTCAGCGTCTGCAGCAGCAGCTGAGCACGATGACCCGCAGCATGCTGAGAAGAGTTCACCAACATGTAGGATCCTAAAAAAAAAAAAAAAAAAAAAAAGACCAGGACACTCACATGAATCACAAGAATGTGTCAACACATCACTTTGGGTGTCAAAGTGATGCATCATATCATGAACACAATGGGAATTATTGCTTAAAAGTGTTAGACTTTTTTCATAGGTACAGTGTCTTGCAGAAGTATACAGACACTTTAAACTTTTATACGTTTTGTGATTTTACAACCACAAACATATAGATTTTCTTGGAATTTCAGGTGATTGACCAGCACAAAGTAGTTCATTCCTACAAAGTAAAAAGAACATAATATTTGACTTTCACATTTTTTACAAATAAAAATCTGTATAGAGTGCATTTGTATTTAGCCCTCCTAATACTTTTTTCACCACCCTTTGCTGTATTTACAGCTGCAAGTCTTTTGTGTGGTGTCCGTACCAGCTTTGCCAATCCTGAGGCTGAAATTTTTGTCCATTGTTCTTTGCAAAATAACTCAAGCTCAGTCATACTGAAGGGAGAGCATCAGTGTACAATTGGATTCAGGTCTGTATTCTGACCAGCCCATTCTGTCACACGACTATGCATTTATTTATACCCTTCTATTCAAGCTGTTGCTGAATGTTTTGGGTTGTAGTCAAATTGGAAAGTGAGCTTCAGCCCCTGTTGTAAGTCTTTTGCAGTCTCTCACAAAGTTTCTTCCAAAATTATATATTTAGTCTCTTTTTCTCATCAACTCCAGCTTTCCTCAGGTTTCCTGTAACTGCTGAAAACAATAATACCCACAGTATGATGCTGTCACCACCATGTTTTACCAAGGGAATGGTCTTTTATGAGCAATATGTTTTGCGTATTGGTTAAAAAGTTATATTTTTGTTTCATTTGTCAGGGCTTGTGCTAAACTTTACACAGGACTTCTGGCTTTCTTTCAACAATAGCTCTCTACTTGACTCGATTCCATAAAGGCCCAATTATTAGAGTGCACAATCAATAGTTGTCATCTCAACAGATTCTTCCAGTAGAGCTTTGGATCCCTGCAGCTCCACCAGAGTTACCACGAGCCTTTTGGCTGCTGCCTTGATTGTTTGTTAAGGTTACTGTTGTGCCATACTGTTTGCATTTTCAAATGATAGACTGAACAGTGCTCTGTGAGATGTTCAAAGATTGAGATATTAAACCTACTTTAACCTTCTCCAGAGCTTTATTCTTCAAGACCTGTCAGGTGTGTTCCTTTGGTTTTCATGACACTAACTAACCTCTGAGGCCTTAACAGAACAGCAGTAATTATCCTGATTTTAAAATACTCTCTAAAGGATTCTATTTACTAATTAAGGAACCTCTAAAGGCAGTTGGTAACACTTGATTTTATTTAGGGATATCAAAATACGGGGTGGGGAGGGGGGATTTAAAAGTCATGTATCCTTTTAAAATACATTAAAGCTAGTAGTTTTGAAAAGCAGCAAATTCAAGTTTTGGCCCAGTAAAATAGATCATCTTTGTCACAAATAATTGTATTTTCTGAGCATAAACTACCCTTCAAATTGAAAAAAAAAAAAATGAAATATTCCCCAAGCTGCTTCAGTGGAACATGACTTGGAAAAAGTTAAAAAGTCAATGAAATGCCTTTCGTGTTGAATTATTTTAAAACGAAAAAAGAAGGTAATCAAAAAGGCTCGAGTTATCTCTCATGAGTCTCCTACAAGCAGAAAAAAAAAACTTCTGTACAGATGGTATGTTTGTCTGTGGGGTTTTACAACTGTACCTTAAAAATCTGATGTGCATTTTATTAATATGAAATAACTAGAACAGTTTGACTATCAAGCTTTATTATGTGAATATTTTTGTTCCAAAGATTTGCTCAGCTATTCTTCAACTTACACATTACCGAAAGTGGTTTGCAAATGAACCACCCTGGAGTTTTTTCCTTCTGCAAACCAAAGCAAATATGTCACAAATGAGCAAATTTGTTTTTAACAAATTTAAGCAGTAAATCAGTAAGAAGAAAAATTGAAACTATCATCTGACAACTCATTTCTGTGTGGGTGGTTGACAAAAAGGAAAATGAATGTGGGCAGCGGAACAAGGGGACAAAAATCCACTCTGACTAAGGCGCTAGCTCTTGAAAACAGACTTTGTGTGAAAGATGCGGAAAAAGTGACAGACTGAGCAGGGAGAAAGAAGTGATGGTTGGGTTTACCTTTGCAAGGTGATGCTGAGGTAGGAGACAAGACACCCCCCAACCCCACTCTAATCAGGACAACATAACCCTATTGCCCTTTGCCAAGCATCTGTCCTGCCTCGAGTCTGTGCCCACTAATGTGATTAGCACGACAATGCTTGGAGACCTTCCTGTGTACTCACATAATCAAGTCTGTTGTCTTTCTACTCCAAGGTCTTTCTGTTCTTAGTCAGAAATGAGCCTGGGAGAAGCAGACAGTCACAGCATCGGCGCCAGGTGTCCTAAAGACATTTATTCTCCACTTAGATGTAACAGCATGTGAATGGTGACATATCAAACATGCTTTTTCTTTTTTGCAGCCCACACGGTCTGCACAGATAAATTGGGAAGCTTTCCAGATGAAAGAGCTCTCACTAAACTTCTAAATGTGTTCACACACTGTGTGAAATATTTTAACAGAAGTACAGTGAGTAATGAGTGCAGAACTGTCCAGTACTAACAAGAAATCTGATACAGCATGACCCAGCTACCCAAAGAACACCAATTACCTATTTAAGCACAAAAAGACATTCTGTGTGATTTGCAGCTTCATTTTTTCCACGAAGAGGTTCAGATTTTTAAACCTTTGACCCCAGACTGTAACAAAAGATTAACTAAAAAGCATCAAAAGGAGTCTTAGAAAGGGTCAAAGCTTAAGGTGTGACATTTGCTTGACCTGTGTACTTCTTAATTTATTCTCCCTAATTTGATTGTTCAGAACCTGTCTCCTCTGTTGCCTACTTGAGTTCTTGAAGGGGGTCACAAAAAGGGCTGAATGTCATGATCTTTAGGTGTTTGTGTTTTGGTTATCTCTTGTGCTTCTGTTTGGGTCATTTGAGTGTTACTAGTATCTCTCCATATTAATTCCTTAATTTTGTACTGTTTGTTAGTTCTTTCTTGTCTCCTGTTCTGCATATTTTGGTTTAGACTCTTGCTCCTGAGCTTTTGCTTCTTTCCTAGATGCTCTGCATTCTTTGATTGTACTCACCTGGTTTGCATACCTCTATTACATCTCTACAGTATTTAAGCTCTTTGGTTTCACTCATGCTAGATTGAATCTAGCAGTGAGTGAATGAAAGACAAATCTAGTAGATTCTTCTGTTAATTGTTGCTGTGACCCTGATTCCCGTGTGTTTCCCCTCGTGTTCTGTAAGTCCATCAGTTTATCAGAAAATCTCCATTACAATCTCTGTTATGCACCTGCTTTTGTCTTGTTGCCTTCAAACATGACACTGAAGTGCTTGAAGATACTTTAAGCATTTCTTTTGTATTTAAGTGTCATGAAATGATCATCTGCGATGAACCATCATCATGTAAGAACACATGAATCAGACATTCAGTTGTCTTTCAACATAAATAAAACTAAGTCATGTTTTAACAAGGTATTGTCGATTACTGATGTTAAGATATACTAAGGTAAAAAAAAAGATCTAAAAATGCTAATTCAGTCTTATGGTTTAAAACACTTTTAATGTAATGCCAGAGAAAGTCTCAGAATGACCAGTTGTAACTTTCACAATCACTTCCATTTCTTATGCCGCTCTGGGCAACTGCCCATATGGCCCAAATCAAAATCTACCACTGGCTATAGGCAATGAACAACCAATATTTCAAACTGCAGTCATTGTTGCAATATCAATGTGTGAAAACTTAATAGGGTATTATATTTTAAGTGCCACACATGCATACTGGAAGCCAGTAATATCCTTCAGCTGTTGGATAGTCTTTCACTTCCCTTTAGTGCCCACCCTTGATGTATATTTTTTGTTGTTCAGGTGCAGAAGTTCACGAACACTATGATGAAGAAAAAGAAAGAAAAGAGTCATAATCATACTTAATAGCATCATCATAATATTCATCAATAGTGTTGTCCTCCTTCGTTTTCCTGACATCATGCAGCCCAACTGTTTATTTGATTGATTGATTTTTTATTAAAGTCTACTTATTAAGAGAACAAATATATGTTACAAATAACATTGTAGCTTTATTATTAATCTATATTATTTCAGGAGCAATATTAATAATGGTTGTTTTTCTCTTTGAAATGAAACCGCTCAAGGTATACCTATCTAATACTGTATCAAAATTTGTGTAAATACTATAATGCTGTGAAATTGAGGTAAACTGTTAACCCAAGGTTATTATGCTGTGGGAATATTATACCAGCCATTGATACCTTCAACAAGGTATGAATATGAGAATGCTTGATGTAGGTAAATAGATTTCAACAAACCAAAAACTGTGAAAAGTTAAATGGAACTACTTTACATTTTTGGAGTGGTAATTCTAATTTAACCTAGGAATCACAGTGGATCTCGCAACAAAGAGTAAGGTCAGACCAAAGGTTGGACTAGACTTTTTCATTGTCTGTCATTTTGACTGACTGTGGCAAAAAAAATCCCATCATAATCTGTTTTCTCCTGTCAATTTTAAAATTATCATAATAACATATACAACTGCAGTTAAATTTCATTCGGCTTAATTAACATTCAACAACCTGAACAGAGAATCGACATCATGCAATCACACATAAAGCAGATGAAAATATGTAAGCTCTCCGCAGTGACAAAAACCACTGACTGTGTCCCAATATCTACATGTAAACAATAAAATAAATGATTGCACTTAAATTATGAACAATTCAGGTGCTGTGGCCTGAATGCACAGTCTCACAAATTTCCTGCATGGATCTAAATTGCACATCCGGTTGTGCATAATTAAATATCTCAAGGTTTTAATGTCGAAGCTGTCTGGAAGCTGAACCCGTGGTCTGCTGCAACTCTGGAGACAGGAATTACAAGCGCCAGAGCTTCCTGTCCATAACTCTTTAACGCACTGTCAGCTCCCAGACAGCGAGATGCATTGAATCCAGGTCAGAGATGATACTCAGATGGGAATTTTTTGTATTGACTGATTTAACCTCTGTATGGAGGACTGAAACTGACATAATTAAAAATAAAAGCACAAATATAAATATTTTATTTTTATTTTTCCTTACCTCCTTTGCATGAGGCAGAAATGCATACAGCGATACACACATACATACAGATATATATACACACATACATACAGATATATATATACACAGATATATATATATATATATATATATATATATATATATATATATATATATATATATATATATATATATATATATATATATATATCTTGATGAAAACGCATGTATAAAGAAAAGGAAAAACAAAATATATACATTTCTTGATGAAAATGCATGTGTAAGGAAACAAAAAAAGAAAAAATATATATTTCTGCGTTTACTTTTAATTATGTCAGTTTTGGTCCTCCATACCTCTGCAATGCACTCAGTGTGTAAAGTTGAAAATTTCTGTGAATCTGTACCAAGTGGGCTGGTGTGTGAAGTGTAATGTGTCATAATGACAGATATGGTTGTAGCCAATCAGAGTGAAGTCAACTAGGTAGAGCCACATATCATTACCGTACCCAACCTTTTTACTGAGGAGGAAAATCTGGCCTGCCAAAACAACCCCCTACAAAAAGGTAACGTTATTTTTATTTTATTTTTTTTTTTTATGAAATTCTTTGAAGAATTGACATATGCAGCAATCTCAACTACATGAAGTAGTTTATACAGTAATGTCACCGCCCCTTTAAAAAAAAGTAAAAGTTGTTCATAAACCACAAGAGTTAATAATTGATTTAATTAAAGAGTTGCTAATAGTAGTTATTAATCACTATTCACATCAGCATTGCCTTTTCTCAGACAATGCTGATCATTTCTCAGTTAATTTTAGTCCATATAATTTTTGAGTGATAAAACAGTTAGCCATTTTGCTGACATCCATTGTGTTAATATGGGTTAATATGCATTGTTAATATGCATTGTATGAACAACCTGAATGGTTGTCACTATGTCTTCTACTGGAGTATAAAACCCAGGTCCAATCAAATTTTTTTGTGTGTTTGTTTTTGACTAGTTGGTCTCATCATCTCTGAGACCTTATTTCTAAATATGCTGTTTCCTATCAGCCAAGACTGCAGGTTAAGTCAAGCACTTTTACCTTACAGCTGATTAGCAAATCGTTGTGGAAGCCACTGCAGCTGCTTTCATGTTATCACAGTAACTATTTACGTCTTTATAATGAATATTATAAATTACCATCAGTTAACCAAAGCTGGGAAAAATTTAGCAAACATGGGAGACTTTAAAGATTATTGTATAACAATTAATAATAGCACTATGCATTTATGCTGCTGCAGTAACTGTAATTGGTTTGTCTAGACTAAGGAACCTTCAGTCAGTTTACACTTTTGCTATATGGCCTGTTGGAAAATAAAAAATAATGGTTACTTGTACAACCAAATATAAAGGCATCTTGAGAATAGTGTCAATGCAGATTGTTTTGCTTACTGAATGAGAGTGTTACTGAAATGTCAAGGATATTCAGTACATGGAATTGATTTTAATAACTTTAATGTACTTAAGGTGTGTAGTCTACACCTCTGCATTGTGGGAATAGGCTAGAACTGTATTAATATGCTGTACCAGCAGATATTCTATCTTTCTCGGATCAATATAAACAACATTAGCAATAAAATGAAGCAACATTTTTAAAAATGACATTAAAAAAAAAAAACAACAATGGCATGATTTTTTTCTGTTTTCTTTTTTTTTGGCTTATTGTAGATTGCTTTGTTAACTGTTCTTTTTTGTTGTTTCTTTTTAAAATGCTGGAATCAATGGGAAACACATCATACTTCATTTCTTGTCTGTGTTTGTATTTTCTCTTACATTGCTTCCTGGTGCACCTTAAAGCCATGTACAAAATGGACTATTCACTTCTCTTTCAATGTTTTAACATACAACTTTCTATTCCTATTCAGTGTCAATTAAAAGTAATCACCCCCTCGGATGTTTTACCCTTTTTATTGCTTTTAAAAATCAGTCACGATCAACAATTTGGCGTTTTTGACAAAAAAAGAACCAAAAGCCCCAACAAAATTTATTTCTACAAATACATAAAAATACTTAACATGACATAAGTAATTGCATAAATATTTATTCCCTTTAAAGTGACTAACCTAATTCAACAGAGGTCCAGCCAGTTGGTGCTAGTAGTCTCACAATGAGTGGAATGGAAATCACCTGAGTGCAGTGACTGTGTCTCAAGTGATTGTAGTGTAAAGACACCTGTGTCTGGAAGGTTAATTGACTGGTTAATCAGTATTCCTGGCTACCATTACAGCATGAAAACAAAAAAACAAAAAAAACACTCCATGCAAATCAGAGAAAAGATTATTGAAAAGCATAAGTCAGGGGATGGATTCCAACCAGACCTCAATCCGACAGAGAATTTGTGGCAGGACTTGAAAGTTGTTGTTTACAGCTGATCCCCATGAAACCTGACAGAGTTTGGACAGTTTTGCAAGGAAGAATGGAGTAAAACTACAGCATCCAGATGTTCAAGCCTGACTGAGACCTATCCACACAGACTCTGTGCTGTGATCGCAGCCAAAAGTGCATCTACTAAATACTGACTTCAAAGAGGTGAATAGTTATGCAATCATTAACTTTATATTACATATTTCATTTATTTGTCACAATTTTGTAGAAATCAGTTTTCACTTTGACATTGATTTTTTTTGTCATAACGATAAAATATATTGATCATGATTGATTCATAAAGGCAATAAAAAGGGTAAAACATCCAAGGGGGTAAGTATTTTTTTTATAGGCACTGTATATACACTGCCTTGCAAAAGTGATAGACCAACACAATGTAGTGCATAATTTATCATTTTTAAAACTGGAGGGTTTTTTTTACAAATAAAAATCTGCAAAGTGTAGTACGTATATTATGCTTTCCTCTGATACTGAAAATTCCAGTAGATTTTTTTTGTGTGAACAGACACCCACCTTTATGCAATTTAAACTCAGTATAAGTACAGCTGTTCCATGAAGGCCTCAGAGGTTAGTTGGAGAACATCAGTGAACAAATAGTGTCATAAAAGACCAAGAAACATGATAGACAGGTCAGGAATAAGATTGTGGGGAAGCTTAGACTAGAATTAGAGCACAAATCAATATTCCAAGTTTTAAGCACTATTTAATTTATCATATACCAATATAAAGACTGGAGCATGTGGTAACTGGAGGAACTGTAGAGATTCACATTTTAGGTGGGAGAAATTTTCAACAAGCCAACCATGAAATGGATGCTCTCCAAAGATCTGACAGTTTCATTTGGATTTTGCTACTACCCATAGGTGACACAGTGTGGAAAAATGTTCTTTGGTCAGATGAGATCAAATGCAAAACTTTATGTGAGGAAGAAAGCAAACACTGCACATAACCCTGAAACCACTATACCTATGGTGAAACATGATGGTGACAGCATCATGAAGTGGAGATGCTTTTTCTTCAGGAGGACCAGGGAAGCTGGTCAGAGTCACTGGAAGAAAACCTGTTTGAGACTTGCAGCAGAACACCCAACCCTAAACATACCATTGAGCTACAATTAAATTCCCGTCTTTATTTCACTCTCAGATGTGGAAATCTTATAAAGACATACCCCAAAAGATTGTAATTACAGAAAAAGATAGTTCTATAAAGTGACACAAGGGGGGCTGAATGCACTTACATGTCCCACTTGCATTTCTATTACTTTCATTCGACTTGACCAGTGGTCTCAAACCGCATCCCTCAAGGGCCAGAGTCCTGCAACTTTTAGATTTGTCCCTTGTTCTACACGCTTGAATTAAATGGGGAGACTACCTCAGTAGCATGCAGTCAAGCTCCACATATGAGTGACAGCATTTTGCCGTTTGCGGATGTTGGAACACTGAGCTACTAGTTGTTTGGCAGTTAGTGTTGAATGAGGATGTCGACGTAACCATTCCTCCCGCATTCTTTGCATGTAACCCCTCTGACTAGGGTTACTTGAGTAGTAGCATTCCAACAGATCCAAGTTTTCACCTCTCGCCCAGCTCCGCTAATGAGTTCATATTGGAGCTAGGTGTGCTGAAGCAGAGAGACATCTAAAAGTTGCAGGACTCTGGCCCTCGAGGAATGCATTTTGAGACAACTGGACTTGATGATTCTGCACTTTTCTGTGTTGGTCTATCAGATAAAATCCTAATAAAGTTGTTTGAAATTTGTGTTTGTATTGTAACAAAATGTGAAAAAGTTCAAGGGAGTTAAGTATTTTTGCAAGGCTACATTTAAGTTAATTTCTTCTACATTTTCTGACATTTGTCATTACCTTCTTACCAACAATATTCACAATCAAACAGTAGGTGATTATACAACAGAAAAGAAATCTTTATCCAACAAATACAATTTTATTCTAAGCATGTTTGTTGGGAGAAAGAGGGCCTTTATACACATTAACATGCTAATTTCAGGCCCACACATTTCTGCTGGTGGTGATGTGAAGAAAGGCCTTTAAGCACAGGTACATTGTTTATATTCTGCTCGACTTTCTCTAAGGTGCCTATAGAACTGCAACATAATTGCAGAGCCCTGTGAAAGGGCACTTATGACAAGAGATGAGGGGAAAAAATCATTCAGCTTCTTGTCACTAACGGACACCTTGGGATAAACAGAAAGTGCTGATAAAATGGAAAAATAAAGAGCAACTTTTTAGGGTCAGGGGATCACTTATGAAGAGGTCCACCATGGGAAGAGTGTTTTTTACAGATAAATGACTAAATATTAACCTGAGGGTCAGTTAATTTAGTTTTACGTTGAATTTGGGAAACTCATTAACAACTCCATAAAAAATGTGGAGATAAAGGACTTTTATTTTTAAAGAAAGACAGTGTGTATTAGGAATTCCTTGATTGCATATTCATATTGCAACCTTCATTGTCTTCGACCTAATGAGCAATGCGTTGTTGTCTTTAGCAGGAGAGCTTTGACACCCTTTTCTTCTATAATCACAATTAATTTCCTCTGTTTCAGTTAAGTGTGTGATATATTTGGTTTTGTTATTTTGCACCAAGTGTGTCGGGTTTTTGTGTGTGATGTATACAGCAGTGTCAGTGACAAAATGATAGCAATTAGGACACTGGTTGTCAGCTTGATTTTATGATTTTTTTTTTTGTTATTTTTCATAGAAAATCACTTGGATGTACTTGCAACACATGAAAGTCTGAAGTTAATGCAGCTAAGATCTTTGGTGGTGAAGTTCTGCCCAGTGCACAGCAGGGTTACCTCTCTGTGGATGGAAAACAAGTCCAAAAGGGACTAAGTTAAACTCAAGCTAAGGTACTAGTAGACCACTAGAGCTGCGGGTTGTGAGAAGGGAGCTGTAAAACTGAAGAAAGAGCCAAAAATGCATCTAACTGGTCCCAACTGAACAGGTGGGACATGGTAAGGCAAGTTTTACCATAAATCAACTCTTGCAGGAGAAAGCTAAGGATAATGTTTGGGTTTTCCTCAAGCGGACTTAGGAATGTTATCAGATATCAATGCAATGTTGTCTGGAAGATGGGAACAGTAGAGTACCAGGGTTGGGACTTTTCACTTTTTTCCTCCTTTTTTCTATCTACAACTCCATGCTCTCTACTTATCTCCTTCTCCAAGCAGGTGAGATCCACTCCAGGTCTGCTTAGTCCACACCCATGTGCATGGCTTCCTACTCAGTACTGCTCTGCACACCTGCAGCTGATTACCTTAAAGATTTTTAAGATGGGCTCAGACCAGCATTCAGTACCAGTCTGTTGACCTACCCTACCTACCTTGGTGACTTTTGGCTCCTGTTTACTTGTGTAAAATCTTCTTGAGTAGATTTCCTTGAGTTTTTTTTTCATGTTGATACTTCTTCCCTGTGTTTTCCTCTGTGCAGATTGCTGCACAGATTCTTTGTGAAACTTCTCCAAGTTCACTCCATCTTCAAGCTTCTCTCCTATGAAAGTCCTGCCTGCTCTCCATAAATGCACAAACCATACTCGGACTCACCTGCTCTGTCGCTTCCTCCTTTGTGGATCTTTTCTGTCCTCTTGCTCCTTGGTTTGCCTCCTCAGTACTTGGACTCTCTTTGACCTAACCCCTTCGAGCTTTTCTTTCTATACTACCGATCAAAGCTTTGGGGTCACTTTGAAATTTCCTTATTTTTTAATAAAAAGCACATTTTTCTTCAATTAAAATAACATCAAATTGTTTAAAAATACAGTCTAGACATAGACATTGTTAATGTGGTAGATGACTGTTAAAAGCAGGAGATATTGGAAAATCTACACAAGTTTACAGAGTCCCATTTTCAGCAACCATCAATCCTTTGTTCCAATGGCATATTCTGTTAGCCAGTCCAAGTTTATTAGGTTAAAATGCTAATTGATCATTTGAAAATACTTGAGCAATCATGTTAGCACAGCTGAAAACTGTTGTACTAAATAAGAGAAGCAATAAAATTGGTCTTCGTTTTGTCGCTGAGTATCTGGAGCATCATCATTTGTGCGTTTGATTATAGTCTAAAAATGGCCAGAGAAAAATAACTTCCTACTGAAACTTGTCAATTTATTATTGTTCTGAGGAATGAAGGCTATTTCATGAGAGAAATTGTCAATAAACTGAAGGTCTCATGCAACAGTATGTACCACTCCCTTTACAGAACAGCAGACTCTGACTCTAACCAGAATCACAAGAGAAGTGGGAAACCCTGGTGCACAACTGACCAAGAGGAGAAGCACATCAGTGTCTCTAGCTTGAGAAACAGATGCCTCACAGGTCATCACTGCAAAACACCAGTCCCAACGTCAACAGTGAAGAGGTGCCTCCAGGATGCTGGCCTTCTAGGCAGAGTAGCAAAGAAAAAGCCATGTGTGAGTCTAGCCAACAAAAGGAAAAGATTAAAATGGGCAAAAGCTGTAATGTCAAGTGAAGATTGATAAGCTAAGTCAAGTGAGTTAAAGCATTTTGGACCTTTGTTCACAAGCTTATTTGGAGCATAAGATTGGCAGACCAATCAATAAGACCAATCATTCATCTAAGTTCCATCACGCAGCTTCGATCAAGGGTTAAGTCCTAACAGGCACCAGCTATGGTGGAAAAATGCTGGGGTAGATTTCATCATCTAAAACACTTGGAGAGCCCTAAAGATTATGTCCAAGTTTTGCCCAAGATGATGTCTTCATACTCGTCTTGATATACTTTCAGCCAGGGTGAAGGATCTATGACAGGAATTTGCACCTTAAAGTCCCAATGCCCACTTCAGTTTGGGACTGAGTTGCTGTCTCAAAAGGGGCAATCAAAGTATCTTGAAGAAATGTTCAAAACCATGGGTGCCACATAAGACTGACAGGATCAAGACTGACTATTCACTCCATGCTGCAAATCCTCAGCTTTGGCCAAGTGTACAGTAGTGACTTGACCTATGCCAGATAGTGGTACTGAATCATACAAGATTTTAAAAAGTTCTATGTTCAAAAGAACTGAAAAAAATGTCTTGTTGTTCCTAATTCTTAAAGTCATTTTTAACTAAATGCCAGAGAAAGTGCCAGGAGGAACTGGAGTTTTTTTTTTTTTTTTTTTTTTTTTTTTTTTTTTTTTTTTTTTTTTTTTTTCTTCAAATTTATGAAGCAAAAGGTAATGCACCACTTTCCACCTCTTTCTGAACACTGCTAGTGCATTGTTTAAAAGATGGCTACTGTGCTTTTCCCTCATTTAAAAGAATGGGATTTTTTTTTTTTTGTTTAGAAATATGAAAAACAGACATCCATTGTATGAAAAGAAACACCAACTAGTATTTTTACTAAGGTAATACTGTTTTAAATAAGCAGCTTGTCTGTTAAGTTGACAACTAAAGGCTTTAATGGAGCAGACAGTCCAAAAAATGAACCAACTATTATCCATCCATGCTTATCCATGTAAGGTTGTTGGGGGGAGGGGGGGATTGAGGCCACACATACAGTACAAGCAGCTAAAAAGAGATTCCTCTGAGGGTAACCTAAACCCATCCTTAGGAAGAGGAGGAAGAGTTCGGTCATTTGAGAGGAGCTCAGACTAGAGCCATAACTCATCAGTATCAAAAGTAGTTTGGAAATTTGTTCAAGATACCTTGAGGACACAATGATCGGGGGAAAGTGGGGGGGAATTGATCCAGACCCAAATAAAGATGGAACTAGGAAGACTTTTTAAAATTATTTTTAAAGAATAGAGTTTTTGTGATGGAACCCTTTTATCGGGTTCTCTTTTAAATCCCCAACATTGAGTATTTCTTTGATCATCTTTATTTTTCTGGTTTGTTTTATTGTCTTTTGCACTGTTTTTTTGTTTATGTTTTATTTTTTATTAACCAGGGAAAAAAAATCTGATCAAACTGCATGCTGTAGTTCTTGCATACATGCCTCCCTCACATCCCCCAACTCCATACCCACAAGCACAGTACAGCACCTTTTATGAATTGCACACCAAAGCACCATATAATCTGATAAAGTTCCATCTATCCATTGATGTTCCAACCAAGGGCAAAGGAACCTCCATAACAAGATTAGGACTGGTCCAGTCCATCATAATTCATATGGAGAGCTGCTGGACAACAACCTGGTCACAGTTTGTAGGTGACACTATCTGTGGCAGGCCAAAGCAGATGAAGGTGATAAGTAGAAGGTGGAGTTGTGCAGGCCTGATGCATTACAATAGGTGGGGTCAAAAAATAAGGAAAGGGAAAATAGGTGAAAAACTGTTGGCATAAAAAGGGCTCCAGTTGTGACTTTTAAAGGTTGTATATATGGTCATGATAAAATATAAGCACACCCTGTCTCGGCTTAAAGTTTTATGCATCAAGACATAATAAAACACAGGGAATATAAGATCTTGACATTACATAAATAATTCAGATAAACAACATTACTTATTATAGTGTGTCACCAGTTAGGCTTACATTAGTAACAAAAGGAACAAGGTCAGTGATAGAATGTCAGATGGCAGATTAAAGATGCACTAAGAAATACGTTGGGAGGTTTTTTTTAGGTTCCTTAGCCCTCATGTTAATTGGCTTTTCGGAAATTTAAAAATCAGATTTTTTTTATACCAGTGAATGCACATATTTAAGTGCTACCTGGTTCCACTAACCACAACATTCTTCAGTGTGGAATTTGTCACTGAGGGATAAAGACTCAAACTCAAACATGTCACAGGTGAAGTGGCAATGTTCCAGTTGCAAGACAGAAAATCAGTGGCATATGCCAATTGGTGGCTTAGTTATCTTTCTAGCTACAGTTAGTGATTAAAGATACACAATTATCTGTTGACCAGAATCAACTCATTTTCAGCTCAATGGTAACTGGCCAGTCAAACACACAAAAATTCTATCTTTTTCCTATCAGTGAACGCACTATGTTCATGCTTTACTAAGTTGTGCTAACGACAACATTCTTTGGTGCGGAAGTTGTTACTGAGGGATGGAGCAGAGTATATTCTAGCAGCAAGTCAGAAAAAGATTGGCTAAGAGATGCATCAAGAAATTGTTTGTTAAACAGAATTAGCCATTTTTCAGCTTGGCTGGTTCTGATTAGTGATTGACCAGTCAGAAATTGAAAAATCATATATTTTTCTTATCAGTAAACAGATCATACCGAAGCACTACAGAGCAGACCTAACCACAGCATTCTTAGGTGTAGAAGTTGTTATTGAGGGAAGAGGAGCCAGAGTAAGCTATTTTCAATATCAGTGAGGTGTTTAAAAATAAATCTAGAGTTAGAACGGAAGCTGTAAGGAAAAAAACTGTATTTTTGACATGGCATGTTAAACAGGCTGCAACAACAGAGACCTAGACCTTGATGTGTACAAGTCATTTCATTCTTTGCCAAATTGTACCTTTACAGTTTTGGTCTTTTTCATTCTGATTTTTTTGAGGTATAACAATGATTTTCTGCCACATAAAGTCAATTTGTATCCATATTGGGGACGTTTTACCAAACTGGCAAAGGAGCAAATATACACAGAGCCAACTTCAGCAGATAGCAGTTTGGCTGAATGCGTTATAGCAAAGTTGCTCTGTTTTATTCTTTTGAGTTTTCGATCGCTGACAGTTACGGAAAACTCTGGATTTCTGGACATTTCTGATGTAAAGTAAAATTTTGCATTTTCTAGTGAATACAATAAGACACTAAATTTGCTAACAATGCTATTGTTAGCAAATGCTAAATTAAAATCCTAAAGACATTATGACATGTATTTTTTATAATTATTTTGTCTTTGTTTTTAAAAATAAAACCTGTTCTGCACACATGGTGTGACATCTCGTGTGCTTCTTATACAGGTGATTGATAAAGACTAATAGCAGAAAAGCTAGCGATGAATACTTTTAATGCTGCTAATTACAGCTTTAAAAGAGGAATGTGTATAAGTTGGCTAAACCTTTACAAACATCAGAAACTCCTTGACTGCTGCATCTCTATTGTTTATGTATGTGAACTATGTTCTAAATAAATTAAAAACCAAATTATATTTCTCATGTTGACAGCTGGCAGCCCAGAGAGAAGAGACAGACTCTGCAGAAGCTGCCTTTATAGTCTCAGCCACACCCGCCTGTCAGTTGCATGAGACCTTCAAAGATCTATACAAGCTGTTGCTAAAGACAAAAACAAGGCTGATAGGAGCCATAATGCTGGATCACAACTGTTATTATGTGTTTATTAAAGGTTTAGACACATTGTTGAAGCACTGTGAAAAACACAGAACACCCTTACTGCTTCCAAAGAAATCAAAGTGGTAAGCTACAATCAGGTGCAGTTCATCAAAAGCACTTATTCACTGATTATCAGCAAGTTTGAGTGTTTCTATAAAAGCTGAAACTCTGGCAGTATGCCCTGGAACATGTCGTTGTGCTTCAACAAAAAGGTAGACCTTGAATCAATATTTACCCACAGTGGTAGAGGAGTAGCACATGAACAACAACCACTGTACAATGGAAAAGTATAAGAATCCTAAACCACTATGCTAAATCAGCAGTCTCCACGTGAAACGTTCACAATAGAATCTACCATCAAAGCGATCACTTTAAAAGAAGCAGAAGAGTACTTTTCTTTATTTTTTTTTCCTCCTCAAGTTTCCCATTGTACAGTATAAGCTACTCAACACAGCTTTGCTCTTCTGACATCCAAGGCCAAAGTCCAAGTAATCTCAAATACACAAGAAACAAGAAGAACCAAAGGTCTGAATATAATGGGATCAATAGCTGTGTTAGGGTTTAAGAAGCATCCTTGGTGCTGCCTGCTATTCCATTACAGTTAGTCTGAGCCCCAGTTGGCTCTCAGTACATCAGCCTTGATGCTCATCTTTTCAGTGCTCGCCTTCTCCATGCACTCTCTCTGGAGGTCGCCTGATTTGAGACTCAATCACCAAGGGTCCGATGACCCCTCCTCACAACTGGGTGTTTATTTGCTGCTGTCCGCAATATCCTTCTACACAAATATATAATAAATAAAAAAAATGCTGAACAGGGTAGTGAATGCAGCTCTGGCTGCGAGCCTGAAAGGCACATTAGTGTTGTCATTTCACTGATGTTTGGTCTCACTCTGTCTCACAAATGTAAAATTACCTCATTATGCTGTGAAATTGTTCACAGAGCAATAAGAGCTTTCAGTACACTCGGAGAGATTCATTAACAGCAGCTGTTAATGTGTTTGTACCCATCACTGCAGAAAGTAAAGGACAAATAAAGTTCTTGTTTAAATGATTGTTAGTTTTTTTATGCTTTTCTTTTTTTTGCCTGTCTGACCTTATGGATAATTGGACGCAGCTCGGAGGCATGTAAGCAACATAGATGGAGACTTTGATAAAAGGGAACCCGTGGAGAGAATAGACATGCTGCCTTCTTAATGGAAGATCTCATATGGGGACAAAGCAATAATAAGACATCACACAGACTTAATCGACTTACAGCAATGACACACAATGACAGTGCTCCTACTGGGAGTCAGAGGCTGACCTTACACTGAAAACAAAAAAACGCTTTCCTCTGAACAGCATTATGGGTGTCCTCTCTTTATTAAAACATCAGTGTCTCTGGTCATCTGTAAATGTCCAATGTGCTCTTTTCAACCATTTTTATGCTCCTAAAGTGTTTTAATAGAAAAATTTCACAATTTCCTCTGATTTGTGCAAAACCAAAAGTTTTTAAAACAGTCCATTTTTTCTTTCAGAACAGATAACTGATTATTTGCCAAGTCCTGGCACCTTTGGACACTACTGTTAACTCATCTACCAAGTTTTCCATCTTCCTCCTCCTCGCACCAACACAGTTGATATTGAGGGCTGCTTTAAAACTTAGAACAAGTACAATGGTAAAATATGAAAACAATGAGACACTGATATTTTACAAAAATGGACAATTACAACCATTTCTGGCAAGTGGAATTTATTTGATGTGTTTGAGCAACTACCCTTGGATGGATGGACGGATAGACAGATGAGACTGGTGTTAGCTCAGAAATTTTTAAGCTCCAAGTGCTTTAGTGGAGCAACTTGACAACTTCTTCTGAATTGTGCAAAGAGAAATGTATTTTTTAAAAATCCTTTTTGTTTTCTTTTAGAACAGATAACCAATTGCTTGCCAAGCCCTAGTACTGTTAGAGGTTATTGTTAACTCATCTGTCAACTTTTCCATCCTCCTCCTCACGCCAACAGTTTGCAAAGATAACAAAGGCAGATTTGAGGCTCAGAACTAGAACAATGATAAGCTATGAAAGTAGTGAGCCCTTGGTGTTGTGGAGAAATTGACAATCACAACCATCTCTGGCATGCAACAATTATTTTACAGGTTGAACCCACCACCCTTTTGAGCTAATATTTTTTTCACAAACTGCCAGTTAATTAAGCCAAATATAGTTTCAAGAGTTTGTTAAATGTCTTATTTTTCAAAACAGAATAACCCATGTAGATGACACAATTATATAATCACTTGATGGCAATTTTTCATTTTTGCCTCAAATGAATTATGTAAGGAATAGACACAAGGGTTCTAACACAGTTTTAGTGTCCAAATTACAGACTTTTCCAGACTAAAATTAGCAGAGCTCTCATTTTACTATGAAGGAAAGCCGGACAGATGAAGTAACGTCTCCAAATACTAATTGTTTTCTGTTATCCATTTTGTTTTTCCATACTGATCCAGTTAAATTTAAATTAAATGTCTTTTTCAGACTGCATAGGAACCCTGAAGATTTTTGTTTTTTTAATTAATTTTCTTTAGATCAACTGTGGATTTAAAGAAAAAAACAAAAAAAAACATCATACCATAAATGTCAAATATGATTTAAACTCTTTATTTTCAAGCTGCCAATTAACTAGGGTCAAAGTCTGCTATCTGATGCCAAGTTCCTTCAACACACAAAGAACTAATTTTAATGATGAGCTCCTTTGAACCTAATCCCTGGATGCTGCTGTAAATTAAGGATCAAAACTGCCTTGTCTTGAGGGCAAAAAGACTGAAAATGTTGCCTTCACACTTAAAGCTGCTTATATGGGAGTGAAAATCCACTGGTACATAAACTTGCCATGCCTGGTTACAGTTGTAACTCTGACACAGTATCCGCTTGTGGGTGTAGGATAAAGATACACAAAATCTTTAGAAATTTAATTAATCTAATTCACGGTTATTAGAGAACCAGGAAACCAAACAGATCTAATTTAAATTAAACAATTTTCTTTTCTATGCATTAAAAATGACTGTTATTGCAGAGGATCAAATGTTCTGTCTCTCACCCCGATGTTAGACCATAACAAGCAGGAATGTTTGCTGTGTATGAATCTCTCTCCTCCTTAAAACACAGTCTTGCTGCGCAGGATGAGGCCATTGAAGGACCGGTGGTAATTCCACTCCCAAGGCTGACAAACCACCTGAAGAGCAAAACCTAATCTCATTTTCACCCCCTCCACTCATTCCATCATTCATAGCTCAACCTCTGTCACACTCAGTCTCTCCCATTCAAATCATTTTTCATTATCGCTGCCGCCATCCATCAAGAAGTCTCCGTCTCCCACACAACATTCAAACCAGAGCAGGGTATTGACATTTTCAGTTCTTTAAAACAATCCGCCCCCCCACCACCCCATATCGGCTGTGGTATTTTTCACTGACCAAAGATCAACCTCTAATGACATT
This sequence comes from Anableps anableps, assembly GCA_014839685.1. NCBI lineage: Eukaryota > Metazoa > Chordata > Actinopteri > Cyprinodontiformes > Anablepidae > Anableps > Anableps anableps. The sequence continues at coordinate 22,986,048 of CM026072.1, read as the reverse complement.
CATTCTCTCATTCATTTCAAAATGTTAATAAAGGAACAGTTCTCACTTCATCAGCCCAACATTTTTCATCTTCCTGCAGTCTATCCGATTTAGACAGCTTTGAAAGGACATTAGTCATCTGTATCCAATGTCCTCATTTTATGAGTTCTCTTTTCTGCACAGCGCTAATTTAAAATGCAAAATCCAGCTAAAAGGTGACAGAAAGGGAAATATTGAAGTAGGCTGTGTGGTGCCAGGGGGCACCCTTAACCTTTTCCGAATGCTTTTAGTTTGTCCACAGTCTTAGCAACACTATTGTTTTTGCTTTAAACTTTATCTTATCCTCTCATTTGAAGCAAGAGCTGGAACTGGTTTTCTCCATTATCCCCACCTCTGGGGACAGACCACTGAGAACAGAGCAGAAATGAAAAGTGCAGGGAGGCAGTCGAGGACCGATGTTCAGGCAGGAAACGAAATGAATTACAAGTATTATTGTCAAAGTAGCCAGTGCCTTCCAGCATTCAAGAAAGATAAGGCCACGTCAGCAAGTGTTGTTGTCTTCCTCCGAAGGAGAGAGGTGACCTTTTGAATTGTCCTCCAGGCAGTTCAGGATCAACTGCCAGATGTGCCCAAGAGAAAGGCGGCAGTAGAAAAAAGAAATGGCTGTTGTATGGTAAAGTATATAGGAAAGGCATGAGGAGGTTGTTGGAAGGTCATTTAAATAGCAAAGATGCTATTGCAGTCTTAAAAGTTTTTGAGGAAGCTGTGAAACACAAACATACATCCACCAACTTCTTTATTAGGTACATCTGTTTGATTGTTCAGTGTATTTAGGCATGCCGATGTGGCACTGTTATTGCATTCAGATGGGCTGATAAGACTTTATACTTCAAGACTAAATACTGAACAGGAAACAATTAACAAAATATACCTTTAAAGCCGCAGTATGCAACTTTTATATAAAAAAAAAAAAATAATAAATTTTTTTTAACATATTTGCTGAAATTGTCACAATCTCGTGACAGTATTTCTGAGACAGGTTATCTGAGACAGATAACCTGTGGGGAAAAAAATAAAAAAATAAAATAATCGAGTTCCTCTTCCTTCTCTTAGTGCTATTTAGAAACAACCAATCAGAGCCAGGAGCCTTGTTTGTGGCGCTGTTCACCGCCCCCCTTGCTCACCAAGGCTAGGCTAGTTAGCATGGCCACAGATGACGACAGATAAACAGTTTTTCTGTAACGGTAAATTGTTTCTCCGCCATTAACACATTTAGCAGCGACTAAATGAGGCTGAGTGACAGCGCTAAAACACTCCTCCTGGCTCTGATTGGTTGGTTTTGGTCAGGAGCGGTGCATTTCTTCAGACAGCAATAGTGGCTCAGGGAGGAGGTGGAGGAGATCGATTTTTTTCACAGGTTGTCTGTCTCATAAAATATTGTCACAACATGGTGACAGTTTTAACAAATATGTAAAAAACATTTTTATAAAAGTTACATTCTGCAACTTTAACCTTTGGGAAAACAGAGAAATTGAAAATTCAGAAATATAAAGCAACTTAAAACACATTGGCATAGTTTCATGTTTTACCAGCCAGACAGATGACATTTACGTGTCACGTCTGAACTTCCAGAACCTTCCTTGTTTGCAGCAGCCGTGTGCATTCAACAGCTTCGTGTTGCAAAATAAGCTCGGTGACAGAGTGTTTACACAGCTCACAATGAGAATAACGTCTTCCTTCGGCTCTTCAGGTTGGTCAGAGGTGTAATCAACCATGTGGTCAGGCTCTATTGCTAACAGACAAACTAGATAACCAGGTGGCCCTGATTAATTTAGTCTCCATTCAGCCAGTGTAAAAGGCCTCTCCAAAGAGCAATGCATCACTGTTAGCGGCATGGTCAAAGAGCAAGCCCACCGCGCTGTTCAACAAAATGAACATGTCATAGAAGCATCCAGATTACCGTGAAACAGCACAGAGCAGGTTGAGACTGGTACCATAAATCAAGCGTACAATAATTGTGTTTTGCTGGACAGCAATCACCTGCAAATACACTTCTTATTTGCACTGTTGTCATGTTACTGCTCCACACAAGAAATAGCTGCATTCATTTAAGGCTGCCTGGTCACTGTCTCCCTCCCTCTGGAGCAAAGCGGCCCCACAATGCTGAGAAAAGATGGCATGTAAGAAAGACACTGGTGCTTCTTTGTCGTCCTCCTCAGCAATGGCTCCAGGTTGTCTCAGAAAACCATAAACCTAACACTCAAAGCACTCAGCAGCAATTTATCAGCTCGTCATCACCTGCAGTGAACACATTAAACTGCCCTGAAAGAGATGCTTTCGTGTAAAAGCACAATTAAAGAGCTTTCATAACAATGAAGGCACATTTGATAAATGCAGCCTATTTTTTTATTGCCATCTATCAAGATCAGTAGATATGATTTCTTCGAAGTGAGATATTATATGAATGAGATGCAATGCTCAAATGTAGTGATAGATATAGATATAGGATGAGAAAAAAAATGTACAGCACCCTGTAAGAGTATTTATACACTTTATCAGTAAATGTAGTGCATATATATGAATAAAAAAAAATAAGTTTCAAATTTATTATATTTTTTAATTTTTGCTAATAAAAGTTTGAAAATGTTAAATGTATTTGTTTTTCAGCCACCAATACTTTGTAAATCCACCTATCACAGTAAGTCTTTTGGAGTATCCTTACACGCTTTGAACATATAGGGCCTACAGAATAGCCTATTCTTCTTTCCAAAATAACCCAGCTTAGTCAGTGTGGATGAAGAGCATCTATGAAAAGCTATTTTTAAGCTTGTGACAGTTCATCAATTAGACTTAGGTGTGGACATGAACTGGGCCATTCTAATGAATCAACAATGTTGAATCTAATTGTAGCCCTAGATATATATGTTTAGGGTTTTTGTCCTACTGAAAGGTGAACTTCTGCCATAGTTTTAAATTTAATCTACAGGATTGTCATTCGTCTTTTCATCAACTCTGAATAGCTTCCCAAATCCCAACAAATGAAAGTGTCTCTATAGCATGACGTTGCCACCACCATGCTTTATAGTTGAATGATGTGTTCAGTGTGACGCCACAAACAAGCCACAAATATTGCTTTGCACAGAAACCAGAAAATTTTGATTCTGTATCATACGACCATCTTATCTCCTTCCACATCTTTGCTGTGTCCCCTACAAAGTAAGTAAGTAATTAAAGTGCATTTGTTAAGTGCCTTTCATAAACAAAATTGCCATGCTGTACAGAAATCTAATAAAGTAACTAATAAAAATTATGTTAAGAAGCACTAAGTTCTTTAACTTTTTACATTAGTTCCAGAGTGTGGGATTAACTGAACATTGCATGTGTACATACTTCTGAATTGTTTGCTTGTTACCATGTGGGTGTCTTCTGTGGCAGCCATCTGGTGTTCCAGCTAAAGAGGAGCCCCGCCTCAAACCCAGCTCTTTTATAGGAAGTGAGCTAATGAGCAGGAGTTTGAATGACTTTCTTCACAATTTCAACCAAAGTAATTTAAAAGAATAATTTGACTTGTAAATTGTGCATCTGTACACATATCATGTTTACTAAATGTTTCATTATTGATAAAGAACTGTTAATGTCTTCATTATTTATGTGAAAGTTAACTTCTTTGTTTCTTTCCCTGCTCTGGGAGCCTGAGATGATTGGCTGATTTGAATTAAGAAGGTGGAGTCTGGAGTGTATATAAGAGGACTGCTGGATATAGCAGGCAGTCTGATGGAAGGACTGCCATTTTGGGAACTGTTGTGATGGCTAGAAAATAATAAACCAGCGTTGTTTGCTGTACAGCCAAGTCAGAGTAATGTTCCCTCTTTTCCACACTACACCTCACAGCTTAACAAATGAAGTGCCCTAATAGCCAATAAAACAGATAAAATAACACACAGTAAAACATACTATAAAAATAAATATTCAACAGAAAGCCTGTTTTAACAAGAAAGTTTTTAACTGCTTTTTAAAAGAGTCCCCAGAGTCAACTCGACATAGCTGTGGAGGTAGACTGTTTCACAGCCTTGGCATTGCAGACTTAAGCTCTGTCCCCCTTGGTTGTAAGTCTGGTGCATTGATCAACATATTTGGACTTTTAAACTTGAACTTTATGACTTTCTTTCAACAGTAACTGTCCAGATGTGTGAAGTTCACAATTGTTGTCCTGTCAACAGAATCTGCAGCTTTGCTGTCAGTTTAGGTAGAATACCATATGTTGTATGTACAGTTGCAGTAGGGTTGCAGAATGGTAGGAAAACATGTGATATATGATCAAATAGGTGAATGTTACAATAATATGACTTCCATTAAATGGTTTCTACATGGAGTTCATAGGAAACATAGACCTCACATAATGAGTAGTCTGGAAATTACTTATCATTTCCATCTCAACAACAAGGTTTTATTGGAAAAGTTTCTTCTGGCCGACATCTGCTATTTTGGCATTGAAATAATATAGTTGAAGTTTATTTTTCAATTAGCTCCCTCTTTGTCTTCTAAAATTTATTATGTTCAAACAAGTGTCTCCAAACATGTTGCAGGCATAGAGAGACTGGATGCCATCCATCCATTATCTAGCACGCTTATCCTTTCAGGGTCGCGAGGGGGGCTGGTGTCTATCTTCTGCAGGCAAGAGGCAGGGTACACCCTGGACAGGTCTCCAGTCCATCATAGGGACACACAGAGACAGACAGGACATGCATGCACACAGGATAATTTGGAGAGATGGGAGGAAGGGAGAACAAGCAAACTCCTTGCAGAAAAGCTCCAGGCTGAATTCAAACCTATGACCTTCTTGCTGCACAGCAACAGTACTACCAACTGTGCCACAGTGCAGCCCAGAGATTGGATGCATTGTACTTAAGTAATTAGCTAACAGCTGTTGGGGTCCAAGCTGTTCTTTGTGATATGCATTTATTGCAATAATGATACGTTTGGACCATAACAGAACTGCTGTATCTACACTGAGATTAAATTACAAATAGGCTGATTTTATTTACAAGGTGACTTTTGAGAGCAAATGTTTGCAATTAACTTTATTTAATGGTATCAGCGTAAATGGGTTTAATATAAATGCATGCCACACTGTAATTTTTTTATTTGCAACGTAAATTTAAACCATATATTATTTTCCTTCCATTTCAGAGGTATGCACTACTTTTTTTATCAGTCCCATATAACATTTTAATTAAATATATTAAAGTCTGTGATTGCAACATGACACTTTTGCAGGGCATACATAATCAATTTAAGCTTTAAGGCATATAAACATATAATGTCCAAGCAGATAAAGTGTAGAGACAGATTTAAAAGAAGGGCTTAAGGAATCTGAAATAATTCATAAATTAAAATTTAAATAAAATCTTATCATGTGCATGTAAATTAATAACTGAATATATTTTTAGAAAGAAGTCAGGTGCAACTCTCCAACATTACAGTTCAAGATAATGCACTGATGCTGCTGACTTGGTGTTCCACATTTGATGCCTACAGGGCATTCAAGAAATCCTCTGTGCAGCCTGGCCATTTAGTTTCAGTGTAACAACAAGGCCCAGAGGGCTTTATCCCAGTCAGTGGTTCCCCAGAGCAATGCTAAGAGAAACCTCAACCTCAATGACAGAAAAACTCTCCGCTAAATGTAACTCTCAGAGGTTGTTTAAGTTTAATTCTGTGTGTGGATTTATGTGACCTTCCCTGCTGGAATGTCTAAAACATTTCCCTGGCCTCATCCTTGACCTGCCAACTCTTTGTGTTGCCTCTCAACACCCCAAGAGGAGGATAAAATAGAACAAAGTAATTGGGCTCTATTAATTCTTTCCCTCCCTGCCCTTTTTAACACAAAACCTAAATTTAACAGTGCTGCAGTGGACAGCTTTCATGTAAGAAGACTTAATGTAAGAAGAATGGCTGTCTTTCAGTCGTTGCTTGTGAGCTAGTAGGAACCCAGGATTCTTCAATCCACATTTTTGAAGCTTTCCGGCAATCCCCCCCCCCCCATTAACCCTCAACATGTTCCTCAGTTGTCATTCACTTTTAATGAAAGGATCTGCTAGAAAGTATGCAATGTTTTCAGGATGGCACTGCCGATCAGCATCTAATCAGACCTGAGATGGAAATTTCCCCCACCAGACCCATAAGAAAGGCAGGGCTCCACTGTCAGAGTATGTATGTGTGTGATGCAGTCAGAAAGAAGAAAGACAATCCAGCGACAGGCTAATTTTTTGATTAGATTTTCATTAGCTCCTTGTTATCAATGATGGAACCCATTAACATGTCAGCGTGCCCCTGTGGTAACATCAGAGACTTCCAGGGACGAAGGGAGCAGCCTCTTAATGACACACTGTCAGTGTTTGGTCATCTAAGTTGATGTGAAGCTAGTGGGTTTATCAGAGGAGAAAATGACAAACGCTGATGAAGAACACAAATTCACTCATTTCAAAATATGACATAAGTACCTGGCATGAGAAGAATTTTATTGTGATTTTTTGTGACAGACCAACACAAAGTAGTGTATAATTGTGAATAATTGTGCTCCGAGTTGATAGGAAAATGAAAGGAGCTAAATACAGGGCAAAACAGGAAGATAACCTGTTTGAGGCAGCAAAATACAGCTACATAATATTAAAGAAACATAAAATCTCAAAATTACAGTTGAAGATTGCAATAACAAAATCAACTACAATTAACCCATATTTCCCTCATTTTCCTTTTTCTTTTTTCATTATGATAACCCTATTATTCTCCTTGAGCTTTTGTCTCTTGGTTGCAATAATGTGTTTCAGCTGTGGGCATAAAACTCAGTGAAAAACCATACACCTGGCCTGATACTATGTTAGCAAGGAGAGTTTAAAAACATGGTGCCAGCAATATATTGGTCTACCAAATATATCATCCAAGCAGTGCTTTGCAATTACGATATCAAACACACCTAAATTGTAAAGTGATTTCATACATTTCCAGGTCTACTGCTAAACATTTGAGACTAGAACCAAGTTTTAAGCAGAACAACAACCCTAAACATATAGTCAGTTATGATGAATCGTTGAGATCAAGGCATATTCATGTGCTAGAATGGAGTATTTTCATTATGAAAGAAGAAGTGGAGGTGGTTGGGGAGTATAAATACCCTGGTGTTCACCTGGACAATAGACTGAACTGGAGGCCCAACAGTGAAGCCGTCTACAAGAAGGGACAGAGTAGACTTTACTTCTTGAGGAAGCTTAGATCCTTCAGAGTTTGAAGCAAGATGCTATATATCTTCTAAAAGTCTGTTGTGGTTAGTGTCATCTCTTCTGCCATCATCTGTTGGGGTAGCAGCATCAGAGCCACAGACCTAAAAAGGCTCAACAACCTCATAAAGAAGGTTGGTACTGTTCTGAGGACAACTGTGGAACCAATGGAGATTACGGTGCAAAAAAAAAACAAAAAACAAAAAAAAACAAAAAAACAAAAAAAAAAAAAAAAAAAAAAAAAAAAAAAAACAATAAACAAATTAACAAGAAAATTATAGACAGATCTCAGCATCCTCTTCAAGAAACTGCTTTACAACACCACACAGTTTTCAGTCGGAGCCTTCTTGAGATGCGCCATAAAACAGACTGCTACAGGAGATCCTTCCTGCCCACGGCCATCAGATTCTACAAGTCTTTGAAGAACCTTGGATAATATAAGTTACAACATTTAATTTCTCTTTGGGATTAATGAAGTATTTTTGAATTGAATTGAATTGAATTGTAGGTCCTGTGTTCGAATCCCGACCTGGTGTCTTTCTGCCTGGAGTTTGAATGTGCTCCCCGTGCTTGCATGGGTTCTCTCCGGCTTCCTCCCACAGTCCAAATACACCGACTGTTGGGTTAATTGGTCTCAGGTTGTCTTCAGGTCCAAGTGTGGGCGTGTATGGTTGTTTCCTGTGTGTCTCTACGTAGCCTTGCAATGGACTGACGACCTGTTCAGGGTGTACCCTGCTATGCAGTGTGCACACACGGTTTTGTCTGATGTGGCTCGCCTGGCCTTCGGCATGCTTTTTAGTGATTACTCTGCTACTTTAAAAGAGCCCTCACCAGCATGATCAGCAAAGTTTTCCCGACAACACTCTGTCTTTTAAAGATTTTAAGCCCCAGTAAACTCTCCCAGCTATTATCCTGGAGGGAACTCTGAGGTTTTAGCACATTTAGAGCTCTTCAGTGATGACAAACCATCTCCTTGGCGCTGCAGATTTTTATTTCTTCATTATGGTGTTGTGCCTGCTGATAGATGTAGCATTTATTTGGTTATGTTCACTCAGCAAGGAACATGTGGTGGTGTGTGCAAGGTAACCAAAGAGTCTTAGTCTATTGCGTCACATCAAGGGCTGATGGATGGACAGGTGCCAGGCTCAGTCCAAGACGAGGCCACAGTCTACTGCCAGATAAATAAATTCGAGGCAGACACAGATAGGCCACAGAGTCATCATAGTGACAGGCAGGCTGGAGCCAAAGGCAGAAGGCTGCAGGTCGGCCCATCCCAGAGGTGTAATGTGCTTGTGATTAACTGTCAGTCCCCCTTGGTTTGGTGGGCAGAAGCTCTATCTCAGGGCGAAGCACTCATCATCGTGACAGCTACTGTAGCTCTGACCTTGGCCTCAGTAAACATGCATCACACATATTTCAATTAACTGAAACAATTAATGTCCAAGGAGGAGTGGGTTTACTTTTTTTCCACTGTTACACATATTTGCTTTTAAAAACCAGAATTACAGAACTATGGGTTTCCTGTTGTAATGTGTTTTCATAATAATAATAAAACTGAAATGAGGCAAATTCAGCCTGATTTTCATGAACATATTAAACATTTTTGTTTTCACTATCAGTGTTGATGAGGTCTAATGCCTAAGGACTCTTTGTCAATAAAACTATTCACACACAAGTGTTTTCAGTAGGTAAGTTACCTAAAGCTGGTCTCCATTGTGGACAGTGGAAATACATTTTACCTACAGAATCCCAGAAGTACAAAAGCAAACTTATTTTTTTCACTTCTGGAATAACAAAAACAGGATTTTATTGTTGAGGTGTGACAATTTCAGTTATGAGATTTACTCTTCATCTTTGTAGGTGATTATCAAAACAGAGAGAGCTAAGTCCCTCACACAGTAATACATCATTGATTTATTGAGCCAAAAACAAATATCAAATTAATATTTAGCAGGTTGATCCTTAATTATTCAGGTAGCATACTAATACAGTCTATATGTTCACAGAACTTACGTGGCGCTTTTTGTGACTTTAAGGATATTTTTCAGTAATTTAAAGGGTCACTTTTTGTAACTTAAAGGTTATTTTCTTGAAAAGTTCTGTGGCTTATAAAGTATTCAAAGGTTACTTTAATAGAACTTCCAGGTTACTCTTCAGAATTTAGACATTACTTTTCAGAACTTCCATGTTACTTTATAGGAAGCTACAGGTTGCTTAACAAGATCTTATTTTTTGTTTGCTTTATAGGAAGCTACAGGTTGCTTAACAAGATCTTATTTTTTTTTTGTTTATTTTTTTTTTTTTTGTAAATCAGAATATACAGATTTCTTTCTGAAAACTTACAGGTAACTTTCCAAGAATTCATAAGTTACAAACCAGAACCTGAATGATTATTTCTGGATCGTCTTACAAGGTACTTTGCTAGGAATTTCAATGTTCTTTTCTGTACCTTAAATGATTTTTATCTCATACAGGTAAGGATGGGAATCGAGAACCTGTTCTTGTGGCAAACAGGTTCCCAGTAGTTCAATTCTTTGGAATCGTTAATCTGCCTGCTTAACAATTCTGCTTATCAATTCCGGTAACATGTGACGTATTTGCGTGATGACGTACTGTACATGCTCCAGTTAAAAAAAAGTTTAAAAATAAGATTCCGTCACGGCAGAAGCGCTCCAAAGTATGATTACATTTCACAAACAGACGATACTAGGGCCCGTTGCAACATTTGCAGAGCTTTAATCACAATAAAAAGATGAAATACCTCCAACATCCTCAAACAGCTGACCACACAGCATGCAACTGATTGGCACAAAGGTAAAGTGTTTGAAACGTTGCTTAAACTCTTGAGAGGGGGAGCTTCCAGCACAGAGTCTCCTGCCATGAATGCCCCAGGTAAAGTTAAACTCCATGTCCTGGTTATTGTATTAATGTTAGTACCATGCTGTATGAATAATGTCCATCTCATGTTTAAAATCATGTTCAGTAAATTAGAATATGGGGTCCGATAAGGCTCATTTGTCAGATTAAAAGCACCTTTTGAAAATAACCTTTAAGTCTTGAAAGATCCTTCCTGAAAAGGCAAACATGCAAATCTGACTGCACAAAAACTGTTGATGTGCAAAAAGTTGCATTTCATGTTGAAATATTAATTTGACAGAGGGATTCTTATTTTTTAAGCCAGTTTTAATTTTGTTTGAATCAAATACAACATGGTAGATATTTTGAATTAAAGAGTTTATTTCCTAACTCAGTGAAAATCAATAAGGAATCGAATCGATAAGAGAGATTGATAATGGAATCAACATCGATAAATTCTTATCCATTCCCATCCCTACATACAGGTTTCCTTTTGGAATCTGCAGGTTTTCTTTCTGAAACTTAATTTTAAGAACTTACATGTTACTTTTTTGAAACTTACATGTTACTTTCACGTGATTTAATTTTTACTTTCAGAACTTGCGTTTCACTTTCTATAGACTTCAAATGTTATTTCCCAGATTAATCCTCATTTCCTGCAACTTAAATTGTACTTTTCTGGTACATATGTTATTGAAATGTTCACAGAAACAGATTACTTTTCAGGAATTTAGTTGATTTTCAGCAACTTATAGATTTTTTTTCCCACAACTTTCAGTTTTATTTCTTGCACCTTACATTTTGCCCCCTGAACATACAGGTTCTTTTCTTTCTGAAACGTACTTTTCTAGAATTTAACTGTTGTTAAAATTCTTTCACATAAACAGGTTAGTTTCAGGATAGACCTGTGTGACACTTTTGAAAAAAAGTACCAAAGCATAGGTCCAGTGCAGTCATTGCAAGGTTAATGTTTTTTTAATCAAAACTCTGCATTGAAAGAACTTCAATGCATGTTATTTCAGAGCAAAGTACTTAGCAAAAGTTTTATCACTAGATCAATGCTCAAATGTTCTTTCACCTGAGAAGGTTTGAGAGCTTTTTTGAACACAATGATTTTAAATTTTGATGGAATTTGTGGTGGCATATTTTAAATGTCCATTAAGAAGATGAATAAGAGAGGAGAAACTGCATAATGATACCATGAGCAAAGTGCACATTGAGTTATCTAGAGTCGGAAAAACTGTTGTTGGCTACTGATTTACAGCAAGCAATCACAACAGTATTTAGAAATAACTGCCAGTTGTTAATAAACTGCAAAATTCATGTCTCCGTCATCCAATTGCTTGCTATGATTAGACTTAATTAAGAAAAAAATGAACAATAACATTTATGTCACTATAGACTTCTCTCAGATGTGTCTACATTTTTGGTGTTCACCTTTACATCATAATGTCAGCATATGTTTTTCAGCAATGTGAGAAATAGTTTGTTGTTATAGTGACACATTTTAATACTGCAATTAGCATTGCATGAGCAAATAATCAAACATTGATTGTTAAAGGCACGAATTGTTATCACTTTGGGGTTTTTTCTATGTGCATGTGGTATGTGGGTTGCCTGTGTAGGGGGAGTGTGAATGTGTGGGGAGGGGTGTAATGAATACACTGAATGATTACAATTATATTCAAATAGCATTTTAGCTTTAAATTTTGCAAATAAATATCATACAGCAAATACGCCTGTACGTTTATAATGAACCATCCTCCCTTTAAAACCTTCAGAGAATTTTACATGTTAATGCTTCTCCTTTTGAAATAAAAGTCGGCTTTATATAATCTTGCTATTGTAAGGACAGGAGAACAAAGATTTTTGCTCAGGAAAAGCACATATCATTAAAAGATTTAGGTTGTTAAACGTTTTTCAATGTTTTTCTGAATCATAAAACCCTAAAGGCTTTCGTCAGCACTATTACCTTTTTCATGTTTTTGAAGGTTATTTTGAAACACTACTTTAGTTTGGAATACCAAAGCTTTTTTTTAGAGTATGTTCAGTTTTAATGACTTTTTCCATATATGAAAAAAAGCATCACAAGAAAAGGTAAATGGAGAGTAATTATGTATCTTTTTTTTCTGGTTTTCTGTTCTTAATTACTACTCAGAGCACTTAACAACAACACTGCTACCTCTACACTTTTAGAGTGTGCTTTTAAAAGGTATGCTCAGTACATCTTTTCTTTCACACAATGAAAAACTAGGGTTCAGGTTTTTGGGCAGGGATGTGCAGTTAGAGGCTGTAATACAACTGTAGATGCTTGGATTAGTGGAAGACCCACTGAACCAAACACTGAGGGAAATCCATAAATAATACACCTGAAACATGTCTTCAAGTTGTAGGCCAATGCCAAGGCTAACCACAAAAACCACAGTACTGGGGGGGTAAACCAAATGAAGTATAGAGAGCCTGAAAATATTTCCCTGCATATTCAAAGACTGAGTGATTCAATCTTCATTCTACGGTATTCCCAAGATGTTTTATGCAAATTAATGAATGCTGCAAAGCGCCATAAGCACTGCACAGTGATTGTAGCTGTCACATCATGAGAAATGCATATTGTTCGAAAGCAAACAACTGCTGTGTGTTGTGGCATAACAGTATTTTATGGAAGCTGTGACTAACTGCACAACCCTGTTTAAAACAATAGAAGCTGAATTTTCCCAAACAGATGAAGACTTTTTGTAGAGCAAGTAGGACCGTCCTCTGAAATGATGGCATACTTATCTACTGGAGTAAACAGCATCTGGTAGTCATTCAGAAAAGTCACATTTGCACACAGAACAAGTTTTCAGGCAGCATAAAAACTGTTTGTTTTTACAAAGGAAGTGATAATATTTCTAAAAGTTTAGCGAACGTGTACTTTTCTTCCCATTTTGTTTTATTTTTAACTCTCATCAAGAACACCAGTGATTTTCCCATGTAATGAGGCCTGCCTTCCTCATATTTGATTTTTTATCTCCAAGAATTTTATTTCAACAGATCCCTTCAAAATGTCCTCACCTGACTTTTGATTGACTCATAACAAACTCTTATTACACTCTGGTAGCATCCCAAGTTGCTGAGGTGTACAAGCCCCACCAGGTTGTGTCATAAAAGAGTGCTGCATGACAGAAATAAGATAAGAGGTGAAAAAAAAAACAAAAAAAAAAACAGTCGAACATGTGTTAGTGTTTCTGTGCAAGCATGCTTTCAGTCCAGAAAGTTGTTTTTTTTTTTGTTTTTAACTTTATTGCCTTTTGGACTGAAGGGTGAGATGAGAAAAATACTTGACAGGTAGAGGGTTTAAAAATATAAGTTCCACTAAAATATAGTAACTATATAGAGTGGCATAGAGAGAGGTTGAACACTTCTGAATGTAGAGAAGAATGAATATATGACAGAAACCCTGTTCTGTAAAATACAAAAGTATTTTTCCCAACACAGTTGCATGATTTAGAGGAGTATTAAGAGTAAAACTGCTATTTTTCTTGCCATAAGACATCTTGAAAGTAGCTACATCTGTACCTGTGTGGTTGGATGAATCACTGCACAAAAGCAAAGCCATAGCATTCTATTTTCCACTAATGTCTTCTCTCCCAAGTGCACTTGGTCCTGGAGTATGGTGCGGTATCTGTGCCAAAATTAAGACTATTGCACACCCAGCAGTAGCTACTTCCTTGTCTCAGGAGACTACATCCATCCTGAAGCCGGCTACTGATCTGATTAATGCTAGGCTGTCGCCGGTAACTGAGCGGCCGGTGCTGGCAAATGAGAAGGAGACTGCTCACTTGCCTTAGCATTGGAGAGGCTGGTGACAAGCATGCCAAGGCCAGTCACCCACTAGACTGACTACTTTCTCTGCTGGCGTTAGCATTGGAGAGGCTGGCGACTAGCATGCCTAGGCTATGTAATAAGCACTTTTTTTTTTTTTTTTTTTTACTTAGTCAAAATATACGATTGACACACAATCTATAAGCAACAGGTGTCCTTTTGACATAATTTACTGTTATCCAACATGATGTAAAATATAAATGTTAAAAACAAAACATATGCACAATATTATAAAGCTGGTTAACACAATGTCAAAACCAACAGAATTAGCAGCCACGTTAGCCATTTTCCCTTCTCTTTTTTTACCAGTAGATGGCACAGTACTGCAACATCCAAGCTCAATATTTATAGTCATGTATTCAGTAAAGAATTAAAATTCCTCTTGTAATAGTAATGATTTCTGTTTATTATCACAGTTTTTGTGTTTTCATGGATTGTCTTTAAGCTTACCTTTTCTCCTCAGTTTTTCCATATCAAATTGCACTTTCATTGTGAAGTGTACCCTGTTATACTGTCTTTGAATCCATTATTTTAAAGATTAAAAAAAAAAATAAAAATCACGCTGTACCTTGTTTTTCTTAGTTATAATCAGTTTTTTTCTTATACCAAACAGTAGAGAAAACATTTTGTTAATTAAAATTCACATTTTTTTCCCCAAACAGACCTACAAGTTAATGACAAATATCACACTGTATAGACCACCCCGAGATACTGAGACATGATGAGAACATTTTATCATGCCATGTTCACCATTTTTCATTGAGCCTTTCAAAAACATTCTCATCATGTCTCAGTAACTCAGGTGGTCTATACAGTGTAATATTTATCATTAACTTGTAGGTCTTTTTGGGGAAAAAATGTGAATTTTAATTAACAGAATGTTTTCTCCACTGCTGAAATTCTGGTTAAACATCTGCAACCTATAGCTTGCTGGTGCTTGTGAAGTTTCACAGACTTTCTGTGTGAACACCAACTGTCAAATGGTGTTTTGATGTCCAGGGTACAAATTATAAATTGAGCAATATTGCATTGAAATCTTTACATCTATAACTTTCAGGTGAATAAAACATTCAGCGCAATTGTAAATACTTTATTGATCCCCAAACGTAAATGATCAGCAGTAAGGATTATAATGTTATTCACACATGTCTGTACATAATTAAAATTAATATAATTCTAATCCTAATTTAAAACCATCAAGCCTGAAAAAGCCAACACTTGTTAAATTTGGCTTTTCCTTCCATTTGGTAAAAGAAAAAACTGCGCCATTCGGGAACAGAACAAACCTTAGAATCCATCAAAAAGGTTTTGAGTCAGGTATTACAGGGCAACACAGAGATACACAGGACAAACAATGGTGCACACACATACATTTACGCCTAAGTGAGTGCCTTCTCACCAATAATATCCTCAAAGACAACAGATAGTAAAATGTGAACATCACATCAAGTGATCAAAGCCAGTTTGATGTGAGAAGTTACAGAACAGTCATGTCAGACCAAAGTAAGGCACCCTTTTCAGTTGTTGCAGGGCTGTTGTCTGTCAAAGTTGATTCCAAATTTTGGTCATTGTCTTCTTACCTTCTACTCTAAAATAAAAGTAGGCCACAGAACTCCAATTTAGGACATAAAATCCATATTTTTAGATTCTGAGAGATGTTGATGTTTATAGATTAAAACTGTTCAACATTGCTACATCCAGTACTGTTTTGTGGTGTCTATCTTTGAGATGCACTTAAATAAAAAAGGGAAGGGAAAAAAAAAAAAACACTGGAAAATAAAATTTATTAAATACAATAGGGCAGCGAAGCAGCACAGACTTGCACTTCATGAGGCTTTGAACATTTTCAGGACAATTCCTCATGTGCAAAGCTACACAATAAGGAGTGATTAAAACTGATACAAAAAACTAATTCAGACCCAATATTCCTCATGACTTTCTCCTGCTTTCACAACATGCTGTATTATCACAACACTTTTCTGCTTTCCTTTCATTTTTCCACATTTGTCTCCAAATTCATTTTTTTGTCTCACTCATTACCTCGTTCTCTACTCAGTGCACCTTGAGGCAACTAGATGACAAGCTTTATGTGCTACGGTTTTGTAATATTTGTCCTCCAGCATGTTAATAGTCCCTCAGACTAGAGTTACAAAGAAAATACATTTGATACATGGTGAAACAAAGTGTTATTCAGTTAATCTGCATTTTGATGACACAATGTGTCCTTGTAAATAGCCCGCAGAGAAATGAGAACATAATTGCCTTTACAACATTAGTATATTGCACTCCTCTTGAAGTGTCAGTGTTCGGTGGATCTATTCTCTGCTGTCAGTGAGCCACGAGGGAATTTTAGGCAGACAGTGCTCACAAAGTGCTAAATTTACAGAAAGGTACCAGAATTTCTGGAAAGTTCCTGTAGATTTAAAGATCAGTTTAAAACAATAAAACATAAAAAGCAAAAAAAAAAAAAAAAACCCACAAACTTGTTGAATCTCAAAGGACAAGTCAGATTCGACTACACTTCATTGCCTGCCAGAGCTTTTTTCCACACCTCTTGGTTTAAAAGGATCAGAATCTGTCAACTGCCAAACTCTGAAGAGCATCCTCATGGCCATTAGGCAGCCATGGAGATTGTGGAGCTTGCTTTCAGGGAGTTTCAGATAGAGTGGCTCTGCAAAGCCCTGCCAGCCCTCAGCCTAGGGGAGCCCCCTCAAGCTCAGGACCCCATTTCTGCCCGAACAACCGGGCTGCACTCATCAGCCAGTCTGTCCGCAATCAACAATAAAGCCAGATGGACTGAGACTGAAGAATCCACCGACTGGTTCTACAATATATACAGCCAAGAAGGACAGGGCTTATGGGTGATTTTGATAATGCCCTTACTGTCACCGGTGGATCTAACAGAGATCTGTGTGTGAGGCATCATTTTTAAAAAAAAAATGTGCTTATATTCACACTCAAGCAAAAATGTAAAATAATTCCTAGTGATGTGGGTACATTTGATTCATAAAAGATGCTCAGCACAAAAGAACCTGGATGCCTCTGGGTCAGATCTTGATTTTACTGATATGAAAAGCTTCCAGGCTTAGTTCTTTCATCAAAGAAGCTACACAGTTTTACTATGTAGACTGAACTTTTTTCTCATCTTGCTGTGATAAAGATGAGCAATAGCAGACTTTTTATAATTATAATGAAAAAAAACAAACAAAAACATTTAGCCCTACTAAACTGTCAGTCAAAAAATTAACCATTGTTTTAATGACACTTGGATTGGTTTCAGAAGCAAACTTGCCATACATAGTATGGCAGACATGTTGACGTGTCATGTCTGCAGGGCAGCAAAGCTAATCCTGTGTTTACACCTCTACTGTGTGTCTTTTGGGTTGTCTCATTGTCAAGGCATGTTGAACCCCACTGCTATAGAATATTTCATTTAAAATAAACTGATGAAAACTGATGATGGTCCCTCTACATACATATAAATATCCTATAAGTACATATGAGTGATGAAATTAAATTATTAAGCTGTCAAATAAGATGGTCCAGATTAAGTGTTTCTTCACAGTGTGTA
This sequence comes from Anableps anableps, assembly GCA_014839685.1. NCBI lineage: Eukaryota > Metazoa > Chordata > Actinopteri > Cyprinodontiformes > Anablepidae > Anableps > Anableps anableps. The sequence goes on along the minus strand of CM026072.1, from coordinate 22,968,504 downwards.
ATTAATTCATTCCAGTCCCCCAGTGAGCCAGTTTTTAATAAGAACCCAAGGATTATTCATGTGTAAGGAGTTAGAGAATGAAGAAAGACATAAATTTGGGAATATGACTTTTCTGTGTCATCTTGACAAGTTTCAGAGATCTAAAACTGGTTATTGGACGAGGCAGATACTGTATTGAACATGCATGTCTGTGATTTGCTCAGCAACTTTTGTGAGCTGTTATGACAGGAGATACAGACTTCCTCCAGGGTTTTGCACCATATGCTCAACTATCATTTTACTTCTGCTCAGTGGATAATTTGCTATGACTGCATTTCATAAAAGTCATATCTAATATCTCCAAGTACAAATCTCGTTTATTATGGTTTGACCAAAAGTTCCTCACTGAAGAATTTTCAGAGTTGTGTACACAAACTACATATTCTGTGCTGATCCTACAGCTAAATTCAGCTTTTGTTCAAGAAATAGCACAACTCCCTGAGTAGATGGCTTACTTAATGGTTGAAACAGGAGTTACGGAGTTAAGGCATCTTCTGGCTGGTTTTCCTGTATTTAAAGACTGGGAGGTCTTGTGAGGCCAAATGCCAAATGCCCACAACAAGAAGAACGGATCGCAAATTTTCATGCTTTACTGTGTCCTGATGAGCCTCCCAGGACTGAAGGTCCTGGTGAGATGAGGCCGTGCAGACACACAGGGAGCATAAAACAAAGGAAGAGCCTAAAGTTAGCGGCATTTGCAGAGGCGCCTTTGAACTTTAGTTGAAGTAAAACCTTTACAACGTCAGAGTGAGGATTTATATCTGTCCCTTTGCCTCTGTAAACAAGATGCTGCAGTCCTCGTGTCTGTTAAAATACACATATCTCCATTTTCAACGTGTGTTCCAGGCTTAAACACACACATGCACGAAACAAACACACAACCAAAAGCACCATTTGTATGTGGAAACTAAATTAAGCCTTTCTGTTGTTGCTTCGTCTTTGAAGTGATCTCCTGCTCCTACTGCCGGTGTTAGGCGGTTCGACCCTCTAAAGCCCATGAAAACAGGATTAGTCTAGCCTCGCCTCCTAATTAATTGTTGGGATGTTTGGCTAATAAATCTTGGTTATCGGGCTCTTTAATCTTAGCGGGAGATAGCATGGCTCCAACCCAGCCGCTGGAATTTTTAACAGTCTGTGCATTCTGTAATCAGGTTCCAAGAAATGTTGGGGGAGTATCTTTATTTTTCCTGCTCTCATCTCCTGATTCAATTAAAAATAGATAGGCGAGTAAACTGTGAAAATTGGGCAACATTAGATAAGTCTCTAATTGGATGGATATATTCCGCACAAGTTTTCTTTCCCTGTTTTACTTTTCTCCACTCAGAGGGTAGGATTCTGGAGGGAGACAAGAAAAAAAATGACAAAAAGTCTTTGCTCACTTTAACTTCAGCTATGGAGATAAAAACCAATAGGTTACTATATAGGTAATGTCTTAAGGTTGACATATTGGCAGACTTTAGAGTAAAGAAAAAGTCTCTCCACACCCCAGGGTATACAAGCCTACAGCAGTGAGCACAGGTTTAGGATGTTCAACTGTTCTTGCCCTATGACAGGCAGCTCACCTCTCCTGAGATCTGGAGCCAATATTTTAGTCTGATCCTTGCAGCATGCCTGTGTGAGAGGGGATTCATAATGCACCAACCAGAGCTGAGAAACAGAACTGCAATGTCATCTTATTCTTGATTTCATAACTACAGCTAGGTGTGAAATAAGACTCAGTGTTACACACAGAAAGAACATTTTGGGGCAAGACCGAAAAACCCCCACAAGAAGCTATGAAAAAGAGCAAATGAGTGAGAATGAAGATGCTGCACATCAAAGACAGAGGTACATAATAAAAAAAATTGTATGGATTTTATGCATGTGGATGATTCTGATTACTAATGTTGTGAGACCTTTGACTGGGACAGTCAATTTGGAAGCTGTACAGATTCACACCTCAGGTTGGAGAATCTCAACAAGAAAGTTATCAGTTGTACACTCTAAAAATCTGGAAATATTGGGACAGAGGCAAGCTGTCAAAATCTAAGGAAGTCCTGGTGGCAATTTGCCATAAGCCATGTAGGGGGGAGACCCAACATTTGGAAGAAGATGTTCTGGTCTAATTAGATCAAAATTACACTTTTTGGCCTGCATGCAACCGCTGCATGAAGAAAAATTAACACTGAACATCACCCGGAACACACCCTTCCCATCATGGTGTGGCAGCATCATATTGAGGGAATGCCTTTTTTCAGTGGCCACAGAGAAGCTGCTCAGAGTTTGTGTGAAGATTGATTGAGATAAATACAGGTCAATCCTGGAAGAAAACCTGTTAGAGATTGCAAAACACTTCACACTGGATTGGAGGTTTGCCTACCAGTAGGACAGCCCAAAACATACTTCTAGAGTTTCAAAAGAATGGTTTAGATAAAAATATATTTAGAATAATGTAGAATAACAAAACGCACAAAACGTCACTTGATTGTTTCATTTGAGGCATAGACTAAGTTTTAATAGCCTTTTTTAGCCTTTTCTTATGTTGTTAACTCTCGCAGAACACAGAGGGTTTTTTTTAAAGGTTTTAAATTCCCAAATCTAAATAACAAGAATAATAACAGCGGTTCCATGAAAAATGCAGCTTTTCAGCTATTTTATGTAGTTTGAAAACCCCTATAATAATGTCACTAAAACTAAAAGCACAATAATGCTGCCAAAAATATGAATTTTAACAGTTTTTGAACTTGCATTTAGAAGTTTGCATGAAGAAGTTTCTTAAATCTATCTTACCCTAATAGTCAAGTCAAGTTTATTTGTATAGCACATTTCAGCAGCAAGGCAGTTCAAAGTGCTTCACATCATAAAATACAGGAGTAGATCTGATTAAAAGTTTTTCAAAGACAACAGAAAAATTATCAGACAAAGCAACATCAATAACAGAGACCTTGGAGATATTTACTCCCTTGCTGATAATCAAATCCAGAGTGTGTCCTCGATTATGTGTCGTCTGTTTAACATGTTGAGTCAAGCCAAAGTTTTGAAGTACATTACTCAGCTTTTTTGCCTCTTTTTTTATTGGGTTGTCAAGATGGATGTTATCGTCTCCCATAATTATTAAACAATCATAATCAATGCATATCATAGATAACAGCTCACTAAAGTCATTGAAAAAATTTGCCACATATTTTGGGGTTTTGTATAGAGGTAGTGTCAGAATTTATTTGTGGCCTTTTACCTCAATTCCCAAATATTCAAAAGAGTCAAAATTGCCCAGGGAAACCTTTTTACAGTTTAGTGAAGCATGAAATATTGCGGCAACCCCTCCACCCCTCTTATTCTTTCTATTCTCACTTAAAAAAATGTAATTAGGGTGTGCTGATTCAATGAGTACAGGTGTTTCATTGTTGTCATCCAACCATGTTTCTGTGAGAAACATAACATCAATATTATGCTCAGTAATGAAGTCATTAACTAGAAGTCATTAACTAAAAGTCCTTTAGCTGATAGTGATCTTACATTTAGCAGAGTCAGATTAAGTGTCTTGGGGGTGGGTAATTCTACATCTTGAGGTTGATTAAGACAGGGCATTAATCTGAGATTTGATTTTCGACCACTGCATTTCCTTGCTATTTCTCTATTAGTAATTCTGACGGGGATGATCCTGTATCTTATCGCCAGGGGGTGAGACGCTTTCTGGAGAGGGGAAGGTTTACTAATGTCTGGACCCCCGTCTCAGATTTCAGAAATACAGAGTTCTTCTTGTTCTGAATCCGGTGGTTTGGAACTCAAAAAGCATGCTTTGTGGGAACTTAAGAGGGAAGTTCCTAGCAGTTCCTGGCAGTCCATTTTCTCACTGAAGTTGAGAATCATCAGTTCTGGTGACGAATTTTCGGAGCTATTCTGTGTTCCAGTACTGTCCTCCAATAAGCCTACTGGTCAGTAGGTACTGACTCCCATCAATACCTACTGGGAGTCTTAGCTCCCAGTAGGTATTGATGGGGTGTGGGGTGGGGCGGCCGAGGAGGGGAGTTTGGGGAGTTGAGATGGCTCCTGCCACTCTCAGCTCCATTTCCAGCTGGAGTAGATGGCTGCTTATCGGTTTGTTTTGGAACATTGTGCACCTGCTGGGTTTGTGCTTTTCCTTCTACAATCTTTGCTGGGGCAGTGATGTCATTGTTTACATTGTCCTGTGTTTGGGGAGATGGCCTTCTGTTGTTAACAGCGTTGAAAATACTGGCAGTGAAAAGTTTTTTCCCCTCTTTATTTAGGCCGACTCCGTCTTGTCTGAAGAGATGATAGCGCTCCTAGAAAATCTTGTGATTGTCAACCAAGTTCAGGGATTTGGAAGAGCATTCTTTAACAAGCCATCTGTTAATCATAAACAGTCTGCTGTAATTCTCATCTCCACATCCAGCTTTCAGTATTGGTCCACTGATAAACACCTTCATTTTCAGATTTCCAACTGTGCTTAGAAGATGATAAAAAAAAGTCATTTTTCAGAATTTCAGATTTTTACTTGGACAGATCATTAGCTCCAATGTGAATGATTAGCTTCTCAATGCTCAGCTGATCAGTGGTTAATGGGAGTAATTTCTCTTACATCCAACACAGTGTCATTTGGGAAGCAGATTACCTTTGTTCTCTTTGTGCTACAAAGACGATCAATTCCATTCACAGCTGAATCCCTGACAACAAGAACTTTTGGCATTAATTTTGGTTTCTGGGTCACTTTAGGAGGTGGTTGTGTTGGTCTTGTCTCATACCTCTTGTTGATGTTTGGAGGAGAGGTATCCATCGGAGGCTCCTGCTGCAGAGCAGCAAACCTGTTTTTCAGTGGAATTCCAGTGGGGTTTAATGGGTTTCCAGCTGGAGACATGACAGGATGTGTTACGGCTTGAGCTGGCTGATTAGTCCTTGGTACTGGAGTAAAGGAAGGTGGAATCATGTCAGCTTCAGCCACTTGGTGCCTTTTCTTTGGTGCTGGTGTTGACGAGGGGATGTATCGGGTCAATGCTGGCCATGCTGTATCATCTAGCTGAGGGGTCCATACCATTAGACGTCTAGTCTAGTCAGATCCAAATGATGAGATTTATTTTACGGCTTAGCTCCAACAAAGTTCCAAGTGGGTGAGGTGCTTCTTGAAGTGCTTGGAGGCTGTTTGTTGTTTTGAAGCTTCAGTAGAGTTGTTTCATTTCCAGAACCTGCGTTGATCTCGACATTTACCTCCAGTCGAGAAACCCTCAGTTCTATCGATTGAAGTCTTTGTATAATAGTACTAATGTCCCCTGTGTCAACCGGAGGCATCTTGCTCATGCTCATCTTGGAGGCAGAAAAAAATAGGGCACACAGTGAAGTAAAATTAAAAATCCACAGTCCTTAAATCTTAAGTAATCCAGTTATGAGGGTAGACAATGTAAGAGTAACTATAAAAACTGGATATATTAAATAACTTTAAAACTTAACTGGTAAAATTATCAAATTAGGATGGGAGAGAGCAGGATAAGATGTTCCTCCTTACAAGGCTGAAGCACATATATAGATGCTACACCAAATAAAATACTTCTATAAGTTTGACAAACATTTTAAGGTTCACTGGATTTGCAGCCTCTTTTGTCCTGTAAATAATATCAGGCAATGACAGAGAGTATTTCTCCAGTTGTGTACAATGCAGACTGCAAGGTCAGAGGAAACACTGCTAAATTCCCTCGTTAAAAAGGCAAAGCTGGCAACTATTCCAGCTAATATCAGCTTGTCAGACTGACAGAATTAACACAGAGCAGAGAACAAGAGGCCATAATTAATATTCTGTATAATAACTTCATTCACAATACTATTAGAATTAAATTAATATTAGTTTTGCATTTGTATTAAGGTCTTCCACCACTGTGTAGCATCATTTAAAAGGACCTGCATGCTCTCTGGTGTTTTAGCTGACAGAGATGATTTTAAAATGTATTATGTTATTTTTATTAGATTAATTTCTGTGATGAACACAGATTTTTCATAGTTTATAAATCCATTGAGATTTATAAAACTTTTGTTCTGTTTTTGAAAAGCCACTATTTGATAAATAAGATAAATGAGCAAAGATTTGAGAAAAAAACAAGACAAATATATATATATATATATATATATATGTATATATATATATATATATATATATATATATATATATATATATATTCCAACTTTTCCAAATGAAGTTGGTTTTGGAACACTCTAAAAAAGTTATTTGATACAACCAAGGGAAAAAATGTCTCATTTTGTTTTACAAAGTTTTCCGACCCTTCAGACTAATTTAATCTGTATTTTAATATTCTACGTTGATAACAGAATTCTTATAACACAGTTTGTGATTTGTGAAAATAAAATAATTTTTGGTGATGCCAAAACATTTAAAAATATACATATATCAATCATGAGCCTGATGTATCATTACAGTTCTGGTAAAAATACAACTGTGTGAAAGTGCAATGAAGTGGTCATAGGATCCTGAAGCTATACTACCATCATACTCAGTCTAACGGCTTTGTTAGGATCAAAATGCTAGATAGACCACACAAGCTGAAACATTTAGTCTGGTGACAATGATTAAGCTGATTTAAAATCGCTATCCGTTTATATGTGTGAGTTTGAATGTGAGGTGCATGTGATCCTCTGCTAGGACAGCTCTTCTGCTTCAACAAATCTACCAAATTAGTCAAGTTAAGTGACATGTGAGTCCTGCAGATGTTTCAAGGAGCAATTTGCAGCCACATAAGAGACATCCAGCTGCGCATCACAGATTGTCCTGCCACCTCAAAGAGAACCTATCAGACAAGAGCAGCAGCTGCGAGCAGCAGGAAGACCTTAAAATCTTTTATTTCTCACAAGTTAGATCTTGAAATTCCCTGTTTTCTCTCAGATGAAAAACATTACAAGCAAAGCATATAAAAGAATATGAGTTTCCACTGAAGTTATGATTATAGCCTCTTGTATTGCTCCCTTCAGAGAGCATGGCCCTCAGCAAGGTGACGAGGAGGCGGCCCACACAGCAGTGGGAGCTGGAGCTTCATAATTGTACTGTCACAATAAAACTGATGCAGAGCTTCTAGAGCTCAGCTTACGGCGTCGCATTGAAAGTCACTTAAGTGACGTGAGAGTGAAGCGGCTGAGTCAGAGATTTTGTTTCATTTCCTAAATCAGTGTCAGTGTCTGCAAAGCATGCACCATGCCAGCATGCTGTATGCATGCGTGATGGTGCGCCGCACAGCTTTGGTGCCAAGTTTTTGTCCAGCATGTCTGTGGCACCAATTTACAGGCAAGTGCCACTATCTTCATTCCAATTATCTGATATTAATATCTGGGAAAATTCTGTCAGATAGCTCCTAGTGGAGAACACGCCAGCAGTAATTAGCTGTGACAACTTGGGAGTTTTCCTCAGAGGGACATGGTCTCTACAACCATTACGAGCAACATCAAGACAGCAGGGACCACAAAGTCGCAATAGAGCCACCTCCTGAAAATTTCTGATATTTTTATATCCTCACAGTGTTATGAGTTTTTTTTTTCTCTCCAAAGCAATTCTGAGGCTCCAAGCTAAAGCGCTCAGTAGTACGTGCAGCCACATTTTCATCACGGTCACAAAACACAGTCCTGACATTCACATTGTATAATTGCAGCCAGTATTTGCAAAGGTAGGGGTACTGAGTAGATTTGATAGAGGCAGTAAAGGCTGTAATGACGAGAAAAGGCATCAAATGCAGTAATCTTACAGATGCCATAAAGCCCCCATAAGGTACTCCTTAAAATGAATATTCCTCATTCCTGAGGCGGTTGGATCCTCCTTATTCCTCCTCTTCCCATCTACCCTCACATTTACAGACAGAGAGGAAAAATATTCTGTCTGTGTTAGCTTCAGCATTAGGGGGGTTCTGTTCTTTCTCACGCATATCATCTTCTCAGACATAGTACCATCCCCTTACTCTCCAATGACAGTGTAAAATCCCCATGTGAGGAAGCCTTTACTCGACTAATTCTTCAGTTCTGCCTTTGGAGGAAAGGATAGAGATGAAAAGGAACGTTTAAATTTAAAGAGTGTCCTGTTATAATGGGCTAAATTATCATAGCAAAGAAGAGCATTTCCTTTTCCATCCAATTAGATAAAATTGTACATTTTCTCCTCATCACTATCATCAAGATGTGATGCCAGATTGTGAGTTAGAGAAGAACACTGCAGATTGCAGAGATTTGTCAATTTATCAACATGCTAATGTGATAAAACTGGACATCAAATCCTGAGTATCCATGTTCAATTATTCCCTCTATTGCTATATTGCTGTTTAGCATGTAGTGGACATTGCAGCATCTTGCAAAACAATTCATACTCTGTGAAATAGAATAAAACAAATGGTTCAAATATTTTTTACAACTGAAAAATCTGAAAAATGCGGCATGCATTTGTATTTAGTTCCCTTTACTCTGATACCTTAAAGGCACAATAAATTAAATCAGAAGTCTTCAGAAGACATAAATAAAAGCAGATTGAGTCCAGTAGTGTGTAATTTGATCTCAATACTGTACAAATACAGCTGTTCTGTGAAGGATTTAGAGAACATTAATGAACAAAAAGCAGAACAAAAACCAAGGAACAACAGACGGGTCACAGAGATCACTGTGGGGAAGTTTAAAGCACATTTAGTTTATAAAACAGTACAACAAACCTGAGACAGTCTAAATTAGGCCAGGAGAGCTTTATTCAGAAAAGGAGCAAAGAGGTCCATCATAGTTTTGGAGGAGCTGCGGAGATCCATAGTTCATGTTGAAGAATCTGTTGACTGGACAACTACTGGTTGTGAGCGACACAAATCTGACCTTTTCAGAAGAGTGCATTCTGTTGTGAGGATGCTTGATAAGAATATAAGGTAATACTGGAAGGCTAATAGAGGCAGCAAAAGACTTGAGACGACCCTAGACATTGAACCGGATATACAAAGGGCAATTTCAGTCTGTAGATGTGCAAAGCTGGTGGAGACGTGCCTTTTTGGCTTGCAGCTGTAATTGCAATAAAAGATGAACAAAATACTGACATAAAGGGGGTGAATATAAATATCAATTTATTTCCTGTTGCTTGCACTTCACCTTTATGCACTACTTGGTTGGTAAATTACATAAAACCTTTATGACATACACTGTTGTACCAGTTTCGAGCTGTAACTCAAGAAAGGTGTAAAAGTTCAAGGAGTATTAATCCTGTTGCAATGCACTGTATCCTACCACAGAGCTGGGATGACTAAAGAACAGTTTTTCAAATACAATGTAGTTTGTAACAAGGCACATTTTTATGTTTGTCCTTACTTTTTGTGACCTGGATAAAAGCGCCATAGTAGCGAGGGCGCTGAACAAAACACAGCACGAGAGAGGCTGAGATAACGGAGATTATGGCTGCACCAAGCTAACGTTTTCTGTCACAGCAGTAGATTATGATACACAAACTCAAGGTATCTGTCAGCAGTGAAAGCACAGCTTGCTTTTACTCCAATTTAAAATTAGTGTGCCACACGGTCTGCTGGCCTCCCTGAATAAGTAGGAGGGGGAGGAATTTAAAGAATTTAAATCTGCTTTCTACAAAGCCTGTCATCTTGCTCTAATACTGTACCAGCTTTTTGTAGGTTGCCAGGTCGCATAATCATCCCCTTAAACTAAAACCCTTGTGAAAGTAAGGTTTGTTTTTAATTGTTTAGCTCATTAAAACACCATAATGTGCAGACCAGAAACATTTAAAAAAAAAACCTTAAAATAAAGTCAATGGCTTCATGACAGCTAATTCATCTTTGTTGTCCTTCAACTCAGTGTCTCTTCTTTATTTGAGTCTTTAACAGTTTATCTGAAAACCAAAACACAATTTGTATTAATGGAGAATAATAAAGGTTGGTGAAGCTTGAGAAGCTAATTATCTCTAGTCTAGTCAAAGGAACGGAGATGGACAGCATACTAAACAGACTGGCATGTAGGAAATAGAGAATAAGTGTGCATTTTTGGCAGATATTAATTTTAATAAAATATCACCACTCTAACCTGCCTGAATAAGGAGGTTTATTGGGTCTCACTTTCACCATCTATTCCCTCATATTTCCCCTCCACATCGTACATCATTAAGATCGCCCGAGGATGAAGAAGAACATTTCCCCATCCGCACACTATTTATATCCAAGCAGCTCCGGCGAATCCCAGTAAAAGACAGGCAACAAATTCAGAGAGCGCACGGGACCCTTGAGACCTGAAATAATATATTACTTATTGTGTATAATTCAAATAGCCATCCATCCGCAGTTAGTCATTCTGCTTGCATCAGGTCTTTCCCATTCATTATCATATCAGTTAACATGATTTAATGCAAATGGCTCCTCCCAGAAGCGGCGCCTAGATATCAATTACTGACAGGGAGTTGTGCGCGACAAGAGTTATTATGGTAACAGCGCTGAATTAAATTGCACCACAGAGGAAGTTTGTGAATGACAGCAATGGATGAGACATTAGCAGGGAGCACAGAGAAGAGGAATAAAATGCTGCGTCTCCTCTTCTTTATTCTCTAAAGAACCCTCTTGACACTTGACGAGCCACCAACCAGATGCCGACTTGAGAGGATCCAACATCTCGAATCAATGTTTTTCCAACAAATGGTGATGAAATAACCTATACTCAGAGGCTCTCCATGCAATAGGATTGCCACCCACTATCTACAGAAAAAAAAAAACAAACACTGAAATCATTAAGTCTCACAGTGTCGAATCAATGGCTTCATACAGATTCGGCTCATGCGATGTGCTGATATGTTTATCTCTGCAGTTATCGAGCTTTTACCTAGCCCATGATTATGGTAAGGACACTTCAGGTATAGCCAACAGCTTCAGAATGATTCTGTGCCTTGCAAAATTATTAATAACCCTTAACTAGTTCACATATTTTTCTTTTATAATTAAAACTTTAATGTTCTCATCTGGGCTTTGTCTGATCAGCACAAAGTGATCCATAATGGTGAAGTGGAAGGAAAAATATAAATTGTTTCAGATTCAAAATATCTGAAAGGTGTGGTGTGCATATGTATCCAGCCCCCTGATTTACATATTTGTAAAATCATTTTTCACTGCAATTACAGCAGTAAATCTTTTGGAGTAGAAACTTTTCACATCTAGAAACAAACATGTTTGCACAGTTTTTCAAATTAGTTCAAACTCAGTGTTAGTTTTCAGTCACACAGACCCTTGGCTTGTAAAATCAAAGGTCCACATGTTTCTCTTGCATCTCCTGGCTTGTTGCAAACCGCAGAAGGGAATTCTTTTGGCTTCTTTTCAAGTAGAGAGTACAACTAATAAATGCCCTGCCGACAGATAATCACATATAAGCAGCAGTTGTTCAATAACTACCTTTGGTTTCTTGGACAAACCTGTTTAGTGGCCTTCTATAACATAAGAAACCTAAATTTTTCCAAAGCCTTGTCCCTTACCTGTCTGGTGTGTTCTTCACGCCTCAAGACGCCGTTTGATCCCTAACAAATCTCTGAGGCATTCAAGGAAAAGCTGCCTTTATACTGAGATTAAATTACACACCATTTACCAATTGGTGACTTCTGAGGGCAATTGTTTGCTGTGTTGTTTTAAATTAGTTTTATGAGTACAGTAGTAGAAATGTGTTGAATTCAAAAGGAATCCACATTATTCAGGTATTTATCTTCATCATCCACTTCAGAATTATATTTATGTGGTATACCAACAACCACTATTAGTTGGTATACCACATAAAATACCAATAAAATATACTGAGGTTGCATGAAAAAAATGCAAAGTTCAAGAGGTATAAATACTTGTTAGGCACTGTACATGCGCCATCTAGAACAAATTATATAAATATGTAACAGACTTGGTTGTTCTGTTTTGGAACAATGACAGAATCATCAAATACTTTCTGGTTGTGAAATTCATGGTGCAATCTTTCATGAGTTCCCTTTATCAGAGCCGCATAGTCGCAAAAGATGTTTTGCAAATCCTTCGAGTTGCAACCAGTTTTCCCAACGGGACCTCTGAAGAATGAACTCTGGTCCCAGGGGGGGCGCAGGGCATTATGAGCAGATGATGGCAGTGTCGAACTCCCACAGGAGATCACAATAACATTTTCCTCCCTCCTTGAAAAACAGTCAACATACTGTGAAAAACAGAATACGCAGGAGAATAAAGCCATTCAAACAAAGTCAGCTAGTCGGCATTGAAAAGTGCAATATTTTCATCAAACAGTAAAATGAGTTTAGTGATATAAGAAAGTGCTTCTGTCAGGAATTCTAATAAACCAAAAGGATTCAACGCTTTTTTTAATCAAACTGCAGCAGCAACTTTGACATAGTTTACAATAACGTGATATTATTTTCTGCAGACACTTGCTTTCAGTTCCCCAGTCTGCTGATAAAGCAGTCAGGTATGAAATCAGCCCAAAAGCATCACAATTGAGATGAGATCAGTTTTATGCAAATTATCAGAGATTGAGCATGATATTATAAGCTTTACTTCTGACAGTATGTGACTCCATTACCAATATTAATGTTTAAGAGCAAATCAATCTGCTTCAAAGAATACAAACTGGGCCCAAATTTGGATCAAAAATGGACTGCAGTTGAGAATTTCAAGATCACCATGACTGACCAATTAGAGATACACGCTATGATTATTAAAGCTGTAATTGTTATACAAAAGAAAAAAGGCTTCTTTTCTTTTTTTTTCTTTTTATTAACAATAAAAAAAACCTTTTTAGAATTCAGAGTATCTTTTATTCATGCCGTCCAAGGTTGCTCACTTTGGCTTGCACTCAGTGGAGGATGTTTATTAGACTGAAGTTTTTAAAAATAGCTTAAGGCCAAATTGGCTAATTGTTACCAAGTCACGTCCAGTGCTCAGACTACTTGTTATGAAAGATAATTACCATGGGTGAGAATGTTCAAACGGTACTTTGAGTTCTGGATCCCAGTCTAAGACATCAAAGTCAAACTCGTGGCATTCACCGTTTCCTCAGAACCTTTTTCATCAGACTAGATAATATCACACTAATCCCACATCAGCCCTGGATGTTGACAGAGGATTTAAATTGTGTACTGCACAATCAGCCAAAAATAATTACACAATCCAGGCAACTGTCTTTTGTCCGACACAAATATTAGCATATTAACTATAAAATGTGATTGTTTTTGTTAACAGAGAGCCCAGCTGGCTCTTTACTGAATCCAAAATGATTTTTTTTTTTATGTAATGGAAGTTCATGTTTCAACCTAATAAAACAACGTGAAACAAACATTTAGTAAAAAACAGATAATCACCCTAAATCAAAGAGCTATGTTGACAAAAATGTAGTAGCACATACGTATGACACACTCACTGATCGTAAAAGGTTGGATTTCTCTTGAGTTTCTGACCAGCTGGTCACAGAGCAGAGCCACTGAAGATGTAAAATGTCACCTGACAATTTCTTGCTACGTCTCTGGTTAATAAGGATTTTGGATGTTAAAGCCTTGTTAAAGCCAAAGACTTGAAATCAGTGCCATCTATCCATTCATCCATACAGTGGAGCCTATCACACACATCAAAGGGAGAGGGACAAGGTACACCCTGCCACTCAGGCTAAGTCATTACAGGTCTCAAACAGTGACAACAACCATGCATTTACAGGGAATTTAGAGTTGCCACATGACCATATTTTTGGACAGTAGGAATAAACCCTATATAAGAAATTTAAAAAAAAGCTCCCACGTGGCAATTAAGCCAATGGTGCTCTAGATAGACAACAGTGCAAAACAAACTTCACTATGCAGCATTCAGCATATTTTTTTCATTAATTTTTATCACAAAGAATATAAATAAAAGCATGAGCCCACAGAGTATAAGTTTTATAAATGAAAGATGGGGATTAAAAAAAAATTAAGTACAATATAATGACATCTCATGTGTCAAGTGGTGAAAAAACATCAAACTCTTTTTCCTCTGTTAAAACCCATGAGTGTGTTAGTGGAGAACTTTTGTTTCTGGAAGTACATTTACTCCTATGATGAATTTATGTGTACTGAAAAACGCTAAAGCCAGGCCTGGACGTGAAGAGAATTTAAATAAATGCTTCCACATTAAGTGTTATGGTTTCAAACATCTGGTTAGGGCCGGTGATCAGAGTAAATTTACTGTGAGCTACAGTATAAAGTGGCACAGCCACTTAAACATACAAGTATTCAGATCCAGCACATTTAGAAAATTTCACCCAATCCCAAGAGCACCAAAGAGATCATGGGATAGTCACAGAAAAAAGAAGACAGCAAATCTTAAATATTTAGAGAAACTTCAAAGCAAACAAGTATGAGAAGAAATTCCTTTTTAAGTTATTTCCAGTGTTGAATTCATGAAGATGCTTAAAGTCTTTTAATCTTTTTGCTTACTGAGAAAGCAACAGAGCTTGTGCCCGAACAACTGGTATAAAATTCTGTTTTACAAGTATTTCTCTGATGTCAGAGAACTGTTTGCACGTTAACATTACTTAGCTATGTATAAAAAAAAAATAAAAATAAAAAAACCAGATCTCACTAGGTTTTAAGTTTAATGATGTGACATAAAGATGAAATGATACATAATATTTATGCACAGACACAGAAAACTAACATTCTTTGTTGGTTTAAAAATTACACCAGGTCAGCTAATCAATGTCTATCATCTTTGCATTGCTTTGTCCCAAACCATCTTATCTTGAATGATTTAAAAAAAATAATTTAAGGCATTTTTCCACTTCGGGTACATTTTCTAAGAACTGGGGTAGTTTTCTAGGCCCACTCTTTACCCTAATCTGTTTCCACTTCACCTACCAGTGTCATAAACTTTGACTAGGAGAGAAGAAAACCGCTTTGGGAGGCAATACTTTTGATATTAACTGTAACATATCAAATAACAGACTTCTGATTTAATCCATCTAGTATACATACATACACACCCATACTAATAATATAATGCTTAGGCCATTTACATTACAATATTTTGCAGTATTTAGGTTTCAAGACCCAAATAAGCAGCACCACAACCTCCCCAGGAGTGTGAATTGTTAACTGTTAGATTCTAAGCTTAAGAAAAAGACTAGGGATGCTGCTGGGTGTGTGTATGTATAAAATGCATCAAGCATTATAGTTTTAATGATGAAGTTCACATTTTTTTTGTTGCTACTAAAAACGCAAGTCTGACAGACTTCTCTTGGTCAGCAGAATTAAGTCTCTCCTACACAACTCTGATACTTTTTTCCCCAGAGTTTTTGCATCCAGTATTCTTCCTGGGATTCCAAAAAGATGATGCAATACATATGCTGCACTGAGAGGAGTAGAAAGCCTTGACATTAACATCAGAGTTTCAAGAAAAAGATCCTTAGCATGACAAAAGTAAAGGAGTGCTAGGATAAAACAATTGTAGCTTGAGATTCTTTGGCATTGTCTTTGACACCATTTTCCCTTGGTTAGTAACATCCTGAGCTTAGAGGGGGTATAAGCAAAGCAGTTAATCTCAGTTTTGCTAAACATCTATGGTTGCTGGGACAGGACTGCTCAGGGGGCCTTCTTATGGAGAAACCTAACATACACAAGCACGCTCACACATGCAGGTGCTTAGATTCAGATGTTTTCAGATACACTATGTTGGGCTGCAGTTGCCACTAAATACATCTGGTATTAACTAGTACAGTGTACTTTTCAGTGATGTAGTTATTGTTATATATGCATGTGTTTGTCACTATAGTTTCTGGATTCTGAGGAGATGGGTTGTCCTCTCTGCAGGTGTAGAAGCAAATTTCTAGGGTGTTGTCTTGTATTCTCTCTATCCATCTTTCTCACCTCTCCTCTCCTCTCCTTCCCCTTTCAACCCTTATCCCCACCTTTTTTCCTTTATTTTCCCTTTTCTATGCCATAATGTGAAAGTAAATCTGTTGGGCTTCACCTTGACAATTCTGACAGGACACGTTTAAAAATTAAAAAAAGATTCTTTTATATCATGCCTTGATTTTCTGACAGGTTTTTCTGTGAAGGCTTTTACTGCAAGGTTCCAGTCAAGTTTTAACCAGTTTTAATCACTGTACAGGACCGGGATCCTGTACAGTGATTGCTCATTTATCTTGGAGGCCTGCTTAATTCTTGAGAGACAACAATCAAAAAAAATAATCCACCTTCCTGGCACAGCTACAGCTCTTCTAGACATCAGTGCATCTTAGTTGAAGATTTATTACTGAAAGTAAGATAAAAAAAAAAAAAAAAAAAAAAAAAAAAAAAAAAAAAAGGGAAGCCTTTTCTGGAATGACAAGTTTTGTTCTTGTTCTAACATGACTATTCAAGAATTTACTCACATGATACAATAGTAAAGACTATGCTTGCTCACAAGAGAAAGCTATTTAAGCCAAACACAGTGCTTTTGACATACCCTAGCAATTTCATGTGTATTATTGCTTATGGCTCTGAGTAACAAACCATCTGGTGTGGCATTTGACCCCATCATTTTTTACAAGCAGTCAAAGGGTTTGTAAACACACATGACAAGTGAGCTACAATCTTAGAAACAGCTGTTCTCTTTTGCAACTCAGCAAACTAAGCTCAAGGAAATTAGCATCTCATTCTTTAAACTTTGGTCTGCAAAAAGGGCATTTTAAATTTAATGAGAACCAACAAACAACTGTTAATAATGAACAAACATTAAAAAAATTTACAACTGTATATGTTTAAAAACAACATACAATTTGGCTGCAATGTCAAAACAGTACAGGCATACAGTGCCTTGCAAAAGTATTCATACGCTTTCAACTTTTCACTTTGTCACAATGCCTCCACAAACTAAATGTAGTTTGTTGTGACTTCATGTGATAAACCAAAACAAAGTATTAAAGCATTGTGAAGGGGATGGAAAAGGATGAATGGTATTCAACATTTCAAACAAAAATCTGAAAAGTTTGGCACACATTTTTGCATTCAACCCCTTTTTTACTTTATCCATAAATTGTATCTAGTCCAAGCAATTTCCTGTAAGAGAAACCTTATTAATAAATGAAGTGAACCTCTGTGTAATATGCAATATGGCAATTTTGTGAAAGCCTCAGATTTGTCAGTCAAGGGGTCCATGGTAACTCTGAAGGAGTTGCAGAGATCCACAGCTCAGATGGGATAATTGCTTGACAGAACAACCATGTGGCCCTTGATGGAGGACTGGCCAAAGAAAGCAATTATTGTAATATCTTTATAAGAAGTCCTATTAAAACTATGGGACACAATAAGCATGTGGAATGGGGTGATTCAAAATTGAACTTGCATGTGAAACACCATGTGTGGAGAAAAAGACTTCATATCGCTCTAAATATGCCAACCCCACAGTGTCACCATGTAAAGATGCTTTTCTTCTGCAAGGACAGAGAAGCTGGTCAGAGTTGACGAGAAAATGGATGGTGCTAAATACAGGGCAATCCTAAAAGAAAATCTGTTAGATGAAGAAAAAGACTTGACCCTGGGGCAGAGGTTTACTTTCCAGTAGAACAACGACTCCACATAAACAGTCTAAGCTACACTGGATTGGGTCACAATACATTTGTTGACCCAGTAAAAGGTCCAGATCTAAATCCAATTGAGAATATGAGGCAAGACTTTACCAGAGAATTGCTTCTTGTAGATACTCTCCATCTAACCGGACCAAGGACTGGATTTTCAGTCTGTGTAAGAACAAAGCTGGTAAAGTCCAGAGATTTGCAGCTGAAATTGCAGCAAAAGATGGTTTAAAAAGTATTGTCATAGAGCAGGTTGCCCAACTTCAGACTTCAAAAGCCACTATCCTGCAACTTTTGGATATATCTCTTCTCCAATGCACCTGAATCAAATTCCTTCATCAACATTCAGTCACTCACCACTGCAGAGGCCTGGTAATGAGCCATTCATTTGTTTCAGGTGTGTTGAAAATGAGATACATCAAAAAGCTGAAGGACGGTAGTTCTTGAGGACTGAATTTGTGGACCCTGGACTTAGTAACCTGAATAAAAAATAAGCGGCAAACTTTTAAGATCTCAATTTATAATATTCTGTAAGTTTTGAAGAAACCCTGTATAATTTTCCTTCCCTCTGATTCATACACCATTTAAGGGTTGGTCTATTAGTTTCAATCTCAGGAATTTTTTTTTTTTTTTTTTTTTTTTTTTTTTTTTTTAAATGGAGTATGAATACAGTTTTAAGACACTGAAAAGTGGTTACAATACTTTCTGAAAGCAAAAGGATGGAATGAAAGCAACACTATCTTTGTGTTAATACCTTAATCTTCTAGTTCAACTGCCTCCATCACTCACTGTCTTACAACCTGACGTGAAGCTGGGAAAAATCCAAATCCAATTTAAACAGAAAAGGTGTCAGCTTCACTGCCTTTGTCACCTATGTGACCTAATCTGTTACAGTTCCAGTGACCAAGACCTATCTTCCCTGAGTCAAGGTGGTTAACTAAGACAGTTTACTTGGCTTTAGTCCTGAGTGAGCTCCCTGGCATCAATTATGTTGTTAAACCTGCAACCTTACATATAAAAGCCCTGTAGCTCTTCCTGTAAAGCGACACTAATTAGAATGAAACTAGAGCCAAACGGTACTTCATTACCATACTCACCTTTCACACAGGATTCTGTCTGAGCAGGGGGTAAACACACAGATCACAAAAGCAGTGGACACAGCTTGCCAATGTCATAAAGTGCTAAAATGTTTGCCATTCCTAATTGTTCCCCCATCATTCAGAGTAATTGTTCCTCCTCAGCATATTTAGGAGACATAACGAAATTTGATGCCTACTTCTCTGAAAAACAATCCAATTAATTTGTCAACTTTTAAAAGCTTCTGGCTAGTGACAGGCACTTTTAGATGCTTTATGAGGAGCCTGGGCATTCAAATGGAAGTGATCAATGAATATGATATTCTTTGCCATTGGGTAATGAGTCAAAAGCACTTTTCCCAGGGAACCAGTAGTGTTCCTTCTGGGGTAAGGAAGGCTTTTATTCCCAAGAAACACAACTGTTCAGTTGATTTCACAAATTAGTTGATTGGTCTCAGTTCACTGCTTTCTAACCGAAGATGTGTTAACAAAGGAATCAGCTGGAGAAATGTTTGAAGCTCTGCAGTCAGAAATCACCTGACTGCACAGAAACAAGGTACACCTGTTCAGGTTGTTAACATTAATACTAAATCAGCCACCTGGTAAGGAAGGCACCTCCATGCATTCAGCCATGTGGTGAACATGACTTCCTGAAGTTCAAAGTAGGCATCAGAACAGGAAAGAACGGGGATTTAAGTGACTTTGAACATTGCACTATTCATTATAAGGCTGGCCTGAGTTTTCAGAAACAGCTGATCTATTGGGATTTTCATAAACAACCTTCTTTCAAGTCGAAAGAGAATGGTCGGGAAAAGAGCCAGTGAGCACCAGATATGTGGATGAAAATACCTTGTTGATGTCAGAGGACAAAGGGTGCCCTGGTTCAAGATTATGGAAAGACAATAGCAGCTTTTAAAAAAAAATGGAAGTTGCCTGGTCCAAGGAGCCTTGATTTTAAGACAGTCAGATGGTAAATGGTCATAATTTGGTATAAAAAAAAAAAAAAGCATATCTGATGTTCAGGCTGGTGGTGAGAGTGTAGTAGTGGGAGCTATCTTCTTCACACACTTTGGACCACTTTGGGCTTTTTTAAATCAACTGACCATTGATTAAACACCACAACCTACCTGAGTATTCTTGCTGGCCATGTCCATCCCTAGATGACTACAGTTTACCCCTCTTTTCATGGCTGCTTCCAGCAGGTTGATGAAACATGTCACAAAGCTAAAAATATCTTAAACTGGTTTCTTGAACATGACAATGAGTTCAGTGACCCTCAAACTCACCAGATCTCAATCCAGTGGATCTAAACTCCTGAAGAATGTTTCCAACATCTTGTTGAAGTGATAACACACACTATTAAAGCAGTTCTGAAAGCAAAAGGGGGTCCAACAAACTATTTAATGAAGTGACTGATAAGTCTATAGTTCTTGTAGAAGGTTATGGGATCCCTTCTCTTCGTATGCACTAAAGATGGTAAAATCTGAAAAAGCATAATATTCTCCCAATTCTAATGCAAGACACGAGCAAACAATTTTGGCCTTGCTATCAAGCTTTAAAATATAGTCATATTCCATAAGTTAAAATATGCATTCTGAAAAATGTTGAAAAATGTTGTTTGTCAGATTAAAAGTTACTTTTGAAAATAACAGCTGTTAACAAAGCAGGTAGTAAAATACTTTCCATTAAGCCCACATTTCTGTACTAAATCCTTTTTCGTCTGATGTAATGTTCAAATCTTAAATGTTGTGAGTTCATTAGCTGTAAGCAGAAAATCATGACTAACAGAAATAAAGGTTTGAAAACATCAGTGTGTAACAAAGCTACATAATGTGTTTCACTTAGTGAATTAAGTTACTATAAAAATGTTTCAATAATACTGTAATTTATTTAATGACTATATATTTGAGAAGTTGTTTTTCTATTTTATGACTTTAGACATTCTTTAAAAACTAATTCATTCTTTCAGAACTCTGATTTATTCAATATCTTACCTACAAAAATCAAGAAGAGCATAGTTTGAGCCGATGTATAGTCTTCAAAATCTCTAACAAATGACATCTTAAGCTGCTACCTTTTTTTATTAAATGTTTAGTGCACACAACGTCTTAGCAATTTGCAATGATATTTTGGACTTAAAACGTCAGACAATAGCTATGTTTCCATGCGCAAAATTCCTTAAAGGGATTTAAATGTATTCTGATTAAATAATTTGAATGTATCATTTATATGGGCACAAAATGAATTAATCTGATCATGATGTGTGTTTACATGCATCAGGCTTTATTCAGAATAGAAGCACTGACATGAGCAGAGTTGTGAAATTTCCCTAAAAATACACAGAAGTTGTACTTCCATCTGTGCAAAACATAAAAACACAAACACAGTACTGTGTTTGTTCTGTGTCTTTTGAGTGCCTAGAATGGACCCACTCCAGGTTCTAATAATAGTTGAGACATTACTGCACTCCCTAATTAGGCTACAGGCTAAGAAACATATGCTGTTGGTCTTCTTGCATTACAGGATGTAAGAGGGGGAGGAAATAAACATCCTTCAAAGTTTTGAACATAGCAGACCAGTTTTAGACCAGTCTTGCTTCCCCAACATAGCGTCTAGCCACTGAAGGTGGACATATGTCACGTTGACATAGGACACACATGCGCAGTCAGGTCAGCTTGCCACAATCAGAATGACATGGTCAGAACAAGTGTTTGCATTCACACCATTCAGATTATCAACTGGAATAAATCACCACTCATTCGGATCAAAATTTCATTCCAATTGAGCTGAATCCGATCAGAAACTTCCAATTGAGGCGTTTCATTTCAATTCAATTTTCAATTCAGTTTATTTATATAGCGCCAATTCACAACAAATGTCGTCCCAAGGCACTTTACAAAAAAAATTAAACCATACACACATTCCAATTGATCATAGTTATCAAACAGCACAGTATGTAGTGACAGTGGAGAGGAAAATCTCCCCTTTTAACAGGAAGAAACCTCCAGTAGAACCTGGCTCAGTACAAACGGCCATTTGCCATGACCGACTAGCGGTTTGAGAAGACAGAGGAGTTTACATGATATTACGTTTTTATTCCAATCAGCTGTTTATTCTGATTACTTATGTCTGTAAACCTGCCTATTGTGCTACCACATAGTTTTCACCCATGCAAGTCATTTCCAAAGATTGCACATAAAACACTGACTTTTATGTACAAACAGCTGTTAAACGTGTTTGGAGCCAATATCGCTAAAAAAGACCAGCATCTGAAAAAGCACATCTTTAAAAACCTGAATAAGGGAAGAAGATTCTGCACAATGACTGTAAATAGTCCACCTTTAGATTGGGCCTTTTCAACCTTTTCAACAAAGCACTTTTCAATGTTTTTCTCAGTCACCCACTCATAATGAAATAAGGTCAGGAATATTTATTTGCAATGTATAAATTCAGAACTTTAACTCCCACTTACACATTAAAAGATTAATCAAATACAATGTTTCTCCTCAATTTACATTAACAGTTAAGCAGCCAGAATTAATAGTCTGGTTTGGATGCAAGTCTGTATACTTGCACACCAGTGACAATATTTCAATGATTTACCAGCAACTGGAATGTCCAGAACAATACCAGAAGGCTATGTGGCATGTCCAATAGTCAGTCAAAACAGTGAGTGAAGGTCACAGACACAGAGGAGGACTCATAGAGGCATCAGATAGAAATGCCAGCACTAGACAGAGTTTGATCAGTCACAATGTAGGTTTACATGAGGCTAGGTCGTTAAATCATGTTACTTTCCAGCATGTGGAGTGTTGTTGCAACAAAGTACATGACAACATGCTGTTTTGGGGTGACGTAATCTTTTTACTAGTTTCAACATTGGACCATAGTGAAATCTGAGCTTAAGTCAAGTCAAGTCAAGTTTATCTGTATAGCACATTTCAGCAGCAAGGCAGTTCAAAGTGCTTTACATCATAAAAACATCAATCAAGTATACAGCAAAATCATCAAAATTATCTAGCAAATACACATGAAAATCATCAAAATAATTGGCAAAAATATTGATCAATGATTCACTTACTTTATTTAACTGATTTACACTCAAACTTCCACCCTTCAGAAAACCAAGCTTATCTTACCCAGATTTGTGAACTGGTATGATGCACTCTATTTTTCGGGTCTTAGAACATGAGCAGCAGCATTTTGGATCAGCTGCAGCTGTCTGATTGATTTTTTTTTAGGCAGACCTGTGAAGACGCTGTTGCAGTAATCAATGCGACTAAAGATAAACATATGGATGAGTTTCTCTAGATCTTGTTGAGAAATTAGTCCTTTAATCCTGGAAATGTTCTTGAGGTGATAGAAGGCCGACTTTGTAACTGTTTTTATGCGTCTCTGAAGGTTCAGGACTCGGGTCCATCACTACACCCAGATTTCAGGCCTGATCAGTAGTTTCTAGCTGTAATAACTGAAGCTGCGCGCTGACTCTAGATCATTCCTCTTTCGGTCCAAAGATAATGATTTCAGTTTTGTTTTTGTTCAGCTGGAGAAAGTTTTACATTACATCCACGCACTGATTTGTTCTAAGCATCTGTTTAGTGCTCGGATGGGTTTGAAGTCACCTAAAGTTAAGTTAAGCTAAGAACTTTAAGTTGGTGCTTAGCTGTTAGTCAGTGAGATGATCTACTGAAGTATATGACATCTATTAATTAGAGTCCTTAAGCAGATGATCTTTGAAAATTGTAAAGGTTTGGAATTGTAATATTTTTCAGCTCTGTATGAATACTGAAAAAGAAAAATATTTCCATTTTCAGAATTATTCCTATTTCTTTGTTTAAAAGTTCTATCGATCTCTCCATCTATTTATTTGGATATCATAATGTATCCTCCATTTATGCATCCATCCTTGCATCATTCATCCATCCTTCAACCATCCACTGACCTACCCATCAAGCTATCGATTTGTCCATCATGCATTTATGTTTACTTCCATCTGTACATATTTTCTTTTTCCAGTGTCTAGTTTTAAGCATAGAAAAAGCCATGACCACCCTAGAAATCTGCCACAAGTTCAAACTTGTATTTTTACTTGAAAATCAAAAGAACAGGGGGAAAAAATTAAGCCTGTAAAAGTTTGCAATATTTAAATGAAAAATGTGTTAGGAACTCTGTGAAATACAAGAAAATCATCTCATTTAAAGAAAGCAAACGCCATCCATGGAATGTGGTAACAGCTGTTACACCTCCAGGATTCAGGAAAAGACCTTCTCAGTGGAACCGACTCTAACAACAGGTTGCGTTGCTTTAATGTGGTACTGTCAGCTGTATGATTATGGGAGAACTTACTTGCGAGTAGCTTTTCATTGTTCGCATAAGGGATCAAGTATGCAGCGATTGATGAGATCACATTTGATTCCAGTGATTACCTTCAAATAACTATGTGCAATGTCAAATATACATCAAGTAACACTTCTGTCAGGGTTCCTATCTATCAGTGCAAATAACATAACAGTAAAATGGTAAGTAGGCTATACTTTATTTAGTTTTTATATTTAACATGTCATGATAGAAAAGCTTATTGGTCTTAATCAGGAAAACTAAACCTTGACTGGAAAAAAACCATGACATTTTCGACATTACAGAAACAGTTTTTTTCTCCATATGCTAAAGTTAAACTATCTAAATTGTTCAATTTGGCTCCAGACCTGTGTCTAATTACCCTCAAAAAAAAAGAAGGCTGCTGCAGATCAATATCAGTTTTTACTTTTTTTTCTTCATTTGCTCTGAAGGCTGAACTCTGCTGTTACACTTCACACTGGAATGCCAGCCACTTTTTACTTTCTAAGACTTCTTGATCATAAGGATTATATAAGGACAGCTTCACTATTGGGAAGCCTGGCTGTGTCAAATGAATTTGCCTTGAATGCTTTCTGCTTGTGAATAATCTGTGTCACTTAAAAGTGATGGAGTTGAAATTGCCTTGAAAAGCACTTACGAACTTCCCCGGACTGAGATGAAGCAGCAATATCATCTGTAAGATCATTTCTGAAGGATTTATTCAATGGATCTTGCATAAACACACACCTGAATTCCAGCAAACTGACAAAACTGCTGCTTGTTGATGATCTAACATCCCAGAGCAAGCAGTTTCTGGCAGCTGCTCCCCCTACTTATTGCTAAGGAAAAGGTTGAACTTGCATGTACTTTTAACTGTGCCTGCATGCTGTCCTACAACAGAATAAAAACCCCTTAAACTGTTTCAGTCTGTCGCATCGCAACCATAAGCCTTAATGTACTGTATTTCATTGGGAATTTATGTGACAGAGCAAGACAGACTAGTGCATAATTGTGAAGTGCAAGGAAAATGATACACAGTTTTAAACTTTTTTAAAAATAATTATTATCTAAAAAGTGTGGTGTGCATTTGTATTCATCCCTTTTTACTCTGTAACACAATACATTTAATAAACATATTGCAGATGTATGTAATTTAACATCAGTATGAATCCAGCTGTTTTGTAAAGGCTGCTGAGGTTTATGAGAGCGTATTAGTGAGCAAACACATTGCAAAAGCCAAGGAACCCAGCTGACAGGACAGGCATAAAGTTGTCAAGATGTTTTAAAGCAGCCAGGAGGCCCTTAGTAATGCTAGAGGAGTTGCAGAGCAACTCTTCAACTCTTAGAAAATCTTGACAAGAAAACTATCAGCCACACCACAAATCTGGCCTTTATAGAAGTGTGGCAAAAAGAACCTTTTGGCTAACAAGGAAAAAAATGAAGTATGTTACAATATTTATATTCCACATTATTCACACCATACCCACTGTGAAACATGGTGGTGGTAGGATCATCCTGTGTAGATGCTTTTCTTTAGCAATGACAGGAAAGCTGGTCAGAGGGGATGGGAAGATGAATTTGTAAAAAAATAAATAAATAAATAAATCTGAAAAGTATATGATTTCCAACCACTGTAATATTATGGTTACTATATGTTCGTCTATTAATAAAATTCTAGTAAGTTATGTACAAGTTTGTGATTGTACAGTGAAATGTACAAACACTTTACACCAAAACATTTTCACTAACTCTGTCTGGTGCAGTATTTGCGATTCTAAATTAATCCGACATGCATGCCTGCAGAATAATTTCTTGGACATGAGAGGGTTTGAGGGAATAAAATGAATAGCACTGTGGGTCTTAAATAGCAGAAACATTTTTAAATAATATCCTATATAAAGTATTTAGAGCATATATGATGAATGCAGACCATCTCAAGAGACAGGTGAAGGAGGACAACATAATTAAGAACTGGATGGCTGCACTGCTCTGATATCAACCCCTCTCCCACAGAAGGGGTTGCTTTCCTCCTCTGACTCTTCTCTTCAAGACATAAATAAATCTCAGGTCACTGTCAACTACATGCGCAATAAAGTGTAGCTGTCGCGCTGAGAGGATGTCACAGACCAGGTGTTAGAGGTGACAGATGGTAAAGACCAGAATGAGACTGTCCAACTGCTGCTTCATAGAGATTGTTGGAGAGCAATGAGACTATGTGTGTTTATGTGAATTAAGTCAGTGAAAGTTATTAGAGGGAGCTTACTGTATGGATCAAATGACTGGGTTCTGACCATGGGACACTGAATAATAAAGCAGTGATTCATGTGGGTCTTAACCTTTGTGAAATACAGCATATTGAGAGAGTCCAGGGCATTCACAGATGAAGCAATTGTGCTCATGGCTAATACTTATAAGCTACAGGGTTAATCTGCTGAGTGCATTAACCCATTTTTGTTCTGAGGTAGAGTTTAATCCTATGTAAGCAATGGACCCTCCTGAACGTTTGGTCAGATACAGCAAACATAAAGAAAGCCTAAGTGAAACCAGCTTTATTTATTTTTATTTTTTTTTTGAAGGGTTACCATGCTACACGTGGTCAGAGGAAAAGCTTCAGCACGTTAGTGCTCTGTTTTCAGTAAACTTTTGCATAAATCATCTGGAAAATGAAGCCCAGTGACCCCAAAATGCACTGTTTGTATGACATTAGAGGTGGAGCGTAAAGAGCGAGCATAGGTCAAACAGGGGGGATGGCGAGATGGTTTGAGAACTATTCTCACTGTCTAGTAAAACCAACCCTGCTGTTTGTAAAGTTTTAAACCCATTTGTTTTTGTGTACCACCATCAGGTCTTCAAAACAATTTAATCCAAAATTCATTTAAAGGAAATCCTCTTGGCCAGATTTCTTGGAGTACCTACTTGTTATGTGAACAGCTAGTTTTGATGGTAAACCATCTGATGGTAAACCACAGCTCATAAAATTTAATTTAAAGTTTGCCTCTAAATAATTTATTGGCTATTTATTGATGGTCAAAAAAAAGTAATACTGCATTTAACTTACTTTTAATTTGTTCATGTAATGTATTGATGAGTTACAAAATCTTTAATAAATTCCTTTATGTGGCAACAGAGTATCTGGATATGAGTATTAGTAATAGGACACTAGCACTGAACCTCTGCCTCACATGTAAAAAAGGAGTAGGTGTGTGCTGAGACGAACTCACTAAAAAGGTTTTTTGATTTTTTTTTTTTTTTTTTTTTTTTTTTTTTCAAGGTAGCGTTCTGCCCAGATTTCAGTCCAGATGCCAACACCTACAATGCATCTGGCTCACAGGTCCAGTCTATGAGTAATGTTCACTCATGTCTCCAACCTCTCCCAGAATAGGTCACTGTGAGCTGAAATAGAAGCGTAAACCATTTGTTCATATAACTGCAGCTTGACAGCAGCAGCGTTTCCCACTGCACCCGAAGGTCGCCGCAGCCATTGAGGGCTCTAGTTCAAATGCTGTTGGAGAAGTCAGGGTCCATTATTTCTGAAGGGATAAACTTAATATATGTTACTTCTGCCCTTCCTCAGAGATAGTAATGAATCATAGATGCATATCCTTGTTTTCATTTAAATATTAGAAAATCCACACCTGAGATCACTGGAGATTTGATTAAAAATATAAAAACCTCAAAGAATAAATCACCCCTATTAAAGACGCTATTAATATATAGAACATATAGGGCAGCATTGCATGGATAGAATGAGTAAGTATCACCTATATATTCAAACAGCTCTGCAGTGTTTATTGATGAATGTGAACTTTACACAGCCACTGGTGGTATAATCCAATCCGTGTAAAATACAGCAACTTATTATTCCACTGTGGTTTTGTTATAACTCACTTTTGGTCTTCAACTAAAAATGTACCTTTAAAATTAATATGATGGTATGACGTTAAGTGTCCTAATGAGTTACTTTATTTTTTGGTTCAGCCCATTAAGTTGACTATAGGTACACATGTATTTTGTTGTGATTTGAAAAGATTTTTTCTTGGGGCAGTGAGCAGTCTTTTATGCAAAACCTTCTCAGCATTTCTGCAGTTTGAGAAGAGAAACGTGCTTCTGAATCAGTTCCCTTTATCTGAACAGGACCTGGGGTGAATGGGACTTTGTGATTGTTATGGCCTCCAATAGATTCTCTGATTCTGTCTCCTCTTACCGCTTACATTTTTTCAAAATACACAAGTAAACAATACATATTATGAGGAACCAGTTGGTCAAATATTTTCTCTCCTTTCAGTGAATGATCTTCTTCGTATAAAAGTGCTGCAAGGTCACACTGACAACAACACTCTTCAGTACTGTAGATGAAACAATGGGAAGATGAGTCAAGGTAGTTTTTTTCTGGTATCAGTGGGGTGCTTAAAAATAAAGTCAGAAGAAGCAAACAGAAGTTTAAAGGCATTTAAAATGTATTTTCTGCAACATATTTAGGCTTATCGGCTGTTTATTCAAGGTGGGTGAGAGTGACAAAGAGCAGGACTTTCAGTAGATAAGGTGAAAAAAGTTACCTTGTTTTATTCTAAAGCTTTTAAACCCCTAATAACTAAAGGTTAGCATCCTATAGAAAATCTCAAGGTAAAGGTAAAGATCTGCAGACTCTTGGGAATACACACAGAGGCTAGTTTAACGAGTTAACATTTAACAGGGTAATCATTTTGTTTTACAATAACAGTAAAATTCTTGTTTTACATCAATTTCTCTTTCACACAGTGGTGTAATGTCGTCCCTACTCCTAGTTTAAACGAATAATAATAATAAAACATTATTATGTGATAAAAATGTTGCTCTAACAGGGCTACCATTTTCTGGTCTGTTCTTTGACTAATCAGTCTACTTTATTTTCCTAGTATATCAAGAACTTTTAAGGTTAAAAGAGGGATCAGTTTGAAATCTAACTTTGCACAACAATCTTTAAAAAGCTCTCTAAACAAATATGAACCAATTAGCTTCAAAATTTATTCAATTTTATCACACCTTCATATATAAAGTCTTTGTGCAGATGGTGGATTTTAAATGAGGTGTTCAATATGATAACAGAACAGGAGAATCTGGGTGCCTAACATTTAAAATTTAACACCTGACAAAGTAAGACACATCACAGTTCTCCCTTTAAGCATGATGAATACATTTTTCCCTAAAGGCAAACTTTGCGTACTAAAGTAGAACGGATACTGCAGCACATTTATAACTTTTAATGTTAACAGTTCTGACTGTTATAAAAGCAGGTTCACTCGACATGCAAACACTTCTTCCCTCAAAGGTCATCATCCTGCATGCCTGACTCATTTGTTAAAACAGCAGGAGAACAAATGATTATCAGTATCACTCAGATATCTTCAATCTAACTCCAAGTGAGGCAGGCTATGATAAAATGTGCTATTTTTATTAAGATCGTTCTTCGTGGTCTATCTTTGTCTTTTTCTCCAGGACTATTTTCCCTTTCATGGGAGCGGTCGTCTCTAATTTCTCCAGGGACCTACAAGCTGCTGCTATCTCAGCTGTGTTTACTAATCTTCCCTCGACACCAATTTCTCAGCCCCACAAAGTTAATGCTGGTCCAGTGTAAATAGCCTTATCTCATAAAACCTCTGTTCTCCCCCCGCCCCTCTCCAGCTTGGCTGCTTGATGTATACATCGTTAGCAGTCTACACACAGGGGGATTAGGTCAAAAAAGGACGAGAAAGCAAGAAGTTTGTGTTCTCATACTTGCAGCAATATTATCATGCATGATTAACACCGAAAATGTCCACTTGGACATGTAATGTATACAACTATTAGAAGATGAATAACAGGAGTAGTTCTCCTAAAGCATTACTGAAGGATAAGCAGGCTACACATCAAATCAAATGTGTCTCCCCGTACTCAGAACTGATTGATGCTCGGATTGTCGACATACACAGATTACAGCACCTACCTCGCTCCACCTGCGCCAGTCTGCTTTAATGAAGGCCCTGGATTGTTGTATATGCCACAGCAGCGATTTTTAATTAAACCCAAAGGGGAAAGTATTAATTATCTCATTGCCTGCTGTGAATAGGCTAGCGGCTGCAGGCAGATTCTCACATGAATGCTGATGATGTCGAGGTGAGTGAGGTGTGGCTTTGAATTAAATGCGGGATTTATTGAACTCAGGATTGTATTTGGATAACCACCTGCAGACAAAAAAAAAAAGGGGGAACTTTCAAGCTGTAAATCAAAACGGAAAGAAGCCGACTTTAAAACAGGAGGGCCGATTAGTCCCTCGAGAATGTTTTTAACCATTTTTTAAAAGGCTACTTGAGCTGATGGTTCTGAAACAGACAGAATGCTCCCTCTGGGGCATCCATTTAACTGTGTTTAGATTGTATCTGTTCCACACAGCTTATCTATCTTCATATCTGCCACATTAACTGTCTCCTTGGCCATCAAATCATGTCCATCCTCTCTTCCGAGCTTGTAATATTCATACTGAACACGATTGTTCCCCCTATTCTACACTTGTACAATAAACACTTCACTGCATGTTTTTGTCAAGGGATTATTGAATTCTCATTACCATAAGATAGACGGATTGATTAGCTACACCAGAGGAATGTTTATTTCTGAATCATATTGCAAATTTTTCGGTAAATCGTGGTTTAGCAGATAGGCCGTTGCAGCCATTACTTTTTTTTTTTTTTTTTTTTTTTTTTTCCTGAGAACCTGAAACAGCAGTCCTCTCTTTGCCAAACCCCTGTAGGTATTTGTTAATGCAGAGATGGAGGAGCGCCTTATAAACTATGCATGTCATATCCCTCTGGCAGTCACCAGTAGAGAGGATGATGGCAGGAAAGGGTTGGCTTTCATTAGTCTTCTGAGGCTGCTTAACATAAAATTATCCTTGGGGTTAGCAGAATGCAGACAAAAACAGGGTGAGGGCTTCATTAAGCCTGATGAATTAAAGACATCAGACATGTATGAAAGATGAGTTGCACAGAGTCAAACTTGTCTGACACTTGGAAATAACCACTTGTGTTAGATGAACTCAAAGTTCCTATGTTTCAGTAAGGGGTGGAAACTAAAAATCGTATCAGTCTCTCACAAAATGTTCAAGTCATTAAATGTCATGAAAAGAACAGTGCTGTAAAAACAATGTAACAAAAGTAACAAGAACCATTTTACTTAACACCAAATTATTTTATGTTATGTTTTCCAAAGCAAAAAAAAAAACTTACTTTAAAATCTCTTAAAGGGGAAATAGTTTAGTTTAGTTTTGTTCATTAATTTATGTTATGTAGAGACAAGTATTTACAAATACACTTCAACATTTAAAGCCTAAATGGTGACATAGATGGTTATTTAGGTACATAAAAATATGAAGAATATTAAATAAGATTTAAAATGCAAATACAAAACAGGGTAGAACATTCCACTGATTATGATCCAACATAACAAAACACTATCATTAAATTAAATAAAGAATAGTGGTGATCATTCATGACTATAGTAGGTCTTGCTTAAGAAACTGCTTCACTATTAATCTAAACTGATTTCAGTCAGAGATCGGTTTTAGTCCTGCAGATTAGGATTTATCCATGTTTACAGGGAGAGCTTGTTCTAGAGAGGTTTTGCCACTGGAAGCTGAATGAATGACTGAACCTGTTGCTCGAAGTGACCCCAAAAGGTCAGCAAGTGCATGAGGAGCCTTAAGCCTTAAGTAAGTTGAAGAATTTTCAAAGTTCATCACATTTAGTCTCTTAAAACCATAAAAATTATGTAATCTGACCAACTTCCTTGCAAAGATCTTAATTGCCCTATTACATACTATCCTCACTGGCATCACTGTTGTAGGTGCTGCTTGTGAGTAGAAGAAATTTAAATGTGAAAGAAAATCATAAAATACATAAATATATTTAAGCATAAAATGATACGTACTCTCTAATTAGTCTAAAGGTATAAAAATTTGCTTTTGCATCTCTAACATCTTGACATGCTTGTCAAGAATCCAGCATAGATATTTTACTGCTGAGACTTGTTTGTTCTGTAGATTTACATCATTACAATCAATCAAAGTACTTACTAGGAGCAGAAGCAAACTGATACGTTTTTGTAACGATTAACGTGAGGCATGACTATTGCTGCAATAGCCTCCAATCTAACTCAATGATGTTACCAGCTACATACAAAACTGTATCATGAAAATACACTTGTTTATGTCAGGTTTCTTCTTAAAACTTGCACCAAAACACAAATATGCCACATCCTTCATATATGCCCTAAAAAGAGACAGGTCAAGAAGTGAGACTTGGGGTATACCTATATTCTTTTTCTAAACAATGATTTCTGCCCACTACTAAAAACACACTGCTCACAGTTTTCATGATATGATTAAAGCCATGCCAAAATTATTTTTGAAGAATTGCTGTTTGATCATTTCTGAATAGAAATATCACAGTTTATGTGTTCATTGCCTTTTATAAATTCAGACATACTGCTCTATCTACTTTACCCCAATCAAGTTATGATTTGATCTTTTAAATAAAGAAGTAACATTAGTGTAAAGGGTACACAGTAACACTTAGGTCATTGGAAACATCCAGATTACTTTAGATCAAATCCACAAATGACCAAATTCCACAATATTCCATGTTTCACAGAGGATTTGATTTTACCTTTCCAATTATGAAATTGTATCTGTGAATTTCCACACCATGAAAACTGCAGGGCTAATTAAAGGAATCATGCACAAAATGATCCTGTGTGCTGCTGACACTGGGAACAAAACACTGACTAATTGCTCTCGCCAGAAAGTAGCCCCTCATCTAACCTGACTTTGTGAGGTCTTTTCCACTTCTAATTTAAAAAACAAAGTGACACAATTTAGCTTTAGGTTAATCCTGTTACACTTCTTGAAAAGGTTCTGGAGTTTCTGGCAACTGCTTTACAGCAGGAATCCAACACCACTTTACTATTCGTATGTTCTTCTACTGACTTGACAATCAGTAGCAGTAAACTGGTGCCTCAGAAGCACTACTAGGTAAGTTGTAGAAATTTTACTCTTGTTCAAATTGGAAACCCGCCATTGTGGTTTCTAGACTGATCAATTTTACCTGCTACTTAATAAATGTACTCATGTTTGGCCAATAGGGTGTGCAAAATTTTCACCAGTAGTTTCAAAGAAAAACAAGCTTTATTATTTGTAAAAGAAATTTTGACTAAAATGACCAAAGCTGAAAAAAGGAGCACTAACCCCTCAGGAGGTCGCTGCTGGCTGAAGGCGAGCTGTATGTCCGAAACAACATCCAGTCAAAGTCATCCTCCTCCCCTTGGGTGAAGTCACACAGATTAGGATCCGAGTCCTCTTCAAATGTGCAGCCGGCAGCTAAAGGAAAGGGAAGAAATCAAAAACCATGCTTAGCTAGAAGGTTAGAACGGATACACAACACATTTTCCTCACAGAAGTATGTAATAAAATGAAATGATAAATTCCAACTCCCAGCATTAAAATGTCAAACTTAAGCTGACAACCTCCTTCTCTCAGACTAGAAAAGTGACCTCAGTTAGCTGTTTATGCGAATACTTACCAAAACTTTGTTGTAGTTCAGTGCTGGTATAAATAGAAGGGCATCAACAGCTGTGATGTGATGGTTTAACACAGTAACCCTGAAATATACACCTATTACACCATCTGGACCTGCCAACCTCACTGCCCACACTTTCAGCAGGAAAAAACCCATCAGCACCAATGAAAAATGTGTTTAGAATAGGATTTCACACAGTGGCCAGACATTCAGCTTTCAACCTCAACGGGTATGCAATGCAATCTGTAAAATTAAATGTCTCAAATTTTCAGTGAACTTAAAATACCTTGTCTTTCATCCACAAAAATAGATCGAAAATCAACAGTAAAGTCATAGCTTGGTAAAGAAGTATGATTTTCCACTGCAGAATTTTATTAAAAAATGGTTTTTAAAAAGTGCACTGAAGGAAAAAAATCTGCTTGCTTTTTACATATTTGTGTCAGTGATATCACAAGAGGTTCAAAAACTGAGCTGATCAGCTGGTGTTCGCAAAAGTGTTGGTAAAAGCGTTGAGAGGTCTCTGGACATAAAGGTGTATTTACTGGGCAGAGGTTTTATCTTGATTAAATTAACACCAAAACAGCTAACACAAAACTAACTATGCTATGTTGTTTAATAGACAAAAACTATTTTAAAAGTGTATTTGATTGATTTTAGAGAAAAAGTCTGATTAGTAACTTAAAAAAGTAACTATGTAACTTAGTAACTTTGACTATCAAATTTAGAAAGGATCAAATTTTGTTTCACTGTTACCATCAGAATCAGAGTAGTAAAACACAGATATTTTAAGGTATCAAAATTTTAGTTCAGTGTGTCTTAAAGCAGTGGCATGAACCAAATTTTCTCCAAAGATATTAATCGAGGCGCTTTGATTACTTCTGCCTTAAACCACTAAAACTAAACATGACAAATAGCAATGTCCCTGCATGTGAAGGGATATGCAAATAAAAGTGCCATTCAGAGCGGACAGACCCTTCGGGGAATGTTGTTATTATCATAATAATTTTCTGTCTGCCATCTATTGCATCAAAAAGCCTCATCTTTCTTAATGATATTAAATAGTGATAACTCTAATGGGTCCTGGGTGCAAAACTGATGGGTTTTAGTCGTTGTTCCCTGCATCTGTTGCCACATTTCCAATTTGTCCGTTGGTGTGAGAGTTACAGTGCAGCAGTGAGCAGTTTCGAATGGCTCTGTCATATCACCCCAAAGTCTGTGTCAGTAATAATTAGAGTGGGACAGCATGAGACGTGACTTGCTAATGATAGGAATAATCACAAGCAGGTCCTGAAGGTGACCCCAGTGGTCAGCTGCTCATTCTTTACTCTAATCTGCCATTAAACAAAAGCTTTTAATGTGACGATCTGTAGAGAGAAACAGAACTGGACTCACTGTGGTGAAGATTCATCATCATTTTCGCTATACATGTAGATTTCCAAAGGTCAAAGTCATTTACAGCTTATTCACGCTGCTGTAAAAACTGTAACTTTGGATGTTTTTGTTTCCAAGTTATTTCAAATGCAAACCCTTTAAATTATTCTACAAGTAATTCCTAAAGGTGTTGAGTACTTCTAACATTTCAGTAAGTCACTGTTATATTAACTGGTAACAGTAAATAAGCAGATTTATGTTTTGGTTGGTTGGGGGGGTTTTCCTTTCATTTCTGCTGTATTTCCAGCTGTATCTTCAGCTCTTTTTGTGTACTTCTATTTCCCTCCAGGTTTATGCCACACCTGTGTTCGATCAGGTCATTACTCACTGTATGTAAGCCCCCAGAGGTTCTCCGGCTGTTTCTTGGATAGTCTTTGTACTCTGTACTCATTCAAACTTTCTAGCTGCTTTCTTTTTTATTATTCCTTGTTGGCTCCCTTGTGCTTGTTCCCACACTTTTGTAAGCAACTTATTGTGTGCTTTAGGATTTATCTGGACTGTGCTTGTATTTTTTTTCATGCCCTTTACCTCATTTTGTGTGTGTGTTTTACTGACTCCCTTTCTCAGACTGAGCATTAAACTTTGGATCATAGCTATAGATTCCTGCTGCTTTCCTTTCATAAAGCTGTTAGTTTTACAACATCACACTTTAGGTAACTCAGTATCTTAGATTTCCTATTTTGGGAGAAAAAGAAAACATGTAATCAAAAGGTCAGCTAAGTTTTAAGTTCATGTTTTTTGACAATGCAACTGTATTTACCTGCCTGTTGAACGTCGCATTAAAGCAAATTAAAGCAAATGAAAAGAATGGTCTATTGCCTTAAAAGGTTTAAATACAAACTGAATTAAACCGAATTATAGAACATAAAATCATGCTTTTCCAATCAAAACCCCGACTAGAGCTTTTTAAATCAATAACATTTTATTTGTTATTTTTCTGACTCAATTATGTATTTCTTCACATCCTCTAAAAACTTTTATTAGCAGCAAGATCTTACATAAAAGAATAACTAAACTATAATCAAACTTTCACACATTAAAACATTTTACCTGCACTACATCAATTTAATGAAATATCAAACCGTAACGTTTATTGGACCTACACATGCTCTTATTTGAAATGTTTCTTCTTGATACCATGATTTTAGAAAGTTATTTTAAAACTGCCCCTCCCTCCACCAACTGATGGTCCATGTCGCTCAGCTGGCTGAAAGAAGGCTGAGAGCTCCAGGGTCACTACATATTTTCTCAAGCTTAATAGAGCCTAATGACTTAGCAATGCACCTCCCCAAACTTGTACCGTGCACTTCCAGTCAGCTGGCTTATTACTATGCTATTATTTTCCTTTAATTACAAGAAAAACTAGTTCAACAGATTGAAAATATTTCTGGTTGCAAAACAGCACAAACAGTCATGGTGTAGTATAACATGCAGCAATAGGATAATTTCATAGCACTTTTCCTCTTTGGCTTAGACTGATTTGTATCTCAAAAACTTTCATATTTGCTTTGAGTTGTTGTTTGTCATTCATAATATTAATATGTAGCTCTAAATCTGTTTTTATGAGAAGTTGTTGGCTTAAAGACACAGTTTGTAATTTAGCCTGATTTACCAAGTTGATGTCATGCATGGAGACAACAGTGTGATTTAGGGTTTTTTTTTTTTTTAGATATCAGCATCTTGCATCTAATTTTCTGTACATCTAACTGCAGCAAAGTACTGTGTGTTTCCTAAAAATCATAAACTAAAGAAAATCAATTTATATATTAAAGTTAGAATTATAATATCTAAATCTAATATCTATCCATTCATCCATTATCCATGATGCTTGTCCTTGCAGGGTCGCAAGGGGGGCCTCCAGTGATCATCTCCAGTGATCATCTAATAGTTAAATATCTAATAATAATAATAATAATAATAATAATAATAATAATAATAGTATGGAACATATACAGTAGAAAAAATGTGTTCTTATTGATTGTGCAATATTTTTGGAGTTAGTGTCACTTAAATTAGCATACAACATTAAAATCTATTTTTTTAGAAAGCACAAGGCCTAAAGTCAACAGATTTTATGCTCTATGACCGGTCTGTAGTTCATTCAGGCTGCAAGAAAGTGAGAGAAAGAGTAAGACTTTCATAAGATAACAGCTACGCTTAATGCATAACAGCAAAGTTCCTCTGTTTCAGCTCTTTCGATCTTTCAACCTCTGTCTGTTCAAGAACATGCCGGATTTGAAAATGTTGGTAATCTTTTGGAAATCTCAGAGTTAATGTAGTGCTCCACAATGTGAAGCAAATAGAAACACAGAGACTGGCTGTATTCAGTTTAAAATGCAAACAACAATCATTTGATCCCTATACAAAAATAATTGTAAAATTCTGTCTAGCACTGGATGCTCTCTCGCAAATGCAGTGGGAAGTTGCTACCACTCCTAATTTAAATAAATAATTCCTGATCACAGCAGGAAGGCTAGAAAAGAATATACCATTCTAACATCTGCTTTTATTATAGTACTTAAAAATACATTGGAATCAGGTAGTAGCAGGTCAAAACTTTGCAAAAATTGAAGATAGGAAGTCACCCACAATATTCTGAGGAGTGCATCCACACTTTAAAGTAATCCATTGAAAATGATTAAAGGTTAAGGCACTGGTGCCAATTGAGGATGTGTTTTGCCTCCCTTTATCAACACACAACCAGCCAACAAAGGCCAAAAAGACCTAAATTCTTCCTGAAATGTACATGGCCCACTTGGGTCTGCACTATATTCTTACATTATCTTATTATAAAACCACCTTCTTATTAATCCATTATGCCTGTTTGTTTTTTTTTTACAATCGATTCAGACCTGATCTGAAAAAAAAGCATGTTCACAGGAGACCCTAGAGCAAATCTGTAATATTATCTTTCCCTGAAGTGATGATATGACAACTGCATAGCACACCATGTAAGATAGTAGAAGCCAACCCTAAGAGGAAAGAGTCTGCTTTTCTCTCACAAGGTTTGATTTATTTCCCCATACTGGGCTGTAACTGCACAGATCTGCTGCCGAGGCCAGAGGTTAATTGTCGCCACACCGGGGTCTAGTTCTAATAGAACAGCCAGAGATATGGGACCTGACACATCCAAATGCTGGCACTATATTATTCCTTCCCCCTAAATGAAGCCTGCATACTCCTCCCCACAAAAGTCTCATCATGAAAGAAGAAGAAATCCAGGATGCGAGCTGCCTGGGAATGTCAGCTCCTCAGAGCATGTACGGAGAGAGCCAGCTCATCTATCATCACAAATACACTCCCCAATGCTGCTCCCTGTGGAGGACCAGGGGGTGTGTGGGGTGTCAGTGGTCATTTTTTAGCTGAATAATTACAACATAATTTACTGCATGTACCAAAGTTAGATGCTACTGAGGTTTTGCATTTGAGGTTAAGGCACATATCTACCCTGCTTTGCAAAAGTATTCATAACAACCAAACTTTTTCACATTTTTTCAGGATACAACAAACTTCAATATATTTTATTGTAATTTTATGTGACAGACCAACATAAAGTAGTGTGTTGAGAGGGTGGCCTGTATTTGTTTTCCATCCCGCTTCACGTCTCTAAAACAAAATGTAATGCATTACTAAATACAGTGAGCCAGTGTCTAATTTAATCTCAGTATAAATCCAGCTGTTCTGTGAAGGCCTTCAGAGGTTTGTTAGAGAACATTACAAAACAAACAGCACAATGAAGACCAATGATCTCAAGAGACCAACAAGGAAAGTTGTGGAGACGTTTAAAGCAGATTTAGTTCTAAAAATATATCCCAAGCTTTTGATCTGAAAATGCAAAGAATGTGTCACAACAACACGGATGCCCACCTAAACAGACAGGACAGCCAAAGTCTTGCACTCCACAGGAGTGGAGAAAGACACTGTGAAGAAAACAATAAGATGTACAGTATGCAGTTTATTCTAAGCCATGTATGACACAGCAAAAATGTGGAAGATTAACATGAAACTTTATGGCCTACAAGTAAAACAAAATGTTTGGCAGAAATATAAGAATGCACGTCATTCTGAATGTACCATCTCCACTTTAAACCAAACGTGATGGAGGTTCACCTTCCAGAAGAAAAATTCAATCATAAACACACTGTTTACCCAGCTCTAATATAAAATAGTTTAGATCAGTGGTATCCATGTCACTCCTAAAGGGTCAATGTTCTGCATGCTCTGATGTTTCCCTAGTTAGCTCACCTGGAACAGATGAATGATTCATTATGAGGTCTTAACAGAACATAATCACATGCCAAGGGAACTGAGCCATTTGAATCAGCTGTGACTGAGCAGGCACGCATTTAAAACATGGAGGACATCTGCTTTTCAGGACTGGAGTTAGACACCACTGGTTTAGAATAAATCATGTGTTAGAATGGCCCAGTCAAAGTCCAGACCTTATTTAGAATATGATAATCTTTGAAAATTGAAGTTCACAGGCGTTTGTCATCTAATGTGAGTGAGCTTTTGCTATTTTTCAAAGAAGAATGAGTGGTCTGTTCAAAGCTGGTAGAAACAAACCCCCAAATCCTTGCAGATTATAACAGATGATTTCAAATTTTTGTTTGTATAAAATGTTGAATAATCATGCATCATTTTCTATTTCACAACAATGTTCTACTTTGTGTCTTTGTCACACAAAATGCCCAAATCCCAAATAGAACACAATGAAGTTTGTGGATAGAAAGTGAGAAAATGCAAAAGAAAATTCAAGAGGTATTAATATTTTTACAAGGCACAGATACAATGTATTAACCTCAACTACAAAACTCGTCTAGG
Organism: Anableps anableps; assembly: GCA_014839685.1. Lineage (NCBI taxonomy): Eukaryota > Metazoa > Chordata > Actinopteri > Cyprinodontiformes > Anablepidae > Anableps > Anableps anableps. The sequence goes on along the minus strand of CM026072.1, from coordinate 22,928,672 downwards.
AAATCTAGTTTAGGCAATTCAACTGCATTTAAAACAATGAACTTTGTGATAAAACTTTATACTGTTCAAGGACAAACAATTCAGAGAAAGGTTTTAGGCTGCTCAAGTAAAATAAATAAAGTATGAACCACAAATTCATTTTTATACTGCCTAGCCTTTTTATTTTACTATTTTTATTAAAATCCAGTTTATTACATTTTGCTTTGGTTTCAGTTTAGAAATGGTAGTGTACAAGCAAAAATGTATACTATTAAAATTTCAAAAATGTTGTGTTCTTTTCTGATTAAGGAGACATGAGTTGGCTGATTCCTCTTCAGACATTTATTAGATGCATCAACACAGGTAGTACATGTCAAACTAGGACCTGATTCACGTGGCACAGAGCCAGGCTGGAATGAGGTAGTCCTATCTGCCAGACTAAGTTTTATAGAAATTATACTGACGTGTCAAGAAGATTACACGGTGGTTCCGTCGTCATGACGCACTTCATTATCATTTAAGATTGACTGGACATTATAGTTGAGAGATGCAGGAGAGACTCTGTGTGTCTGACTGTGTGTGTCTGGGGATGTTTGTGCTCCAGTTATCTGCTGAGCAACCTTCTCTGCCGATTCCAGCTGCACTGTGGCTCCACAGAGATTAACACAACTCTACAGCATAGAAAGCTGACCCAGTCATCCTGACCTGTAAAGTGTTGCAAATAAGTAGTCATTATCCTTCCATAGGTCCCCATTTTGAATTATAATTTTTCTACCTCAACAATACCAGTAAATTATTGCTCTAATTACTTGCAAGACGTTCTAAGAATTCTGGGTATTTTCTATACATTTTTGGTACCTAAAAAGAAGAATTACTCACATGATCTAGGAAGCATTAGCATTTCTGGTTTGAGAATCAGTAAAGATATTAAAAATTAGTCTTTACACACACTGCAGATTGAGGAGGAAGCATGATGTGGGGTCTATGATAAGATGAACATGTTGATGTTAATCCAGTCAGATTTCAATACCTTTAGCCTGTTGGAACTTTGTTTAACAGTGATCTTACTGCCTACTGTGAATCTACACTCGATCCCCATAAATAACTCAGCACTTTAACACTTCTGACTCTATGGCCAACCAGAATAACCTCAGATTTACACTCTGGAAGTGATGAGCCACGTTCCGGTGCAATAACTCCTCTTGCATTTCGTGAGGACATAAAAGAAGGTGGAAGGCTGTTTACCAGACATTCAATTTGCCGCTACATTCGCGGTGATACATAAAAAAATGGGCTGTCTGGTTTTATACGAGCAGTTAATCACGGCTGTGAGTCTTTCTGTTCTCGTATCAGTTGTCTGTGTCATATGTGGTTTTCGTATTAACGTTTGGCACCTTAACCCTTTATCCCCTCCTTATCTCGCTATTTAATGTCAGTCATGCAAATAAAGACAATGAGCAGAGACTGTCAATATCCATGGTGTATAAGTGTTATCTTATTTAAGGTGTCACAACTTCAGCTATTCTTCATTTAAAAAAAAAAAAAAAAAAAAAAAAAAAAAATCAATCCGGCAAAAAGAATCTCCATACCCTGTATTAACGGTATTCATATCCTGAGACCAAAGCCATGAAATTGTAATCCTAAAATACCCACTTTAAAAAAAAACCAATATTTCAAAGAAAAACAATGACATGATTTCTTTTGGAAACCAAACATAATCCTTTGATCTGAAACACAGCAGTTAATCCTTTCAGTGGCTTTTAAAAGATTCAGTACAGTGTGTGAGCTGAATAAAACTGGAGAGTCCACAACAGGGCTGTATTTGTTCAGATTATAGATTAGCCGCACTTGTTTGAGTACCAGTCACTCACAAAGGTAGTAAAAAGCTGTATGTGAGTTGTAAGTAAATTAGCTCTAGTAGAAGGGTCTAGTAAATTCCCAGGCCCTTCACTGCAACGAATTTTCAGTATAACAACTTGCAAAAGTGTTCATTCATTGCACAACATTTTAATGGGATTTTATGAAATAGACTGACACAAAGTACAGTATATTTTGAGAAAGAAGGAATAGCTAACATCCATCCATCCACTGACTATACCCGCTTATCCTTGAAGGGTCACAAGGGGCTGATGCCCATCTCTGAAAAGGAAATATATTGAGTATTGCACATCTGCAAATCTACCAAGGTATGGATGTCCACCAAAACTGAAAATGCTGGCAAGGAGAACATTCATCAGACAGAAAGTCTATGAAAACTTTGGAGGATAATATCAACAAATGTCTTTTTACAGTTCATGTAATACCAAACAAAGATGGATAATTTAATTACTGAATAAATTTAATGACAATTTTGAAATGATCTTATTTCTTGACTACATGATATGTACCTACATGTGAGTTAAACAATAACTGCAAGAAATATAAGTACACGAGCTGTGTCATAATGTGCTTTTCACTTGAGCCAGGCTACAAATCACTGCATGAGCATTGAAAAAGACCTGCATGGGTAATGGTGCCTTAAAATAAATACCACTATAAGCAAAACAGTGGTATTTATTTTAAGTCTATCTGGTCCATTTGGTCTAACTGGTCCAAATGGACCAGTTAGACCAAATGGACCAGTTAGACAGTCAACAAGTTTTTGAACATAAAGCCATGGAATCACAAACTGCAGCTCTCAGTCACTATTTTAGCTATACCTGCACCTAGATTGCTCAAATGTTTTAAACTCCCCACCAAGACTATTTGTCACGGTTCAAACATTTTCCTTCTACTTTACTTTGCAGCTATTTTTCTATTTTGGCTGCTTTATACAAGTTTTTATTTTTTTTACTTCTTCACTCAAACTAAACATTCAACATAAACTCTAACACCTGCATTTGACACAGTATACATTATTGTTTTGGAAGTTTTGTAAAAAAAAGTAGCAGGGATGTTTTCCAGTTAAAGTGAGAAGCTTACCATTGGTTACCCGCAGGCTCCATATCAAAAATGGAATGTGGGAGCAGCAAGTAAAGCCAAAATTGATTTCTGGTTTGGTCAGTTGCCAATAAAAAAGAAAATAAAAATAAAAAAATACAACTGGGAGCATAACCAAGAAGACAGGAAGCCACTATGACATCATCCAGCGGCTTGTGGGCTGCATTTTAAACCCTTTAGATCAGCCATCATACTAGATATTAGCAGCAGGAAGTGGTGAACAAAGCTTGGATCTAAGCAACACTACAAATAGATTTTTCCACACTCATTCCAACTTTTCCAGAAAGTTCATGGAAATGAAAAGCAATAGAAAGATATTTAAAACAGGAACAAAATAATCATAGCAAGACAACTACTACTATCACTTTCTTGATTTATTTCATATTCCTGTCCACTATACAGACATTAAATGTGGGAGGTATTTAGAGCTGTAACTAAGGAAAATATTAACCAAGAAAAATTAGAGATAAGTGCACACAGCTGTGTATTTATGCAGTCTTACAGTCCTCTGGCCTTTCCTGTCAGATGAAAGCCAACTGTAAACACTTCATAAACTGCAGTCACTCTACTGTTTGTAACAAAAATAGGAAGTGTATACTCATGAAATCACGTGCTTTGATTTTATATCAGTTTTAACTTCTGCTTTTAGGAGGTAAGGATTGGTAATTGAACACCAGAAGTTGTTGAGTTGTCTGGATAATGTGATTCGACAGCTTACAGATGCTTGTTGAATCTGCAGCAACATAGGAGTATCAAACCATGCTGGGAAGCTGAGTGCTCTTCCACTCAGCACAGTAACCCTCATCTAAATCCGGTGAGAGTGAGTAAGTGCGTGGCTGGTGGGGGATCCAGGTGGGAATGGGTGGAAGCAGATAGAGTGGTTGATTTGCATTGCTGTGAGTGTGGCCCTATGCATCAGCAGGAGACAGGTATATTTATTCTCTACAGAGACTCTCCTCCCAAGCACTCCCCCGGCTGCCTCTGAAAGCCATCCATCCCCACACCGAATACGCAATGAAATCATCCCCCTGCCTCCCCAGGCATTAATAACTCTACCCTGGTGCCTGGATGGGCCCAGTCAGACACAGAGGGTGGGACATGAAACCAACCGAAGAAAGAAGGGGTTGGAGAGAAAGTATGGCAGAGGTGTTCGGTTTCAGGGGTGAAATGGTCAACAATGTGCTGCAGGACAGCCTCTGATAAATGATGAAGGAAAGAACAGACTTTATGAAAATGACTAAGACAGGACTGAATTCTAAGGAATTTTTAAATATAAAATAACTTTTGCCCTGTTCCAAAAAGAACTCCATAATGTATGTGAAGTTTGCTAAACTTAGCCTCAAAATAGAAATAGAGTTAACACCAGATATTTGCAAACACCATATATAATATGATACTGTCTGACAATGAATCAGACTAAACATTTCCTGTTAAGTCAAAATAATCTCCTTTTGCTAAATTCCAAAGATAATGACAGGTATTTTTAGAAATGGTTATTAGGGCTGCACAACATTGAGAAATGACACTTTATGCGATAACATTGATTAATTCTGTGTTAACAATATGACTTGCGATAAACAAATAAATGTTGGCCTGACCCAAAACAACTGTTATCAGAACTGGTTCCCCTGTGTCGGCCTTGGAAGGCTGGCCATCTCAATTTTTCCTGAATGTTATGAGAACAAGATGCTCTGCTCCCACTTCCCACTCCCTTTCCCCTATGACATCTGTGGACCTAAATCAGAACTCGACCAAGGCTGGCTGATAAACGCTCCATCACTTACTATCGAGGACCATGGTTGGGGGGGCTATCTGGGACAGTGTTCACAGACTTACTTGCAAACACACACATGCACACAACTATGAACACCCCCCAACTCACCGTCTCCACTGGCCCTCCTCGTCTTCCCCCACCGGTACGGCAACCTTGGTCAGATGCGATGCGCCAGTTGGCTGCGTCGCTCACCTGGGCTGCCTGTGCTGCTTATTGTGATTTGGATTTGGGTGGTCAAATGTGGACCATTTAATACACAGGATTTTTCCTCAGGTAAGTGGGATTTTGCTGTTTCATCAAGTAATAATATGGTTTTATATGAGTACTGGTCATTTCACCAGTTGTGATGACTTAGTGTAGCTTCCTGCTACCAATTCAACATTTTTTGAAGGCATTACCTTTTAATTGACTAGGTTGCTAAATCAGTAAAGGCTTTCCCAGTGAATACTGAAACAAAAATTCAATTCTGCAGTCTTTTGAAGTTGCCTAGCTGATCATTTTTCAGCAGAGGATCAAAGTAGCTGAATAATTTTATTATAAGTGTTGGTTTCACGGTCATCTTCCTATGACTATTTTAATGAAGTAAGGCTCAAGATGAGATGAAATTATGGTGTCCCCCACTCCTCCCTGCTCTTCTTCAACTTTTCTGTGATTATTCCTATACTGGGCCCTGCATCAAATTATGTTAAGTCATACAAGTCAAGAACATTCCCCCATTTCCATTTTCCGGGGATGAACAATGACACAAAGGTTTCCTACAGCTGTATTCATACTCATTTCCAAGATACCAGGCACCTGTAATTCATCTTAAAATTAATTCTGCCCTCTCTTTTAAAGTACTGGTACAATATTTCATCCTTGATGCTGGGTTGATGATAAAAGTGTCACAGGTGTCAGTGAAATAAAGCTAAAATCATTATTCATCCCATATCAGTCCTCTCAGTGCTATTCTGGGGGCAACAGAAAGCAAAAAGAAAAAAACAAGGACACCAAGACCGGAGCAGCCTGAGCCTGTTTCTACCAGTTTCTGCTCACAGAAAAACAAGGAAATATCAATTATTCCACTTCCAAGTTCCTGTGGTTTTTCATGTGGGGGGTATGGGAAAATTCATCTCGCACTGATTATAAGAGGCTTTAATTATCATGCTTATTTCCAAAATGGTCTATTTTGAGTTAATGTCTTCTCGCAGGCTAGACTGTTGTGCCAGTTCTACTGATAACTGTTTAACATTCATCTCAGCTGTGCAGCTCTCTGCATCCCTACAAAAGGTGAGATACTGGATACATCTGAAATGAGACAGCAGAGCAACACCTGAAAGGTACATAAAATAAATCAGTTTAATTACATGGAACATTTTCCAGCATCTGGTGGCTCAGTCTTGGATTTGTTCTGTTTTCAGCCCCAGTTTCATAAAAAGACCTTTGAATTTTAGAGACAAAGATATTCAGCCATTTTATAGTGATAACAGAGGTTCCAAAGTGCTTAAGCAGAAGGGAACTGGTCTTCTCTTGATTTGTGAAGACATGTCGCCTCTCATGCATAAGGCTTTTTCAGTTTTGATCTTTGTTGGAATTGCTCCATTAGTGACTGCAATGGCCCTAATTTGTGAATATTCTGACCACAATGTATGACCCTGTTACTTCCAACATTGTTCAGAACTGAAGAAGCCTTTTGGATGAAAGGTGACACATCTTCAAAAAACAAGAGAAGCCCAGTTGCCTTCTACTTAAGCACCGTGGTTTGTCATGTCATGGATGACTGAGAGTCTATACCAACATGTTAAAGTTTATGAAACAGGTCCTCAATATATTAAAGAGATGTAAGATGCTATGGGTTTTTTGGGGGGAGGGAGGTTGTTTTTTGTTTTTGTTTTTTTTGTTTTTTTGTTGTTTTTTTTTTTTTTTTTTTTTTTTTTTTTTTTTTTTTTTTTTTGTTTGTTTTTTTTTTTTACACAGAGAGGGAATAAGTCTGGGCCATATTTAAAAACTGTGTGGTAGTAAGGTAATATACCAATAATATACCTATAATGTAAATATTTCATATTTGGAAAATTTTGGCTGAGCAAATTTGAGTAACTGCAGATCTGATAATTGTAAACTGAAACTCTCACATTTATAAGTTGAAAAAAAGACTCGTAAGGACTTGAAATTCCAAGTTTCAGGCTTGGGACTTGACTTGACAATTGCCTGTCTTGACTTGGGACTTGACTCAAGACTTGAGGATAAAGACTTGAGACTTACTTGAGACTTGCTAAACAATGACTTGGTTCCACCTCTGTTAGTAGTTAATAGTTAGTCATTCATGGTTTTGCCACAGGACTCGCTTATCATTTGCATCTGTCTGTCAGTGTTTCCATTTCTACAGATTGTAGCCAAAATCCCGTCCGCACAAATGATATATAAGTGGTTGGAAGCTTCTTGAATACTTTAGTAACTGAGTTTTAACAGCCAGTCTCTCATGCAGTCATTATTATCCACACAGCCAGACTACTTCCTGTCTTATATCAAAGAAAGAATATTTTGAGACTTAGTTTTTGTAGAAAAAAAAATGTCAAACTTTATTTTATTTACCCAGCTATGCCCCATTGAAGTACAATATATTTTCTCCTAGGGAGTCCTTGTCAAGTTGAATAGACAAAAAAATAATAATAATAATCAGAAATTTATCTGAAGCAATGACACTATTAAAGCTGTTTTGAAAACTTGTTTAAAAATTTTAAGGGTTTGAATAAAGGTAAGTATATTTTATCTTTATTGTTATTTATTTAGCCGTTATTCAACCACAAAAAAAGCTAAGTGACATTAAATGATGTCCAAATTGACCATTTCATATATTTTTTCAATGGTAAGTCTTTAACGTTGCAGAGAAATTAAAGGAAATAAATTTAATTACTTGTCAACAGAAAAATTTAAAACATAATGATCAAAACATGGTATAAACTTGGAGTACAACCCTATTTTCTGAAATTTTATTGACACAACTACCTAAAAAAGCACAAATGTTAATTTAAGTGTTATGTAAAGCATAAACAATGAAAATATTTAGTACTCAAAAATAGAGTACTAAATATTGCAATTCACCATTTACAATTCACATAAAAAGCCTCACGTTCTTTCCTCTTTTACAAATATGGTCAATTGTTGTGTAATAATACATTTAGGTATTTCACTGTTTATTAGTGTTTTATTATTAAGCTATGCGTGCAGCTTGAACCACTTTTCTTTACAGCCTGTCATTAAAATGTCAAACTGGATGCTTGAGAAACTTTGACGGTGGCTCAGAAATTGCATAATGTAGCTAAGAACTATTATTACACAGTAAAAAATACTAAGAAACGTTTGTTTTCTGTTGTTTTTGGACATGACAAAATAAGCAAACGCATCAAAAGTTGGAATAAATATAATTAAAGACTAACCGACCTTTTCCATGGAGTTGCTTATTATTCAATAGCTGATCATACCTTTGGAAAAAATTAGCAATTCTTCTTCAATATTGCATGTCAAATAGGTTAAACAGTATAGCTTTCCAACAGAAACCTAAAATGCAAAGAAGTATAATAATGCCTGACTCCAAGAGCCAAGATATTACTCGTTGTGAAAAACATCTAGTTTTAGCACAGAAGAGAGGCAGGTTTAAATTTAGTATGACAAATCCTTTAACAAATAACTTATGCCTACAATTTAGATGCTAATACTTGGAGACTTAATCTTATTGACACATAATCCTTCTTAGTACTTTAATTCACATCGTTGTCATTTCTATTCTCAACAAAATACAGAATAAATATTTACTTGTTTCTCACAAGTGTATGTAGTTAGCTAAGGTATGTGAGGTAGAAAATGTGTGCTAAAAAGTTACTTGCTATAAAAAACTCCAACAAACATCTTATCTCCATGGATGAGCAGCTACAGGTGGTAAACACCACTTCCTGGTTCAGGTATGGGTCATTCTCATGTGCTTTCTATCAAACTGACAGCAGGAGGGAGAGCTCTGCGAGCAAAAGACAACTAAGGGTTCTTTCAAAGGTCACAAGTACAAAATTTAACAGCCGCTGTAATTTTGGCTCCACAAACAACATCCCACACAAACATAAACTGTTCAGCTAACTGACAGCTGCAGCATGCAAGCCCCTGACCAGCTGAGTTAAGTTGCTTTGACTGAGTCCTCTCCAAACTGCCTGTGGTGTCACAAATCACCAGAGGAGGGGGGAAAAAAAATCGTCGTCTATCAACTCCGCTAAAGCACATACCCTGTGGCAGCTTCACCGCTCTGCTGCCTGTCAATTCCACTCACATAAAGGCAGCCAATTGCTGTCTGCACAACCTGCAGACTTTCAATTCCACTAAAACCCACATGCAGCAAAGGCACATAAAAAGGGAGGCAGCAACTGTATTTCACTTTCATACGAATTTCTTTTCACTTGTTTCTTGCACACTTAGCATAAAGTACGCTTCCTACTTTTTCTAGTCTTTGATCAAGGCTGGGGACTGGGGGGTGAGTAATTTCATCCGTTTTACAGCATATAATTCTAATCTGCTGGAAATGTGAAAAGAACCATGTATTTTATGAAAGAAAAAATAAAAGATTATTTTTTCTAACTAGGGATCTTTATAAATGCAGGAAAAATAAAAGTAATAACAGCTTGTCAACAAAAGAAAAAGAAACGGTGCAGTAAATTCAGCGAAACGTCAGTAATGTTCAGTTCTCTGCAAAACACACCTTTCAGTAATTTTAAGTGAAACAAACTTGTAGCTCAGAACTCCCAAGGCCATAACTTATTGACAGAGATGGAAAGACCTCTTAAATGTTTTCCTCAAGCAAGAGTTCAACTACAGGGTAATGAGTTTGCTCATCTGAGAGATGTCACTTTTTGTGGACTAGTTCTTAAAGTGTTACTGCAGGCACCGAAAAACAGTAAGGTACCCACAGGTTTCCTCTTATTTAACAAGACAAGCTACACAACAGAGCACTAATTTTGCACTCTTTACCAATGTTGTTCTAGTGCCAGGCTCCCAAAGGTTGGATCAAACCCTGAATGGGTTTCAAAAAGTATGTTTGTGTTTTGTTTTTCCCAAATGAGTTTATGTAATTTTTGCTATAGATCTATCCTCCAGGGTCAGTATGGTGGGGTTTAGTTTTTATATTGTCATTTTCCAATGACAATATGCTGAGCCAAATAAGTAGTGTCTGTGTCTTTCAACATAGAAGATCCTATATAATTGAACTTTATCTGACTGTCTGCTGAGTTGATTTATTCAGATCATGTTCAGTTTACCTCTGATTAAAGATGTCGAGCTTGTGAAATGCTGCGTTTCATATTAAGCAATAGCAAGAACCAGTCCCATGCAGAACTACAACTGAAAGTTATCAACAGAAGCAAATCCAATTGGTGCATTAAATCGCAAAATACACAAGTGAGAAAAACCAAGAAGAACACATTGTAAAACACCTGTTTAACACAAGACTAAGCAATATACAGTGGACCAACAGCCAGTATGAATCTGTCAAATTACCAAAAGACAAATATTAGCCCTGAGTTGTCTGAGTTTTAATTATTGGGTTTCAAATATAAAACTAACAAAAAAAAAAAATGGTGCATAAAATTGTCACTTTGCTGTAAGATAAATACTACTTAAAAGGGTCTGGTGACTAATTAATAGCTTTGCAGATTAGGAGCAACTTTCCCTTGTGTGTCTGACATTTTAAAAGAGCTGCACAGAGGGAAGCACAGAGAACTGTTTTCTAAAAACCAGCTTTGCAAGCATTTATGCAAAGATTGGGTTATAAATTAGCTGTGCAAGTGATTTTGCAGGACAAGATTGCATTAAAACCAGCTTCGAACAGGTGCTCGGGTAGGACGTCTTAAAATGATGTCAAATTCACTGCTTGGCAAAGATCCTAATGGCAATAAGCAGGCACTGCAAAAATAAATACTCGCCAAACAGTAATGCAATGAAGCATAATGAATGTTCAAAACCATTTTCACACAGAAGCACACTGACAGCAGTAACAACGTTTGGACAGTCACAGAGTACAACATCATTTGAGAGTGAAGTCAGACACATACACGTGCTATCGTGTTCACTACAATGGCAAGTGTCAACACATCACACACTAATATAAAAGCGTACAATGTCTCACGTTCCGTCCAATGCACTGGGTGAGCAAGTGACTGATATTGAATGCACAACTAAGGTTCTAGGGAAAACACAAAGTAGGAAAAAAGTAAAAGTGAGGGGCCTGCTTCCACTCCGGAAAAACATAGACAAGCTGGTACTCCAGATGGCTTTGTGCACTCAATTAACTGTCCTGGGGGAAATTTGAACAACAATCCCACTCTGAAAGACAACAATGCCAACAGCCACAACACTAAAAAGCCGGAAAAAAGCAAAAAGCCAAACTCAACAGCACAGATGTGCTACTGCTCCACCGCCCTCTCCGGGCTGCTCGCCGGGCCACCCATCAATGCCCACCTAACTGTCTTGTCATATACGGGCAGCTCTGACATGCATGTGGTCATCTGGCCTGCTTTGGACGAGCTTCCTGACCCAGCTGCCACCTGCCCAGTCGTGTGCTCATTTGCATCCATCTCAAAGCTGCTGGAGCCAACTGGGGTATGGTTCAGTGTGGGTTCCTATGTGAAAATCTGAATGAGTCCAAAAGGCATACAAGTATTCATACATATGTGTTTACAGTTTTCTGCTGCTGCCATGGCAGAGACACAAGACAGGACAGTAGTCACTCTAGCGGATAGACATGTAGAGAAATGGGAACAGACGTTGAACAATCGCACCTCAGGATGTTCTTTCTCACACAATTCAAGAGGAACAGTTGAAGGAACAGGAAATAAACTGAATGTGGAATATCCTGCCAAAAAATGCCTGCCTTTCCAATAATCTGTCAGTATGTCCAAGATTCTTAAGACTAGAGTATTGAGACATACATGTTTTGTACATCAAGATTTTCATTCTCCTGTATGACTGTTGCTCATCTTTTCCCATGCAGCTTGCAGGTTCAAATTTTGACCAGTTAAATTATGCTTCATTTGCTACAGAGAACAAATTACTAAACATTCTGTCTAATCTCATGGCAAAATTCAATTGCAAATTCAATCCCAGTATGTGAATACTTGACATTACCCCCATCACACTAGTGCGTGCTGTATCTGCATTGCAGTTTCATTGTTATCTGAAGTCTCTATAAATAAGCAACATCTTAAACTATGTGGAATGAGCACACAAAACTTAAAAAGACAATACATTGTGCACATATGTTTCACAGCAAGAAAACTTACAGAAATGCGAGAAAAAAGTGTCACCAATAACTTCATAATAAAGAATTTTAATCTATTGTTATGATGTGTTGACAATCCGTCTGCGCTGCAAACTAAGCTCAGCATGCCAAATGCTTGGGCCTGCTGACATGGCAAGGGAGTTGGGCATATTTTCAGATCAGTTCCCCTCACAATTATTTTACTACTTGGAGGGAACTCAAAAACTGTGCACAGGGAACTGAACTGAACTATCATCCCATGATGGTTAGGCAATAATTAAATATTGAAAAAGGCAAAACAAGATGTCAAGGCCACAGCTATTCTACCCCATTCATCTCACTACACATGAAATATGAAATTATGAATTAGGGCAAAGCTTAAACTATAGGCACCTAATAATACCTACCTAAACTACAACATATTACAGGATTTAATATTTCACAAAAAATGCACTTGATTTCTCATGGCCCCATGAAGAAAAAAAAAAAAAGAAACACCCACATATGTGGAAAGATAAGAAAAAGTGTAACAGGAGCTTAAGAAAATGAAAAAAAAAAACTCTCAGGTTTACAAAGCTTTTGCTGAATGCCATCGCTTTAGAAATATTGCCTTCATCTAATACTCCTTTAGTCTGCATGACCTCACTTCAGTTACTGTTGACATCTAAAAGAATCAAAACTTGATAGACCCGACTGGATATTTCTAACTCTTGGAAAAGATGTGGATTCTCTAAAATCATCACCACCCAACAGCTATAACCAAGTTCCTTTTTCTTACCCCAAACACACAATAAAAGAAACAGTCCAAAAAAAATCTTGTTTTTTCATATCAGAACATGCATTTTTAAACACAATAAAGAAATGTGGGTGAGTATTTACCCCAGTCTCTTGGGAACCAATCAGCAAAGTTCTGACAGAGAGTCTGCTGACGATTGCGGGTGACGAGAGAAAGGAAAGCTAGCAGAGTGAGGCGGGGAGAGGAGGCAGAGATGAGGTGAGTAAGGGGCCATGTTTCTTTCGTGTTACACCAAGTGAAGACAGCGGGAACATAATAATGCCTTGTTTAAAGTGATAAACTGTGCTTCAGTCACAGCGCTTTGAAGACTGAGTCGGTGTTCATTCAGTGGAAAATAAAACACTTGGATTGAATCTGCATTTCCACTCTGACACTGCATTTTGGGTGTCAGCTATATAAATGTTTTATATCAGGAGTTTTATTGCCAGATAAGAAAATGTTGAAGTTTTGTCCAAACTAAAAAATTCTAATTCTTTAAAAAGAGATACATTTTGAGCCGTCTTCTATATTTGTCCTATGTGCTGACAACAAATAGCTAAAATTACAGGGATGGTTAGAGAGGAAAACCATAAAAGATGCTCCTCTGAAAGAAACGGCACTGTCTCTTGGATTTGAGCCAACCAGTAAGGGACAGTTTTTGAGGTGAGAAGCCAGGGGGGAACAGAGAGAGGGAAGGCTGCCAAGACTCGCTGTTAGAAAGCTAATTAAACTATTGGCCTATTGTGAGGGAGGTGAGGGTTGAAGAATGGGCTCAAACTCACCCCGGGAAGCAGTTCTGCAGCTTCAGAGCCGGCTGCACTTCCCAAAGTAAATTTTCCAGAGTGTCACAAAAAAAGGCAGATGAGGGCTTTTCAGGAGACGCCACTCAGTCTGGTCGGCCGATCAACAGTCCTCTCTCTTTTCCTATGGTTAAGAATCAGCTGAAGAAAAAGCAATTCTAGAAATCCTTCTGCAGCTTCAGTCATTGTGCCCTTTGTAAGCTGTGATGAGTTCCTTGTGTGGGTAGACATTACGCAGCAAAACACAATGCCACGGCAAACAAAATTCCGCAATGAATTGGTGGTCATGCCACTGGCATGTGGATTCATACACACATAGATGACAACAGCAGCAGGGACACAAAAAAGTGGAGATGAAATGATTTGAGTGCTAAATCAATTATTTATTTTTCTAAAAAAAAGTGTTTGTACAGGACTTTTAAACTATTATCAACCAAAACTGTTAATGGAATAATCTTCAAGAATAAATAGGGATGTGTCAGTATGAACATTTCAACTCGTCAAGTACTTTTCAAACGCAAATTAATCAGTCTGGCAATCTCCTTGGGTAGCTAACCTCCACTCTCCTGCTTAATAGACATGCTGCTTGTTGCTTGCAAACTGTAGTTTTAAAAACAACATTACAAACCTTAATGAGCAATGGGTGGTGTTCCTTTAGTTTTTATACCATAGCTGTCTGTTTTTTCCTGACTAAAAATAGTTCAGCGCAATCAAATTTATGTTTCATGTAAGCTAGAGAAAGGTATTGCAGTCTCCTTTCAGCCACCTAACCAGCACTGTGCAGAAAAGGATAGTGGACAAACAACACTGCGCTCCATACAGCCTAAGAAAACTTCAATCAGTCGAGCACTGTCTTACTCAATTCCAAGTTCCCTTTGAAAGAACTTGGAATTGGGAAATGGTCTGACAGTTTTTGTTGTTTTTGTTTGGCAGCTTTAAAACTTACATTTTAAATATTGGTATGCCCTGAAACATCACCAGCACAATGTTGATAACACATCTTACAGTCATATTTTGTCTTTTGACACTTTACATTTTATTTTATTGAACGATCTGAAAACAGTGCAGCTGAATACAACTTTATTGCTTGAGTAATAGAAGAAAACATTTTCACAAGACTCTTACCTCTCCAGAGCACACAAACCAGGTGCACTTACATAAAAGAAATAGAGCTCATGGAACCAGCAAGTGCCTTCCACTTCACACCTACTCACCAGCTCAGTTCTGCAGCTACATCCCATTGTAGATCATTGATCTTAATAGCCTTGTAAAAGAATGCATACTTCTTAAACTTATTTACAATTGTTCACATTACAACCACAAACATATTGAGAGTGAGATTGCATGTGAAAGACCGCAGCAAAATAGTGCATGATTGTGAAGTGAAAGAAAACGGAAACATCAATTTTCTTTTTGAAGAATTAAAAACCTAAAAAGTGTGATGTGCATTTATAATTAGCCACTTTACTCTGATATGTTGGGGGGGAGGGGTCATAGCACACCTGTGGACAAAGGTGCTCAGGTCAAATGAGACCAAAATGTAACTTATTGGCCTCCATGCAAGATGACATGCGTTACACTGAATATACCATGTCAAGAATGAAGCATGGTTTTGGTTGTGGCCACACCATGCTGTGGGACTGGTTTTCTTCAGCAGTTACAGAGAAGCTGGTCAGAATAGATGGGAAAATAAATGACAACAAATAAATCCTGGAAGAAAGCCTGTTAGTGGCTCCAAAAGTCTTGAAAGTGGGGCAAAGGTTCACCTTCCAACAGGTCAATGATCTTAATCATACAACAAGAGCTATATTGAATGGTTTAGATCAGAGCATATTTGTCTGTTACAATGGCCCAGTAAAAATCCAGGCCAAAGCCCAACCAGAATCTGTGGTAAGCGTTTAAAAATGCTGCTCACAGATGCTTTCTCTCTCCAATCTGGCATAGCTTAAGCTGTTTTGTAAAGAATGGGCAAACATTTCTGTATCCATAAAGCTGATGGAAACATACGTTACCCCAACTGTAGCTATACCTGAAATGAAAGGTCATACAAATGTACTATACACATTTTTACTTTTTTGTAAAACAAAAAAAAGTCTGAAAACCATGTACAATTTCCCTTTTACTACACAATTATGCACTACTTTGTGTTAGTTTAATGCTTTAAGGTTTGTGACTGTCACAAAATGTAAAAAGGTTGTAGAGTTCTAAATACTCTGGCAAAACACTGTAAACTAGTGTAAGACATTGCTTTTCATATGTTTTTTGTTTGCATATGGTTTCTGTTCAATATATCATGAAAAATATTTTAGGGTCAATCAAAACAATTTAAAAAACTGAGCCAAATATTCTTCTTTCAAAGTAAAACATAACCATATTTATGCAGATGAGCTTCATGCTGGGGATTATTAGCAATGGAACAACAAACACTTCCATGCCGATGGCAAACTCTCACATCATCTGCAGTAACATCCTGAGCTGGAGTCTTCAAACCCATTGTAGGAGCTTTAGATATCTGCACCCTGCTGGATTACAATTGCGATTCTGCCCCAGCTGGTCTGACTCACTGATGGAAGACCCTACAGGGTACTTCCATCCTGCCTTCACATTTTCAACCACAGTTGTGGGGATCCATGCAGAGGAAACTAAAGGTTTCCAGCCACAGATGGCTGTGAGCTCAGACTAAGCGAGAGCCGAGAGGAAACACTGGGGGGTTTATAGATGTACAGCAATTTGACATCACGCTGAGATGACAATGTTTTACCATTGCGGGGGTTCACATGGCCATTGTGGTTTAAGATTCACATGTCAGATGTGTTGTTACTTACAAATGCATGGGCATGAACTCATTCTATATTCACTGTTTGGATTTATCTAAGATGACCTAATTCTCTTTCCAGTCAACAGTAAAAGAGATCAAACATAAAACAAATTGCCCAAATATGCTGCAGTGTATTGACTTGATTTAACAAAATCGATAAAAAAAAAAAACCTTTCTTTATCTTCTTTTCAATTAATCAGCGCATTCTCACTCTTTGAAAATAAAAGAGGAGCAGTGCTGCGTATACTACAGCACATTGTTCCAAAATAGCAGGGAATCAGAACCCCCTCTGTGACGGCACCTCAGTTTCAGAGAGGGCTTGTTTTCCACAGGACTTATAAGCATCTCTAAAACATTTTCACGGTGACAGGTTGTGAAAGGCTTTAGCTGCTTTTCAAAGACCAGTCCGATTTGGAAAAGGTCAGAAAATAATCCAATCCTTTCAAGAGGTGTCTACTTTAGGATTTTCTTTTACCTTTTAAAAACTACTGCATCTGTGAGTAATAATATCCTACATGATGGTGTCAAGTTTTCTTTACAAAAGTCGTGAAAGGGAAAATGAATTGTTCAAACAGCAAAAAAGTTTTCCTCCTGTGTGTTTCAATTTGTCTATACAGTAAGCATAATGATGGATCTTCTACTATATTGGACAATTACAAGCTATGCTATTTTTCCAGTCTTAACAAGACACCCACCACATCAAAGGACTCATTTTCATACCCATCATCACATTGGTCCTTTTTATAGTCTCATTACTCAGTCAAGGTAAAATGAGTTAAAGGTCTTAATCAGGGATCAAGTAGTTGGGAGAGTTCAAACTGAGAAGATTAAAGGTGAAACTACCAGGAGACCCTTGGTATTAAATAGAGGGGGAGCTGGGCGGCTATTATGAGGCTTCCCCTTTCTAATATCCTACGTCTGCCATGCGATACTTGGGGAGACCCCCTGCTGGTTTACTTCATATTTTCACAGCATGAAGCTGTCTAGCTTATGTTCATGAAAGGTGTTCAAAAAGACCCATTCATCTCCTAATTATAAAAACTAATTACACTGAAATTGGACTTCTATTGTTGCATCTGGCAAGTTCTATGAAAGTGCACTTCAGCTCTGAAAAAAGATGTTGGTGAAATACATAACTTTTATAAGTGCAAGAATCACTCACCTTCAGTTTGTGTGCTTTATTTGTTCCTCAAGGTTGTACAAATCTCTACTTTATATTGTTCCAAATCAAGTCTGAGTCTGTGGATATAATTATTGGCTATAACATAATTACACAGCCATTAACATAAATGAATCACAATTTTGCACTTCAGTTTGGCTTCAATTTGAAAAAAAAAATAAAATAAAATAACAACTTAGAGAAAAAATAAATAAATATCATCCAGTTGTAATTTTCAAAGCTGGCACTACAGAAAAGAACATAAGTTCAACAGCTTCCAAGTCATTATAGACGTTAATTGCTCAGTGTCTTGTACAACATGTAATATAATCATGTTGATTTACTTAATGAAATCTACAAGTCTTCAGAGTAACAACTGTTGCTATGAAATTAAACACATGCCCTGTCTACCTTGGCATTATTGTAACATATGACTTCACCATAATACCTCTATCACACTCTCCTATCTACATGTAACTTTTGCTTCATTTGCTTATGAACATACTGTGCTATACACAAACAGCATTTCAGCATTACTTTTTGTACATATTGGATGCTATAGCATTAGCACTGTGATTCTAGCTAAGTCAGGAGGCCAGAGATTTTTTAGAACAGGCTGAAAATTTCTTAGCAAGAACATCACAACTTGGAGACACCATACAGTATATACGGCATATAATTTATCTAAACACTACTTAATAGTGAAAACATTAAATCAGTAAGAATGTGTTTTAATCTCATGTTGCACTATGCTGATGCTCTGTCTGTGCTAATGAAAATTCACTCATCTTAGCATGATCAATGCTTGAAATGGCTGACATGGCAGAGAAGTTGGCCCTATTCTGCGACTATTTCAGCTGATAATTATTTGACCACCGAGGGGCACATGCATATTGTGTTCAGATCACTGAACTTTCAGCCTAAGATATTTAGACAGTAATTAAATGTGGAAAAGGAAAAACAAGACAGTGATGGTCATAGCAAAAAGTAGCTTACTTCGTCCTTATGCAGTAGCACACTTACCATTGCACATCCTACATTCAAATACGCACACATGCAATATATAAAACAAAGAACTGTCCTAAACTACACAGATACTTCATACTGTATATGTGACAGGATACCATTTTTCACGAAATACCTTTCATTTCATCTGGAGCTATGTAAAAAGGCTTTTTTATATACAAACATATATGGCAAAGAAGAAACAGCCCAAAATCACAATTCTTCAATGCAGTTTAGCTGAAATATAAAAAATCCACAACTTATAGGAAAAAAATGAACATTATCCTGTCAGAATTATCAGAGCTAGCACCGCCTAAAAGAACTGAAGTCCTTTTCAAGTCTTTACTGATAGTTAATTAGTTCAAGAAATACCTTTTCTATTACATAGAGTCCTAACATTAAATTAATTTGCTTAATCAAATTTAAAAGACTTGAGAGTAAACTTGTAGATGTTCTGACCTATAAATGAGCTCAACTGAATACAGAAAACATTCAATCCAACTTGATGTCTTTCTGACAGGCTGCTCACATAGCTAAACCAAACACCAACTGGAATATCTCTAGCTGCCATCGCAGATAGCGTGAGCCTGCATTGTATTTACGGCCACACAAAGAAGAGGAAGGATCCTATCATGGCGTCTTGGGACTGAGATGTTTCCATTATGATGCCCTCTGACAACATAATTATGCATTATATCTCGCTTTGCACGGTTCGCCAAACCACATCAGCTGCAACTCAGCAGCTCCACTTCTGCATCCCAGCAGCAACAGTGGAGCTTAGGGAACGTAGAGACGAGGAAGAGTGGAAAGATGTAAATGGCGGGGTTAAGGGATCTGTAGTTTTGGGGGGTGGGGTGTGTGGTAAGTGGTGTGTGGAGGGGTGGGGGGTGTCTGGGTTGGTTTTAAAGCTGGGAGCCTAGAGCTATGCATAGGAGATTGGAGATGCAGATGCAGAAAAGGGTGGGGGGTTGGCAACAGGGGATATCAGATGAGTGCCAGTGGTCTTTCAGTTTGCATCAATGTCAGATTAGGGGGTCTTAAAGTAAGCAGGAGCTGTGGCATAGAGGGGCAAAGGTGGCAAAACAGTATGGGGAACAAGAGAGGAGAGTGTGAATCCTAAAGGCAATGCTGCCACCAAACATAACTGGGAGGCAGTTTCAAGAAGTGGAGACATCATGAGGAGAAGGAGAAATATGCCGCAGCAAAAAGAGATTAGGACTGCAGAGGAAAAAAATAAAGTCACGTAATTAAATTTGCCATACTTGACAACACATTGCTCTAGATACAGTTAGAAATTATCTTAACTAGATGTTTTCACGAAAATATCAAATAACTCTGCCTAATGTCAGTTTGCTTCTTTTTAGCTTATTTTCAAAACATTAACAAGATCTTTTTAGATATCAGAACCCCCACCAAGATAATGCAAGCAGCAAGACTTGTTTTGAAAACTGTGCCACTGTGTAGCATAAGTTTTATTGTAAGCATTTGTTCTCATTTGCTTCCCTTCTAATTGGAACAGCATCACTGGCAGTATTCATAAGCGTATATTAGGATTTATTCCCTAGTGTCAGTCCTTTATTACTCAAGGTAAAATTGCTTGAGCTTCCTCAACTTAAACATTTTCTGGTTCTCTGCAGCAATCTTTGATCTTTAAAAGAGATTCACGATTTGATTCAACTGTCAGCCTTGACTAAAAAAAACTCAAAGATGCATAAAGATGTCCTCTTCAACCACTCAAGTGCTGCTTTGCTGATACACATATTGTCATTGTCACCAGTGATCCTCTAACAATGTCTCAACTTTATGTATATCTGAAACAGGTTATTTTCCAAGCATTTGCCTGTATTGAGCAATATTTATGCTATTAATGGAATATTGCATTGACCCAAGCTGTAGAGAAACCAAGCATTTCTGTAGACATCATCACAAGATCTTTTTATGAATATTTCACCACTTTCTATGGTCAAAACAAACAGCATGATACAACCACCACTATGCTTGACAATACAGTATGCTGTTCTTAGGTTTAAAAGCCTCAAACTGAGTCCTTTAAACATTCATCTTGTTATTAGTACCAGTTAGCTCAAATTTGTCTTGTCTGACCATAACATTTTTCTCCAGAATGCACTTCTTTCTTGCCTGTTAGCATCTTTGTCCACATGGACCTTAAGCTCACTTCACTGTGACAGCATTGCTGGTGTCTTAGCACCTTTTCAGCTTCTTATAGGCATTGTGGTTTCTGGGTTGCTCCTACATATCCTGACCAATTAATTTCCTTTCATCAGACGTGATGATTTAGGTCAGATGAGTGAAATTTTGACACAGTCAGGTGTTCCAACAGGACATTAATCCCAAACACACCAAAACTGACTTTGGAAGGAATAAAGCATGGGAATGTTAAGGTTTTGAAGTTCCACTGACCTTAACTCTTCTGAAAATGTGTGTAATATCCCTTGAAGTCCTATGTCATAAAAAAAAAAAAAAAAAAAAAAAAAAAAAAAAAAAAAAAAAAAAAAAAAAAAAAAAAAAAAAAAACCCATTTTAAAATGGCATTAAACCAAATATTAGTGGTGTAGAGTGTATACATTTGAGCCTATAAGTATAATTTTGATTCAATCTGGATTAGAGAAAAATCCCCATTACATTCAAATTTGTGTACCCAATTCTTGATATAGCAATTAATTGAAGGTGTGTGCTCTATCATCATTCCACCCTGAAAAAAACTGTTCAAAATCACAGGTAAAAGTACAAAACTAATGTTAAAATTAGGCCAATGAAAATTGTAAATAATTGTGAGAAAATTGTAGGTAAAATTTCAAAGTCCTCAGATGTCACTGAGTGGAACAAAAAGTAAAATGACAGATCCAGGTGAAACAAAAAAGCAATTGGTGACAAAAGCAACACAGACTGTATTATGTAAAAAGAAAGCAGTAATTTGGGAGATGTGTGTTATCAGCTGATGGACCTCACTTCTACACAGCAATATTGGCTTATGCACACTGCCAATGTTGTGATGCAAAAATGGCCCAAACATGGTACATAAATGATGTAAGCAAGGGCAAATGGCTTTGTTCCTTCAAAAAATAAATATGACACATTGAAGAGTGGTTTGGGCCTCCATGTTGGAGCACTACTCTTGTTAGTAGCCTTCAAAAAGAAGATCCTTGGGAATAAAGGACCAGATGGACACTAAATGACAGTTATACAGAACCAATATTGAAAAAAGCCACATTTACAAGCTTTACTCCTCCCAGATGAGAGAGCTGGGCCTTTCCAAAGCAAACCATGAGTTATAGCCTATGGTTCTTCAAGGTTATTGCTACGGAAGTGGAGGTGCCTCGGCAGTGCTGCTGCAGCTGACGTGGGCCGTCAGCTAAAAAGGGGCGGGGGCTCAGAAGTGGCTCCTTAAATCTCCACCTTCATTAATCACACTTTGTATGCCCGCGGCCCACCGAACAGTATGACAGTGACAGCATTGAGAATGATTAATACTTAAGGCAGTGTTTAAGAGAATGATTTATGCCATCTGTTCGTCCAGGACATGCTACAGAAGTTGGCTTTGCTGCTACCTCGGACTTGTCAGAGAGGATTAGGAGAGTGATGCATAACTTAATCTGCGGGCAGTGGGGTCACCTACTAAATTAGGCTGATTTTAAGCCATGAAGAACCGGGTGTGAGGGGAGGAAACACAAGGGTGAATCTACCTAACCTCTCCATTAAACTGATGGGTCACAACAGGGACAGTGTTCATTCACCATCCCCCTTAATGTGTGGGCTTGTTGGCAGTACCTTACAATCTTTATAGTTTTAATCTGATATCAAATACCTGCACAACACATCTGGAGCTCCTAAAAGCTGTTTTTTAGCATCCAAATCAGCATGAATTAGCATCCAAGACCTAATACTTTATCACCAGGTGCGCCACTATACCCAGAGTCTAAAATTGACATTTTAAAAGCACAATGGACTCAACTGTAGCATAGCCACAAGATAGAAACACCATACATTACAAGAGCACATCATATTGTTCTGTACTTACAGCATCCAGACAGTTTTTTTTTTTACTTTTTAATTCACTTTCCAACCTGGAAATCCATCGTTTGCTCTCTGCATACCTTTTATAGGGAGCAACAGCTACTGTTTCACAGCTTTCCACATTGTGAGGAGATATAATCCATGTAATAGTTAGAAGATATCTGGGCCAGGATTTCCTGTGGTGTGCCTTTGTCATTGTCTGAATGTAGATATATTTGGAAAAGCTTGTAAAAAGCCCATCTTCAGAGAATAGGCAAAACACAATAGTTTTGCGTCTTTACAGTTTTAACAGGCTCCACATTTCTTGGCACCACTGCTAAAGATGTATAAAAAGCCTTAAAAAAAAAGTTTATCTTTTATTATTCTAGTAGCATATTCTAACACTGAAATATTTCCTGTAGATCTCCAACAGTGAGCTTTCTTTGCCATCCTCCTCACTGTGAGTGGTGGCAGAAAAAACTTCTCACCTAGCATTATTTGTCAAATGTTATAGTTGTTTTTAGTATTTATATCACTGCTTCAAATGTAGATGTGGGAAGTAACTATTTTCTTCAAGCCATTCACTGACTAATTAAGGGTAACTTACATCTGCCTTACTTGACTGTCATGCTTTTTCCCCCTCCATTTTAAAGAAAGGCTTGGTGAAATGGGGTTCTGTGTTCTGTCATATCTTTTACAGTGTGTGTGTGGGGGGGGTACTTCAGGGTACTTCACTGTGAAATTATGCAGCAGCAATAAAACAACTTACCGCAAAGTAATTAACTTATTTTACCAAGGACACCAATATGTATATAAGCATGTTTTCTTGTCTTTCCCATTTTGAACAGTGGCTAAAATATATTGGTCTGGCATTTGCACCCTGAAGTTTTGTTATGGCCACAAAGACAAGAGTTTTTGCCATCTGCGGTGTCATAATGAGCATGCATCACTCCATCTCTACTATGACAACATTTCATACACACTTTGACAACTGATGTTTTAAAATAATTTACATAAAATTTACCAGCAGGTCACTCGGGGTTATCCTAGTTTGACCAGAGGATAATGTAATATATTCAGCTAGCCCAAATGAACATCACAACCAATATAAATGTACACTAGGTGTAATATACATTTTTCATTAAATAATATGCAGTTCAAGTAAATTATAAATTACATTTGACCATTTTTAGAATGTTTAGCTCCAGAATTTTTCTAATATTTGACTGCAAAGAAAATAAACTTACACACGCAATGATCTAAGCAAATGTTTGTTTCAGTGTACAAAATTGGGCTAAACAGGCCATTTCTAGGTATGAATTGGAAAAGGTTCACAAAGAAAAAAAATAGGGTATAAATGTACATAGAATAAGCAAGTTTATGCTAATGCCATAAGACTGACTTAAACTTTTTATGCATCATTACCAGGGGTGCCAAGGTGCCAATAAATATAGAGCATGCCTGAGTATGGATAGAAATAAGAGAACTCTCAAACATAATTTAGTGACATACATCCATTGTCTATATCCACCTATCCTTGCAGGGTCATGGGGGGAGTCTGGTGTCTATCTCCAGCAGTCACTGGGCAAGAGGCAGGGTACACTCTGGACAGGTCAATTTGGTAACATATACAGCAAATAAACTACAATAAAATGTTGTGTTTGTCGATGTTGACAATTTGCTTTGCAGTATGATGCAACCCTTTGTAATGGTCTGTGTGATTAAAAAAAAGAACTGTCCCAGTCCTTAATTACCTCTCTGTCAAAAAGCCCCAGTCGCATCAGGAACTTGTCAGCTTTTGGGATCAAAATGCCCCCTTGTGTGTTTACCATTTGCTGGTGTGGTAGCAGGGGAATTTTCTTGTTGGCCACCTCCACTGTTGATAAAACACATTCTCCTCGTGGGAAAACCCACATGCAGAACAAACCAACTGATTTCAGACCACACAAGGATTTTTTTGCAGGGGTTTATATCTGAGAAACAATTCAGTGTTTAAGTAGGTGTTCCTTAAATTATGGCCTCAATCACTCCAATATAGCAGATGTAGTAATGCATGAACTCCTTAATGAGTACTCAAATGCAGACGTGAGAAATACCGTGCTCTGACATAGTGAGGATTGAAATAAATTCTCTAAAGCTGAAAAGGAAATAAAAACTTGGGCTGAAACTGTATCCAGATTATGGCAACAATAACAATATCAATTGAGCAGAGTTTTCTTCGAGTGCCTTCAGTCACCTCTTTGTTTGCTTTTTGCTATCTGATATTTACATACCCAAACTGTCAAAATCCCCAAAACAAACAACGTGTTATCCACCAGAGTTTGCACGGTTAAAAATACCCCGCATCTAATCTGAATAAAAAGTGTTGCTCTTTCATCAGAAATTACAGTCTTTTCCTCCTCTGCTTCTTCCTCCCCTGCTCCTCACAAAGCTATCAGATAACAAGGTGAACACAAGGGTAATAAGCTTGGTCACTGCTTTGAATCCGTCTCTTCAAAAGGATTTCGCTCATTTTGCCCATCTGATGTCCCAGCTGGGAATAAAATCGATAAAAATCAGTCCTTCAGCAACGCTCCCCATCTTTTCTTCGCTCACTGAAAACAGCCAAAACTTCACTTTACATTAGCATTAACATTACTCCATTATAAAAAAGGAAAAGAAGTCAAGATTTGTTTCATAACCACAAACAGAAAACCTATTAATATAGTGACATAGTAGGGGATATTGTGACCTTGTTAATAACTATTCCTAAACAAACCATGCAGCTTTAGGGA
The DNA here is from genome assembly GCA_014839685.1 of Anableps anableps. Lineage (NCBI taxonomy): Eukaryota > Metazoa > Chordata > Actinopteri > Cyprinodontiformes > Anablepidae > Anableps > Anableps anableps. Next base: position 22,903,322 of record CM026072.1, on the reverse strand, counting down.
CCACAGAGTCCCGTCTGTGGTCCCTAAAGCTGCACGGTGACTGCCTGTGACTGTTTATCAGTCACAGGCGAGTTTGGGCTTGCTTATCAGCATCTGAAATTTCCCAGAGTGCAAGAGTAACATGAGAAAAACTCTGTGCTTTAAGAATATTACATGATGCTACATGATGACGTCAGATTTTTGGTTTGAGTCTTAACTTTCCCACGGCCAAAGAATCGGCCAGTATTTTCGATTAAAGGTTCAAATTCTAAAATTCTCAAAGCCTAATTTATAACACAAAAATCATGACAATTCTGTCCTCTTCACTAAAGCCAGAATGTGGAGTTGTTTCATATCTAGTGTTCTGAAAAAGTATTTTCCATCTGACTGATTTCCGCTGTTTTTGCTCTTTTGTGTCACATAAATGTTTTGGATAATCAAAAATAATTTTAAATATAAGACATAACCTGAGTAAAAACAAACAGCACTTTTTAAATGTATTTTTTTCGTTATTAGGGGCGAAAAAAATAGTTCACCCTGTTTAAGGACCTGGACGATTTGCCGTAATTGATTGTAACACAAATGCTGCTCTCTTTCTCTAGAAATCCTTGAAGGACAATGTCCTGCCATCAGTTTATGACCATAAGCTCATGGGCACAAGTGTTGCAGAGCAGGACAATGATCTAAAGCAAACCAGCAAGTCCACCTCTGAATGGCTCAAAGAAAACTGAACTACTCAATACCATGAAATACTGTGACATGACTTTAAACATGCAGTTCAAGCTTAATCCATTGTGTCAGAATTAAAACAATTCTGCAAGGAACAGTGGCCAGAATTCATCCATAGTGATGCATTGATTGTCACTTCTCACAAAATGGATCATAGTTGCTGCCCCCAAAGATGGACCAGTCACTTACAAAATTTAAGTTACATTTACATAGAACAAGGTTAGGGTATATATCTTTTAATTATTACTCAGGTTTTCTCAATCTCATATTACCATGAGACATTTAATTGTGACAAAAATCTAAAACAGAAGAAATTGAAAGGAAAAAAGCATCTTGTCAGAATAAAGGTTGAAGAAAAAAATAAAAGAACTGTAAGAAGTTGTTTCTATTATATAAAATCCCACTTCAAAAACATACATCAACAATAGTTTGACTTGCAGAAATTTATATAATTACCAAGATGTTGGATGACTCATTTTTCTGATCATATGCAATTCAACCTGGAGAGACTCACATAGTTATTGACTTAAAGTTCTTTGCCGCTTGGACCCTGGCAGGAGACGAGTATGCTGAGAATCACCATGAGCTTGAATGGACAACATAGGGTGAGGATTTAAGGTCAACTTCACCCTGGGGCCCAGACCTGGTGGTGGAGCAGAGGTCGGAGAAAGGGAGCCCCAAGGAGCCTGAGAGGACGAGGGTGGAGACAGGGTGGCGGTGGGACGAAGCTTGGCTGGCGAGCAGGTGGAACCATGGTTTGTGAGCGTTATATCTGGAATCTTGGACGCTAATTGGCAGCATTGGAGGTGTGGACCCAGTGATGGATAATGCTGAAGAGAGTCTGCCAGACTGAATTTACAGCAAGCCTTCATTACTTAAATAACATTCAGTGTTTCCCCTAGGGATTTGTTTTGGGTTTTTTTTAATTCCAGCAATCATTCTGTAGAACAGTTGATTTCTGTAGGACAGTGTTGCCTGAAATAACATGCGTCATCAGAACTGAAAAGCTAAATATGTTAATGATCAAATCATAAAATAAACCACAATTTCACTTGCTATCACACTTGAGTGTTCTATGATGCTCAAATGCCTTGTATCTGTCAAATTTGTCGTTTCTGTAGGATTGACATGGAGTTTCTATAAATGGCTGGGCCTGGTTTCCTCTGACTGCAGCCTGTTTATGCTGTCTACATATTTGACAGAACAGTCCAAACGAAAAAAACTACTTGAAAATGTTCTTTATTCATCTTCTATGTACTGTATTTATATATCTCTCTTCATTTTTATATCTATCTTTTTTATCTGTTTCTCCATCTTTCCATCTCTCTCTTTATCTCATACTTTATCTGTTTCTGTGTCTCTCCATCTTTCAATCTTTATCTACTGTATCTTTATGTCTCTCTTTATCTAACTATCATGTATGTTTTTACTTACCAAGCTCAGTCTTACACAGCCAGGGGGAGTATTCCCTCCCCAACAGTCATGCCAGGTCAAAACTTTTTTATTTGGTGATGACTGGATTGTTGCTGCTTGTCAGGGGTAGGGCATGAAGCACTCAAGCTATTTTATATACCTTCGCCATATGTACCACAAGTAAGAGAGTTACTCCTGCTGCTATACTCACAGGAGAGTTAAGCTAGATTTATAGTTGATGCTTGGAACTGGGTGCGCGGGAGTGAGCACCAATTGCATCGTCCCTTCCCCTGAGCATTGACCTTGCATGATGTCATGTCGCATGGTTGTACACCTCCAAATTTTTGTAACTTGCCACAGATAACTCAAAATGGACAATTTGGAAGGTGATCTTATAGTGCAGGTTCACCTGTACCGCTATTGATATAATCTCACTATGAGGGCTCATTTTCAGAGAATACTGCACCAACGTATCCATGAAGTATAAAAGCCACACCACTTGCTCAGCTTGTGCAAGCATGCTCAACAAAACTTCTAAAAGCGTAACTATAGCCTTAGTCAAAAACAAAATTCTACACATTTAAAAATTGCCGATATCCTTGCCTGTTTTGTAGGATTTTTTTTTTGACAAATTTTGTCTGTGCGCTCTGTGTCTGCTGGCGGGAGTGTAAGTTCACCCACGGGTGTGTGCACGTGACTCAGTATGAAGCCCGTGTTTTCGTCTAGCTTTTGTCAAGTTTGACATTTCGTAAGAGAGCTGAAAGTTGAGGAGCGACCACGTAGGGACAGAAATAGCTCATGATGTGATCTAGAGATGATGTGGCATTAACTGTGAACACATACAATTACTGCATGCTATGATCTTCTTTGATGGGCGGACAGTCTCGCTGGTGGGGTATCCCCCCTTAAATAATGGTAGGGGAAATGCTGACATTCGTGTCCCAGCATTGAGGGTGTAACAATATATGCTATCTTCCCAAGATGCTCCTGTTTATACATTACACTTTGGTGCAAGCAATTGTAAGCAGAATATGGTACAAGAAGCTTGATGAATGGAATATCAAAACAAAAGTTAGCCAGAAAAACTCTCCTTCTGATTGGACAAAACCAGTAAACTTTGTGTAAAATAAATAATAAACAACAACTGGAAACAGAAAAACTACACAGGGTTTTACAGAATGTCCTCGTGTTCATATTCATTTGTAAGTCACTATGGATAAAAGCATCTGGCAAATACATAAACATAAACAGTTGTACCACAATGTTAGAATCATGGGTTTACAATTTAAGCTTCAGTCCAACAGGGGGCAATAAGAAAGGGGTTTGTCAACTGCCTACGTAAAATAAAAGAGGTATGAGTAATGATATCCTGATGTGATCCCCAGGTATCGGCTTAGAGTCAAGATCCAAGCTTTATCTTTTCAAATCTGTATTACAGGCTGCCATAGGCCATGCACATTGTTTTTGTTGATCTAAAGAAATGTAGGTTATCCACACAAATCTATGTGCTTTTCAGGCTGTAGAGTGGCACTGATGGTAATGGAGAGACTTGTCTTGGCGGCTGCAGCTCCCAGTCTGTCTGTGTCATGTGGCTTGCTCTGTGCTATACTCAGGTCTAGTGTATGTTCCATATGTTGCAGGTTCAAGTCAAAGATTTGACTAATATATTGATTGGAACAGTATATTAGTTTGACTTAAAAAAAAAAATGTTCACACTCCCTTACCAAGGTGATGTCTCAAAATATTTCACTCTTTGGAAAATCTGACCCATCAACCAGACCATTCTGTTGACAGAGCCTCAACCTTCCTATATATATATATATATATATATATATATATATATATATATATATATATATATATATATATATATATATATATATATATATATAGTCTAATGATGCAAGTGTTTAGTAAAAAAAATAAAATAAAAAAAGCCCAGCAGTGTGAGGGAAGCTCATACACAGCCTTATGATTGATTGATTGATTGATTGATACATACCAGCAAATCAAAGAGTGGAGTGGCTTTTCAATCACAGGCAAAGTCTGGGAACATAAATAACCGCGACCATACTGCCTGCGGCTGTCTCAGCTCACTCTAAACCAAGGCCCTCTGCAGTCGACGTGTGCTGTGAAAAACTCTGAGAGTGGCACAGCATTCTCTAAAAATTTAAATTTATGTACACCCATTTGACACTTTTCACTCTTGATTGGTTTGTATTTTGCCTCCTTCTCCCTCCTACCTATTATAAGCGATGATAAGCATTATTTCCAAGCCTAGTCAGGCAATGAATACAACTGCTGGGTGGATGAGGGCCTAAAAGGCATCAGTGGTGCTCTGCAGGTAACCTTCGTCTACTTCTGACAACAAAAAGCCTATGCTGCCTGAGATTTGAGCCTGACACAGGCCTGCAGAGGCACTGTAATAACAGCAATTAGTTTTGAAAAGCTTCACTACGCTCTGTAAGCTTTCCAAATAAAATGATATGCAAAAGGCAAGGGCAATTTAGCGATACTTTTAAATATTAAAACTCCTCACATTTAGTCTATTATTTCTGATATTCGTCCCTTTTTTAAACTTGTTCAATGGTGAATTTAGAGCATGTAGACACAATTTATAAAAGGGAAATTTCTAACCATTTAAGATGCAGTTTCCCAGATTGACATCTAATGGATCCATTACTACTGAAAACACTGCCAAAAAATATACTCTCTTTCAATAACACTGAATGGCTGCTCTTTATTTCTATATTTGACAGTGCCTTTAAAGATTCCTTCTACTTTCCTAAATTGTAAAAGAAAAATGGAGAATGCAACGGAAAACAGGTTGGTGACAGGAATTGGCCGATTTTCAGCTTATTCAGCAGTGACCAGTGACTCGCTGTACATGACCACATCATACATAAGTGCCATCAGCCCTCAGTGCTAGCATCTTCCAGCATCAGTGAGGTGCTTGAAATAGAGCTGCACCACATCAGGAAAACCTGCAATATGCAACAATGTTGTTGAATATTGCAATGACATTATGACTTGCAACACACAAATGATATTACATTTGGTGATATTGTGATGTTAATAAATTATGTAATCGGTATTGTGTGTAAATTGTGTAAGATTCTATAAAAAAAAAATCTAAATGTGTTTTACACAGAACGGTGAAATCTGTTCAATTAAGCAACAAGAAAGTGTTAAGACTTTCAGCAGATAACAGGAAGGCACCGTTTCCGTTAGAGCTTTTAAACTCTGTCCAGAAACACAATGTAAAATGTTTGCAGCCACGGTATTTACCAGTATCATGTTAGACATGCTAACTGCTAATAACAGATCCCAAATACTTTTTTCTATTTTTTAAAATGGCAACACCTTGTTTTATAATGACTACTCTCTGGAAGAAATAGCATGACAGCCTCCTCGCCTAATATGACTAATTAATGACAACTAAGGGCAAGCATAGCGAGAGACAAATTAGAGATTCATAGATCTCAGAGTTTTTCTGGGTGACACCAAATTATCATTTTTATTTATGTCTCACTTGGTGACTATTTTCAAAAGGTATATAACACTTAAGAACCATTAAAGAGAAAAAAAAAACTGCTGCTAGTTCCTTGGTAGTGAAATTAAATAAAATATTAATGCCGTTTGACTATCCAAATTAATGCATCAAAGAATCTGCCTGAAAACTTAATTTGATTTTTTATTAACTCAAAATGCCGTCTACATAGATGCCGTCTCAATCTGATAATAGACAATTACCGGAATCCTATTATTATAAATAATACAGAGAACTCTTAGTTTTTATGGATTCAATGAATAAGACAGAAAAACTGATGTACTGGCTTTTATTTACCTTGCTGATCAACAATCAGTGGATCCAAGGAAGATCTGATTGGCTGGTGGATCTCTAAAAGATATATTTTGACACTACTCTTCTTAGAGAGGAATCAATTAAAAACAGTATTTGCAGGTCACCACTTTACAGTTGGACTAAAACCTCTAATCAGTATATTTCTAAAAATAGATGAAGAGCTATCTGTTCTTGGTAGGACTGAATCTTTATAAGCTCACACTGAATATAAAAAAGCATGATAAACACTTTTGAAGCTCTGCTGCTTCTTCGATCAAGTTTCTGAGGGTGTGAAAAAAAAAATCTCAGACTGGAGTCGAAGATAGACAGCCTGATGATTCATTAGTGGGAGTGAACAGCTACGGCCAACCTTATGCTAATGACAACTGAACTGTACAAACTTTAAGTAATGGGCCACAGTTTGGTACATTTATTAGCATACTAAATGAAGCCATTATCATGTCAAATGAGGTCCAGATTCTCTCTCCATGATGAAAGCTTTTATGTATCTGCCTTTGCATATATTTCCTTGCTTCCCCATAAAATGGTTCCACTCTTTCCATTGAGACAGTTATCCCTTTATTTTAACTGGGTCGTCAAATCTCAAGGCTCAATTATAGTCAAGAAAAAAAAAAAAAATCAGTTGTCAGTTTCTGTATAGCTTAATGAATGCACTGCAAACTTTTGAAGCAATGGCTGTCAGGTTAAAAAAAAATGAAGCTTGAATGGAGATTGATAAAAGACAAATGTATGTCTAATAAGCTTGTGATATACCAAAAGTGGTCCCTCTTGTGGCTGCTCTGGTCTGCTCCTGCTAAATGTCATTTTGACTTCACACAAGCAGCAAGTCACAGAATTGCACTGAGAAGGAGTATCGATCACTTAATCCTGTTTATGCCCTCCGGCAAAAGACGAGCAGGGGAGAAATTGATATGCAGCAACATGACAGTTCGAGCACCAGGAGAATCATCATAACAATCCAACAAACATACTGATATGACATGTTTTACAGATTGGACAATGTTCTACACAATGGAAAAATCAATCGTTGTAAGAAGCTGTCTAAGCTACACTTTTTACAGCTTACATTTGCTGAACACAGCTTGTTCCAGCTTTAGAAGGTTCAGCAAATTCAATCAAGGCTGCCGTAATTGTCCATGTCGGCTAAATATCGTTTTCACAGTTGTCTTAAATCAAACAGGACAATTTAAGATAAAGTGTTCTGTCTGTGGGAAGATGTGGTCTTATGTGAACATTTCTTAGGCAATCAACACATTTTCAGAGTATTAAACTACTTAATTTTCTGCTGTTTGACAAGCAAGACCAAAATATCTTTGTTATTAATGTAACTTTTTCATAAATTTAGATTACACACATTTTATGGTAAGTGCTACTGCAATTTATGGTTGTGCACTTAAATGAGTTGCACGTAATGAAGACAAAATGCCAGGATTGCCACCAGATACATTATTAATTGGCTACAAGCAGCACTGCAGCATGTTCAGGGGTTCCTTGAGGGGTTATCAGGAACCACAAACAATAAGTCAGGACCACATTAGAGCCATTTCAGCTGCAGTTATTCATCAAAGTGATTCAGGAATTTTAACTACTGGGATGCAGTTTCTCTGTTGAGCATTAGGGATATGACTTATGGTTCTCAGAAGTTGACTTACAGTCACATGTAACAGAGTCAAGTGAGTCAGACTGCAATATGCCAGCAAATGGGTATCTGCGAAGATAAAATGCTGTTTAGGTCTAAACAAAGGAAAAAATGCAGCATGACGTGCATTCTTGTTATTAACTGCAATTTCATGCTGCTTTCATTTACACCATAACATTAAATATGTATGAAACGGTCCTCACAACATCTAAATAACTGAGGTGTGTTCAAACTGTATGCTGGATAATTAGATTTATGCACCTGATATGTAAACAGTTATAAAAGTCTGGAATACATTTAATTTCATTTAAATCCATAGTTATTGCTAATAATGGTGATACAAGTATTGCAATGTACACCAGTTTAAATGGACTAAAATTTTAAACAACGTAATGCAGAGCAGTACCTTTTTGTCTAATGTAAAACATTTAATACCTGACCTTTTACTGACATAATGCACTCCTTTATAGAGCTTTAAATTAAGAACATCCAATCTCAAATATTGATTTGGGCTCATGGTTAAAAATGTTAACACATTGAAGGGGTATGAATACATTTATCAATATTAAATGTTCAGCTTAAGACACTTAAATAATCAGTATCAGAGTACCTGACTTAGCTCAACTCCCAAGCCTGGTTGTTGGTGTTTTCTTGGTATCCACTGAAATATCACTGATATTATATCAGTGATATTAGGTACTATATTAACCGCCTGCAAGCAAATGCTAAGTTTTTGAAGCAGGACAGTAACTTTTTTTGCAACTTTGCTCCTCACATAACTACCTGGAAATACTATTAAATACATTGTATGCTTAATTATCAGTGAGTCAAATCAAAAAAGAGAGGAAACATTAGCCAAACCAACTGTATTTTTAACTGACAAAAAATAAAAAAAAATCGCATTCAAGACACCCATACCTTAAAGATGAAATGGCCAGCTTTCAAACAAAGTGACAAAGACAGTATCCGCATTGATTTTTTTTTTGTCATGTGTTTATTTATTTGGGAAAGTTAAAGCTTAAGGAAATGTGGTCTACAACAGCCAAGTGAAGAATTACTTTACTTTGCTCTACAATGTATAATGTACAGTACATTCACTAGCTGCTGACTTTGTATGCACTGCAATATTTTAAAATTAGTATTTTGACTTGCAGTCAGCTGAATATGCTCTTTTTAATTGCTTTTTTTTCTTCTTTTTTTTACGTGTCCTGTTCAGCAGTGTGGCACTCAGAATTGTCGTCTGAATGTCAAGCTAAGGCCCAACAGATTTGCTTTCACAAGTGGAGCATTACGGCTTTTGCCATGATGTTCCCCGAGGTATATATGAAATATATGAAATATATGAAATTTTATTAAAAATTGCTTTGTGTTTGTTTCAAATGTAATGGACATAAAGACAAAAAGAAAAGGATAAAAAGGGGGGAATGGAAAGAGAAAGATGGAGGAAAGGTTTAAAGAGAAAAAAGGAGATAGAAGTAGAGGAGAGAAAAAAAAGCATAGAGATAAAACAAGTCAACACCCTTGAAGTCTGCCTCAAGACCTGCGGAAAGAGAAAACAAAACAGAGAATCCACAACAAGAAACAACATATGCATATATAATAATAACAGTTATGACTTCAATGTAAAGTACACAGTACAAGATAATACAAGATGTATTTAGTGGCAATCGCAGCCTGACTGAGAATGTATCTAATAAACACCTGAATCTAGACACCTGTGTGTGTGTGTATGTGTGTGTCTGTGTGAGAGTGCTTGTGTCAATAAGGTTTCTCCCTAAGAATATTTGATAGTAGCTCCGCTATCTGCCACCAAACCAACCAAAACCTCAACAGCCCCAGATCCAAAAAAGGATGCAACCCCTTCTCAGCACACGCTATAACCCTCCGCGGTACCCCCAACCAGCAGGGCCAACATCCCCCTGACGGAGCAACAAGTCAGGCAGGAAACCAGGGAGCCTGCCAAGCTGCCCGGTACACACCAGCAACCCCAGGCCACCCATGAAACAACACATGAGCCTGTACCAGCCAGGAACCCGAATCCGAGCCTACCCACTACTCCTGGCCAAGTACAACCCGCCAGCCACCTCCGTGCTACCACAAGGGGCACCCCACCGCCCCATCTGCCTGACAGCGATCGCAGGCTTACCCCAGGCCAGGGGCCAGAGCAGCAGGAAGAAGCAACAGAGGAAGGCTGGCCAAATGCTCCAAAGACCGTGCACCCCACCAATCCCACCCCACAGAGCCTGAGGCGTCCAAGCATGCCGGCACCACACCCCCACCCACACAGCAGACCCCCACTGCAAACACCACCCCAAGCTGACTGGCCAGCCCCCCTGCCAAAGCAGAATCACACCCCCGATCGCCGCTACACACCACCAACAGCCAGGTACACACCCCCAGCCAACCACAGCAGCCACCCCGGCCAAAGGGCCGGCCACCGCAACCAGGGGCCATGATCCAAAAATCTAAACAATCCCAGGAGAACCAGGGCGCTGCCCCCCCTCAACCACCCCCCAAGGCCCCAAGCCCACCCACAGCCCAGACTCCAACCAGATGGCCCGCTCCTCCTCCCGGTTGCCAACCCCAAATGCCAAACAGACAACACAGGTGTAGAAAGACCCCCCCACCCCCCTCTGCCCACTCAAATACGGTGTTGATGTGTGTTATATAGTACATTTAAAATGTGTTAGATGGGGCAGCGTCCAACACAGACACCCCCCTTGCCAGAGAGTAGGCGGTGCCAACTCACCCCTCTAACCCTTGCCCAGAACCCTAAATGTCTACATGCAACAGTTGGGAGTGAGCACAGGCACCGGAGGTGAGACTAATTAAACAGCTCACCCCCCTGCATGCTGTGGGGTGTGCCCACCCCCAGACCCTACATGTGTGTGTCATGTCAATGTTATTCATGAGAGTGTGTAAGTTGCATATAAAATTGGGGCCCAAGCCGCCATGAGGTCACAGAAATGGAGGACCCTCCCCGCATTTCAGTGGCGCACCCATACCCCAAGGCCCTACATGAGTGGTGGTGTAATGGAGCGGGCGGAGAGAGGCGATTGGGAATGGAAAGGAAAGGACTGGGGTGGCAGATTGCCCTCCCAGGGAGACAGCTCCCCCGCTGACCCCAATAGGCACCCCCATTGTCCAAGACCCACCAGGAGAGGGAGGTCCCATACATCCGCCCAAAGGCAGGTGGGAGCAGCACCATTGGGGATCAAGGCCACGGACGGGTACAGAACCCCGAGAACCAACCAGGACCAGGGACAGCGACCCAAACCCCTGGAACCATCCAGACCCCCAAACCCAACCCCCAGTCCAACATCCAACCCTCCTGCCAAAGAATCCACCAAATCCCAACAAGACAACCAGCCGGGAGTGCCGACACAGCCACGGACAGTGCATCACGGTGACCAAGAGCGCACCCCCACCCGATCGAGATGCATCCTACCAGCCCTGCGAAAGCAGAACCCCCTCATGAAAGCGCACCCCCACAGAAAAATGAGACAACATCCACACCCAGGGGCACATGCATGACATCCAAACCCCAACCAGAAGCAACATCCCAGGAAAACCCACACCAAGGCCTGCAAGGGGCAAAAGGTCCACGGAGCAAAAAACCAAAACTCACTGAGAAGTCGAGACCATTCCACCCCAAAACAACTCAGGCCAGCCAGCCCCCAGAAGCCACACAGACCCCCCAGATCCTGCCTCCAAACAGAACCGGAGCCGCGATGTACCAAAACCTCAAGGCGAATCGGAATCTACCCGGGGCTGTCCACTCAGCCCCCACCCCAGAGGAAAAGCTACCCCCACCCTAACATTCAGACAACTCTCAGACCACATAAGACATCCAGGTTGAGTTCACCCCTCCCATGGACTACTCCCCCTGCCTGCAGAATGCCCTCCCTGAAGGGAGAGCACCTGCAATGAGATGGCAAGGACACACCCCCAGAACCCCAAGTCCCAGGGCCCACCCCGAACCCATCCCGGAGCAGCCTGGTCACCAGGTCAGTAACTCATGTCCGTTGGTGCCGACCACCAAGAAGCCCACATGCAGTCACCAGAAGTCATCACCCAGAACGACGAAGACCCCCTCCCAGATGGGGGCCACAGACCCCCGCCCAAGACCTCCCATGGCTCCACCCCCAGGGGCCCCAGACACCAGTCACAATGCCCCCTTTGATTACACAGGATGGAATCAAAGGCCACCCCCCACCCCCACTATGTAATGGAACCAATCAAAGGAGCCCAGAGGGACTGACCTCATGTGGAGGCAGAGGCTGTCTCAAGACTGATGTGATCAACAAAAGGTCTCTCTACTGGTTAATACTAAGAGTATTTTTATTTTTCCAATTTTTATTTATTTTTATTTCTTTGCCTCACAGCAAAGAGCAGAAGGGTGTGCCTGCAAAACCTCACGTGGCAATACTAACAAATCTGTTCAACAGAGAGAAGCTCACGGTTGTTCAAACGATCACTAGGAGGTTGCTTGAAAAAGGTGGTATGAAAAGTAGGTTAATCAGGCAACAAAGTTGATATGGTGGCAACAGTGTAAGTAGAAAAATAAACAACTGTTGAAAGCTACAAAGCTTAATTTGTCTCTGGGAATAAAAGAGTTACATAGAGAAGGAAAATTGAAAAGAACTGAGGGTTAAATGTAGGATTTATTCACCCACTTGAGGTCAAAAATTAATATAAATATATATATAGAAATAATATGGACTGCTGCTAAAGAAACATTGGCAATAGCTTTTGTTTCATGTAGATAAGTCAAATCAACCACTAACTGGGCATAGAAATACACATAGAAATAAAAAAAAAGATTCATATCCAAAGAACAATGTATTGAAATATACAACACAATTTATTTATATTAACAAAACTTATTTTTATCACTTGATATCATAACTTCACAAATCTTCAAAGTGATTATTATATAATTATCTTAAGGTCTTGAAAATCTTAAGACTCTTGAAAATGTAGTACCCCAGACATACATATTTATATAGATAAATAAATAAATGATAGCTTGCATTATTGTGCAAGATTTTTCGCAGTTAAATTTAGAAGTGTTTTTTTTCCTGCATTTCTGCAGTAGTTCAGACTTCTGCAATCATGTTTAATGCATTATGTTACATTATGCAAATTTCCTATTATAATCAATGCAGTGTGTGTACTGTGCTGCGGAACTATACAGTACACACACTGCATTGCTAAAAGTATTCCTATGATTTTTAGGTTACTCCAGTCAGATGAAACCAAAGTTGAATCTTTTGGACAACATACGTGTTGAAAACTGATACTGCACATTACCCTGAACACTGGTCGTTGGTGGCAGCATAATGCTGTGGATATGCTCTTGTTCAAGATTATCTTTTTGTTGCTGCAAAAAAAGATAAGACTAGGTTGAAGACTCACCTTCCAAGACAGTGATCCTAAACATACAGCCAAATCTATAATGGAATGGATTATATCAAGGCATATTCATGTGTTAAAATGGCCAAGAAAAAAAAATCCAGGCTTAAATCAAATGAAAAATTTGTGGTAAGACTTGAACAGACACTTGAAGACACTCTTCATTCAATCTGACTAACTTGAGCTGTTTTTCATACAGGAATGGATAAAAGTCTCTGATGTGCAAAACTGGTACAGACAAACCCAAAAAGACTTGCAGCTGTTGATTCTACAAAGCATTCACTCATGGGGGATGAATACATATGCATGTCACACTTTTACTGATTTTAATCTGAAAAAAAATTTGTATTAATGAATTCTCCTTCCATTTCACAATTTCACACCATTGTGTGTCATCCTATCATATAAAATCCCAGTACATTTCAGTCTGTAGGATTACAGGGTTCAGCTGATGAGAAAGCCACACAGGAATAGCTGTGTTCGTTTTATTCATACCCATGTGCTCCAATGCCTTTTCTGTAGTTGCTTGTCTTTCTGCAGAGAAATGAGCTTGTTTTAATGCTGCGTGGGTTAGGAAACGTGAGCTGGAGAGTTTGATAAATGTTCTGTATGGTGCTGACAGAGCAGGTCCTACAAAATCCGTATGGTCCCAGGGGTGGCTAATCACGGTGGTTTCTCTGGAGTGTGATTGGTAAATAACTGTGAGCCCTACTCAGAAGTATCCCACACACAGGCACAGAGTCTCTGTTTCCTATAGACCCAAATGCTGAGGATAAACTGAAACCATAATAAGGATTTTAGGAAAATGCTGTGTGAAAAAAAGCAAAGCAAAGTCATAAAAATGATAAATGTCATACAGGGATTCACTTGTAGCTCTATGTATGAGCAAATGTAATGAATACTTAGAATTTCATTATGTGTCGACAATTTACAGCTGAAAGTTTGTGTGAAGCATTTTAAGAGTTTTGAACGATTATCCGCTTGACAATATTTGTATCTGTGATCAGGGATTATACTTTGGGTCAGTAGTTTTGTTTGGCAAAACACCAATTATACAAACTCAAAAAAAAAAAAAAAAAAAAGTGTACAGTATATATATATATATATATATATATATATATATATATATATATATATATATATATATATATATATATATATATATATATATATATAAAAGCTCAAAGGCAAAGAATTTGTCCCTTTCCTTACTCTCACTCCCTTGTTTTACAGCTTTCTCCCCATCCAGCAAATAACAAACACACATGCTCTCACACACACACACACACACACACACACACACACACACACACACACACACACACACACACACACACACACAGAACAAGCGCAGTGAGGCAGAACACATCCAACTGCACGCCCCGTCAATCTCACACGGCTGTGTGGGCCTGCCCTGGGACGACACTGGCTCTCCCTAGTCTTGCTGCTGGTGTTGATGTGAGGTTGCACTCAGGACAAAGTGAGAACCAACATAACAGAGGCTAGATATATACGGCAGGGAAAATAAGTATGGAACTTGTCAAACTTTTTCTCAGTGAATGTATTTTTAATGGGGCTATTGACATAAAACTCACTCCTAATGTCAGCAGCAATCCAAGCAAAAAAGTCGATGAATTATGTGTAATAAAAAGCAAGGAATAAGTATAGAACACACAAAGAAAACAAGCTGCAAAAGGGCAGAGAAAGCCAAGAAAATAGTTGAAATATGTCAGTATTTAGAAAGCTATTAGGAGCCTCATTAGTGCAAATTGATAGCTGGCTTAGTAATAAATGATAACCTATAAAAAGGTTTATTTCCAAGCTATCACACAAGAAGCATCTCATAATGGGTAAAGTGGGTAAAGTAAACTGGAAAGGACCTATTTTACCACAAGTCAACCACAGCTGGATGGTCCTTGCAAAATTTATGACAGAGGAGTCAAATAAACATTCAGAAGAGTTGTCAAAAAGCCAAGGAGCATTTGCTGAGAACTTCAGAAAGAAAGAAAGCTTTTCTATAAATATAATAATGCACTCAATTTCAACAGCCTCTCTGCCAGCTCACTGCGCAAGACTCCACTGTTGAAGAAAAGGCATGCTGAAGCTTGTTTAAAGTTTGCTGCAGTAAATTTGTAAAACATGGACTGCACTTGAAGTCTTTGAATGTCATGGCACACTCTCTGTTTGGAGAAAAAATGGCAATGCACATTACCCAAAAACCCATACCAACAGTGAAGTTTGGAGATATTAACATGGGGCTGTTTTTAGCATTTACTTACAGATTTCATATCATTGAGGGAACGATGAACTTAAAAATGTACTGGGACATTCTTGATGAGCGCCTTAAGCTGGAATGAAAGATTATTTTTCAGCAAGACATTGATCCCAAATACACAATCTAGGAAACTCTAAACTGGTTTCAGAGAAAGAACATAAAGCGGCTAGAATGGCCGAGTCAATCGCCAGATTTAACTCTGAATGAAAATCTACAGATAGAACTGAATGCATAAAAAACAACCCCACAACCTCAAAGAATGCAAAACAATTACTGTGGAACAATGTGTCAAAAATCTATACCTATGAAACATTTTCAAGCTCTCAACGAAGGCTTTTCTACCGAGTACTGATTAAATTTCAGTAAGTGTGTTCAATACTTTTCACTGAATTCATGGAATAATTCCATTTTTTTCATTTCTTTGAATGTGTGGATTAGTTGGGTTGTTAGAAACATCTGATGTGATTTTTTGCCAATAACCCCATTAAAAATATGTTTACTGTGAAAAATTTTGATGTTTCAATACTTACTTTCCCCTCTGTAGGGAAAGGAGGGTGATACAGGGGGGAAATTGAGATGGGCAAGAAAATGAGTCAAGAGGCTCTGAAGGAGTCAAAATGAAAGTGGAGAAATCTGAAAGATTGTTGCCAGCCAAGCACCTCTTTATAATCTCCAGCTGCACTAAATACATTTGAAAAGCATAGACTGAGGCTACTGCTGCAAGACTCCTAAAAGCTCATCTGCAGCATGGTGCAGCTTAACTGAGGAAAATGTACATAATATTTTCAACTTCTAGTACACTGCGCCACTGGCATTAAAGAAACGCAAAAGTCTTCCAACTGCCAAGAACATGCCAAAGAATAATGCAAAAAAGAAAAAAAGGAAGCAGCCAAATAAATAAGGCCCCCCTGCGAGCATGCTGCCTCGGGGCGTGTGGGAGGTTGGAAGAGCGTCAGATGAATAGATCAGGCCAATCGAGATGTGAATGGAGTGAGAAGAAAGTATGACAAACAGAGCCTGTGCTGGACGAGTTGTAATAACACAGCAACTTCTTCTAACCTCATCACGCTGACTGCTCTGTGAGGTGAGAATGGTTTCCGCTGAGCATGCAGAAGAGAGAGGAGCACTGAAAGAAGCTTTGAGACGGAGTGAAGAATGCAACGTGCAACTGGTTAAACCCCTGGCAGATACTAAAAGAACCCTCCACGATATTTTAAATACTAACTTATGCTAATCCTGCATGTTTAACCACATACTGCTCAGTGCAAAGCAAATGTGTGCTACAACGTGGCTAAGATAACAGCTTTCCTTACCCTGCAATGTGAGCGTCAAAGATATGAGGAAAAAAATAGTCTGTATGTTTCTGTATATTTTGCTACAGCATGCATATAACATTGACACAAAACCTATAAAGCATAGTTTTATTTACATTGTCTTAAAAGGTTAAAAGTAACCAAACTGTGCCTCTAACATTCCCAGAAGGAGATGTAAATTACTATAACATTTCTTAAAGCAGTTTAGTAGAACATCTCGAGTACCTCTTCGGTGATACTAAACTAGGAACTGTAATCTGCATCTTGATACTCTGTACATCCTATTGGCGACCATGTTAGTCCTACAGGTCTATGTAGCAAAACTCTGAAGCTCAGTTGCTTGAGGCCTTTGGCTTTAAATGTAACTGGCTCAAATCTGACACCAGCTTCAGCTGTTTTCCCAGTTGCAGTAGAGCTCCACCTGTGAGCTCTCCAACACATTATTTCAACAACGCAAATCAGACAAGTGACAAATAGAGAAGATCGCTGACGTGCGTGTGTGTTATAAGGCTCAGTGGCAAAGATGCCTGTGGATACCTATGTAATATACCCTCCGTACATATTCTATGTTCATGTTTTATTGCTGGGAAATGCTATTTCTGTTACACTGTATAAATTGTATGAATTAAACTGTAATCACATTTTCAAATCAGTCCAAAAAGAACCAAAAGTAGAACAACAAAACAAAAGAGACCAAACTTTCTATTATGCACTGAGCTAAATTAATTTTAGGGGACTGGAGAAAGACTGAATTTTCTGTTATCTTGTATTTCCATTCGATGTCAAAAACAGAGGCTGTAATAAATAAGATTAGTCTTGAGAGTGAAACTGGATACTGAGGTGTGCTAATGTTACCACCATAGACATGATCTAATTGCTTTTACTGAAAAACCAAAATGCAACTATTATTTCTGCTGCCATAAAGATAATAAAACATTATTGTTACAATTATGTTTGTTTTGATACATGATGACCACCTGCTAAATGTAGCTGTAGTTTAAGTGCTTATTGTAAAGAATATTATACTTTTATAGTATATAAAATATAAAAATAGCAGATTACAATTCTAAAACAGCGTAGAACATTGACGTTATGATTCACAACTCCTCCTTCTGTTTGCTGATTGGCTTGGTTGAAATTCATCCTGAGAAATCGAGCTCATTGGAAGAAATCCCAGATGGCGCACTGAAGGGAGATGAGAATCAAGCAGAATTTCCTTTGAAGGCAATGGCCAGGCCACTTTCAGGAAAATCTAGAAAAAAAAACACTTTAAGCTTAGCTTTAAGCTTATGATGAAAAATCATACCATATTTAAAACCTTTTAAATACCATGATCTTGGTACTTTTTGCCTCATACACATGCACATTACATCAGTACATACCCTTTAAATACTCATACATAAGTATAGTATATTCATTTATTAGGGTTGATAAAAACTAAGTTTATGGACATGAGAACTTTCATGATACACCTTTAATATTTTTTATAACTAGAAACAGCACCCCATCAAGTAACTTACAAAACTTTTAAACTGAAGTTTACCACTGCCCTTTCCTTGTTTTAGATTTTTTAAAAAGTGCTATATCAATGCAACAGTTTCGGGTCCAGATCTAAGAGGATGAGCTAGAGCCAGTTTTAGTGCCTGATTCCCAAAAGTTTGCTTTACACGTGCAAAAATCAAAATATCAAGAGTTTCTCTAAAGCCATCTTTGCTTTTGTTCTATCTTAAAAGTTCCTTTTAAATATAGTATAATTTCTAGAAATGTCTTCATTCAATCAGAAAATAAAATATACAAAGCGCTGAAATCACAATGCAAGGCTTGTATGTGGCGATGTGACCCAGTTGCTATGATTCACCAAAACACCACCATGTTGTAAATACTTTTGTAAGTATAAATATCAAACGATCTTAGCTTGTAGCTATTTAACAACCTCGCTTTTTGCTAGCTATTTAGCAATAAGCTAGTGTTTGAGATACCGTTTTTTTTTTTTTCTCTGAGCAAAGCTGCATACAGTAACTCTCAAAATGTTCAAGTAAATCTAAACTATTAGTAGTCTGTCATTTCCAATTTCCAAAACTATACAATACTTTAATATCAGTTGGCATTCAGTACTTGAAAAGGTCCAGTATATTCAAAAAATAAGACAACAGATTTCCAACATTTCTCTCATTAATATAATTAACACAGCAGAACACTGTCCCAGAATATCGAATATCACATAAGTCCACCATAAAATACTCTGACAAGCTAAAAAGGTCATTTATCCAATCAGCTGCAAGTCTCTCCTCCTCTTCTCAGCTAATATGACCCTATTTCCAGAAAGCAGAAAGAGCAAATCCAGCTCACATGACCATTCTCTCCTCTATTTCCATTGGGAGAATGTTAATGTGGCTGATTTTATGAAAGGTCAAGGAAAGAGGGCAACAATTCTCTGCACATGCAGCTGATCCCAACTCAGAAAAGGTGGAGCTGAAAGCAGGAGCTGAGGCAGGAAGCTCTCCACCCCACATGTCACCGGAGGCAACAGCATTCCGAGTTCACAGCGGCTGCAGTGATAATAACATAACTCAGTGAGTTATGAGCTTTGATGTTGTTAAATCCACTAATGATCTACCTGAGCGACTGTATTTGTCTGGCTCTACTGGTGCCTGCTGGCTCTACTGTAAACACCACCACACACACACACATCATCACCAGGATGATTGGAGGATTGAAAAAGGTGTAATTTTCCTCAAATTATATTTTGCTCTTATAAATATATGGTGTACATGAATGTGTGCTCATTTATCCTGCCACCTCAAAACCTTTTATTTCTGTTTGCTTTGTATTGAAAATGTTTTTAAAAAATATATCCATCAAAACCTTCTTCCAGCACTTTATAGCCAGAGGTTGGAGCCAGCTCAGTCCCTCCCATCCCCTCACTTCCTGAAAACATTTCATCAAAGCAGCGGCTCGACAGAATCCCACTGAATGTGGCCTGTCAGCTTGAGACTGACAACAGCAGCGCAGCTGCCGGCAGGACATGCGAAATGTATCCCTTTTTTCTCTCCTCTCATCTCCATGTGTCTGCAATTCTGGAGCTTCACATTCAACACCTCCAAAACCTCCCTCCTCCTTCCTCTCAGCTCCCCCGTCTGCATGCCCACCCCCTCCTCAAACTCTTCACCTTGACCAGGATACATGACTGGGGAGCTGACAAGTTGGAGCGTGTGTGTGTATGTGTGTGTATGCTGTGTATTTTTTGAAGCATTGTAGGTCAAAAAAAAATAACCTCAACGGGACTCTGACAGAGGTCTTAGGAATACTTTTTAGTCTGGACTGGCATTAAAGCCTGCCTTCTGAATGTTATATTACAGCCTTGTGTCTGGTAAGAATAACAATTTATCAGAATATGCACACCTTCCTAAAGAGAACTGCATATCAATTTTTTACAGTTATAACAGTTATAAACTGCATCATAGAAGGTCGTAAAACCTAACAAGGAACAGGTCTCAGACTGAACAGTTTGAATATGTTTTCAAAGCATATTCCTTAAAGAGAGATTTTAAGTGTTTATCTGAGCCAGTCAGCATCAAATTGAAGGCTTAGAAAGTAATCTGAGATTAATTGTTTTTGGCTGGAAAATGGGAGAAATATGACTCCAAAAATAATCAAAATGATAAAACAAGACAGTGAAGTGAATTTCAGGAGCACACAAGTCTTTAGCAGTTCTTTAAACCCTCACAAATATCACCAGCTAATGTTAAATGTTCAATCCAGAACATAGTTCTGAGCGTTGGAAGGTAGATCCAATTCATCAGTGTGGCTTTCATCCTGGCATGGAAGAGGGGGCTAGATCTTTTCCATTGTGAAGTTGCTAAAGTAACCATTGACAAATGGTAACTGGTAAATGGCATGTACTTATATAGCGCTTTATCAAGTCCACTAAACACTTTACACTACACGCAGTCACTCACCCATTCAGACACACACACACTGACGGCGGCAGGGAGATGCTTAGTGGTCTGGTCCGCATGTGCTTTGTGCAAAGACAGAAGTTTGCTTGGTGGAGTAAAGGGGGGTGAACTGATCCAACAACTGAAGCTCTCAGTTTACCACCCCATTTATGATCCTTTCCTCACCTGTGGTCATGAGATATAGGGTGGCTGGATTCATCCTTAGAGAGGGTTAGGAGCTTCATTATCTGCTTGGTGTAGAGCTGCTGCTCCTTCACATCAAAAGGAATCAGTTCAGACTGAGACATCTGATGAGGAAGCCTCCTGGAGGCCTCACTCTGCACGTTTTCTTGGAAAATTCAACTTAGAGGAGACCAAGAACTTTCAACTTCATATTTCTACTCTGGATTTGGACAGCCCATAATTCGATGGCAAGTGTCTTGGTGTTGTTTCTTTTGTTTCGATGACTTAGTCTTAAATAAGCATTAGATGCTTAGATGGGTAAAATCTAATTAAAATTTATAGAGAGAAGTGTTAGAGCCATGCTTGAATCTGTATTGTAAATACTTAATCAAATTAATAAAACGAGAATGTGTATGTCTGTAAAAAATAAAAAATGCTGCTGGTTAAATTTTGTAGAAGTAAGGCAACAATGTTAAAACCTGCAAAACTAAAGAGAAGTTGTCAGCTCACACCACATAAAGAGGAGTGAGTGTTCTACATCTTCAAGCAAAAACTGCTATACGTGCTCACCCAGAGGATTTTACACTGCTACCTGCTCATTACCTGAAAGATGAGTCACTTTGAAAATTACAGAGCAGCCAGATGTCCCAGGTGTACAACCTGACCCTTCTTTGTCCCTTCCTTACTGCACACACTCTGCCACACACACTGCTACCATCACTGCTGCACTAGGACAAAAATATTTTAAATCTAGCTACAACATTCATGTCCTGCACAACCTTTATGTCTTAGACTTGGTTAGTATGATCAAGCTGCATGGCAGGAACTAGCTGATGAAGTTACCTTCCCCAGTCACCTCGGAATGAGTAAATTAAGTCTCTGTTGGGGGTCTTTTAACCTCTATATCCGCACATGTTTTTCAGCAGCCTCAGGAAACATGCATGCCTTCAGATGTGAGTTTAATGAGCGTCATGGGAGGCAGGCAGACACACATGCTAAAAGGTGGGTCTGCTTTGAGCTGCTCACCCTGTCTGGAATACTGAAGCCTTTCCCTGAAACAATGTAGATGCCAGAGTAGCCCTGAGGCTGGGACTACAAGGGCAAAGATGGAGGATACTCAGGAATGATGAGCAATATAGACAATTTAAGAACACAGAGGCACCTCGGCACAGAAAAGAAGTGGACTGATCCAATGATACATCTATTAGACACCACTTTCAAGTCTGATTAAATCAATACAGCTGACTTAAAGAGTAGAATCTCTCATTTAAACATGCCGGAGCAATTTTATCCTATTTGTTGTAATGGAGCATCTTCAGACTATGGCTTCTGACATGTTCATTCATATTTAATTTAAATTTTCAAATAAAATAACCTCCATGTAAAACAATTGACTGCTGTAATCAATGAAACGACCATTAATACAAAGTAAATTTAAGTTATAGTTGAACATGTCTTGAATATGTCTACATATTCAACAGAACATTCCAAAACAAAAAAAAAATTCAAAATGTTCTTGACTCATCTTCTATGTATTGTGTTTATTTATCTCTCTTCATTTCTCTCTTTTTTATCTGTCTCTCTCCATCTGTCAAGGTTTATCAACCATGTCTTCTCCCTCAATCTAATTATCGTGTATGTGTTTCCTTACCAAGCTCAGTGTTATGTAGCAAGGACGATGGGGGGATATTTCCCCTCTGACGTCCAAACGAGGTCAGAACATCTTATTTGGATTTTTGCTGCATGTCAGGGGCAGGGTATGAAGAACTTGGGCTATTTTGTATACACGTACCTTCACCATATATACCAAGAGTAGGAGAATTACTCCTGCTGTGACTCACAGCAGGGGCTGAGTTCTAGTCCCGCTTTTTTAAGTTTGCGTTGAGCGCGTGCGAGCCAAGGGAGCGGTAGGGCTTTTATACTTGACGCGCATGTTGGTGCAGTATTACCTGAAAATGAACCCTCATAGAGGGGTCATATAAATACCAGTACGGCAAACCTGTTCTGCAAGAGCACTGTCTAGTTTGAAGTAAAGGTGTCGCGTGCTGCGCGATCCCCGCAAAAATTAGGAGGTGCAAGACCAGGCGCCCCGACAGTGCTCCAGGTATATGCGGATTATCATGTTGTCTTCAACCTTGCTCAATTTTCCAGTCTTTTCTTGAGTGTTTATAACTCACGCTGAAGACAATGAAACCGGTTGGGGCTGTGAGAGGAGTCTACAGCATAGTGGCAAGCTGGCAGTGGCGCTGGATTCACAACATATAACAGCGCAAGAGTAAACTGCGAAGAAACAAATATTGATCATTATGTTTTTATGATCGTTGAAAACCCAAATCATAATCAAGATCAAAATCCGATTAATCGTCCAGCCCTACCTAACAGTCATGTTCTTAGACTGTGGGAGGAAGCCGGAGTACCCAGAGAGAACCCATGCATGCACAGGAAAAACATGCAAACTCCTTGCAGAAAGACTACCAGGACCCAGGACCTTCTTGCTGCAAGGAAATAGTGCTACCAACTGCGCCACTGTGCAGCCCATCATGGTTTAAAAAAAATTCTAGAGGAGACCCTGAATTAATTTTTTAATTTCAATATTTTAAACTGACCAGCTGTTGAAATCAGCCTCTTTTTTTTTTCGGTATATGAAAATCCATTTGAACTAAATCAAGTTATAGTTTTTCCAGGCTTATTCTTTGTTGCACTCTGTTTTGAAATTGGTCAAACTCAAATACATGTTATGAGCAAATGCACTGATGCATTAATGAGAACAATGTTCTAAGTTCTCCTTTTTCTTTTGGATTCAAAACTCCTACCTCAATCAAGGAACCCACGGCACATTTATTCTGGTAAACTTAGTGGCTGTTGCAATAACCTGCTTTATTAAAAAATAAAAAATAAAAAAATAAAAATAAATAAAAAAATTTTTTAAAAAAATCACACCAATTGGTTTGTATGTGTTAAAGTCTTTAGAGAGAAAAATTGAATTGCCTGGTCTGACTTCAAAGGTCTGATCCATATCAGCCACTGAAACTGACTGGTACATCTCTGGTATGTATTTCTCTTTGAAAGTTAAAACTTATTGCTTCCCATTCAACTAGGTCTTCAGTTTTCTTGAGTTTGTCACATCAAACTAATTGCAGTCTTTTGTCAATAAAACTCAACTCTGATTGTTGACAAGGACATCTGAAAAAATCCAAATGCTTTTTTTTTTTAAACAAGATGGATGAAGTGCTTGTAGTCAACCTAGACCAAGAATACACTGGGAAGCTACAGAATGATAAGCAATTATAATTTAGGTGGAAATGTAATGCTTGAGTGTTGTTTTAGATGACCACGTAAGATACTTCTGAAGCACCAACAATGCAAACTTAATATAAACATATAACAGGTTATAGAATTTTGAAAGATAATAAAATCTCCCTCTGATTTCTCACAGCCATTTGGATGACCTCCAGTGTTTCCTCTTTGCCCCTGGACTCATCCTTTCCACATGTACATATGCACAAAATCCAGTCAGCTTCAGACCTCTGTTGTTTGTTGAGCAATGCACAGCTTCAAACTAAGTAATAAAGCAGAAGTTAAGATATATATTAAAAATGCATTCAATTTTTCTATACAATTTAATAACAACTAAAAGTCCCTTAGTTTTTCTGACAAATCTTTAAACAGTTTTGTATGGTAAAAAGTCAAGATTGGTTTTTCAACATGCTTTTTGCTCAGTTTAAAATAAAATAAGTATTGTAAAATTTCTGACGCTGTCTTTACATGAACTGACCAGAAATAGTAGACCAGAGCAGCACCAACCAATCTACCAGAGATGATAGGACTTGGCCATTTTTTCCTTGATTGGCTCTGATCAGTGACTGGCTGGTGAAAAAGCAAGAAAATCGTATATAATAAATGCATCAAATCTAAGAAGCCCCACTATTTTCAGTCTATAAACGCAGTGCAATTTGGTTCACTATTTTGAACTGAATAAAAATCAGAAGAAAGTTAGGAGTTTAAATGTGAGTAATCTTGCAATTCCTTCAACCTCTATCAGAGAACTTTGTGTACATTTTTTCTCTTTTATTTGTTATAGTGACAAGATCAACATGCCTGGCCTTACAGAAAATGGGAAAGTGGAATTCAGATGTTTCTGGCTGGTTTCAAGCCATTTGGGACTTTTTCCAGACTAACTGAAAACAAAAACAGATCTTCTGCTTTGGGAAAGCTGCAAATTGCATCACTATTTCTCTGTCAAATCTATCAATTATGTTTAATTTGTTAATTTTGACATTTCACTTGTCTAGTGTGAAAATTCAAGCTCTCCTAAGGGGCTTCTGTTGGTAGTCATAAACAGCACTTAGCTTAGGCTCCAGACTGGCTCTGGATTCATCAACTTTTCATTTAAGCACCACTGCCCACCAATAAATTTTATGACCAAAAACATCACCATTAAAAAAGTGTGAAGTGAATCTCACTGACTCGACTTGGCCGTGGAGAAGTGACAGCAGACGACAGCTGGGAGAAAGCAGATGCTTTCTTGCTGTAACTCAGACTCAACGCGTTCTGCAGCTGCTTCACAATAAATGCCTTCCAGAAAAAAAAACAAGCAGACGCCAACTGATTACCGTGAGGGAAATACATCCAACGTAGAATGTTTGCTAAAAAGACTCTGAGTACCACTCCAAATCTTCCTTTTGAAAGTTTTACTGTTCATAGCCTTAAATTTATTTGACTGTCATGTTTATCGGGTAATAAACACATTTATGAGGACTCAATATTTGAATTTGTAGATAAGCAGGAAGAGGTTTTTTTCCCCCAATCTCTTAACAGCTTAAAAATGACAATAAAAGGATTGTAAAAAGCAAACATTGGCTTCACAGTTATATGTGCAGGTGTCTTATAACAGATCAGTTGAAAATGGCTACAAAACCATTATGATCAGGGCTAAAATTTATTGATAAAGAAAACTGAACACTCTGTCTTCGCTCTTTCTACCTATTTCATGCAATAAAAGTCTTAATAAAATCTCCTTCCAGTCCCCACCTTTTAAACCTTCTTCTTCCATTGTTTTGTTCAAACAAAACTTATCAGCCAGACAGACATTTATTTCCACTCAAGAAAAAAAAAAAAATCTTTCTTCCTAATCTCTGTGGAAAGAAAAACAGATGGACAAGGCCATTCCTAAACCCTTCAACTGGAGCTTCTGGCACCACAGAGACTCACTGGACTGGGATAAATCCTCAGCTCCGTGGCTCCCCGGCACTGACTGAGCCCATTCCCCCAGGTGCACATATGCCTAACCACACCAATAGACAAGCAGTGAAGTGAGAAACCCTCCTCTGAGAGGTAAAAGGAATGAATGAAATGAAAGTCAACCTTCGCATCTCTGCAAACCTCTGCTGCATCCCAATGAGAAAATTCATAGGGATCACTCGGACAGGAGACAACGTCTCATAAAGGGCAATTTTCCCCATTTGCTTTCCCAGTCTGGGCAAATTACGCAACGTCACCGGGAGGTGCAACGACACAAAATATTGGGTTCAGGAGAACAAGACAAGATTGTAACTTAGGATTCCAACTGATTTCATACTAAAATTTCATACTTTTCCACAATTACCAGACCTGCCAAATTTTTAATTATTAATACAATTTTTAATTACTAATAAAGTTTTGTGTTAATGGACAGATGAAAATACAAATATTTTCTGTCTACATACTCATCCAGACAAGAAAGATTCTTAAATCAAATGAAAAACTGTTCAAGAGTGTTTAAGAACCACATTTCATATTTTGAGGAAAACTGAAAACCCACTTTTTTGTTTTTACAAATTGTGTTTAAAGAATCGATAGTCTGCATTACTCCTCTGTTCAACAGTTAAGTAACTGGCAGCTGTGGCGAATAATAAAACGAGTCCTGTTAAGGAAAATGTCTTACATATTAACAAACAGTGTTTATTCATTAAGTTAAGGATGTTGCATCTTAAGACCAGAAATTAGCTGGAACCTGTGGCAACCTAAACTGTCAACTATTTGATCAAAAGAAGAATATATGCTTTAAAAGTACCAGAGATACTAAAATTAAAGATATCTCTTATGTTGAATACATATGGATGGATAGATCCTTGCTTACCCTTTTAAGAAACCCATTTCCTAATTATTTCTTCAGCTTAATCCACAGTTTGCATATACATCAAGGATTTGACAACTTTTAGTGAGTGTTATCTTGTTAGCTGTTTTTGGAAAATGAAGTTTAGAGTGTTTTTTTTTTTTCTTTGTATCAAGTTTAAAACTTGACAACCTTATCCAGGGCCTGTAATAAAAGCGCATTTAACTAGACAAATTCCCATCTGCAAAGCATAATTCACTTTGACGACAAATATTGCAAAATCCAGAGATCCCATTGCATACTTGAATGTTAGTGAGAAGAAGGACACATTCCTGCCTGTCTCGTGCTCTGGCAGCGGTACCTCAGATGTGACTGAGTTAGTCTCTCCACACTACGCTCTCCCTCTGATGGGATTAGCTCTTTAAGACTCCGGAAAACAATTCCCCGCTCCCTCTCAATAAGGTCAAAACAAAGCATTCTTATGTTGTGTCATGCTCTGATAATTCTGCGGCGTATGCACCTGCAGCAGTGTTCTCCTCAGAGCAAGTTCACTGTAAATAACAGTAATGCAATAAATGAGATGGTGCTTTTGATATAACCTGCCTGTGTTTGGATAAATCTTCTCCCTACAATATTAACACTGGCCTGCTTCCATATCCTCTGAAAAGGCCAACAAATGGCTTTGGTAACAGAGGTGGTCTAGAGGCTACAGGCATCAGGTTACATCTCTGCACAGTGAACAACAAAGCAGCCATGCTTTGTTTCACAAGCCATAACACAGGGTATACCATTTAAAGAGAGGGAAAAACAAGAACCCAAGGGTATCGTCTTTTTAGTTGTGCCATGCAGCTCTTTAACTCCGTTAATGAAAACATTAATTGCATTCCAGGAAAAAAAAAAACTGCAAGAATTCGTCCATGTGTGCAATCGCAGGGGAAATGAACAATCGTGCATGCTTCATTTCAGAGGTGCTGGTGTAAAGTAAATACCTCTGAATGAGCCGAGCATACCTCCAGGAACTGTACTGCAAAAGTAGTGCAATTTTCCAATTAGGTTGAGAAAAATTGCACTAAGTTTTAGGTTTGTGCAGGGAGGAAGCTTAAAAGAAGGAAGGTGGACTGCTGTGCGTGCTGCGGATAAACAATGTCATCCGCAGTAAAGCCTATTACCTCAGAGGTAGGGATCCTTGCATCAACAGGCTCCTATTGTCAGTTGTCTTAATGTCACATGATAACACCGCTAAGCACAGTAATACCCATATTAACAAGTATTCTAATGCTTTTTCTCCTGTCCCCTGTGATCACCCTGCATCCAACCATAATCCCGGACTAAGCTGATTCCTAATTACCCCTACGGTCTGAGTGGACAAAAGGCCAAGGCCGACGTGCACTGAGGTCCCTGACGCAGTGCGAGGCACTCCAGCTGCCAGCTAAACACATACTGCCTGATCCGACAACAAAGCCTGACTTTTTGATCTCTTTACAGCAATGCATTTATCACCAGGGGAGCACGTCCCTTGATCGGTATGCTAATTTATTTTATTTTTTTCTATTTGCATTTTCATACCGTTGAAGAATAAAGCAAACAAAAGCCTGGTAATAATCCACATGGCTATGATTTATGGAAGCTCAAAATGTCCAAAAGGGTTCAGCAAATATTTACATATAATCATGTTGGAACAATAACCAATCTGGCACTTAGACCCTGGCAAAAAACCGAGCACTCGCCAATGTGCATAGAAACACCCACACACAAAAGGGCCCAACAATAATTACAATCTTTGTGCTTTTTGAATTAAACTCTTTGTTAGCGACAGCCAGTAGGCTCCTCGGACATACTTGCATATTTCCGTGATAATGTGAGAAGCACAAACTGCGGCTTTGGCTGAAATAGGTTCACGCTATTTGAAAAGTGCCCTAAAAGCTTTCCAGTCATATTATCCCTTCTAGTGTTTTTTTTTCCTTCCTGATGTCTGCTATTCACATCAACAATCCAAAAAACAACAGAGAAGCACTAAAAGTCACCTAGATGGGGCAAATTAGCCTGCAGATTTACAGCAGATCACATAACAGGTGACACTGTCACTGGGGGGGAGGGGGAGACTAAATAATAAAGGTGTGCCACTTGGAACTGACAGTGCCTTGCAAAAGTATTTACTGTAAAGTATTTACTTTACTCTGTTGTACCTAAATAAAATTCAGCTTTAAAAGGTCAACTAATGAATACACAGATGTAGTGACAGTATAAATACAATACAACTGTATTGTGAAGGCCTCAGTGGGTTAGCAAACTTTAAGGAACAACTAGTCTCACTCCTGAAAACAGGGTTTGCTGGCATGTGAATCCTGATGCAGTTTGCTTGTGTTGGGAATGCACAGCAGACTATCCAGCATAACAAAGACTTAAAGTGAACCAAAGAGAGGTTGTCTCCTTTAAAAATGATTTAAGGGCATATGTGTGATCTGAAAACTTTGAAATCCTTGCTCTGTGTCTGTGTAACCAATAGAGCATTTTATAGTCTCTCGCTCTCCGCCAGTTTTTTTCAGTACTAATGCATCTGTCTTGTATACACATCATGCTAATTGCTCACGCTCACTTCATACTGGACAGCTTCTAGCAATACCAGATGTTGTGACTGCATGACATTAACCAGGCAGTTTGGTAAACTTTCAAATGTGCTCTGTGAAAGTGAACCAAACCAAATGAAGGTGTTAACTTTTTTGATACTGCTCATCTTTTTGAACCAGTTTCCCTGGACTATCCTGGGGTGAAAATACCCTTAGCTTGAAGGGCTTACAAGTAAAATTCTGTGTGTTGTGTGAAACTAACACCACACACCACCTTGAAAACACCACCCCCGTGGTAAGACATGCTGGTGGCAGCATCATGCTGTGGGAATGCTTTCGTCAGCAAAGACAGGAAAGATGGTCAGAGTTGATAGGAAAATGGATGGAGCTAAATACAGGGCAATCCTGAAAACAAAGAGCTGCCACAGACTGTAAAAAAAAAAATGAAACTGGGGCAGAGGTTTACTTTCCAGTATGATTATGTCCATAAAAACACATCCAAAACTATAATGGAATGGCTATATCTCAAAGTATATTCATGACTTCGAATGGTCTAGTCAAGGTCCATTCCTAAATCCAGCTGTTTAGCTACGGCAAGACTTGAAAATTATTGGGGGTTTTCCCACAAAATCTAACTGAGTCTGAGCTATTTTGAAAAGAAGGAGTATGGACTATTATTGTAAGGCTCTGTATGCAAGAGAAGGATTTATGAATCTTAAAACTTCCAAACATTAAAACCACACATTTGCATTAACAGGAGTCCCTCACTTGTTTCTGAGCAATGCCAAGGAGGGGGGAAAAAAGGATCTAAAGGTAAAGAGCATGTAGCTTGTTGGTCAGATATCTTTTCTAATTAGTATCTCACTTGGCAGCAAATATACATTCATTTTGCCCTAAGGCAGTTATACCAGCTTGTCAAAAAAAATGAACTCTTTTTATGAGTTGGCTGTTTAACAAATGCTTAAATGTGCACACGTTGTCTCAGAGGAAATGGTAAAAAAGAAGCATACCCTGAACTACATTCCCCCCTGAAATCTCTTACAGCCAGGAAATGTTTCTTTATTATTTTTAGGAGAAAAGTACTTGGTATCCCCCCGAGTAACTGCTGAAATGGTGACAAGTCAGAAAGAGAAGGGGTTTGATGGGAGGTCATGTAGGATCGACAGGGAGAGTTTGAAGAAAAAGAAGCAGCGGGGCTGGCTGTGAAGGGCTGCGTCTGAGAAATCAATAGGCTTTGCTTTTGTTCCTTCTCACTCCAACACCTGAATGAGAACAAAGAGTCTGAGACGCCACTTGACAAAAGCCTTCCACCCATCTCTGGGTCAGACACTGACATGTGTGCTAACATAACACAACGCACCAGAATATGTCTCACATCTGCTTTTTTGATTTACATTTAAATCAGACACCAATCCAAAGCATCTCTAGCCCTGATGATTGCATAAAAAAGAATCTGTATACACTATCATTTTTCTGCAAAAATTGCAGCAACTTTTCCCAGCTTGGAACTGTGATGAAACTGCGTGCAATATTCCCATCCAGGCGGTGGAACTGCACCAATTTGGGTGAGTCAGATGTTTTCCTTTCCTTTCTACTGAAATTTCAAAGAGTCTAAAAATTACAGATTCACTGGAAAGCACCATAAAATGCATCCCCCAGAATGACCTAATTCTTATTCATTATATATTAAATACAGGTGATAGGTGCTCAACAGGTTTCAAATGAGTCTGTGGGCTGATTTACCGCTAGTCGGCACTTGGCTGCACTGCGTTGTAGCCATTGTGCCATGACTCTGTATAATCACAAGCATTTTGGATTTATTCAAAGAATATTTTTATAGTCTTTGACAAATCTGAAAAGTGTGGCATTTGTATTAAGCCCAATTAACTATGATATGCCTACATAAGATCCAGTGGAACCAACTGCATTAAGAAGTGATCTAATTAGTAAACAAAGTCCACCTTTAATTCCAATATAAATATCGTTGTTTGCTGGAGGCCTTTATGGGTTAGCAATGTTAGAAGATAATCAGACTTTACTAGCAATGCTGAATACTCCAATAACAATATCAGTTGTGTTCATAACTTTTCTTTCTTTTCCACCATCATGTTGTCCCCACCCGTCTCTGTGAGCTCTAGAATCTCAGTCACTAGAATCTAAACAAGGTGTGGTCATCAACAGTGATGAAAGTCCATGCAACTGGCCAAATATACACAGATATCATTGCCATGCAGAGTCTGAATGCATGGCACTTAAAATATTGCATTAAATCAAACTTTTGCAAATGCAATATGATGCATACTGATATTGCATCATGTATTGATATTGACTGAAATTTGATATATTGTGCTCTAATTTGATAGAGAAAAAACAACATCATGAAGACAAAATAACCACACCACACAGATCAATTACAAATGTTTAGACTGGGTTGGGTTACAAAATGTCCCAAGCTCTGAACATCTCACTGGTCAACCAATAACCTAATAAAAAAAATGTGGTGGCAACATCATGTGGGGATACTTTTCCTTAGCATGATGAAAACATAGATGGCGCTAAATACAAGGAAATATTGGGATAAAACCAAATTGAGACTCCAAAAGGTTTACTGTACAGTAAGGCAACATTTATAGACAAAGGTAGGATGAGATCAATCCATAATGAGCATGTTAATTTGTTAAAATAACCCAGTTAAAGTCCTTTGGTAACACTAAAACATTGAAAATCAGATGGTCTCCTTCCAATCTGACTAAGGTTGAGCTTTTTAGCAAAAAACAAGTATAATTTGCGATCTCCAGTGGTAACTGCATCAAGATGGGGTTTGAAAAGTTTTGAAACAAAGGAACTGTAATATTCATTCCCTTTCATTTCACAATAATTTGCAGCTTTTTGATGGTCTTTAATATATAATCCCAATAAAATTCATTGAAGTTTGTGGTTTTAATGTCAAAATGCATGAAAGTGAACACTATTGCAAGCCACTGCATAAACTTTAGTTCAGCGGATATAAATTCCTAAAGAGAAAAGATTGCAGTTTAGCTTTAGATGCCACGCTGGGCAGTTCTCAAATACTTTGCTTCATTTTAAGTCAGCACAGCAGACATTATCAATGCTCTGTTACACTTTAATGCTCTTCAATTTCCACCGTCCAGATAAAGTTTATGTGAACGTCTATGTCGGTTTAACGAGTCTGAGATAAATCGGAGTGGCTCAGCTTTATGGCTGGGTCCCTTTCAGGATGTTTCTTTAGCTCAAAAATAACTGGTCAGACCAGAAATATCACTTCTTTAGATAGGAGGCATCATGGCATATGCTTAATCCCACATTAGACCAACAGAGGGGGAGAATATCCTGCAGAGAATGTTTTGACTTTTAAAGGAGTGTCAGTGGCTCAGATTTCACCGGGCCTTTCATGAATAGAGGACTACACAGGCAGCTCTGAACAATAGGTCAGAAACAACCGCTGCAATCCTGAGCTTTGTCTTTGGTCTAAAGGACGCTGGGATCTCTACAGTATAAACTGAAGAAACCAGCTGTAAATATGTTGACACAGACGACGTAGGTAAAGAACTGAAATGCAGCCAGCAGTCTAAATATAAACTGCTCAGGAGGTTTTTCTTTCCTCTGGGTAGAGGATAAGGAACGGCACTTGCAGCATCCGTCTTGCAGACCCACTTTCTGCAGTCTGGATCACACTTACCTTGGGGAAGAAAATGTGGGGACTGAAATTACTGTGACTCAAAGCTTTGCCTTTTTTTCCTTCCTTGTTGGATAATTACACATCTGTCTGTACGCTAAAGCTGTGCAGCCTCACTCTATCATATCCAGGATATAAACACAAGCCCATCTGTGTTTGGTATTAAGTTTTTCTGCATGATATTTCAGTGAAACTTGCAAACTTTAAGCATAAATGAGTATCAAATCTGTCATTTAAAGAAATGACATGAAAGGGATTCTCACTTGAGAATTGACAGATTTTTTTACATCTTCTACTCCACACATTCCAGCTTTCACTTCTCTGTTACATACTGCTTCTCGGTCATGCATGCTCTGCCAGTTCCACCGGCTGTTTCCCACTCCCATGTCAAGCTCAAAGACCACAGGCTGGATGCCACTTTGATCAAACTTAAGTAAAATGGACTTCCCAGCGTTCCAAAGATCAATACCACTTTAATAACACCTGGCTGAGGGAGCTAAGAAACCTGCACTCTAGTGGCTGCTGCAGAGTGAAAAAAAAAGAGAGAGAGGAGACAGGCCACAGCAGGCCACAGACTGTAAATCTCTCAAGTCTTGGCATCTCTTCTAGGGTGCTGGAAGGTGTCACAGTAACCCTGAAGAACCTGTAGAGGTGGCAATGCAAGCCCCCAACGGCATCTGTGTCGGGGCGGGAGTAGTCTCTCAGCACTGTTCTACATGGTGAGGCTTTGGGATGAAAGCAATGAACTAACACACACTTACTCTATTTCAGTTTCAACATATATTCGTGCACTCATTTTTCAGAGTGAATTTTCTAAATACAATTGTAAAGTGATTTGTGGATGATCTGATAAGGAAATGTTATATATTTGAATTACATTTTAAGAGTGTATATGCTTGATCAAGACTTCCTGTTGTCACATTCAACTTAATAAGTCCTAAAAGAGAATGGACCATACAGTCCAGGTTTAAATTAGGTACAAATAATCATGTTCATACATGTGCACAGCTTTTCAGGCTGGTATTTCAGATTTAATGTTGAAGTCATTATTCCGCAACAGGACTTTGTACCAATTCTAATTATATACTGTTCTTTTTGCTGGTCAAACAATCCTCCACCTCAGTTTGCAACAACTCACAAACCCTTAGACAGTACAAAAAGGCAGAACTAGTTCAGAAACTGTCTTATGATGAAAACATACACCCAAGAGAAAGGAGGAACGAGATCAATAGCCAAGTTGTGTATTAGCATTCTTTATTAGCAATTAGTGCAGCTAGACCTACTAAGAAAGCACTCTATGTGTATTCCCTTAAGAATACAGATATTCACATTCATTCTAAAATAAAAGACTGCCGAAATGTTTAAATCCATCATGTTTCATTGAAGACAAAGGTTAGATGCTCCAAAAGCTAAAACAAAGCAACTTTGCTGTACTTCATTCAGCCTTCTTGTTATCCATTTAAAGTCTTGCTCTCTCAGATGTTAAATAGGAAAGTTGGGAAGAAAGTTTCTGTGTGCTATGCTACATCTGACTTTATTTTTAAAACTCCTTCACTGATAACAGAAAATAGCTAACTTTGAGTCTTTTTTTGTCTGTACAAGCATCTGCACCAGTGAGTGTTGTGGTTAACATGATCTGGTAGTGGTAAGTATGGGGCATTCACTGACCGGAAAAAGATTGTTGAGTTTGTGACCAGCTGATCAAAAATCAAAATCAGCCAATTCTAATCACCAGGAATTTTTTTGTATCTCTAATTGAAATGCATGATTGTAGAGGGGTCTCTCTGCAAAGAAATACATCAAAATCCAATTCTACTGCGTCAAAACCCAGACTGATACAAAGACAAGATCCCCTTAAAGACCCTCTGTTGCAATGTGTTAATCAAGTCGGTCACGTCCAGAGACAATAAAAAGCAAAAAAAAACTCCAAACAATATGTTTCTTAAAAACAAGGGTGTTGTTTTTCTTCTTCTACTCATGATCTGACTCATATTTTCTTTCCTTTATTTAATGTATATTTGGCACCACCATTTAAATGGTAGTATTAAGGCTCCCACATACTCAGGAATACCTCACTTCCCGGAGGTCCGCATGTACTTCAGGCAGACTCAAAGCGGACAAGTCCGTGCAAAGGTAAATTTTTAAAACCTTGTACGCGTTCTCGGTATTCCACAATAAACTGCTCGGCAGGAGACAGTATTCACATGGAACTGTTTTGAATGCGACACTGAACTGTTGAGAGTCAACACTATCTTGAGGATGAAATAGAGTCTAATTTTGAAGACCGTCTGATGGAAGAGATTAGAAAATATAGAAACTTTTATAATACATCAATAAGGGAATATACAGACTTTTACCGAACGAAAAATACGTGAGTGGAAATAGCTCAGAGCCTAGGTATACATGAGGCACTGAGTGGAATTGTAGGAAATGAAGGAATTTGTTGCGAAATGTAGGCAACCGGTACCCTTGCCTATGAAATCTCAACCGTCCATGGACAGTGCATGCGGCTCACAGAATATGCACAAGGCACCCGGGTATATGGGAGCCTTTACTGTTCCTGACTGCACAACTGCAAAATACTGTGCCACATGTAAATATCCTCAAAGGGGAAAAGGGATTAAATGATGCTTTGTATTTGTTTTGTTGTCTTTCAGAAACATTATGTATGTGACAAGCTATTTTAGCCATTTCTGCTGTTTAACCTACTGGTAACTGGTTTGTTAATCCAACTGAATTTGGCTCCTGGGGACTCAGACTTGCTTTGGAGTATTTCATCAAACTGAAAACAAGGATGAAAAATTAGGCAAAGAATTTACACTGTACAATGACGACCCCTGGGAACCTACTGAACAACATGGGAATGACAACAGGTTGGTGTTTTTCAAATTCAGGTTAATAGAAATATACACAGCTGAGGCGCTGCTATGGCAGCTACTCAGGAGTCTCACCGACATATGTCTCATGGCTATTTAACTTTCTGTAAGAGGGGAAATTAGCTTTTTTATTTCTTTCTTGTTGATTCTGTGGTCTGTGTCCTGATTCTTGACCCTTCAGTAACACACTTACAAAAAGAGGCCTTGACAGGAAAATAAGCATCATGTATAATTATCTACAATTGGTGTTCTTTTCCATCTGAGTGGTTCCTTTCAGTGCTCTCCTTTGACCAGAGAGAGACTTGATATAAGCGAGCGGAGCCACACAGAGAAGAAATGGAATAACTGGCAGTAGAAACACGCATTCCGTCTTCAAGGGTTTAAAAAGAGAAACCTGCTCTTTGTATCCTTCAAAAACATAACTTTCCCTACATGATACCAGTTTCTGAGGGATCAAAGAAGCATCTGTTCATGTAGACAAAAATCACTGAATAGATTTTTTTAAATTTATTTCAGTATATACTGGAACTGATAAATAGATATATTAAATGAGAGATACATTTAAGTGTTATATTATCTTTAAGATTATGGCTTACAGGTAATGAAAACTAAAATATGAGTTATCAAAGAAGAAAGACATTTGACCAATAAAAATAGGATTTCCATCCACCCGTGATCTTCTGCTTATCTAAGATTGGATCATTGAGATAAATGGTCTAGAAGGTCTAGAAGGGAAACCCAGACATTCATCTGCCCAGCGACAATCTCCAATTCATTCTAGGGGATTCCAAGGCATTCCCAGGCAACACGCTATAGTGCAATGTACCCTTGCCCACAATACTTAGTCTGGGCTCCTTTTGCATGAATTATTTCATCACTGCAGTGTTGCATGGAGGCAAACTGCCCCTGGTTTTGCTGGAGTTTTGAGGAAGCCCAGATTGCTTTAAAACCCCTTAATTGTCACGAGAACACGAGGTATCCTCATGGACCCATAGGACACCATCTAAGCTTTTTCAGGTTGACAGTTAAGGGGTTAAAACAGCCTTCAGTTGCAGCAACATGAAAGCTCAAAACCAAAACACTGACAGTCTTTACTTAAATGGAGATGTCCAACACAGATGGAAGAAATGAAAATGAACAAAGTTCCTGATCCTGAAGAGTGCACAAGCTTTTACTTTTTGCAGGTTTTTTATGTGACACATATTTTGGTGTTGAGTATTTTTAAAAGGAAGATTTTCTTTTGTATTAAAACAAGATTCTTACTTTTGCACATAATGTTTGAGTTCTTAAAAAAAAACAAAAAAAAAAACAAGGGGAAACCCTTTTTAACATCTTGTAAAACTAATGTTCGGTTTAACCCCAGAAGCTTGTTTCATTTGTGTATTTAAGTATTTTTATTTACACTTGGTATCTGATGTTAGACTGATTTTTGTTGGCCAAAATTAGTTTTCATTTATATTTATTTATCTATTTTATATTTTCTGACGCACTAAACGATCTTTATGATTTTGTATATATTTATATATGAATATTTTTTGGTTTATAAAAAAAAGTTTAAAAAAAAAAAAAAACACAACTCAGTTTTGAAGTTACATATTTTTTGGCCAAATCCCCCCAAAAAAGCAGAAAATGTGGAATATCATCTGTGATATCATTACCTAGGTATTTAAAAACATATATTGTGATATCATTTTTTGGCAGTATCACCCACCCCTAGTTGCTGGCCATAGAGAACCTCATAGATCCTCTGTGAGGTTTAGGTCTCTCCAGTTTTCTGGCCAATCAAACATATTGATGTTATGGCCATTAAGGCAGGCAGTGTATTCCCTGCAGTTTTGGCAGGTCACAGGTTCTGCTGGAAAATATATTCAGCATTTCCATAAAGCTTCTCAGAGGAGGGAACGTGAAATGCTCTAAAACTTCCTAGTAGATGGCTGTACTGTTCTGAAACTTAATAAAACACAGTGGACCAACAGCAGATGACATGGCTCCTGAAAGGGAACTGGACCTCACAAAACCTGATTTCTGAATCTCTCTACTCTTGCTGGAAGAAGAGTGGAGAGCTCCAGAATACATGTTCCTTGAGTAAATTTTGCATTTCAGCGATTCCCAGCAGCCGGTGAATGGCCCAGAGTCTCTCAGAGATTCTGGTCACTGTGGCAGTTCCGGTCCCAAACTGCCAGAGTGACCTGAAAAACGAACTTCGGACCACTCAGCAACAGTCCAGTCCTGTTTCTTCTTAACCAAGGAATCCCTGGATAAAGAGCAGCTTAATGCAACAAATTGTGCACAATGCATTGTGCAATGGATTGCAGAGTAAAAATATTTACAAAACAGAAATTTTTAAATCAATCAAACTGAAAGCAAATTGAAATGATAAAAAAAAACGAGGTCCCAGGCAATATAGTTCTAGCATCTGTGCCTTTTGAGGCTCAAACAACCCTTGCGAGGGAGTTTCTCCAGCTTCTACTGGAAGCTCCTCCTATAAGACAAACCACCACTAATTGTAAGTCAATCATAATAGCAAAATTACAATAAAAAACACAGAATATTTAGCAGTACCCAAATCTATTACTACAACTATGATGTAATTAAATTGATTGTATATACATGCATTTGTTTTTTTGTTTGTTTGATTGATTTTTTTTTAACTCTGTGGCAAACACAAACACCCTTTGGCAGTACATTACAAATAGAAAATCTCATAATCGTCTAGTCTCTATGAGGCTTTGAAGACCTGCTGCTCTGGTTTGACATTCTGGCTTTGAAAAACACCTGAAGATATGATGGAAGCAAACAACACACAATATCTGGTAATCTTTCATGTTAACATCAAATAACTAACAAGGCATCAGAATAATTTTATTTACAGTAGAGTACAACACAAACAAAACAACACAATTCTGTAAGCCGGCTGGATGTAATAAATAAAAAGAATTGTGTAATCATTGGTTGTTTGTCTATATTGTGTGCAAGATACTCATCTTAAGGCTTGGGTTACCCTGTAGCAGTCTTTGCTTTGGGTCATTATCATCAAAACTGACAAATGAAATATATCACTCTGGACTGAATCTATATAATATATGATTTAAATTCTTTTAATTGAATTACTAAAGTAAATTTTGCTGAAGAAAATGTACTTTTCAATGACATTCTAATTTACTGAGATGTGTCTATACAGAGAGCCTTGAAGACAAAGAAAACAGAGCTGTAAATGTGATAATTAAAACAAGAACATCAAAATGCTTAGCAGGATTAATTAAATGCACCATTCATGGGATAAGTCAGAGCTGTGGTCTAACATGAAGAATGTCTGCGCAGTCAGCACAGTTCAAACTTAGATCCATCACAACCAAATGAGAAATGAGACTGGCTCGAACAAGAGGAGGGCCCACATGCTTTCACAGATGAGGGGCGACATTAATCGTCCTGACACTGGGGAGGGAGCAGAATTCCTCAAGCACGTATAGTCCGTGGGTATTTTTTCAGGAGCGGGAGTAAGCCAATAGAGGTGTGGCACCACTACATGTAGACCTACATTACTGTAGGTCAGATATGATGCGGAGCACAGGGCACATCTCATTTACACTACCTAATCGGACACAGCTTGGCTTGCTGTAGGCTCAGCTGAAAACAAAAACATCCATCTGAGTGAATCCCTCTGTGCTTCTCATCTTATCTCTCTCAGACAGTCCCTCCCCATGTCCTTCACCTCCAAAAACCCACCTCTCCTGGACACAAAGTTTTCCATCTGCTGTCTGAATTACCGCCTGCAATCCCACAGTGATGGAAATCAACTAGTGTTTTTCAGAAGTCTGATTAAGGTTCAATCCCCATTGCCCCCTCATAGTCTATTCACAGATGGTGGTCCTTTGCTCCTGCAGGAAACACTTCCACTCAGAGGATTAGCGACGAGAAAATAAAACACTTTCTCAATAATATTTTCTTCTTCCACCACCAGTTCTTCACTAATACATCTTGAGCTCCTTTTTTGCTTCTAGTCAGACAGATGCTTATTAGGCTGAACATATCTAACGGACACTTCAAAGCCAACATGTGCGAGAGGCAACTGTAGATAAATAATGTTACAATAATAACAACCTGCTAAACACACAACTTCTAAATTAATTCAGTTGCATATTTAAATAGTGTGAATGCGAAAAAATAATTCTTGTAAACTGTTTTTAAACATCCAATAACAAAATTGCTCTTATAAGAAGAGTCTGTGAAATGAATCTATGCATTACATCACGTGTTGCTATAATCATTCTATGGCTGCAAATGCTTAAGTCTATTTACTTAACTGGCTAATAGTAAAAATGGTAAAGATTTGCACAGTTTGTAACAGTTTCAGTGTTTTGAGGAAAGACGAATTTCAAACCCACACTTGTTTCTGTGAGCTATCAGTAAACTATGTATGAGGCGAAAGGTGACTCCATGTTTGTCACCTTTGCTATGTTAACAGTGTCCAATAATGTCTCTTACATGTACATTTTTGTGGGACTGTTGCTCACCTCACTAGTGGCACTCATCATACAGCAAAAGCAGCATCATAGACTGAAAGCACATTTTTTTCTATTGGTTCAGCTGAATATAACCAAAAAGGGAAACTTTATTACAAAATGTCTTTAAAAATCCCTTTTTAATAGGATGCAGATTTTTCTGTGGAGTGACAACTTATCATTTAAAAATATTATTTCAGTGAGTGTCAAGCAATTGAAGCAAAAGCATAAAAGGCAGCTCTATTTGTGTTAATGCATAATTGCATCAGCCTTTCCATCCATCCATTATCTATATCTGCTTATCCCTGCAACCCCCCCAGCAATCAATGGGCAAGGGACAGGGTACATCCTGGACAGGTCGCCAGTCCATCACAGGGCAACACAGACACACAGGACAAACAACCATGCATGCACTCACTCATACCTAAGGAGAATTTGGAGAGACCAGTTTACCTAACAGTCATGTCTTTGAACTGTAGGAGAAACCCAGAGTACCCAGAGAGAACCCACGCATGCACAGGGAGAACATGAAAACTCCATGTAGAAAGACCCAAGGCCAGAATTTGAACCCAGATCCTTCTTACTACAAGGCAGTAGTGCCACTGTGAAGCTGCATCAGCTTTTTCCTTTGTAGAAAAAATAATAGCATAAGTGGAAATATTTCATTAAAAAAAATATATAAATAAATAAAAAAAAAAAAATAAAAAAAAAAAAAAAGTAATCACTGAAATGTACAGCATGAATAGGAGAGGTGCACAACCACTCACTTTTTGTAAGGTAAAGAATTTGTGACGCAAACATTTGCAACAAGCTACAAGAGTCTGTGAGTACAATGAACCAGCTACTGTAAGTTCACTACTGAGGAGTAGTGGTGGACGTTAAGATAAAAAAGTCAAATCGTTTTCTCAACAGTAAAACTGCAGCAATGGTTTTGTCACAATTTTCCAACATAAAAATTCAATTTGTATAAAGAGAAACATGTAACAGAATATTTAGCCCCAAGAACAGATATTTGTCTTTGTGCAATTTTGTCAAATTGTTTCAAGTATAACTGACCTTTAACACTGAAAAGTTGAAGTACACTTTTAAGCTAAATTGGAAAAAAAAAACACTTTAAAAGTTCAACAGCGACATTTGACTAAACTGTATTTTTGCAACATCATAGTTTCTAAAGCAAAATCAAAAGGGAAAGAAATAAAACAAACAACAAAAACAAAGAATAGCAATGGGCAGAATGTGTCTTAGATATGATCACACAATTAATCTGTTCTGGTAGATCTTCAAAATCTTGTTCTAGCATGGTCATCTAGCACAGCTAAAACGCTACCTGACCTAAAGTGTCAAGAACCCAAAATTACCAAACAAAAGTGGAACAGCAGAAACAGCATCACATTCTGTGAAATAAGGAGATCTACTTCAGTATAATAACAAAATTAATCTTCCACCATTCTGAGCACATTTTTAAAAAAAGACTATATATTTTAAGCAATCTATTGGTTTGTTGATGGTTTAGTCAAGACTGTCCTTAAACTTCTAATATTCATGAAACTCAATTAAATTTTCAGTCCTGATCTTCAAAATATCTGCAACTGAAACAAGGGAAAAACAAAATGGCTGAGTCTTATTTTAAACAGAGCAGCTGTAAACATATTCACGTGTCTCCCTACTCTCATCATATTCAGGTACAGTATGCTGTCTTGTCTTACATACATGGGAAAAAATGGCGCACTGCAACAATTTCTGGCCATATATGTTAAATAAAAAAGACAAAATACTTGTATTTATAAACTCATTCCTGTCATGTTTGCTTTATTCATTCAAGGATCCTTTCATAATCTCTCCATTTCTCACAGCTCATATGTTCTTGTTGTTCCAGATGAAGTTTCCTGATGTTTATGCAGTTAAACCCAAAGTCCTAAAGTGTTAGTCATTCCAACCATGCTTGAGCCAATCAGTCTCAGCTTCACAGCCCTTTTCATCTTAGTCTAAGTGTTATCTCATTCACTCAAATGGGCAAAAAGGACATTCTGCCTTAAGTTTAGGTCAATCTTGAAAATGAGTCATCAGTCACAAGGTAATTATACTACTGAGTTGAGAATCTTCACTGTTAACAGAGGAGACAGTTGATGTCCAAACAGCAGTAAAAGGCAAACAGGAGAATTATGAAGTGTGAAAGAGTCAAATAAAATTCAAAACACATAGAGCCTAACAATAACACCAAAAACTAGACATTTATAACGTATTTTGCCAGAGCAAA
Organism: Anableps anableps; assembly: GCA_014839685.1. Classification (NCBI taxonomy): domain Eukaryota; kingdom Metazoa; phylum Chordata; class Actinopteri; order Cyprinodontiformes; family Anablepidae; genus Anableps; species Anableps anableps. The sequence continues at coordinate 22,860,580 of CM026072.1, read as the reverse complement.
TGTGTTTTTTTTTTCTTCCTTTTATCAACCCCCCTGCAGTCAGTCGAGTGGAGGAAAGAGCCTCTATATCGCAAAGCCAAGTAGCGACAGCTAGACCTTCAGAAAATAAAAAATGCCTTGAACTCAACAGCAAAGAAAGAAACAAAAGTAATAGTTAAAATGCCTTGCAAAAGTTTTGATACTCTTTGAACTTTTCCACAATTTCTCACATCACAACCACAAACTTTAATGTTTTTTCACATCACAACCACATGAAACTTCAAAGTTTCATGTGATACACAAACACAACAATGGGAAATGGCAGAAAGACACATCAGCCTAATCCCCAAGAGGATGCATGGTGGTGGTGGTGGCAGGATTAGGCTGTGGGGATGCTTTTCTTTAGCAAAGACTACGAAGCTGGACAGGGTTGATATAGGGATGTATGATGCTAAATACAGGCAGCTAATGGAAGACAACCTGTTAAAGGCTTTCAAAACCATATATTCCTCTCCTCGCTTCACAATTATGCACTATTTTGTTTCTCTATCACATGAAATCCCAATAAAATACATTGACATGTGAGGTTGTAACATGACACCATGAAGACAAGGCAACATGTGAATTAGAAGAGGTGAAATGGGTAAAGAATCCCAAACAGCCTGACATATGGCCTCCAATGTTAGGGTGTGGTCTTATAAAAAGAGTGAATCAAAGCTGCATTTCTGTCCCTCCATTTGTTTTCCACCAGGCTGAAATGCACAAAGAATTGCACAAAGAGGAGGCAGGACAGAGGAGAGCGAAAAGCTTTGACACCTGCCAGCAGTGACTATTAATGGCTAATGGGAAGGCAATGGCTTTGACTGTGAGGCTCAGAAACTGAACACCAAACAGCATGTAAATATTTGTTGACAGACACTCGCACACAGCGTTGCGTAGTGAAGCGCTTCGGTTCCATTCAGCTCTTTTAATTACCTGTACGTGCGATTTAATCCGTCATATGTCTCAGCCCATTCCTCTTAATGATGTGCTCCACTCAGTTCTTCGCATTACTGCTTCAGTTATACATTCAAGGCCTATACTGAGAATCCTTTCTAATGAGAAATAAGAACAGGCCCTGTTTTAATGACAAAATATCGAGTGGCTCCCCATCCGAAGGCGTTGATAAGTTTGTTGTATTGTAGAAGCATCCCACAGTGTAAATGTTATCAGTGGTAATGCTTTTTTCCCCCCATCAGTTTATCTCCCCTACAGGGGTATATTTTTGCATTTGGAAGTACGCAACAGAAACAGGCACTGGTTCATATCAGCTTTCAGAAGAAAGAGCCAACATAGAGCTAATAGAGCAAATACCGGACAAAATTCAGGGAACAGAGCTGAGTGTGTACTTGAATTTGAATGATTGTGAAAAGGTTTGAGTCAGATTCCCGTAAAACATGGTTATTTTCAACCGCTGTGTCTGTCCAGCTCCAAGACTGATTTGAATTTTGAAAAGATTTTTATCCTGCTGAAACGCTAGGCCCCAGATGAATGCAGGAAAAGCCTGAAATAACATAGTTTAATCAATAACATAAAATGAAACAAATAAAAAGCAAAGTAAGTCTTCTCTATCTGCAACCCCTGAAGCCCAGAGGCAGCAGCTCACCCAGAGCCGGCCCAAAACATAAGCAAATTAACCCTCTAGGGCTCCTCAGGTGAGCAGGGGGCCTCAAAAGAGCTTGACTTTGCACACAGAATACAGATTATAAAACTTCAGGTTAGATGTTACATTTATGAAGAATGAGCGTACATTACATAAATTCACTTCAAAGGTTTATAAATAGCTAATTTAAAAGAATTTCGGACATTTTATTACTTTAATATATTTAGGATTTATGAGAATTCACCAATGAGCTAGTCACAATCATATGGTGGAAATTATTCATAGTTTGAAAGTTATGTAATAATTTAAAGTCAATGGTTCATCATTTGTTGCTGTTACCCTTATTTTAGGCAGCTGCCAGCCAGTGCACAGCAACCTTGGGGAAATACCGTGGTGCATTACTCAAACCTTCCTAAAATGAGACAAAACTCTGATAAATCTGGCTTTTTCTCTGGCATCTTATTAAAAGGATTTTAAATCCACAGAAACTGTGAATCCACAAACATGTGAATAATTAAGATTGGACCATTTCAGTTCCTGATGCTGTGGCACCCAGTGACAAAGGTAGTTAGTAAGACATATCTTAAAATTTCTGTATTTCATAAATCCATTATTTCTGTGTCACATTACACACTTAGAATAATTTAAACTGTCACAATGGTCCCAAACTGAATTCTGCTGGGGGTCCAATATGGTTGCAGTTTCTGATATGTGATTTGGCTCACTGCTCGGGGTGGCACATTGTTGGAAAAGCATGAGGTCGTAAATAAATACATAAAATAGTCTGTCTGTAAGTTATGATGCTCAACTTGGTATCTAAATTGAAGTTTCCAATTTGGTAATTAAGTATCACTTGTTAAGGACTCTGTTCTGCATTTGATCATCTCTGAGCTGAAACCTAAGATACTCTGACTTGTCAAACTTGATCTGGATGTCCTTCACTGAACAGAGAACCTCTAAGACCTAGTCTGAACACACAAAAATTATCAGTTTGATTTTTTTAAATTAGGAATTAATTAACCCTTGCATTAAAAGTGCAATTTATATTAAACCTGAACTGCATTTTTACACAATCCTTACAAAATCTTGATCAGTTTTCTTAAACATTATTGATGAACTCCTCCCTTGGCTTTCCCCATTCCCACAATATTTATCTCCGGATACAAAATGTCTCTGTCATGATGTTTTAGCCTACCCTTGTTTCCATATTGCACAAGATCTGACATCAGGCAGATGGACCAGTTTTGTTTTTTGTCCTTAGTGGTTTAATCAAATTCTATCATAAAAAGCTATTGTTTTTTTGCAAAAAAAGGGATCGGTTGGTGCATGAAGGAGGGGCCTGCTCAAGGTGCAATAAATGCTAGAACCTCCACTGGTTCCATATCATCTTGCCCCAGCTCTCTGCTCACCTTGGAGAAAACAGAAGCTTTGAGAATCGATGTGAACAACTTCTCCATAGAGAAGGAAGGATTTAGGTTTATATAATCAATGATGATTCCTATGCAACAACCCACACTGGGATGTGAAACTTTTATGGAGTCACTGAATCAACTATGAAACCTGATTCCAGAATGGAAAGTCTTCAGGTTTTCAGTCTATAAAAGGATTGATTCTGGATGTGAGGGGGATTTGGGAGACTTGCAAATATTGACTCACATCTTCTTCACACTTCACACGTCTGTCTCACTTAGCTTAGTTTTGCCCACATAATCAAATATTTTAGTCTACCTGATTTAACTGAGATAGATGCGGAAGATCGTGTTGTTTTGGAGCAATTCAGCGCACTCTGGAGCATGCCTTTCCAAATAATATTTTTCTTGCTGTGACAAACATATGGGATTCAGTTTGCAATAATATTTAAGTTTTTTCATTCCATTATTATCAAAGTTCTACGTCGCTACGGGACTAACGCTGCAAATAAACGCAGGAACGCTGTGATACAAAGTTGTCATCTTTCATCAGACTCGCTCCGCATGAAAAAAAAGAAAGAAAAACTTCCCAGCTTCGCTTTAGGAGACCAAGATCTACATCAGTCTTACCTGTTGGCCCCTCGATACCATCGGCGTAGATCTGGACACTTAATATCAGCAGAAAGGCGCAGGTGTTCATCGTGTACATGTTTTAGTCCACTTTACATGTGACGAACAAGTCATTTCATTCACTCCGTGAGGTCCAGGAAGGCAGCAGCAAGCAAAGCGGAGCCCATCTATTTCCCTCAGTTTTGTTTTTTAACTGAGTGGAGTTTCCGAGACACTGGAGGGAGACAGGGCAGAGCTACTTCTGCAAACTGACGTCAGGGTAAACAGTTCAGGAGAGAAATTTTCTTTCCTGAACCCACTTTCCCTCCCCAGACTTGAGTTTTTCCACTCAAAGCATGCGCCGGGCGCCTCCAAGTGGCCATCTTTAGGAACGACACCCTGATATTTCATTATCGGCCAAGCTCATCTCAACACCGAGTTGAGTGTGACTGTGCTCGAAATCCCATGTAGTTCTGTCACATTTGTGGAAAATAGGATATATTTGGCTGTTTTGGGGAGGACATGGTAGATTGTTTGTTCAGTCTCCTCTTCTTGGCTAATGTATATTTAAGCGGCCGTTTGACTCAGATGTGCAGAATATATTTCAATAGTATTCATACCGCTCGAATTTTTTTTTTACATTTTGTCACCTCATAGCCACAAACATCGACGTATTTTATTGGGATTTTATGTGATTGATCAACACAAAGACGTACATAATTGTAAAGTGGAAGGAAAATACTTTTTGCAAATAAAAATCTGAAAATTGTGTTTATATTCAACTACTCTAAAACAATAGTTTGTAGGACCACCTACAGTTGCAAATACAGCTACAAGTTATCTAAGCTATGTGTCTACCAGCTTAGAACATTTATGAACTGAGGAGTTTTCTTGTCCATTCTTCTTTGCAAGATACCTCAAACTCAGTCACGTTGGATGGAAACCATCTTTAAAGATGAAGTTTCAAGTTTTGAAACATTCTGAACTGGATTTAGGTCTGGACTTTGGTATTCAGAGTTGGGTAAGGATCCCACTTGTGGTCATGAATCAATAAGTGTGGGGTCTTGAGATCCTATTCAGAAATAATACTAATTAAATAAAAAATAATAATAGTAATATAATTGCATTTTTATACAATGAATGTTAGAACAGCTTTTGGTCTCGTCATTGCATTGCTATTTAATTTAGAATGTCTTTTAGCAGAAATACTTCCCAGTCCCTTATGAAGAAAAACATCCTCACAGCATGTTCCTGCCACCACCATGTTTCACCATGACAATGGTAAGTTAAGGATGATAAGCAAGGTTAGTTTTTTGCCATATATAGTGTTTTGCATGTAGGGAAAAGGATTAAATTTTGGTCTCATCCAACCAGAGCACATGTTTGCTGTCTCCCCTTCGTGGCCTGTGGCAAACTTATGGCTTTTGTTCAATGATAGCTTCCTTCTTACAACTTTTAAATAATAATTATCCTGTCAACATGTTGTCACATCTGAGCTGTGCACCTCTGCAGTTCCTGTACCACATCTAGAACATCCCTACCCTTGACCAAGCCTTGTTTTAAAGCTTTCCACAACTTAAACCCAGATCTGTCAGCTGTGTTCCTTGGTTTTCATGATGCTCTTTGTTCAGTAATGTTCTCTAACATACTACTGACATCTCACAGTGGTGTTTATTTCAAGATTAAATTACACACAGCTAACATCTGGGGGCAATTGGCAGCACTGTTTCTTACTTAGTAGGAGTATCAGGCATATATATATATATATATATATATATATATATATATATATATATATATATATATATATATATATATATATATATATATATATATATATATATATATATATACAGAGAGAGAGAGCGATAGATAGATAGATAGATAGATAGATAGATAGATAGATAGATAGATAGATAGATAGATAGATAGATAGATAGATAGATAGATAGATAGATAGATAGATAGATGAATTAGTCCTTGTATGTTTTGTCTGTTTTTAACATTATCTATATATTTTATGTTGTTATGTATGTTTGAAATGCCTGGTTGAAAAACAGTTTTCTCCCTTGAGGAACAATAAAGGAACTGAACTGACTGAAATGGCCTTAATACAAATGCTTGCCACATTTTTATGATTTGTATTTGTAAACCCTTTAGAAAACCATGTATAATTTTTCATCCACTTCTCAGTGCAGTACTCTATGTTGGTCTACCACAAAAATTCCAGTGCACTTGTAATGTCATTATATGTAGAAAAGCTCAAAAAGGTATGAATACTTTTGCAAGGTGGTATAGTTTAAGGGCCCAACATTTTGGATGAATTCAAATAGGATGAAACAGTACAGGCTGCTGATATATGAGTCAGCAGTGGCAACAGGTTTATATGTACTTGTTATTTTAGACAGCTACATGCCAGTCAACAACAGTTGCAGTGCTACCAAAAATGTTACCTTGTCATGATTATTTTCAATTAGACAGCTTTCCTGTAGAAATAACAATTATAAACAATGTTTTTCTGACATTTTTTTTTACTTTATCACACTGAATTAATAATATTAAATTGAAAATGACAGATTAATTTTAATTTGCTCGATTCTTTTTCCAAAGATGCCAGAGAAGTAACACCAGAATGAGAAGCAAAAACATGTCCCGTCTTGTCATTTGGGTCTTGCTGCACCCCAAATCTTGTAATGATAGCAAAACCCATGCTGTCTATTGCAGGACTGTGACACCCAGACTCTGGGTGACATTTATAAGCAAAAATATTAACAAATGGCTGACACTGAGGTATTTTGTACAATACTTCAAAATGTCAGTCTTTATAATAACCTTATTATCATATACCTAATGATGTGTTTACCTTGATACAGCTAAAGCTGTTAAAAATTCTTGGGCCTAAAAAGCATATCAGAGGTCCATATATATATATATATATATATATATATATATATATATATATATATATATATATATATATATATATATATATATATATATTCTATGCTGAAAAGGTTTTGTTTCCATTTTCTTGCTTTATATTTTGTTTACACCCATGAGTCCTGTATTCTCATAGTTATGGCAGGTACACATCCCTTTGCACCTTCCAATGACAGCTGCAAGGCATATTTCTCCATAAATTAGGAGGTTTGACATGTTGTGTGTATTAAATTTGCATTTGATGGGGTTACTTTTCTCCATCTCAAGCAACAGCTGGTTATGTTATTACGTCCTTGAAATGTTGGACTGTAGAAATCATTTTTGGATTTAATGGAATGTGCACAAAGCAAATGCAAACATATGGTACAGATGTAATAATTATTTCAAAGTAAGTGATCTGACACATCTTTGCCAGCTTGTCTGGTATGTCACAGACTTGCTACACATGTTTATAAGAACAGACAGTAATCACATAATGTAAATGTAGCAAACAGACCATAGCATACTTGATGTTTTACACATTTAACTGCTTTTACAAAGGCCATTTTAAAATATCTTTGCCTGACCTTTTAGTTTTAGCCTCCGCAGCCTATTATCTCAGACTGATAGTGCCACCAGACTAAATATGCTTTTGACCCTGGAATGTTTTTCATAATAGAAGTGCTGTTTGAATTATCTTATTTTATCAGAAAATCCAAAAAACTTTTAAAAGTTATCCATGATTAGTTAATTGAAAGTGAGCTTCTCACCCTGAATATGAAACTGTTTTAGCCAGGAGAAAACATAATCTATGATCTCTTATTGATTGTTTACATTCCTGCTCTCTCGCTTGTCAAAAGAATGTGGTGGAAAAAAAAATAATCATGTTTTTCTTATTCACAGACAAGCACTGCAAGTTGTCCAAAGTTCATGTCTGATTGGCTGATCAGACCCCTGTGACGACTCTCTTCCCAACAGCTGCTGGCTACCGAGGCAGCTGAGTTTGGAGACTCAGACAAAGAACTCAAAACTGAATTTTTGTAATTTTTTGTTTGTTTTTGTTTGTTTTGTTTTGTTTTGTTTTTGCATTCTGTAGTTTGTTACTTTGATCTACTTTTTGTGTGAATTTTCTTCAAAGTTTATTTTGTTTTTCCTTTTTCACTGACTTTCTTCTTTGTGTCCGATTCAGTTTCAAATTCAAAGCGAGCAACCCTTCAGGCATACAGGAAACTGAACCAAAGCCAACGTGGGATGACCTTTCTGGCTGGGCAAAACAGCTGTTGTGTCAAGATTTTCCAGTAAATTAAGTTGAAAGACAGCACTATGGAAGGAGCTATCATAGACAATCCACACTCCCGAAACAGCAGGAAACTTTTGATAAAAGTTCAAACTTTAATGATTTGAGGCTATATTTTTATTGCACATTTCTCCTTCAGAAAATTATCCAAAATTGTGATTTCATATATTAAGAGAACAAGGTATCCAAATTAACTTGATCTGCGAGAAAAAAAATCATTGTTCCCGAAACCTACAACTGGTGATGCCACACTGAGGGGAAACAATTGCTATCCAGCAATAACCAGCAATGAGTCTTTTATTTTGACAATGTTTTTTGGCAAATGTGAGACGGGCCTTTTTGTCGATTTTGGTCAGCACAGGATTTTGCTTTGGACCTCTCACATGGCAGCTGAATCATAAATACTTTAGATGTTGTTGTGGGTTCTTTCATGACCTCCTTGATGAGTCCTCTATGTGTTCTTGGATTCATTTTGGAAGACCAACTCTGATCCATGAAGCAATTACTTTAAAAAAAAATAATATTGTTTTTAAAGTCCAGGTTTGTTTTGGATAGATTTTTTTTCCTCAATAAACTAAATCATCTGTTCAAACTGCATTTCACGTTTACTCTGGTTATCTTTATCTAATATTAAAATTGTCAAAAAGAAACTTCAAATCACAACAAAAATTTGTTTGCTGATTTCAAACATTTAGGTGTGACAAAAAAGAAAAAAACAGAAAAAGGGGGGGGGATCACTCTATATTAATATCTAGCACAAAGGTGGATGTTGGAGCAGCTCCTCTTTGGGATAACACATTTAAATGTAACTCAGAACTAAGTTGGCTATACATGTTTCAATTTAGTCATCTGTGGACATTACAGCTGAATATTGAATTAAAAGTGGCCAAATAATGTTTGGCCACTTTACTGTGTTTACTGTTTCAAAAAGGTGTTCACCACGTGGACTCTACTCTTATTCGTTCAGAACGGTAAATATACAATCCACTGCACTCAGAATTATTTATTTAATTGAAAAGAGACTAACATATGTCAAAACAAAACCTGTAATTACACTTGCTTGATCTACAACAGACATGTATTTAAAGCACATTTATTAAAACAAAAGATGTATTTTGACTGGAATGTGTTTTACTGCAACGTATTTTAATGTTCAGTAATGTGATGTTGCAAAACACTGGTGAATTCAAACAGCAGGACAGGTGTCAGCAGAGATGCTGAGAGCTATGCAGTGATGATAGTCATTTTATCAGACGTTTTATCGACTGCCACTCATAACCCCAGACAAACACCTACATCTGGACAGGCTGTGCCGTGCGCCAATGTGTAATAACATATCATCACAGTTCTGAGAGAAGTTGTCAAAGGCAACACCATCACTGTCTGTCTCACAGCCTTGGCATGCAGAGCTGTGCTGAACACAAACAGGAAATCATACCAGGAAAAAAGGTTGGATGCCTATTTATATGAAAAGACTGCCTTAAGGAAAAAGAGTGGCGTCTGTGATTTTTGTGTTAGTGGAAGCAAATATAGTTTGAGGAAAACACGAGTTATGCCCTCTGAAGGGTCGTTTATTTCTTTAGTTGTTGAATTACACATTAGCTTCTGTTGTAGGAAGGGAACAGTGGTATTCAAATCATAGAGAAGTGCAAGTGACGTGAAAGCTTTTAAAATAAAATGAACAATGAACTACAAATAAATTGACCTGTATGTGTAATTTATTGTTTACCCACATTGAGCCCTTTTCCTGTCTGGGCTGTGAGTAAGTCCACCAGCATCTTGCAATTCTCACCAACAACCTGATAATAAAAGAATCAATAAGCTGAAGTGTGTGAAGTTAGCTCTTAAAGAAAAATTTAAACACCATCAGGTTCCAATTTAAAATGTGATCACTATCTAACACAGCCATTCTAGTCCTCATTGGTCTTTTTGAATTACAGTATTTATCTTTATGACCAAAATATATGCCATTTGTCTATTATAATTTGACTATAAGTAGGCAACAAAGCAGGGAGATACAGAAATGTTACAGTTGTTTGTTACAGTTCAAAAACACCTGATGGTGATTCTGGTGGTAGCGTGTGTCTTGTGCATAGACTGATTTGATTTTATGGTCAAACAACTGTGGAGGCCCAAATGTGCCACAATTCAATAAATAATGAGTAAGTAAATCATTAAACACTTACTTTTAACATGTCCTTTATTATTTAAATTTGAAAGGAAACACAAATATAATTTATTCAATATAAAACAAAATTGATAAGCTGTTGATAAATATACCTGCATTATTCATTTAAAGCAGGGGTGCCCAAGTCCAGCCTTCGAGAGCTATTATGCTGCAACTTTTAGATGCATCCTTTCCCCAACACACCTGAATCAGATGAATGGGTTGTTACCAGGCCTCTGCAGAGCTGATTGACTGAATGCTGATGAGGGAATTCAGACTTTGGATTCAGGTGTATTTAGGAAGGGATGCATCCAAATGATGCAGAATAGCAACTCTTAAAGACAGGACTTGGGGACCCCTGATTTAAAACATATGTGATTTGTAAAATATTAATTTAGTATTTGCATAGTTGCATTCTTTTATGAATTCACTATATTTGTAAGCCTTGGTCTTTTTTTAAATATATATATATATATATATATATATATATATATATATATATATATATATATATATATATATATATATATATATATATATATGTGTGTGTGTGTGTGTGTGTGTGTGTGTGTGTGTGTGTGTGTGGTCTTTTAACTTGCTGTGTAGGTAAGCTAGTCAAATAATAATCAAACCAGTTAAAATGATTTCACTTTGCATGTCAGATATAATGAAAAAAAATACAGAAATAATAATACATGTTTTTACAATATAATGTGTTTAATCTTAAATTAAAAATTTTCACATTTAAATATTTGTATTCTATTTAAATATGACCACATTTAAAACATATATAAATACATTTACTTATTTATTTCTTTAGTAAATTTTGATATGTAAAATTTTATTTTCATTGTTACCCATCTTGGCTGTAAAAACAGACTATTTAATCCTTATTTATTTAGTGGCACTTTTGGAAATTGATAAACAACAAGCCTAACTTTGCGATAAATATTTCAAGTCATATTGTTCAAATATTTACAGCAAGAATAATTACAAAATATGTTTTTAAATTACACAAACAAAAAAGTATACAATTGTGGGGATAAATCTTACTTTAGATGAAATGTTCTCTCAAAAGTTTTTGACATCACAAATATAAAACATAACCCTTTGCCCTTAAATTTGAGAACATTCACATAGTGTTTTGGCTTGATTGCTAATATTTGGTTTATGATGTAAGAGTAGAAAACCATGTTAGCGTTACAACATATAAGTGCTTATTTTAGCAGCTTTAGTGCCTCAGTTAACTGTTTCTAATTTTTAAAAATAGACATAATGCCCCACCCACCCAACATATACACATCATCTTAACAAATTTCAAAAGAATAGATGGTCATTGTATTAAAATCCCCAAATTTTCAAATGATAATTTTTTGTCCTTTGTATCTTCCTTTGCTAGAAGGTACCCCTGTTTTGGGAAAGTGTCCTTTATCAGGACAAAAACATTAAAGATGCTTCTGCTGTATTTAACTTTGTGTGTTGCCTGTGTTATTTTTTCAGTAGAAGATACACAGACCTGAGTGACTTAGTGGATTTACTTGGACAAAATTACTGAGCATCCTATTGCTGTAATTAACTTTGTGTACTCTCTTTGCAGTTATATCCTAGGAAAGTGCTGCTGCTTCAGTGCTTCTATGTCTGGCTCCCTCTCCTCCCACCCCCAATTGTCCCCAACTCATACTGGCTGGGTTCTGCTGAAATTTTCTTCTTGTTAAAAGACAGTGGCTCTTCCCCACTGTCTTTTAACTTGCTTACTAGTGATGAGAGATTTCTGCAAAATTGTGGACTCTGCAAGCTAACAACTCTATGGATTTGGTTTGCCTTCCTTAACCTTTGACCAGTAGGTATCAAATGATCAACAGAATATGACTGTACTGTATTATAATTTGGAATAAATTAGACTGTATGTAAAAAGATCTTGAACTGACTATGACTGACCAGATAACTGGAACTTAATTGGACCTGAGATTAATTGTCCGATAAAGTTCTTTGAAATGTCATTTGTTGTAAACTGGGGCTAAAACATAAATAGGTAATAATAAACATATAGAACTGAAAAGCAAAATAGTGTTTAAAGTTAATGGAGTACTGTGTGTTTTATCAATATAAAAGTGGAAAATAAAAAGACCAGACAGCCAAAACAGTGTTTAACTTAGATTTTTTTGATTGACTGTTTTTTTTTTTAAGTGCCTAAAACCAACATCAAATTTGGCTGGTGTCTGTCTGTACCTCTTTTTCTGAAGTTATTACACTGAAAAACCCATTTATACACCAGTCAGCCACAACATTAAAATCACAGATAAGACACTTTTCTCCTGGGAGTTCTGCTGGAAATGTACAGCACCTTTATCTGGATCTAATTTTTATATCCACCACACATCTAATGGTTCTACAAGCCCAACCCAATAGTCCTTGAATACCTTGCAATCAGGAAGGTTTGTTTCACAACACATTAGTGAGTTTGGAGTCTTCACTGCAGGCCTTTATTTAATCTCTTGCATTTCCTCTCATTTTGAGCACAGAAATCTATTTAACATTCTAAGAGCCATGTGAGCTTTTTGTCTTCTCCACCTCGTCACATCTAATCTGACCATCTCCAACAAGAAGTACCGTCTGCTGTTTCACCTCTTTGTTCTTTCCTGAGGTATCTTTTTTCTCGTTGCCACTTTGGCCCATTCCTTCTGTCCTGTCGGCTCCAACAAGGTGACTCCGGCCAGTGGGGGCAGAGAAATGGCTGAAGACCTGAGCATGAGATGCAGCAGATAAACCAGCGAAAGACAGGGGATGGATCACTGTGTTCGTCCTTTCATTCAATAGCGAGTTGTATCTTTTTAGCTGGTTCTGACAGTGAGGTCGGAGGTGTTTCAAGGATGAGGTTTTGTAAGATCTGCTTTGATTGCAGCTCTGCTTCCTGTGTTCCTCTGAGATCTCATCCAGCACTACATAAAACAAGATAACAGTTAGTATAATCCACTGGGGGTATCAATTTGTGAACCGTATATTGGCTCTGGCAGCGTTCTCACCATACACACCATGATGGATTTTACTCTCCTTGTTCTCAGTGCACCTAAGGTCCAGAGCTTGTTTCACTGAGTCCAAAAGCCCAAACATCTCACACAGGGAATTCAGTATATGAGCATCTAAAAAAACAAAATTTAAGCCTAAGTGTTAAATAATAATCTTTGTTTAATTGTACACATGCAGTTTTGATGAAAAAAAAATCTATGTTTATCAGTTCTTTTTTCTTAAAACCTTGGCATTCACTTGTATTCAAGCCCCCTGATTTAATCCTTTGGTAGAGCCATGTTCACTGCAATTACAGTAGCAAGTCTTTTGGGGTATAGATTGAAATACCTTTTTGCAAAACAGCTCAAGCTCAGTCAGTTTTAGACAAAAAGCATCTGTGAACAGTAATTTATGATGTGCATTGTTAGTTTTCTGCCACACATATTTTGCATGGAGACCAAAAAGGTATACTTTAGTTTCACCTGACAAAAGCATCTTCTTCCACATGACTGCCGTGTTTCTTGCCATGCAAACAGGACTTCTTATTACTTTTTTATAACAACAGCTTTGTTCTTGCCACCCTTCCAGATTTGTGGAGTGTGCACCTCAGAGTTGCTGTTAACAGAATCTTCTACCTGAGTTGTAAATCTCTGCATCTCTCCCAGATTTACCATGGGCCTCTTGGCTGCTTCTCTGATTAATGTTCTCCTTGCCTGCCCTGTCAGTTTAGGTGAACACCCTTGTCTTGGTAGGTACTTATTTGTGCTATGAGAAATGAGGGTTTAAACAATGCTCTATGATCTGTTCAAAGTTTGGGACATTGTTTTATAACCTAACCTGGCGGTATTATGTATTTTCCAGGCACATAGTGCCATTTTATAGCACAATCAAGTAACTATGTTACCTTCACTTGTTATAAAAATACATATATCCAACATAACTTAAAAGAAATTTGACTTCGCAATTTGACGCCTTAAAATTGTCCTCTATCTCTTTAAGAAGCTCTTGCTCTGTCCCACACTCTGGCTTCAGCACATCATCACAACAATGCACCTCCAGTATGCCATTTACAACTGTTCTCAGGAATGTTGGACTAAGGAGTAGTTCATATGATAAGCTCAGCAGATGTGCAGTTCCACCAGGTGTTTGCTAATTGCCACAGCCCCTAGTCTGGGGAAGCTGAGTGGGGACAGTGTAGCAGAGGGGTGCTCTGTGAGGTGGAAGCTCAGTTTGAGACTGCAACTCCAAGGAGGGGCTTCATGGAAATTGCATTGTCAGAGCAAGCGTTTAGGCACCCCTGAATGGTTGCCATGGGAAATTGAAGGATTTCTCAAACATGCATGAAAGAATCAAAGCAACACTCCAGGTATATTTAGATGAGGGAATAACATTATAACATAATATAAAGCTCAAAAAATTTTATTTTACATGATAAAATAAACTTCCCTTTTAAACTTCTACCCAACTTTATCCTTGACATGTCTCCTGTGTTTCATCCTCACGATGATGTTTGTTCACAAATTTTCTTTAACAAACCTCTAAAACCTTCACAGAACAGCTGATTTTATAGTGAGATTAAATTACACATATGTCGACTGTATTTCATAATTTGGTGACTCCTGAAGGCAATGGATTGCACTAGATTTTATTTATAAGTATATGTGACTAAATACAAATGCATGCCAGACTTTTCAGGTTCTTATTTGTAAAATATTTGAAAACCATGGATCATTTTCCTTTCACTTCAGAATTTTGCACAACTTTGTGTTGGTCTGTCACATAAAATCCCAATAAAATACACTGATCTTTGTAGTTGCAATGTGACAAAATTTGAAAAGTTCGAGGGGGGTGGGTGAATACTTCTGCAAGGTACTATGTATAAATTAGGTGACACACTTTGAGAACATACCTGTATCCAGCAGGCTGCCCTTCTCGCTGTGAAGCTCCACAGCTTTAAGAGTGTTCACTAGTTTAGCATGGAGACCAGACAGAACATCTCGCATCAGCCCAGACTCTGCTACACCCCGCCAAAGATTCAACACTCCATCTAAAGAGGATCAGTTACATGATAAGAACTCTGTGCATATGAGAGTTGTTTTTTCCCCTCCATTAAGAGGTTTAAAAATGGCCACAGAGAAATTAGAGAAAGCCATAAATGCACCAGTATAGATTTGATGTACATGAAGATATGAATTCCCATGTGGGTTGCTAAATAAAAAAGTAAAGAAATATGGTAGAGATTTATAAGTAATCTGTGATAAATGTGGTGGAAAGGAGAAGCAACGGGACATCTGGGTCTGTGATTTCATGTAAAAAAAAAAAACAAAAAAAAAACAGGAAAAGACAGAACTAGATGCCATAGATGGATAAAAACCATTTTAAAAGAAGTGAAAGGGAGAAGGTGTTAAATAGGAAACAGATGTTGAGAGGAAAGAGCAGGAAAATGGGTTAGGAGAGAGGAGCTCTCTGAACACAGAAAGGAGGGCAGGACAGATTTGAAGGAGAATGAAATATAACTTGAAGTCAGCACAAAACTGATAAAAACAGAAGTTGGGTTAGAGTGATGAAGTGCAGAGCATGCTAGATGTGTTATCTTGCAGGAAATGAATGTATGCCCCCTGATGTTTGCTTAAACTTCCGTCACGATGGTAAAATATTTGAAAGTGTTCTAGTTCCCATTTACATTTATAAGTTTGTTTAATTTATTCCTCCATGAGGGGAATATAAACTAGAATGAAGCACATTTCTGCAGATCTGAAGAGGAGAGCAAGAGGTTGAGCACACTCGTTGAGAATTATCCACTTGTTTGAAACTCAGTGACAAGCAATATTGAACGTGCAGCGAGGCGCTTCAATCTGCTTTCAGGGCATCATCACCAGGCCATTTTACTGACTGAGCTCCACCTGGAACAGTGCCTGATCAGGTCACCTTTAAAAGCCTTTAAATCAAAGCTGCAACCCCGGCAAGTAAAAAGGCCACACCTGGAAATGTCAGCTACTGTCGGCAGCTTTATAAATGGACATGACTCTTCCCCTGACTGTGGTCAGCAACTTTTTAAGGACAAGTTGGCAGGAACATCCCACAACTGCCAATTCAGAGGTTCTCTGGCACGCTGTGTCAGAAAGGTCAAACCTCTTGTGGTTGCAAGAGTCGAGACGAGAGCGATGGGTGGAGAAGCCTTGTGTAAATCTTTTTAAGAACCTGTCCTACAAAAGACCTCTTCTCTTGAGAAAAGATGCTTTCTGCACTTTTAAACATTAGTACCATCTGGCTGATGATGTTTTTGGTGACATGGGGATTAAATTTTCCCCTCTACAGAATTAAAAATAAGGCACTTTCCACAATTATTAGCATCTCTGATAAAGATGTGCACAAAAGTCTTTAAATGATTGCTTTTATGGAGACTTGTTGACCCCAGGATGCCACTCTTTACCACAGATATCCAACAGTGATCATATTTAAGTCTAGACTTAAATATGTTGTCTTTTGGTTCATTGTTGCTGTGTTTTGGATCATTTTCCTGCTTCATAACCCAAGCGCACCTTAGCTTAAGATCTGAGATGAGCTGATGGCCGGACATTCTTCAAGATTTTCTGGTAGAAGCAGAATTCATGGTTCAGTCAATTGTGGGAAGTCGTCCAACTCCTGAAGCAGCAGAGCATCCCCAAACTATAACACTGTTGCCACCATGTTTGAATGCTGATATTATGATGAGCTTTTTCTGAAATGCTATGAAAGTTTTAGGCAAGATGTAGTAGCATTCATACCTCCTAAAAAACTCCGCTTTGTCTCGTCAGTCCACAGACTATTTTCAAGAAAGTCTTGAGGATCATCAAGATGGGGGGGGGTTAGCAAATGCGAGACTGGCATTTATCTTCTTCTTAGTCAGAAGTAGTTTTGGACCTGTAACTCTTACCAGGTCTCTTTCTTATTGTTAAACACCTTAACAGAGGCAAGTGAGGCCAGCAGTGCTTTAGATGTAGTTTAAGATTGTTATGTGACCTCCTGGATGACTCAGTAATGCGCTCGAGGAGTAATTTCGGTATACCGATCACTCCTGAGAAGGTTCAGCACTCTGCAGGTTCTTTTTATTAGTGAATAATGGCTTTCATTGTGGTTTGTGGAAGTCCAAAAGATTTTGAAATAGCTTTGGAATCCCTTTGAAACTGCTAAAAGTCAATGACTTCTCATCTCTTCTCCAATTTCTTTCAATCAGGCCATGTCTGTTGCTTTTTGACAACTTTTAGCGTACTTCATGCTGTCAGAAGGGTTCACTTTAAGTGATTTTTTTCTCATTTATTTTCATATACATTTTTAGGCTTTTTACATATATTTACCAGGATTCTGTAAAATTTAGACATATTTCAAAATACATATTTATCATAAAAAACTGTGATTATATGTTTGATGTATACCAAAATACACAGAACCAGAGTACAAACAGAATATGTGACATGATGGAGGCAAACAGGTCTTAGTCAAGTGACTAACTAAACGTAAACATCGTATCCATACACATTATTTTGTCTTTTATTTACCAAGTGTGTCAGCTCTCTTTGTCTTGGCAGGATGTCCATTGATTGTTGTGGAGTTTACAAATTGTGTTGAACCATTACTCTGCTCTGACGCTGCTCTAAACATTTCCTCCAAAGACTCCTCTACCTCCACTGCATCACCAGCTCCTCCTTAAATAGGAACAAAGCAGACATATCTAGTTAATAAAGGGCTAAACATGTTATGTTTGTGTAGAATTGGCTTCTAAAATCTGAATATTTATCATATATGATGCTTGGATAATCTTTATTGCTTCAAACTGATCTTGAAGTTCTTGGATTGAAATTTCAGTACCACAACCAGCACATCAAACTTGGTGCTGCGGCAGGTGTTGCTGCACACTGACTCATGCTGGTAGAAGTCTATCTGGCCAGAATCCATCATTTTCCTGCAAAGGGGACAGCCGGGTTACAATAATATGGTAAAGTGTCTGAGAAAACATTTTTTGATTTCACAGTCGCATGTGGGACATTTGGTCTGAACAATCCAAACAGTCTTCCTCTATTTTGTTTGATGCAAAGCTCATTGGTCACCCCTCTGGAGGGATAAAGATAAAAAGAGCAAATACTGCCTGTTGAGTTCTGTGTGTTGCCTACCAGCAACACCAACAGCAAGTGTAAACATGATAAAGAGGTGAGAAGTGATGCTTGGAGGCTTATATGTGAACCATTTGATCCTGCTATCATCACAGTTCTGATTACCAACTTCCTCTGGAATTTAGACTCAGATAGACACTAAAACAGAGACCTGCAGTTGGAGTTTACATGAAAAAGATCCTGTAAGTTGTTGACTACTGTGAATTCTAAGTGTTCAAAGCCCTTTTTCACATTTTGTCACATTACAACCACAAACCTTAACTGTATTTATTGGGTTTTTATGTGATAGATCAACACTAACTGACACAGATATCTGAAATAGAAGGAAAATAAAATGTGATTTTAAAAATTTTACAAATAACAAAAGTGTGGCATGCATTTGTATGCAACTCCTCTGAAGTCAATACTTTGTGGAAACTTCTTTCTCTCCAAGCCTTTTGCGTTTTCTCTCCAACAGCTATACCCAGACTGAAACTGTTTCCCATTCTTCTTCGCAAAATAGTTCAAGTTCAGTCAGACTGGATGGAAACTATCTGTGGGCAACAAATTTTATGTCTTGCCACAAACTCTCTCTTGGATTTAGGACTGTTCTTATAAACAAACCATCGCAACTCCTAAGCCAGAGTTGCATTGTAACTCTGGCTTTGAATCATTTTCCAGTTGGAAGGTGAACCTCTGCACAATTCTCAAGTCTTTTGCAGCCTCCCATCAACACTGACCATCTTACCTTTCCACTGTAAAGAATAACTCCCCACAGCATCATGATGTTGTCACCATTTGTCAAAGGGGGAATAGTGTGTTCAGGAAGAATTTCTGTGTTTGTTTTCAGCCACATTTATTGTTTTACATGTAGGCCAGAAGTTTCCCTTTTGGTCTTGTCTGAGCAGAATACCTTTTCCACATCTTTGTTGTGTTCCCCTCATGGCCTGTGGCAAACTCCAAATGGGACTTTGAAAGGTTGTCTTTTCTGATTGTCACTCCACAAAGCCCAGACCTGTGGAGTGCTAAAAGTTGTCCCACAGACAGTCTTCCTCCTGAGCAAAGGATCTTTACAGCTCCTCCACCATTACCATGAGTGTGTTGTTGGCTGTTTTTACTAATGTTCTCTAACAAACCTCTGAAACATTCACTGAACAACGTATATATGCTAAGATTAAATTACACACAATTTGACCCTATTTATTAACTTCCTTTTGGAGGCACCTGGTTGCACTCGGTTTTATGTGTAGTATTGGAATAAAGGAAGATAATTGTACAAATGCACACCACACCTTTTAGAGTTTTCTTTGGAAACAGTTTTGATGAACAAGCATTCTATTCTTTCCACTTTTATGCTTCATATTGGTCTATCACAGAAAATCCCAATAGAATACACTGAAATTTGTGATTGTAACATGAACATTTTTGGAAGAAACTAAGGGTCTGAATACTTTCACAAGCTACTGTACAAGACACTAATGTGTTTTAAAGTAATAAACATGATAGTCAACACAGGAAACTGGAAATAAAGGTTGTTAATAGAAAGACATGTTTCTTCAATGTTTCATAAGATTACCTGAGCATAACCCCTCCCACTCTGATGGCTCTTTTCCAGTCCTTCAAAGTGGCTTTTCCTGCCAAGTGTACAAACTGCTTGGGACTAATGAGCTGGTCATTGAACTGTAAAAAGCAAGACAGGGCAATTTATGCCTTGTAAACAGTCATATAAAAAGTAAAACAGGCTGTTAACCCATGTAATGGTTATCTTATTTTTTATTCCTCGAGAATAATTTACAATTCAACCAAACATACAAGAAATATAGAAAGGCATTAGGTTAATAACACCATAAATGTGTTAGGATATAGACTAATATCTGTGGTGTTTGACGTGATAAAGGAAGAGGGAATGCTGCTTCAAACAATAGCAAATCTTAGCATAAAAATATAGAATTACTCTTTTTGGAAAATGCTCATTCATCCATTTCTTTTTGTAGAAAAAGGGAAATCACAGATTTGACACAGAGCTGTTTTATCTGAGCATTCTGGGTTTGCAAAGTGTACATAGAAATATGTGAACTGAATGGATTTTTTTTGACAGAAAACCAATCTCCAACAGGAGATCCATCAGCTGAAACAATGGAAAAATTTATAAAAGTCTTTCAAAATGGAAATTCAACCCAGTGTGCTGGAACATTCAGCTGTGTATAAATTTGTGACAGGTATAAACAAATTGCAAAGGTTGTAAAAAGAAAAAAGGTGAACCAAAGGCAACAAAGGTCAAAGCACAAAGGGATAGGAAACTGAGGGTCATACATCTTGAAAATTGAAAAATGCACAACTAAAGAAGAGTGATATTGTCAGGAAATTGGATTTAGGTATAAAAAAAAAAAACCAGAAGAAAACATGGCTACTGTGGGTTAAAGATGAAAAACAGCAGTGGAAAACTGATGTCTGGATGTTGGAGCTTTAGTTTGCTGCAGATTCAGTGAAACATGAAAATCTAATGTCTTAAATAACAAGCAGATTTTTAAAATTACAATTAATACATAGTTTTATCTAACATCAAAAACCAGAGGAAGTATCAGTCATTACCTCTACTAGTAATACGCAAATGGAAATTTAGGCTATTGTCACACTGCCTTGTATTTTGTCGTATATGTTGGTAAAGCAGAAAATGTCTGGTAGGTGGGTCTAAGTGTAAAGAAATGGGGTGCATGTTCTTTTTTTGTTGTTTTTTTTGAAACATCAAATCCTGTTATATCTTTGAAGCTTGTGTATTGCTTTTCAATCACCCTGTTTTGTATAGTGCATGTCTATCGGAAGGAAAAGTGTAGCATTCAGTGTTGAACAGTGTCATTCAAGGTTGCATGTGATCAAATAATTTTTAACTAAATAAATCACAAATGAGGTCGTACTGCCATTAGTTCAACAGCTGTGGGTTTAGTAAGCAATATTTCATGAACAACTTTGTCCAAGACCAAATTACATCCTGTAAGCTTCTGTAAACAAAAATACTTCTAAAATATTTTTAAATAGCACCTCCATAACTGATGAAGCTGACCTAATTTGTTGGTTTTACACTTTTTATGTTTGTATTTGGTGTTGGGTATCTGGAGGACCACAATGGAAATAAGCTCTTGGTTGTCTTGTGTTTTTATCCTCGTTGGTGATACTTGATGTCATGAAAAGCTAATGTTGCTCTCTTCTGTAATATCACCAAATAAATTAAATTTAACTGGTATAAAGCAAAAGAGGTGAAATTTTTTTTCTTAATTCTACATTATAATTTTTTTATAATTGTTTTTTTATGAAATAACTGTCCAGTAATGTTTCAGAAATTCCAGTAAAACTATCTAACTACAATAAATGTAAAAGCTGTGAAACTGTGATTAGTTTTTTTGAAATATGAAGTAGCTCAACACATTCTCTAAAAGTATGGGAGTCCGTTTTTTGTTGCTTTTGTTTGGTAGAAGTTGAACTTGTGCCCCCAGGACAAAACCCTTTTCCTGATTAGTCTCTGATTCAAATGCCAAGAAAGTTAGGAAAGGAAAAACAATACAACAAAGATTTAAAAAAAAAAAAAAAAAAAAAAAAAAAAGTACAAGCTGGCTGTGAACAATTCTTTTCAGTAATAAAACAGCACTTCTTGGACAGACTTAGCATACTGACCTACCTTGACACATCGTACGTTGATTCCAGGACAGACAAACTTCCTAAACAGCAGCACTGCTCTGCTGTCTCCACAAGTGATGGGGTAGCCATACTCTATCTCTGTTCTATCAGTTTTACAGTCACCTTTACAGGACACAGTAAAAATAAAACAGTGATCTCTTACAGGAAGAAGAATCAAATCTATTAATACAACACAGGGAGATTCATCACCCAACAGTATGTTGAGTGCTGCATGTAATGATTCTGTTGTACGAAATAAGATGTTTGTTTCTATATGTTGATTAACTTTTAAAGAGATAATATTTTTGGTTTGCATGATTTTACTTACTTTGATGGGTCTCTATCGCTAAAACTGTGGTGGAGGTGCCAGCACTGTCATCATTTAGCCTGCAGAGGGCGACATATTCACACATATGAAATTAAATGAATTTTGCTCTTTTCTTTTTCTGCACATTGCCCTGTCTTGTTAACTTAAAAATATATTATACAGCATATACAATACTAACAGACATTTTTCACATCAACTTGGTTCATACAAAGATATAATTGAAAAATAATGATTTGCTTGTTTTCTGTTTTGTATTCCTTCCAGGAGTGACTTTGGTTATTCAAATATATGATTCTGAAAAAAAGACTTTAGATGTAAACTACCAGACAATGACTGGTTCCCCCTGCATACAGTTTTCTTACCCATTTAGCTGCAGGATGACCTGTCTCCTGTGGTTGTTGCTCCTACAGTCCCCATCCTCTGTTTTAGCTGTCATGACTTGACCTGAAGGCTCTGTGACCTCTGCAGCAGCAGCCATCATGCTTCCCAGCAGGGCTGCAGAAAGAACAAGTAAATCATGTTAACATTCAGATCAGACACGAATGCTTTTCATTACCTTCCAGGGTAAAATCAGGGATGATTTTGGTCCAAAATGTGCAAACTGACCCCAGAACAAAAGCCAAAGATCTTGTGAACATGCTGCTGAAACTGGTCAGACAGTGTCACTATCTACAGTGAGGTGTGTGTTGTACTGAAATGGGCCGAGAGTCAGATTTCAGTTTACAAATACACACAGGCACAAAGACCTTCACTTCTGGGGACATGTCCTGTGCTCTGATGAAACTAAAGTGGAACTGTTTTACCATAATGACCATCGTTCCATTTGGAGGAAATAGGGGGCTGCTTGATCCATCTTACTTGTGAAGTGTGGTGGTGGCAGCATCATGTTGTGGGTCTGTTTTGCTGCAGGGGGAAGTGGTGCACTTCATAAAATAGATGGCATCGTGAGGAAAGAAAGTTATGTGAAAATATTGAAGCAACATCTAAAGACATCAGCCAGGAAGTCAAAGTTCAGGCACAAATGGGTCTTTCAAATGGATAACAACCCTCAGCATACAGCTATATTTGTTATGAAGTGGTTTAAGGACAACAAAGTAAATGCTTTGGCTGGGTCATTGACTGATCTCAGTCCTGTGGAGAAGTTGTGGGTAGATCTGAAAAGTTGTGTGAAAGTGAGGTGGCCTACAAACCTGACTCAGTTCCACCAGTTCTGCCAGGAGGAATGGGCCAGAACTCCAGCAAACTATTGTGAGAAGCTTGTGGAAGGAAACCCAAAAGTTTTGATCAAATTCATACAATTTAAAAGACAATTATCCCTGATACTCAACAAATGTATGTAAACTTTTGAATTTGAAGAAAGTTACAAAAAAATCTTTAAAAAATGTTCTCACTAAGTTTTCTGGCATTTAGTAAATAGAAATAATTTCAGTAATTCTAACTGACCAAAAACAAGATACGGTTGCTCTGATTTAACTTTACACAGTGTGAAAATAATGTGTATATGTCTTGTTATTCAGTGTATGTAAATATATGGTTTCAACTGTATCTTTGGTGATGAACTCTAAGTCTTTGAGGTTTGAAGGTTTCCTTGTCATCATCCTAATTTTTAACTCTCTACAAAGATTCTTTGTCAGAATGAACATGTTAGTGAAATTAAATGATTTTAAATAATTCTGGACTTAACTGTATTCTCCATATGGATGGTGTTCAAATGCGGTCACACCTCTGTTAAAATATTATGTTTTGTGGTTAAAAAACTGATGACGATAAACTATTTCAAAACTATTTCTTTCTCTTTTTTTTACAGTTAATACAAAATTTATCTTGTACAATTCAACTGACAAACTTAATTTATAAAAAGGAAAAATGTAAGAGGTAAAAAAAAAAAAAAAAAAAAAAAAAAAAAAAAAAAAAAAAAAAAAAAAAAAAAAAAAAAAAAAAAAAAAAGCTACAGTAAGTGTTCACACAGGTTAAAGGTGACCGTTTGCAACAATTTCAACATTTTTAACATTTGGTCATTTGTATCTTTCAGCAAAACCCCTAGTTTTCAGAGAGGCTCTCGCAGTTCAAAAGTATCGTTCATGAGAGGGGCACAAACCAATCCACAGCATTACACAAACACCATGGCACACATCAGTAATTAGGGAAAAATTGAAACAACAGTGACATTGCTATAACTATGTCAGGAAGGCTGCTATGAGGCCGACAGGAATGTAAAACCCATAGGTGTTGCTACAAACCAGGCATTTTTCAGCACCCTAATAATAGAATCTCTTGAAGAGCACTGAAGACAAAACATGTCCTCATAATCTGATAGATTTCGAGAATCTTTGCAAGCCAGTGATACCTGAATTGTAAATGACAATGCAGTTTCAACAGATAAAAACCCTCCCTTATTTATACCTAGTGACAATCAGGACTCAAATACAACCAATGCAGTGCAAACTATACCAAATAAATTGCGTTTATTTAGGCTAGATATCTCCCATTTAAGACTTCACTCTAGTGTTAAAGAATACAGTAGAATCTTACAATATAATAAAAGGCAATTGCCTATGCCTACTTTCCAACATATGCTGGTTATTTTTCAGCAGATAAACACCCTAGAGTACATTTAAAAAGTAAAACTTGGAGCAGTATTCTTTGTTTAGTCATTTATGGTCATTTGGGGAAAAGGCATGATTGGAAAACTATTTCAGTTTTTATATTCTTGTCATAATATAGGCTACTTTCAGTTCAACTCTAAAAGCAAACGCAGTAGAAACCTTTGGAATAATACAAGAATAAGCCTCTCTTCTAGTCGTCTCTTCCACGAAAGGAAGAGACGACTAATTACAGTTTCAGACAGACTATAATAAACTAAACATATTCTGCTGTATTCTTCAAATTAGTCTATATTGGATTAGCATACCCGGACAGTTGCGTGCCTTTCTCACCCTCCTTACAGTCTCACACTGACGTCTGTAGGTGCGGGATCACGCACCCCTGCCGAGCGCTCCCCATCCCGCACAGGCTCCACAGCAAAAAACGGGGTCCACTTCAGTTCCTCACTGACACACTCTACGGTGTAAACAGTGTGCAATATAAAATAATTTGTCCTCCGCTTGTTTAGAGAGGCACGACAGTGTGAGCCTAGCTTGTGTCGCTGCCCTTCCTCCAGCCAAAGTAGCGTTTGCTTGAGAAGCATCTGTCCCACTGTCACGAGAAGCGCTCTGTTGGCACGCGATGCGTAACTCGGTCAAACTGCTCCCGTGAGGCTGTGTCTGAGCTCCACTAAATTAGTTCACGGGCTGGACGATTTTATTCACCCAGTATTTAAATTCCTCCACCACAAAGAAAAAAATAAAATACTGCATAAGAAAGGCTTCAGGAATACGTGGGTATCATATTCTTGGTGCTCTGTGACTTTACATAGCAGTTGCAGGCTTGACGTGTTCTGTTGTCGCCCATAGTTCACCAGTAGATGGCAGTTTCGAATTTAAGTGGATGACAACTATTGAGCAAAGGCATACAATATAGACATTTTGAAGTGTTACTCTGTGATTTTGCATGTTAAATGCAGCGCTTTCGACTTGAGGTACAGTTTAAGGAGTTAAAACCTGTAAACATGGGCTGAAATCCCAATCAGCGATTCCGTGAGAAGACTATGTCTACTGGCCAAAGCTCGAGGCCGACCAACTGGTCTCTGAAACAGCACGTGCAAAATGTAGTGATGTGACGTTCACGAGCGATCCGATTCTTTTGAACGACTCTTTACCATGAACGATAGGAGTTCGTGGGAGCTGGTCTTTGATTTTGTACAACTTTGCTTGCTTACAATGCTCTGAACACACTACTGTAGCTACTATTATTCTATTTAATTTGAAATAATATTCATTTAATCGGCGAAGAAATAAAATACACGAAATGGCTGTACTTACGAGCATACAGAGCACATTCTCATTGCTCGCTGTTTGTTTTCATCATGTGTCATGGCGGCACTGTGAGCGACCTGGCTGCTTCACTGATGCAGGCTTCATGCAAGCGGGAGAACAGTCATGGTGTGCTCCATTTTCTTGGTTTCTTCTTGTTTGATGTTCCTTGGTTAATGTTCATAGTTGAAAATTGTTTATGGTTAGTGCGTTGCCTTAATTGTTATATTTAATGGTGCAGAAGAAGATTTTTGTTTCTTCCAAAGCAACTCAAGTCCATTTTTCCCCTCTACTGTTTGTTACATTTTCCTTTTATTTAATATCGATATTACAATTACACGTAATGCACACACTTGTAAAAAAAAATTATACGGGTATTTGACATTTCATATTCTGAAATGTAATATTTTATGAAATATACCTATTTTTTTCTACAAGAACGTACTGTAGTTTTTTACTTTTATTGATGATTCATCTTATTTTGTGAAATTCGCCCACAAAAACAGATAATATAAAACTATGTTAGGGATAAAACGGCTTGTTCTTAGGAAAGTTTATATTTTTAAAAATGGATCATTTGAACGACTCCTATGAACGGCTCTTTGAAGTGAACGAATCCTGAAGATCCGGTTCCCTTCAAAGAGCCATAAGTCCCATCACTGGCAAAATGCAAAAATGCAAAAAGATAGATCAACACCCACCACCCTTGCTATGGGTTTACTGATGTGCCAAAGACATTGCTCACGTTCAGATGTGCACTGCGCCCACTGAACATGAAAGTTAGCATTGTGTATTCAGTGGTAGGTTTTGGATGAATGATGTCCTGGATGGTTTAACAGACTGAAACAGACTATTGGCAAACCTGGATAAACTACAAAATCTTCTTACCCACCTCTGCACCCGTACTCTTCAAACTCCATATGGCTCTTACAGTAATTCTATGTAATCCCCCACCCCTCCCACCCCCCTTTAGTTTGTATCAACCAATACAGCTATGTGAAATTCTAAAAGTCCAAGCTACCTCTTTCTAAGAATACTTTTCTCTCTCTCTCTCTCTCTCTCTCTCTCTCTCTCTCTCTCTCTCTCTCTGTGTGTGTGTGTGTGTGTGTGTGTGTGTGTGTGTGTGTGTGTGTATTTGCAATTATGTAGTTTTGACTTGACTTAACTTCACTGTTTCCTTCAGGTGAACATGCAGTTCCAGTGGATAAATTATTTCTTTCTTTCCTTTGTTCATTGTCTTTAAAATAGTTTGTGGGTGTGTTATTTGTAAAACATAGCATTTACTCAGGTGGTAATATAAAAACTCTGAGAACCACTATGCCAGCGTGAACAGACAGAGACACATTTGGATCCCCATACTCTCGGAATGGAATGCCCGGGATCATTTGATTGGCAGCCATACTAACCAATAGGAAGTCGAGTTTTCGACTCGTGGCCAATAGTAAATACGCAGGACTTTACACTGCGAGTTTTTATTGAAGCAAGACCTCGACCCATCGAAGTATGCACCTTACTTTTTCCCTCGGACAGGGCTGGAAATCATGCTTGGAAAGAGAAAAAACATTGAGGGTGGAATTAAGCTTCTTTTTGCTTCTTTCTGGATCACTTTCTGCGTCTGTTTAGTTGGTGTTCGATGTCAGGAGGGTAAGCAAAAGCCATTTTTTGTTCACGCTTTTGGTAAAATAAATAAATAAATAAATAACGATTACGACGTGACACAAAATTTCTAACATCATGTTAGCTTGTTGCTGAGATACAGCTAAAACTAAACATTGGTAAAGATGTAATTATTACAAGATAACACTGTTAATAACGTCGGAAAAGCTATATGCGTTCTGGTACTTAAAGCTTTAGGATAGTATGGTGTTTTATTATCCTAACTTGCTAAATAATTTCTGAAACAAATATATAATACTCATATTCCAGCTAACATTTTTCCTGAAAGTTGGGACATATTTGCTGCTGTGTACGAGTCAAAATAAACTGTTGATACTGTAGAAATGCTGTATTTTATATAGTACTGTAGGTACAAAGGTCGCCCATGTGATATGATGGACACATTCTTTGCATACTCTGTCCTTGTCCATGTGTTTACCTGCTGCTCCCAGCTATCCTTACCCTTACCGCAGGCTTTTCTTAACTGCTTTCAAGCCCCTAGCATGAATCAGTGACCATATTTACACAGAGAAGCACAGAGAGACAAATGATTACTCTGGCGTAGACTATGACTACAACAGACAGCCATACCACAAATCTTCTTTGTTGTTTTCGTCTGGCTCTTTGGCTTTGGTTTCTTCACATATCGGAAGCTGATTAGGTTTAGGGTGAATTGCAGATTCTGAATCATGTTGTTTAAATAGTAACTTAGTAGCTTTGGTTGGGACAGGTTTTGGGAGAGCTATTTCAGCCTGTTTTCTGTTTTCACTCTGCTGTGATTGGCACAGCGTAGGGGATAATCCTAGTCAGTGACAGGTCGGACAGGTGAACATCCTGTCTGCCAGTGCGGACCTGTAAGGACCTGCCAACGAAAAGGACTGTGGAAAAACAGCATTTGCTGATTTAACGCTTTAAATTCCTGTTTTGCGGATGTCCTGAACTGTTCAGAACAAGCTGAACACACGCAGTGCATCCAAGTAGTGCGTAATTGTAAGTTGAAAAGAAAACGGTTATTGCTTTTTAGAAACAATAGTGTGACCTGCATTTTCAACTTTCCATCTGATTAGCTTCCCTTTGACTGCTGAAGAAACATATTCCCACTGCATGATGCTGCCACCACTATGTTTGCCTATTGAGAAATTGTTAAGGTGCTGTAAAAATATCTCTTTATGCCACAAATTGCATGATCAGGGCATGTTGTTTTACTTGTTTGCTACTGTATGCCTATCCCTACATGGTTTGTGGCAAACTCCAAATGGGAATTTTTTTCTTTCTTTCAGCTTTCTCATACTTTTATATAAAGGCGAGATTTGCAGAGTATACACAGCTAACAGTCGTCTTGTCAAGAGATTCTGTACCAGAGCTGTGTCTCTCTGCAGCTTCTCTTCCTCGGCTACTTCTCTTATTAAAGTTCCTTTTGAGTTCAGTTGTCATTTAGCTCTTTTCCTTTTTAGATGATGGATTAAACAGTGCTCTGTGAGATGTTCAAAGATTTCTTTTTTATAACCCTAACCCTGCTAAACTTCCTCACAACCTTATCCCTGACCTGTGTGTTGTGGTCCTTGTTCTTCATGATGATGCATATTCCTAATGTTCTCTAACAAACCTCAGAGGCTATCAGAGAAAAGCTGCACTGCAAAAACACAAAATCTTACCAAGTATTTTTAATCTAGTTTCTAGCGCAAATATCTTGAATACACTTGAAATAAGACAAAACAAACTTACAAATAACTTTTCAACATGGTATAGGAGTTTGTTTTCAGTAAATAATTCCCTAATATTGATGAAAAAGTATTAGTTATACGTGAAATAATCTGCCAGTGGGACAAGACATTTTCCCCATATTATAAGTTAAAATGTCTTGCTCCACTGGCAGATTATTTCACATATAACTAGTTCTTTTTCATCAATATTAAGGAATTACTTACTTACAACAAGCTCCTATATCATGTTGAAAAGTTACTTGTAAGTTAGTTTCGTCTTATTTCAAGTGTATTCAAAATATTTGCACTCGAAACTAGACCAAAAATACTTGGAAAGATTTTGTGTTTTTGGAGTGTGTACATATATTAAATTACACGCAAGTGGACTCACTCTTTACTAATATATGGTGATTTTTTTTTTATGGTGATTTTTTTTCACAATTATGCAGTGTTTTCTGCTGGTCTATCACATAACATCTCCAATAAAATGCTTTGAAGTTAGTGGTTTTAAAACGTTCAAGGGGTATAAATGCTTTCGCAAGGCACTGCATCGGCTTCTTGATGAAAGCAGGACCAGACGGGTTTGTCAGAATGACTGCAGGTGAAGGAGTTCAGGCAGCAGGAGACAATTACCAGCCGCCCAGAACGCAGCCAGCTCTGCTGCTTTTGTGGCCTCCCACCGGAAGGTGACAGATCCATGCTCTGGTGCCCACAGCAACAGCATGTCACTTTGGCATTTCCAGAGAATCCTTTGGGGAGTTGAGGAGGGGCAGCAGCATTCAAAGGTTTGTGGTGGGATTTGAAGAGCTGTCGGGAAGTAGCTGGGGGTGGATGGTTGGTGTGATGCAGGATGTGTGACACGGGGTGAGCGGGGGGTTATCTGGGGCTTTGGGAGCCTTATATGGAAGACCTGGCTGGCGGGGGTGTGGGGGGCTGATGTTTAGGCTCAGACTGGCCTCAGCGTCTTACTCAGGTTTTGACCATTCTTGGAACATGTCACCGCCGGAGTTTTTGTGGGGGTTTGGATTTGCACAAACAGCTTCCACAGTACTAACCTCTGCATAACTACTTTAGGAACTGACTCATTTCTTGTCTATGACCAGCACTGATATTAGACAGGGTATCTAAATATTTGTGTTTTCTGTTCCAGTAGAAGTGTTAGTCAGCACAGTCATGGATCAGAGGATGTAACAAACTAAAGACTAAAATGTTGGTTTTCTTCCACATCAATAGAGTTTCACAATTCCTGTGGCTTGTCATCCAGAATGATGCCTCTGAAAAATCGAGTACTTTTTCTTTCATCTTTTCTGATTTAAATATTTTGGCAATCTCTTCAGCTGATATGTCATAGTTTCTTTGAGGAAATTCCTTTACAGCGAGTTGTGTCATCACTCAGTTATGAATTTAAACATGTCCAGGTCTGCAGGTCCTGTTCTGATGAGACTTGTTATGCATTTGTCCTGAAATAATGCTTCAGCAAAGCCTTTAATATTCGCTTTATTTAATTTAGTTATGACAAACCTGTCTGCGATTAAGACGTCGTGCCTTCGCTTACAGTGCAGCGAGTAATTCTACGCTTCTCACAGCTGATTTTAGAGTAAAATCTGTTACAACAGTCTAGATGAATACTCAGTACAGTCTATAGTCCTTGAATTGATCACATTTTGCCACATTACAGCTGTAAAAGTCAATGTATTTTTTAGTTCACAAATCTGTCTTCTATGGAGGAGGTACAAGAAGAAAGCAACCGTTTAAAGCAAACTGTGATGTGTGATGGTTGTAGTTTGCTAAAAGGCATTTAGGGAACACAGCAAACATGGGGACCAAGGTTCTCTGATCAGACGTGACTACATTTGAACTTTTTGGCCAAGATGGGAAACCCCGATGTGTGTCAGAAAGCTAACACTGCACATCACCCTGAACACACCATTCAATGAGCACAGTGAACCCTGGTGGTGGAAGCATCATGTTATGGGGATGCTGCTCTTCTGCTGGTCAAAGTAAGATGGATGGAGCTCAGTGGAGGGCAAGCCTAGAAGAAAATGTGTTAGAAAAGAGTTGAGACAGTGATGGCTCTCTGCCGAACAGCAGGACAGCAAACCTTGACATACAGCCAGAGCTAGAATAAAGCGTTTATATCAGAGCGTATTTATGTGTTAGAATGGCCCAGTCAAAGTCTAGGTCTAAATCCGATTCAGAAACTGTGACAAGTTTTGTAGCATTTTCCTTCCACTTCACCATTATGCTCTACTTTGTGTTGATCTATCACAAAAAATCTCAATAAAGTTTGTGGTCGTAGTACAATAAAAGATGAAAAAAGGTTCAAGAGGACTGTATACTTTTGCAAGAATCTACATTTCTTGTCTCAGAAGTCAATATACTTACAGCTGAAGCCATAGATAAGAGATTTATTTATGCACTTTTAGATTCCTGATATTTAGAATGAATTTATGTGCTGACATTACACAAAAGCAATAACATGTATCCTGGATTTCCTCTTTGCGGGACAATAAATGTCAGTAGTTCCAATAAATAGATGTATTTATGTATTTTCACAGCCTGTTTAATTTTGTTCTTGCTTCATGATAGGTAACAGTTGTGGACACGCACTGCTGGGAACAGAGTCGGGTACCTTAGCCTCTCCCAACTACCCAGGGACCTATCCCAGTAACGCCTGGTGTAAATGGAGGCTCCGTGTGCAAGAGGGCCGGACGCTGCGCCTGCTGTTTGGAGACTTTGACATTGAGAGCAGCCCAGGCTGCAGAAACGGTTCTATTGTGATATCCGGCAAGAGCGGGGAACGGAGCCTGGGTGAGTTCACCTACGATAGTGTTCTGGTCCTCACTGATCTCAGACACCGTCAGCGTTTTACCAGGATACCTGCTGACAGATTTAAACGCTCCATGTCATTATTAGAGAGCTCCCTGGCATGACTCTCGAGCTTGGCATGCCACTCAGCTGAAACATCCATGGGAGACAAACCCTATTTTGCAACAGGCACATGTAGATTTTGGAACCAGCTGTATCAGGTTGTGTCCCGAGGCTATAGATATTTGACAGCGCACCAAAAATCAAGGCTGGGAGATTAAAGAGATATAAGTATTGTGCTAAACTGCTGCTGGATTTATTACTGGATTCATTTAAGCCCCAAAGCTTTCACTGTTTTCTGTCCCATGCTGCTAATGTAACTCATCTATAAATATCAGGGATTTGTGTGAAATATTTCAATTTCTCTGAGACCAACTGATACTCTAGCATTTATCTTCATGAAAAAGATACAAAATTCTTCTCTGCAATCACTACAAGGTCACCATCATGTATCATAGCAAACTGGTTTGCTTATTGCGATTTTGAATGAGAGCACAGAGTAGCTTCTCTGTATCTGCATTAAATAAGGAGGGTTATTAATGGACAACACCAGAAGGTGGTTTAGTGAAGAATCAGTGAAAAAGAAATGTCAGATAATCCTTCAGGTCAACGACGTGTGCAACAGTTTTTAACCACGATTGATATCTTTTGATTTTTCTTCCATAAAGTCGGTCTTTTTTTCTTCTTTTTTGAGGCTCTAGATCAAATGCCTTTAATTTAATCAATTTCTTTTCTTTTGACTTTAGCTGTTTGCCTTAGTCTCTTTCCAGCTCTGGGTGCCTGGTGATGTACTGTGGTGTACAGTGTGTGCTAGGAAAAGTGAGGTAAAATGTGGTTTTACGCAATGGGAAATGCATCCAGTTAAGCTCTGGCAAAGGACCTGAGTGGTTTGTCATCTTTTTGTTGTTCTTTTAGTCACTTTTCAAGCAATGGTTCTTTGGGAATCAATTTTTTTGTGCCCAAATTATGTCTTTATTACAGGCTAATCATAACAAAATGCCTTAAGACCCCATCTCTTGGGTCGAGGGAACCTTTTATGTCTTAATGATTCATATGTCAGGAGATGAACTAAAAATTAGACAAAAAGCAGCAAAAGTCCAAGAAAATACATTGAAAGACATTTAGTTAGTCATACAGTCCTTGCAAAACTATTAATTCTCCATTAACTTTTTTACATTTTGATTCGCTGCAACCCCAAACTTCAGTGTATATTATTAGGCTTCTATGTGATCAACACAAAGCAGTGCATATTTGTGGAGTAGAAGGAAAATGATGAATAGTTTTCAAAAAGTTTGACAAATAAAAATCCCAGAGTGTGGCGAATATCTGTATTCAGCCCCCCAGAGTCTTTTTTTTTTTTTTTTTTTTTGCTACAATTATATATTCAAGTCTTTTGAGGTGCTTTTCTACCAGCTTTTCACATATAGAGATTTAAATTTCTCGTTCATTCCACCTTCCCATCAACTCTAACCAGCTCCCTGTTTCCCATCGAAGAATAGCATCACCACTCCATGATGCTGTCACCACCATGCTTCACAATAGGGATGGCAAATAATTGCTTTAGGTAGGATGACAAATGCACACCTTTTGATTTTGATTTGGAAATCATTTCTAAAAGTAAAAAAAAAAAAAAAAAAAAAAAAAAAAAAAGCAAAACAAAAAGTCAAAGTAAACACACACAACTTGAAAAAAATGTACAAAAGTTCAAGAGGTATGAATGAACCAGTTTAACTTTACTCAAGATTTTTGTTGTTTTTCTGTACTTCAACTGGCTGTTTATTTCCAGGCCCAGTGTGTGGGAAGCTTAATGCAACTATGAAGAATGTGACTCTTGAAACCAACGAAGTGACGGTAACTTTCATGTCCGGCCCACACCGCTCTGGACGAGGTTTTCTGCTGTCTTATGCAACGGACCAGCATCCAGGTATGGCTGCAGCAATTCTTCTGTTTCCTGCTTAGTTATTGGGCTACACCATGTGAACAGGTGGCGTGTATAAATACAGTGGATACAGTGCGATGTGGGAGTACATTGTCTCTGGATTACTCCTCTGCTTTGCCCTTACTGGACACGGAAAGCACAGAACCCGGGCTTCATTTAATGCATGATTACCAGCTGTCTGTGTTTTTATTTACAAGCTTTCACTGGTGTTTTTTATGCTCGCTGTTCTGTTAATGTTTACCTGCGTGCGGATGTGCACATGTGTATTGGTGTGTGTGTGTGTGTGTGTGTGTGTGTGTGTCACAGCTTATTGGCATTCATTCTCCATTGCCGTGTTTACTCAGAAACAGGAGTAAGTCTCTTTGTCACAGGCTGAATTGGGTCATTCACCTCCCTTTTTTCCCCCATAAGGCCTCTCGCCCCAAAGTGCTGCTGAGTCCCGCTGTAAACCATTCACCAGTGGTGTTTTAAATCTCAACATATTTGTGGGTGTTTTAGTTCATGAATTACATTTTTGGATGTTTTGGATCTTTCTGTGTGCGGCATAAATGATTGTTTAGAACTCACTGCCCTGATACGA
Source organism: Anableps anableps (assembly GCA_014839685.1). Taxonomy (NCBI): domain Eukaryota; kingdom Metazoa; phylum Chordata; class Actinopteri; order Cyprinodontiformes; family Anablepidae; genus Anableps; species Anableps anableps. The sequence goes on along the minus strand of CM026072.1, from coordinate 22,825,766 downwards.
TGAGAGATTGTCCTCTTTTCTCTCAGTGCGGTTCTCGATGTTTGCAGTATGTATCATAGTTTCCTGTTTTTCACTTTGTTGCTTATAAAGTCCAGCAGCATCTGTAGCTGGGGCCTTGAGCAGAAACACAGACAGTTATCTGTTAACTGTGATGGCAGAAGAGCTGTTGGCGAGACTCGTGTTCTGTGACTAAGGGACAGCAACAAAGGCTTCAGTCACATTAGCAAAGATGACTGCCGTTCTCCTAATATAGCACGCTTAGAGCATGCCAGACTGTCTCATCCTGATTCTTTGTGTGAGTGTCAGGGGGAGGACACAGTGACACTGCCAACTACTAAGTTCCTGCACTTTTTATGACTGTTGATTAATTTTAGCATCTGATTGTTTTTTGTTTCAGATCTGATTACTTGTTTACAAAGAGGATCCCATTTTAGCTTTCAGCAATTAAGGTGAGTTTGATACAGAGGATTTTATAATATTCAACCAGCTGAGGTTTTTGACATTTCGTTGCATTACAGCCATAACAGTAACTTTTGTTTGGCTTTTACTTCACAGACCAACACTGAGTAGTGCTCTTGTAATACTTTGTAAAACCACATTTTGCTGCAGTCACAGCTCCTACAGTGAAACATGGCGGTGGCTACATCATACTGTGGGGATGCTTTTCCTTGGTAACAGATGGGCTGGCCTGAGCTGATGGGACGATGGATGGAGCTAAATGGAGAGGAATCAGGGGAGAAAATCTGTTGGAGGCTGCAAACAACTTTTTACGCAACTCGTTTTCCTGCTGGAAGGTGAACCTCCACCCAGGTTTAAGGTTTTGTCGCCTCTAACAGGTTTTCCTCCAGGAGTGCCCTGCATATAACTTTATCCATCTTCCCATCAACTCTGACCACCTTCCCTGTACCTGCTGAAGAGCATCCCCATAGCATGATGCTGCCACCATAATGTTTGCTTGTAGAGCTCTTGGATGTAAGCTAAAAAATTCCCATTTTGCCTCACCTGACCAGAGCTCGTTCTTCTGCATGTTTGCTGTGTTCCCTACATGGCTTGTGGAAAATGGGACTGGGGCCTGTGGCTTTCTTCTTGCCACTCTTTCATAAATTAGTGATTTTTTTAAATGAATCAACCACCTGAGCTGTGGATCTTTGCAGGTCCTTCAGAGATAGCATGGGCCATCAGTTTTTGTAGGCTTGTCATTTTTGGCTGATAGATTGAACAGTGCCCCTATTTCTTCACTAATTGTCTCTAACTTCTGTTAGGCCTTCATCCAACTGATCTATTTATATTGACAATAGTTTGCACATGCATGGACTAGTTACTAATTTTGAGGCTTCCAAAGGGTAAAGGATTATTAAAATGCATAAAAGTAAAAAACAACAAATTCCACTCAGTTTTATTTCAGGGAGTCAAAGTGGCTGAATATAAATGTAATACGTTTTCAGCTTTTTAGTTCTAAACACCTCGTTTTTGTTCCCGTTCACAGTTATAGGCTGCTTTGTGTTGGTCTGTCGGGTAAAATATATTAAAGTCTGACATGACAAAATGCGGAGGAGTTCAAGGGGTGTGAATACTTTTGCAAGGCACTGTATGTCTCTGTGTAGCTTCCTTCCCACCTGTGATTCTGCTCCTCAGCGTGTACTGCCCAGCTGGATGCAAGAACGTTCCGGGGGACATTTGGGGAAACTCTGAGCAGGGCTACAGAGACGTAAGGACACATTTTCCTTCACCAAACTACTTACTTAAACTACTTACTTAACAATCAACTGAAGATTAAAAGTAGCACATTTGTTCTTCCTACTGCAGACTTCAGTCTTGTGCAAGTCTGCGGTCCACGGTGGAGCCACGTCTGATGCTTTGGGAGGTCGGGTCACTGTGAATCAAGGGAGAAGTCTCACACTCTATGAATCCACCTTTGCCAATGGAATCCTCTCTAAAATGTTGGTTCTTGCATTTTGCTCACAATGAAAGATGACAGTAATGTTTGTCAGCAGCCTGTGTGACCTTTCCTTTATGCTGTTTTGACAGGGGGTCATTATCTGAGAAGAAGCTGCTGCTTAGCAGAGGTAGGAGCCTATTTTTTTTTTTTTTTTTTTTTTTTTTTTTAAAATACAGGGTTTTACCCTCAAGCAGGACATTATTTACATTCCTTGAGTTTATTTCCTGTATTAAGCTGCTGTGTTTTTTTTTTTTTCATGACACCCCAGCAATCTGGTTTCTGCAGCATGGCATAAGGATGTTTCTTAATTATTATCATAGTTAAGAGACGAGCGTTTCTGTAGAGCAGAGAGTTAAACAATGGACCACGTTCTTCCTTTTCTCCCATTCCCGAACAGAATGTAACAACATCCTGACTGTCTCTGCTCTAAATGCATCGTCTTTCTGGGACAAAAACAGTCAAGAGCACACAGTGTTCTCAGCCTCCAGAAACACGGAGTCCAGCCATGACTTCCTGCTCTGGACAGCAGACCACGGAGATCCCAACCCGTGGGTGGAGATTGAACTGGCTGAAAGGAGCACTGTGACAGGTGAAAAAAAATACTACTTTTTTTTTTTTTTTTTTTTTTTTTTTTTTTGTGCTTCTCTAATTCTTGCCAGTTTGGTTCATTTCCATTACACATTTTCATAACTAATGTTATCACCAATGATATAGCATCCATCTGTATCCAGATTCAATTCAGATTAAAAATTAACATCCAGTCCCATCCGATTCAGCTGTCTGATTCCAATTGGAAATTGGAAACAGTCCAATTGGATCCTAATAATACAATAATTTCACTGGGCTTAACTGTATCTACCTAAGGAAGGCCAGCCAACTGAAGGGGGTCGTTGACTTTGCAGCAATCCCTCATCCTGAGGAAGCATGCAGCAACAGGAAGAGCTCCCTTTGAACAGGAAGATGCCTAAAGCAGAATCCAGCCCAGTATCAGTGGCCATTTTTCACAACCAGCAGGGGTTTAAAGGACAGGAAGGAGTCACAGAGTAAACAACGACGTTCCTGGACTTCTTTGTAATGGGAAAAACATTTTGGCAGCAGTAGTTCTGTCAATGACTTCGCCCAGAAAAGAAAGAGAGTTAAAGGCAGGACCTTTATGCCAGGAGCACTTTCTATCAGAAAGAAAAGCAGGGTACACATAGTTAATAGAAAGTAACTTTTTTACAGCAAAAATATGCAAATAAACATTGAATCTCAACTCAATCCCAGGAGTACTTTCTATGTTGATCAAAATAAAAGATGATTTCAATTTAAATCTGCCAGAGGTACGATTAATTTTAGGCCATCTAGTACAAAAAAGACTAAGGACTGGAATAGCACTGTCAATGGCTTTGTCTAGGAAAAAAAATCAATTTTAACTCAGAAGCACTGCTACAGGAGTGTTTTCTTTAGGAACGGCAAAACAAAACGTGTACACATAACAGAAACCAAGCTGTCAGTGATTTATCCTGGAAATAAACACATAAACCCTGGCCTGGAGTGCTTTATATGGGAAAGGTGCATTTTTCATTGTTTTTTCCCCCAGGATTAGTGACAACGGGATCATCAGTAAGCTACATCGAATCTTACAGTCTGGAATTCAGCAAGGACAGAAAGAGCTGGAAGACTTACAAAGACGCTGTGAGCAAAGAAAAAAAGGTTGGTGTTCCACCGTATACTTCAAGGCCTGTTTCAGACATGGAGTCAGTTCATCTGTAGGTAATGGAAGGTTCTAGGACTATGGTACTGCTATTCCGTAAATACTTAGTAAGGCAAAAAGCAAACGTACAGATCCAGCCTAGTAACACCTGAATGCTACTTCCAACACTGAACTGCTGGAGATGCAAAAAGTAACAAAACTTTTTGTCAGTATAAATCCTGCCAAGTTCTTTGACAGCAGCGAAATTTGTCTTGTTTTTCCGTATTCGCTCCCAGGTGTTTGAGGCGTACACAGACGGCCACCTCAGGGTGCTCAACAACTTGTTTCCCGCTGTTGTCGCTCGATTTGTTCGGCTTCAGCCGCTGGGCTGGTACGGAAGAGCTTCTGCTCGGGTCCAGCTTCTGGGCTGCCCTGCTGCGAAGGCCACACCGAGGTCACGGCCTCCCGGGGGTGAGCACATCCTGTTTGCTCAAGTCAAACATTATCTGTTCGCACAGTTACACTATGTGTCAGGTGTCACAGACATAAAGGTACTGCTTCTTTTCCAGCAGAATCTCCGTCCATCAAATTTACCATGGATACCCTGAACCCAAGCCCCTCACCCACTCCCACACAGAAAACCCTGTTTGTGGAAACAACACTAAGTATGAGCTTTAAGTAGGAAAATCAATGTATGTTGTTTTTAATCTGGTTCAGTAAACTTCTCTCTGCCCTTACACACGTCTTCTGTTGCAGGCCCCAGTCAGCCAGTGATCATAGCAGTGGGAGTGGTCCTGGCACTGGTGATGTGTGGGAGTTGTTTATTGGCTGGGATCTGGTGGAAACGAAGGTATTGAACATCGGTGTCATCTTGGGTGCACTTGGACATTTTGTTCACTTTCAGATTATCTGCTGGGTTGTTTTTAGAGAGACTCTTTCAGCTTTTTTTATTTTTTTATTTTTTTTCGCTGACTCTACAGTTCCTGTCAGAAGATTACACACACTCATCATGGGCATGTCATGTTTTTTGTTTTTTTTTTTGTTTTTTTTTTGCGGGGGGGGGGGGCTTTTGATGACACATTTGAACATTTCTTCTAGCTGGGTGGTGTGATAACATAAAAAACAAGTTTGTGTTGCAGATTTTCTCTTTTCCAAACATGGTCAAATTCATGCATACACTTTCAGCTAACTGTACGCCCTCAGGCTGCTGGAAAACTACATTTTTTGTAGCTTCTGGGATAATTCTGGCTGAATGTTTGAGGACTGTTTTTATCAGAATTGATCAAGTCCTTTTAAAAGGTTTAATTTCCTTTTTTTAAATAATAGTTACAATTCAAACATAGGCCATACATTTCCAGTAGGGTTGAGGCAAATGGAGAATCTAAATGTTTGCTTGCTTTATTTCTTCTAATATCGGTTCTACAACAACATATCTGTCAATACCCATGTCTGTCTGTCCAGACAAGGCGACTCTGAAATCAGAACATTAAAAGAAGTCGCCACAAACCCTATTATGTCATCAACTGCCTGTACAATCAGAACGAGACAGTTGAAGGTTAACTTTCATGAGAGATGTGCAGGAATGCTACCTTTGCTCTCCAAGAAAAACATAAAGGTCAGACTAAAGTTTGCCAGAGAGAATGTACACAAAGACCGGGACTTCTGGGATGATGTTCTTTGGACAGATGAGTCTAAAACTGAGTTTTTCTGGACTTCAGAACAGAGGACATGCTTGGGATAAACCAAATACAGCGTCCCAGGAAAAGAACCCGCACTACTTGTGAGGCATCGAGTGTCGTGGTTTGGGGGGAGGGGGACTTTGCTGCTGCAGGACATGGTCAGCTCACCATCATAGAATCCACAGCAAATTCTTCTGTGTTTCAGAGGGTGCTTGAGGAAAATCTGAAAAAAATCCAGTCTGAAGCAGAACTGAACCCTGCAACATGACAATGACCCAAAACGCACCAGTAAATTCACCAAGAACCTGATTGCTTTAAATAGGATGAAGTAGTTTCCTCAGTTGGAGACAGGTTATAATATCGAAACTAAGATGTGAATATTTTTTAATAAAGAGCTGTATATTTAAGGGAATGTCCAAATTTTTTTCACATTACCATGTTTATTGGGCCAGTATGTATTATTTGACCTGTATTTATTCATTCAGTTCTATGTTACATCATCATTCAACCCTGGAACCAAATTGATATGACAATCATGCCCATTATGAGTGTATGTTAAAATCTGACCAGCACTGTATTATTATTTTGCATCTATAAAGACTTACTGAAATGTTCTCATTTGTATTGTCTTCACAGATGAGGAATAATTTAAGCCATGATTAAAATTAACGTTACATTTTTTCACTCTCATACTACTTAGAAACTTACGTTTCTAAGCACATAAAAACTGTATCTAGTTTGTAAAATACTTTTATATGTTCTCTTGGTAGGAAAAAAGACTCCCAAATGAAGAACTCCTTACCTACAGGTGAGCAAAGCTCATAACTTTGACATATTTCAAGTCTAGAGACAAAAACGCTGAATTTGACTTTGTGTGTCTTTACATCAGTTGGCTGTCAGGGTTTTAAGGCGAAGAGTCTCCCGTGTCCACAGTCGGAGCTGATCTCCTACCCACTGGTGCGAAACGTGCACGACGCTCTACCGAGCCCCCCTCTTAACGGTGAGAACTGGGGAACATTTTCTGCTGCTCTGTTCTTTCGTCTCTTCTGTCAGCCCGGTCCTGGCTCTGTCATCAGCGGTCGGTTTGAGCAGCTCCAGCCAGGCTCTCTTTGAGGCCTGCCCATTCTTTGTCCTGGCTCAGCCCGTCGCCAGTCACAGTATAAACATTCCTTTCTTTGGAGCGCAGAGTCGCTTTGAAAGAGACCCTTTAATTGGAGCTTGATAAAGGGTGCCCCCCCTCCCCCAGTCCCATCACTACCTCATCGAGCCCCTCGACTTGTAATTCAGCTTTTCACACAGATACTCAGTAAGAAACTAAAGTGTTGATTCTGAGACCTCTGAATCTTTATTATTATGACGCAGCTAGCTTGAGGGTTAGATCCATTCGTAGTCTTATAAGATTTTTTTTTTTAGGTAGAAAAGCATTTTCCAAACTTTTTATTTTCATTTTGATTAAATAATGTTTTTGCTCCTGTTTCTACATCAATGCAATACTTATTAATCTATTAACATTCAGAAATATCAGTTCTATTAAGCATGCATGCTGTGATTGATGTAGGCATTTTGTGAGAGCCCTAAAGAAGTCAAACTGCACTGCTTTTAAATACACTGTATACCAGAATCCATTTATTTCCAGTTGGACTAAATCCAAAAAGTGTTTGGGAGGACCTCCAGGATTTATCAGCTCTGGACGTGCTGATGACACGCCCAGAGCTGATAAATCTACTCATAAACTCTGCCGTAAAACTGAGCGACCGAGCTCCACTGAGCAGCTGCTCAGGATGTAAAATTATGTTATTAGACAGCTGCAAATCAAAGGACGGCTCTAAAATGATACTTAGAGGGTTCTGCCTTGTTATTTTATTAGTGCACTATATCATTACGTATCAATCAAGGGGTCTATACACCTATCAAAACTGAAATAAGAATTGAAGACCAAAACTCTCATCCAAAGCTCCTTATTAGCCTGTGACTGGGGGGAAATATACTACTAGAGCTCGGTGATAAAGACAAAAATATACATATATTTGTTCCTGTACTCAGCAGTTTTAATAATTATCATACTACAGTTTCAAATTAATGTAGTTTCTGACAAACTGTGGGTTGTCACTTCCAGCACATACCAGATATTATGAGGACTGTGTGAGTAAGTTTTTACTCACACAACTGAAAGAGGTAGTTCACATAAGCATTATTAATAACTCAGATTTATTTTGAACAGAATGTCATGAAACACTCAATTCCCTTAAGTTTTGTTGGACATTATGAATTACAAGAAAACATATATATATATATATATATATAAAAAAAAAAAAAAACTTTCTCAAAATAACTAGCAATATGTTGATGTACAAAAACCATATGCAGTAGTAACAGTGCAAATATGTTTCAGTACAATCATCATATGATGTAAATCAAGTTCAAGCTACAGGTTGCAATGTTTTGTCCATCTTATAAAAGTGGTTAAATAAAGGTGCTAAATCTACGCACTGCCCTCTAGCCCACATGTATTGTCTGTTTTATCCCATTTTAAAGCCCATCTTTATCATCAATTTATTTTCCTCAATAAAATATTGTTTTTGTGTTTTTTGTCCAGTACCACTCACTACACAAGTTGAAGTTGATAAATGTATTTCGTAGACATCAGAACGAAACTCTACAGTGCACTACTCACTGCAGTCAACGTTCATTTATAAGAAGCAACATCAGAACTAGCGAGAGCTAAAGGTAGCTGACATTTTAAAAAGTCTTAATGAAAGAAACTAACCCTCTGCACCTTTATTCTTGTGTCCTTGATGATTTTCATATTTATTTGTGGAATTAAAACGAAGTTTAAACAAACGAGTTTGTATGAAGTACAGAAAGAAAATCGGTGTGATCTGCTAAAGCTCCGATCGGTGCATCGCTCTGACCCCATTTCACAGCAGCCAGCTCTGGATGTAAATACGCTGAATCGAGTGTCAGAACAGAAAAGAAGACGGTTGTTACAGTAAATTATTGATCCAAAACAGATTCTTAAAATGAATTGTGAACTATTTCAGTCAGAACAGACTGAAGCTAAAATATAATTGAAGAGAATATGGAGACTCCCTTAAATTATTATTATTATTTTTTTTTTTTCAAAACTTAAAATAGGGAGTCACTTTAAAATCTCCTTCAAACTATTTGCTTCACAATCCTTGAAAGTATGCAGTTATCTTTTTCCTGCCACTTAACTTTCCATTAAAAATGCGTGGTTACTGCACTACATGAACAGTCAGCTAGTTATGTAATACTTTATTGCATGCAATACTTCGGTGCTTGTTGTCCGTGTGGAGGACAGTCTTCCACATGATTGTGTCCACCATTCCACATTTCTTTAATTAAAATTCTGTTTTTATTGGTCCTACGTATTGTTAAAACTTCCTGAGAAACTGGATTCTGGGTTTTCGTTACCAACACTAAATGTTTAAAATGCATCTCTCCGTGAGTAGCAGTCTAAAGGTGTTTCATTTTTGAACTGCATTACTGAAAGAAATAAACTTACCTGTTTTACTTAAATGCACCTGACAAACCAAAGTGACTTGTATCACAGTCTTATGGTGGTTTTCGTGACTTCTCTTTCTTACCCTCCCAGACTACGCTGCCATTACAGCTGTTGGACAGAAGGTCGGTTCCACATTCAGACCCTCTTCAGCTGAGGGCTACACCACCCCGTTCACCTGCGGCCATTACGACACTCCTGGCAACCTTCCAGAGTACGCCGAGCCGCTTCCCCCGGAGCCCGAGTACGCCACTCCTTTCAGCGAGCTGCCCCCTGAGCATAAACCGTCCATCTTGACAGGGTTACTTCACAGCAGTATGCACAGACCTCCAGCTCATGCACCCTCCAGTCACAGTCAGTATGACTGCCCCTCACATAGGGTACTGTTTAATGGCTACTGCACCCCTGCTCTGCATGCCGGTGGCCCTCGACCTGCCAGTGAAGTCTACGCAGAGCCCAAGTCAAGTGACTCCTTAATGCAAAAGCACACATATGAGGAGCCCTTGTAAATGCGGGGAGCTCAGATGTGGAGGACAGATCTGTTTGGACCAGAGGGACTCTTAGATCTTAAGAGGACACTAACTCAGAGCGTGCTCTCCAGGGTGAACTGCTGCTGACGTGTCAGTGAGAGATGTTCAAGGACATCAGGAGTCACTGTCGACCCCTCTGTTTTCAAAGAGGATATCAGGGTGGACCACTCAGTACACATGAAGATCTGAGAGCCACGTGGACAAAATATTTCCTTACAGGAAGTTATGTACTTGTACAGTTTTATTCCATAGAATGCACAAAGAAACTACAGGTTTGATTGCATCTGAAAGATGCAGTCCACCAATGAAATGTTCAATCACAAGCTGCACTTTTTACAGAAATGTACACGTCTTGTCTTTTTAAAAAGGTTAACGCAAAACAGTGGGTTGATTGTAACTCGCTCATACAAAACCTCTCACTGTTCACAATGTAGACTCTTGATGAAACGCTGTTAACGGTACCCTGGTTGGGAGCTGTGACCACATATAACCACTAGGTGGCTCATGTGAGCTTCAGACCTCTAACAATACTAAACTTCATATTGTGTAACTTTGGAAAAATAACCTGGTAAAAACGACTTGGACGTTGTAGTACAACAAAGGCACAGAGATACAGGATAAGAGTGTGATGAGGAAATGAAAAGTTTTACATACCTTCAGAGTTACTTTCAATTGGTAATCCATCTGATATCAGGGAGCTGCCGCAACACACACTTTCCAAACTAAATTAAGAGAGCTTGTGTTATTAAAATTGTATACAAAGCAAAATCTATTGGATTATTTGACTTTCATCTTTGCGTCACATACCTCTGCTTCCACTTTTTACCTTGTATAAAAATACAATCTAATATTTACTAACAAAACAAAAAAAGTCAGAAAATTGCACTTTTTCTAAATTCATGGAATTTTATCCTTTGAATATTACTTGGCAGGCTTCTAAAGAACAAGAAATCAACTGTTCCTTGAATTAACCTTTACACTGAGGCTTTTACAGGCTTTGTGTTGATGATGCCTCTTTGACTGCAGAATAAGGCACAATTAAATATGTTATCAAAAATACCATGTTGGGTATTTGTAACTGGAAGTGGCTCAAAGTAGTTAAAATGGACCTAAACCTGCAACGTCGCCACATCATAATCCTAATCGCTGCTCAGTCAAGTCTGTGTTGTGTGAATGCTCTATATGGAAAAAAAATCATATCAAATTTTGTGCGGTCAAACTATTCATATAAAGCAACAATGAACGAAACAAACCACAAAAACAACTTCGAAACAGTTGACAAACTGCACCTCTGTACCTTCTTCCTCCTGTGGGTGCAGCGTCGCGCAAAAGTGTTCATACCTCTTGGCCTTTTGTCACATTCAACCCACAAACTTTTTTGACTAGCACTAAAAAGCACATAATTGTGAAGTGGAAGGAAAATTAGGCTTCGTTTAACATTTTTAAGAACTAAAACTCTGTGGCATGCACTTGTATTGAAACAGTTATACTCCGACACCCCCAAATAAAGGTTCACTTTCATGCAGAACAATTGCCCTAAACATACAGCCAGAGCGACCAAGGAATAACTTAAATCAAAGATTAATGGTTCAGTCAAAGTCCAGCTACAAATCTAATTCAGAATTAGATTTCTAACAGCAGGATGTGAAAAACTGATGATCACAGAGGCTCTACACCCAATCTGACTGAGCTGGAGCAAATAATAATGACCAGTTACCCAGCGTCTAGATGTATAAAGCTGGTAGAGACTGACCTGCAACTGTAATTGCAGAGAAAACAAAGTTCTTTGAAGTACTGATTCAGGTGATTGCATAGAAACGCACATCACACTTCAGATTTTTATTTGTGAAAGACTTTGTAAATTCTATATCCTTTAACCTTCTCTCTTTCTAGTTATGCACCAATTTTTGTTGACCTATTACATAAAATCCCAATGTACAACATTCAATTATGTGGTTGTAAAAAGCTAAAACGGGAAAAGCTTCAAGGGATGTCAATACTTTCGCAAGGCACCGACACCGACACTAACGCGCTTTCATTCGCTTTGATTCTGAACGTTTTCACTCGAGCTGAACTCCTTCCTCTGTCCCTGACTCTCCTCCTCCCGGCCTTCGTGTGAGTAGTGCACCAGGGTCTGATGTTGATTCCTGGATGGGGCGTCTTTAAAGCGCAGGCCGCAATCCTCGCAGGCGTAGGGCAGCCCCTCTCTGTGGCTGCCCGCTCCTTCTGCTGGTGACCTGCTCTCATTTCCACTCAGTGGGATGCTGCCATGGTTAGCAGGGATCAGCTCTGAAGAGCTGAGAGGAGCTGAAGTCGAGGCCCTGTCCGGGCTGTTCTGTGAGGCAAGTCCAACGCTGGTCAAAGGCAGAGTTCTCGGACGCCCGGGAGAGCATCCTGTTGGTTTTGCTCTCGACTCCCCATCGTGTTCGGGAGACAGCCCGTGGACTGTGCGATAGTGGAAGCGGATCCCGGAGCGATTTGAAAAGCCCCTCCCACAGAGGCTGCAGATAAAGGGCCTTTCTCCTGTGTGGATGCGGGTGTGAATCTTAAGAGCTCCTGACTGCGTGAAGCACTTCCCACAGAGGCTACAGCTGTAGGGCTTCTCCCCCGTGTGGGTCCGCAGGTGGGCCCGCACCCCCGCCAGATGGGGAAACCCCCTACCGCAAAAGTCGCACGAATACGGCCTTTCGCCTGTGTGAATCCTCTTGTGGATCTTCAGTGCTCCTGACTGGCTGAAACTCTTCCCGCAGTCGGTGCAGGAGTAGGGCCGGGCGCCAGTGTGCACGTTCAGGTGTATGCGCAGGTTGCTGTGGGAGTTGAAGGCCCGGCCGCACTCCGTGCAGAGGAAGCCGGCCGGTTTTTGGGCGTGCTCGGAGCGCTGGTGCTGCAGCAGCTGAGACGGTCTGGAAAAGGTGGCTGGGCAGTGCATACAGGGATGCAGCGACAGGAGGGGCCTCCCTCTTTCCTCCTGCTGCTGCTGTGCTTGTCTGTGCTGGTGGTGGCAGACCTGAGGACAGGTGGGAAGCGAGCATCGGCAGGACAGGCAGGGAACGGGAGCAGACAGTTGTGCGGAGTGGGCAAGCTGAGGACAGGGAACACACGACGTTATGGGGCAGTGGTGGTGATGAAAATGATGGTGGGCGTGGGTGTGGGAAAAGGGGGAGTCCGCGCTTTCCTGGCTGCTCACGAGGTGGGTGCAGGTTTGCAGTCCTCGGTGGCAACAGAAGCAGGGAAACATGGAGAGATGGGCCAATGAGCCTGCTGATGGTCTTAAAGGAGTGTCGGGGTTTTGGTTCTGGCTCTGGGTCCCTCTGTCTGCGTCGTCGCTCTGTGGTCGGTCGGACGGCCTGGACTCCTGCTCAGATGCGGAGCCGCTGGTGTCTGGAGAGCACATGTTCATGCTCAGGTCTTTGGGCTGGCATGAAGCTTGAGAGTACAGAGACGAGGACAGCGACTGTCTGGGTGTTAAAGTTTCAAAGGAGGACGGGGAGCTAAAGAAAGGACAGCCAGGGCAGGTGCAGGCGTGATGCTCATCTAAACCTGTGGAACAAAAACAGAAAACAGCGTTACTCATTTTTACCAAAACCAAAAAGATAAATGAGCAACAACATCTACTGAAACGTGGGACAAGGAGATGTACAGTCCTAACCATATTTATTGGGATCCCTGGTAAACATGTCCTAAAAAGATTCTGCATATTTATTCAATTCGTAGAGAAGAACTCTCACAAGAAGAAAGAATTATATTTTCATAAAATCACCGGTGGCACAATTACTGGTATTAAAAATCCCTTTCAAATAAATGTACCAAAGCATTTTCATTTATTTATACTTTCCCTTCTTATATTGATCAGACTAATTCATTACTTGTCTCCTGGGGTATAAAAATGACATAAGTGGTTTAGGCATTAAAATTAAGGATCAAAGAGTCAATATTATGTATAGTAGAGGAACTGTGATGATGTGGGCCTGTTTCTCGTACCAAAGCATTCGGAAGATTCTTCTCATGAATTTTTAACATATGGCCAAATTATTAACTAGACAAAAAAAAAACCTTTTTTAATTTCTTAATGTTAAAATTAGAATTGCTGTTTTTTTCCAGAGGGAACTTACTCTACCACAATAACCAAAAAATTTACAAATTTTTATCTCTGTTTCCTACCGATAAAGCAAATAATGGATGGAAGGGTCATTTAAGCAGAAATCAGAGGTATAAGTTCCTCTTAGTAAAAATACAATTACAGCTATTTAGAAATAAAAGCATTATTTCTATCTCGTGCTGCACAATAAAACAATTTCCATTTATTTAAAAACAGAAAATGTCAATAATGATAAAGGTAGGCTTCAACATTTATTAAGGCTGATAATTCATGTGGTCTAACAGGTACTATGAGGTTCACAATTATTCGAACATTTTTACAAGTTGGAGGAGAGATTGCAAAAGCTAGTGTGAACTTGATTTGCATTATTTTCCGGTTGTACTCAAAAATATTTGCACTTTCAAACAGTACATCAAATGGGATTTGATATTTTACTAGTTGAGAAAGTGCTTTTTTTTTTTTTTTTAAACCATAAAGTGCTGCAATTCTTATTCAGTGATTAGTCATTAGTAGCAGTTCTTTAAAATAAATCTGTTAGTGTTCGTGATTTATTACTTAACAGAATTTGTTCTGCAAGTTTGTATGGAAACAGACAATAGTTAATAAACTAGAATTTTAATTTGAATCCGTATCATGATAAATAGTCAATCCCTCAATAAAGAAAAAAAAAATAGTAATAATCTTTCTGTCCACATCAACCAGCTCTAGCTGTATCCTCAGGCCACATTTTGGATCTCGTTCGTCTACAACGGGCTTTCATCTCCAGATACACGCAAGTGAACATTGTGGCTATCTTAACGCAGATATCTCACAAGGAGACCCGTACATTACTGACGCCCACTGTTGTATTGCTACTGGTCAGGTTTTTATATCAGTTACCTCAAACATGCAGAAATAAATCTAATTTAAGTTTGAATTTTTCTGTTTATATCTCCAATCACATTTTAGATATTTACTAAAAGTATGGTGGAATGCCATTTTAATCAGGAAATGGGGTTCTAATTTCACAATCTGGAGAGCTTTTTTAAATAAGAGATGGAATTATTTATACTTAAATAAAAAAGTAGTTGAGGATAAGAGATAGGTTTGATTGTATGCTAAAACAGCCTGCCATACAGGATACCACCTTCTGCTCTGTCTCTGGCCTCCACCCTCCTGTGTGACCCCCCCGGATGGCTCGGTCTGCCTGGGGCTGCTTCTCTCCTCTCCTGGACGGGTTGAAGAGGCTGAAGAGGCTGAAGGGGCTGAAGGGGCTGAAGCGAAGAAGCTTTGAGCCCCAGAGAAACACCAGCAGCGACAGCTGTCGTGCCCCATGCTGCGTTTCTCACATCTGGCGAGGTTTTGGACTGGTTCCCAGATGAGAGAAGATCGCTGATGTACTGGTGCATCTCCATCCAGGAGCACTGGGCATGCTGAGACATGTAAATAAAAGCAATAAGAGTCGTGACCTGAGCTGAAACCATCCTCTCCTCACCAACCAGGCCTTTCACATGCGGTTTTCAACGCGTATTAAACGAGCAGCTTACTCACGTTATCGCTGCTCCTGTCTTTGTCCATGGAGAGTAACTTTCTAGCGCTGGCGAAGGATGGACCTCCCTGCTTTACAGCTGCGAGTCGAGATGCTTCAGAGCGTCAAAACAACAAAGCCACAATAAAAAAACACACACACACACACACACACACACACACACGTTTTGTCCTGACATCATGAACACACCCAAACAATCTATTTCCGGGGTAAGAAGTCACGTGCACGCACACGTGACACCTACCAGACAACGACGTCGCAGTTTGCGTTAATATATCCCGTCATTTCAGCTGTTCAGCTGTAGCAAACCTACCTGTTGTGAGAGAGAGTGGATATCACTTTTTTTGTTTTACATTTTGTCACCTTAAATCCAAACGCGGCTTGCATTTGCGTTCAGCGTCTCGGAGTGAACCTTGCAGAGCCCGGTTTTCCTACAGTTGTAGCTGCAAATCTAGAAACAGGAGATCTGCAGAAGTTGTGCCCGTTCCTGTTTGGAAAAACATCTCAAGCTGAGTCAGTTTGGATAAAAAGGATCAGTGAACACCAAATTTCACGTCTCGTCTTTTTTTAGACTCTAAGTTGATTCAGGTGTGGATTTGACTGGGCCATTTGGCTGAGGTAAACAACATTAGTTTGCAGTAACCCCATATTTTCCCTTTGTTTTCAAATATTTGTTAAAGTCTACACTTTAATGATGAGTTATTAGGATGTCACACAATCATGTGAACAAAAACCTGAAGGACATGCATTTGGTTCTAAATATTTTAGTGGTGCATTGTTTTTTTTATTATTATTAACAGCAGGGTAAGAGATAGAAAATAAATAGAATAGAAATATCCTTTATTGTCCCACAGTGGAAAAAAGATAGCCTTTTAAATTTAAGCAGGAGCGAGAGAGAAGGGTCACAGTTCCTTAAGAACAGCAGAAATCCAGAGCCAAGAGCTCAGCAACAAACCATATGATAACAGTTTTATTACATCTCCTATAATGAAGATGACAAGACCGAATAAGTTCTCTGTGCTCTTGTAACCATTTTTTCATATTTCTTTCTGTAATTGGAAAATGATGCAACAGTCATTTGATAATCAAGATATTACCATCCTGACTGCACGGCTGAGTGTTTCCATCCAGAACTGATGTGTGGCCTCCTTGTGAAAATTGGTTCCCAATTTTTATAGTTTTGAAAACAGCCGAGGACTTCAATGGGTGAGAACTATTATTCAAGGTACTCGAGAGCCCATGTGGCAGTCTGGATCAGGGTTTCTGCTGGGATGGGAGTATTTTTTTCTTTGACCAATCACTCAAACTTTATTCGTAGAGCACTTTTTATACAGCCACGTCTAATAATATTTATTAAAGAAAAAACGATGAAGAATTAAAAGAGAGCGAAAGATCAGTTGATTAAAGCCACTAGGGAACTGCGAAAACAGATTTCTGTGAATTAGCAAGGAAACACTGTGGACAAAAATGCCTCTTTGGATTGTAAAGGTTGCAGACCCCTGCCCTAAACCAATTTCCTTTCAGCTGAGAGTGACAGTTTGGGTCAGATGGAAGCTTACATTACCATCCGTGTTCAGATTGTATTTGAAAAAAAGGGATTATGATTGTGTCATTTGGCAATGATGAATCTGAACAAAAAGCAGTTGTGGTGCTCCTCAAGGGTCCTTTCTCTGACCATTTTAATTTAACATCTATATGATCCCCCCCCCCAAACTCAGATTATAGAGTACCACATCGCTAACCTTTTGTATGCTGATGACTTACAACAGGGGGTGGGGCTGGTCAACTGTGAACCACACAGACTCCTCAGCTCAACATAAACTTGCTTACTCAGTGTTCCCTGGACCAGAACTAAATAAAGGGAGGTATTATTTGGTTTTCATACTTCTCGGCTCTAGAAACCAACTCCCTGAAAACCAGAAACTGTTGCCTCCTTTAAATTAGCACTAAAAACATTGTTTACTGCAGCTTTCAACCAAAAATCTCACTAATGACCTGTTTACAAAATCAGTGAGCACTTTAAAGAAACCTTAAAGGGGTTTGTCTTTCCTCAGTTTGGATCACCTCACCTCTGGATCCATGACAGCATCTGTGGGACCAAATCGAATCTTAACCATACACAAAGGGATCTCGCTTCAAAAACAAATGTTTATTTGCCTTTGAAAAACAGAGTACAACTGAACTATACGTAATACAGATCATGTGAATCTCAAGGTGGTCAAATACCAGTACCATTTGTAACCTTTTAAATACTGAAATGTTTGTAGTATCAAAAAAAAAAAAAAAGAAAAAAAAAAAGATACACACAAACACTGTAAAATTTTGATTCTCCACACAAATATACAGGAAATTAAATGAGAACCAAGAAGGTTTTTAGGGTGCTGACAGAAATCCAGCATAACTCTGCAAAGGCTTACTCACCTCACAGATCTGACCTAGAATACACATTTAAACAGAAAGATACACATTTGTGGAATGTCTTGTTGATTCTTAACAGAAAACAAATTGATCTCAGGCCACCAGTTATTTCGTTTATTGCCAGATTTCTGTTCAAAGTCCTAACAAAAAGAAGGAATCATAGTACGAAATAAGACGCTTCGTTATAATAAAAAACAGCATGACAGATACATTTCATGTAATATTTCAAGTGCGCACATTATTTTTTACTACTGGGAATACAATAAGTGCCATTTACAGTTCCCGTCTAAAATTATTGCAAAACACGATGCGAGTTTAACTTTTCCTCTGATGCATCAGCACAAGCTGAGCTCTAAATGTCCATTTCCATTTTAATGTTTTTCTCTAGTTTACAGTGTGTCAGCTGGCTGCATGTGGAGGACCACACATCAACACCTGGACCAGGAGAGGGTGGAGCTTTCTTTACAGCCACTGTTAGAGGAGGTGATGCTGTGTGTGCAGTGAGAGGAGAGAGAACCGTGGGCTCTATTTTACATCTCTTTGCTTCACTACACATGTCCAGCGGTCCCTCTGTCTTGTGTCTTTTCCCTTGCTTTTCTGAACCGTTAGCCTGCCCTGAGATTTCATATTCGCTCGGCTCGCTCTTAACGGCAACAAGAGGAATGTCTGATGCAGTATCTTTAGGCAAGTTCGGCTTTCTGGACAAATCCAAAGGCGTTTCTGTTTCCTGTCCCATGAAGCCCCTAACCAACTCCAGGCAGGGGTTCAGCGACGCTCCAACGGCAGCATTCACTCCCAGCAGTTCGTTACTCGACAGTGAAGATGGAGACCCTTGAGGCAGAGCCTGAACGGCGGCGACTGGTAGTGTCTGAGGGACGCTGGATGGGAGCGGCAGCCCGTCCGTTTGAGTTGGACAGACGGGAAGAAACACGACCAGGTTCATACCAGGAGGCGGGTTCTCATCCAGAGTCAGGGTCCACAATCCCTCTGAGTCAGAGGATGCAGTCTCCGTCCTGGGCGGCCTTGGGCTACCGGGGTCCTTCGCTGGTGCGGCGGCGCTCCTTGAAGCGGCATCTGCGTTCCAACCAGGGGCTGTGTTGGCTGCAGGGGTTGGTTTTGCATCTTTCTTTAGATCTTTTTTCCCAGGAAGAGAGCTCTTGGAGCTATGACGCTTCTTAGGAACACTCTGCAATAAACAAAACCAAAATCTTCATGAAAAACTGTGAGTGTTTGGAGAGAGGTGCCTAATTGACGATGAAGAATGTTGGTCTGTGCAAGTTATAGTAAAAAAAAAAAAAAAAAAAAAAAAAAAAAAAAAAAAAAAAAACAACAACAGGTGGGTATTCATTTTTGTTTCAAAATATTAAATTGAAATAGATCTTTTTTTTTTTTTTTTTTTTTTTTAAGTGGTAAAAAATGGATGAAGGTGATCTTTTAATGTTTACAATAATAAAAACATAAAATTACCAGCAAACAAATAAAAAAATTGGCCTGTTTTTCTATATTCTGACTCCACACCTCAACAAGCTTTCAGCAATTTTCAATGAGTCAAATTTGGGACATTTAGGGACCCTTTTTAGGACCCTCATGAATTAATTTAAGACTAACATTAATTACAAACATAACTAAGATATAACATTATTTAAGATGACTAGATTTTTTGGATTTGAATTCCCTATAAAACTACTAAAAGCTAGTTTTGGAGCATTCTTTTGTGGTTGTGTATGAAAGGGATGTCGCTTTTTCTAGACCAAAAATAGCAGAAAAACTTCAGCCCTGAAAAAGTCTGAAAACGTGGCGCCTTGTTCTAATGAGGCAAAAGTGGAAGACCCTTTTTAGGAGACAGGTCTGATTTACAAATCTATTTTTTGACAAAACTGAGTTACTTTCTATAGTAAAAAAAAAAAAAAAAAAAAAAAAAAAAAAAAAAAAAAAAAAAAAAAAAAAGGCATGTTTGTGTCATTTTTAAGCAGGTAAAAACCTCGTGGTCCATGAAAATGCAGAAGTTTGGACATGGTTGGCCACTAACAGAACAAATAAATCCCTTCAAAACATCTTAAAATAATTTAATACATTTTCCTAAAAATGAAATTCAAAAAAATAAATGGGTGAACCTACATATTTAGGACAAATGTTTTTTATACATCTGGAAAGTCTGTAAAATTTTAAGTCTTTTTAAGGTCTAAATCTTGATATTACTTATTTTATAATAATTAATAAGAAGAATGTTATCAGTTTTACTTCTTATGACTTTTTAGAGCCACACAAAAACCTTGGTCAGTTCGCACTTGAATATACTTCACCTTGTGAGGTTGTATCCCATATATGCTAAGGAAAGAATGTTTTGTGAAATAATGTGATACAAAATTTTTGCAGTAAAAAGAAGAAACAGTTCCTCCTACAGTCACTGTTTTCAATGGTTGAAGAATTAGGTGCCTGTCTAGAAATAGGGGAAAAAAAAAAAAAAAAAAAAAATCTAAATTTTTTATTTCTTTTTGCTGCTGATTTTCAAACTTGAAAACAAAATGTAAAAACTAACATTTTTACTCTTCTGTTTTTGACTAAACAAATGGCTTGTAATTCTATTTAAAGCTTTGCATTTTAAAACTATAACCAAATATATACTTTTTTTTCCTTTTGTTTTTCTTCTATCTGTTTCTGATGAGAAAAATCAAATGACCAAAACATGCTCAAACACTGTTACACCAATTCATGCAAGACAAAGCCCAAAAATCCTGGAGGTTCTAAGTTTGATTTTGGGGGAGTTTTTTTTTTTTTTTTTTTTAATTCGGTATCCTGGTTTGCAGAAGCGTATATCTGAGTTTTACAATTTTATGTCCTGAAAAGTCTAAGAGAAAGTCAGATACTGTGGAATCTAAACACTGAGGACAAAGAATACATTAAACCAGGATCTACATGTAAAATCTGAAAATATAAAATGCACACTGAGGTGGGCATAAACAATTAGAGTTATAACATTGCTCAATAAAATCAAAATTTTCACCATGTTATATCTTCTATATGGAGTTATACCTTGCAAAAACTTCATGAACTTGAATCTGTTGTTAGTATTTTATGGGACTGCAGTGCACAATTGTTAGGTGAAAAGAAAATGCTGCATGATTTTAAAAATGTAGCTCAAAAATTGCCTTTAAAAATCAGCTAATTAGTATTTAGACTCCTTTAAACCTACCAGGATGTGGTTATCCAGCTTTGTGGATCAATCTGTTGACAAATATTAGCCAAGCACTAAACAAATTGGGTTGATATTAAAGAGTGCCAAGAAGAAAGCAATTACTGAAAATGAGCCAGTTACAAACCCACAAAATGTGCAATGTTAAGTGGTGTGAAAACTGGTTCTACTTAGTTTGGACTCAGAGAGGCTGTATGCAAACACACACACACTTTTTATGAATCCTGTTAAATATGTTAAAACCATGTAGCATTTTTTCTTTTACTTCATAAATTTTGCATAACTTTGTGTTGGTCTATTAAATAATATCCGAATAAACAACATTGTAGTTTGTGGTTGTAATGAGGCTGGCTAGCTGGAAGAGCGAGATTTAAAAGGTAATTTTCAAGAAACCAACTACTCAGACAGCAGTGAGCTCATATGAAACAAAGTTAAGGAACTCTAAAACTACAGAAAGGAAATAGTCAGCACTGAAAAATGAAGAACAAGGTTTAATGTTATGATAAAGCCAGATTTATATATCGAACATAAACATTCTCATCGCATTATACTTCATAGTTAACACATCAACAGTAAGTAAATATATTTTTAAAGGTGTGATTGTTGTGAATTTTTCCCCAGTTTTTAGTAACAACCCATCCAGTGCACAAAACCGAATAAATCAAACCGCAGATGTCCATAAATTATGCTTAATTCAACAGAATGAGCCAGCTGAAATCTCTTAGTAGGTAAAAAAAAAAAAAAAAAAAAAAATTCTGCCACTTAGTGCAAAATAATATCAGCCGGTTCAGTCCAACCTAAGGCCCTTTAAAAAGGTGTCACACAGGAAACATCTCAGGATTGGCACTGAGCTTTCTCAAAACCTTTGCAACCCTATTGTTCCACAATATCATGAGGACATTGGTTACAGAAGAATTTATAAACTACTGAAGGTTCCAGTGAGCACTGTTGGGGCCATCATCAGAAAATAGAAAGAACAACATTACACTATAAACCAGCCATGACCAGGTAGGATTCCAGAAAGAGGAGTCAACAACCAAGGATCCATTGTGGAGAAGTTCAGAAAGACCTGAAATTAGCTGGTGTCATTATTTGAAAGAAAATAAATAATACAATTAACCGCAATGGCCTGTTTGCACCCTCACTGCACAACACTCCACTGCTGAAGAAAAAGCATGTTGAAACACTTATGTTTTCCCAAACAATACAGAGAGACAAGTCTGTGAAATAATGGGATAAAGTCTATTCAGAGGAGACCAAAACTGAACTCTTTGTATACCATATTACACACCGTCTTTGGAGGAAGTCAAAAAACAGTTTATTGCCCCCAAAATGCCATAACAGCAGTGAAGTTTAGAGGTGGCAACATCATGATGTGTGGCTGTTTCCCAGCATACAGCATTACCAGACTTGAAGGAAGGATGAATGGACTAATGTACAAAGACAAAATCTACTAGAATGATGAAGAAAGGGTGGAAATTTCAGTGAGACAATGATCCACACGCAGCCAAGGAGATTCAACTGGTCTTAGAGAAAGAAAATAAAAGCTGCTAGAATGGCTCACCCAAATCCTACAGAGAACTAAAGGTTAAAGTTCATAGAAGGAGTCCGCAGAACCTTCGGGATTTAAAAGCTGTTGGTGTGGAAGAACTTACCAAAAATCACATCTGAGTAATGAATATGGCTTGTTCCTCCATACAGGAGGCATCTTGAAACAGTCATAATCAACAAAGACTTTAGTACACAGCATAAAATACATTTCAGGAAGGGTTTAATACTTTTTTTCCTGTGTCATTCTATTTTCTTAAATGAAACTTATGCACATCAACAGTTTTTTTTTTTTTTTTTTTTTTTGAGCTGTTACAAATGTCTGGTGAGGATTTCATGTCACTTTTAGAAATATGTTCATTTGAATTGGTGACGTGTTCAGTTATTTCACCTGCTGTATTTATGGACTGAGGTAAAATAAATGAGGTCTAATATTTTGCCTTTTTTCAATTTTAAAGAATTATTTTTTTTGTGGAAAAACCCAAAAACTTCTGCTGAAGTACCTCAAAGGAGCATCACAAGGACATGTTTTCTTTTACCATCTGAATGATGAAGCTACATGTACAAGAACTGTATTATTTTTCTTCCTTTTTAAACCCTGACAACCAAAAACTGATAACAGAGGAAAGTATTAACCCAAATGTAATGCAGGTAGACCACACTGATCCTTAAAAAGTCCCACTTACTGCAGATGGAGGAGTCTGCCCGCAGGTTTTGAGGTGGATGTCGTAGTTTTGCTGGTGAGGAAAGCCCAGCCCACAGCTCTGACAGAAGCAGGGCGACTGCCCGGCGTGCCCGCCCATGTGAGACATCAACAACAAGGCCGAACGGAAGCCTTTCCCGCACTCTGCACACTTCAGGACCCTCTGGTGAGCGCCGGCGTGCTTCTTCAGCTCGTCCGAGGTGTCGAACTTCTGGCCGCACTCTAAGCAGCGGATCTCGTCTGTTTTTTGGTTGGGCTCCTGATTTCCCCAGCAGCCCGTGTCCTTTTTGTGCTGCTGGAAGTCCTCCTGACTGGGAAACTCTCTCAGGCACGCCACACAGTGGATGCGCTCAGGTTCGCACTTGTGTTGCCGATATAGTTTGGCCAGCCGGAAGTGGCAGCGGCAGCGTATGCATGTGTAAGGCAGCAAGCCGAGGTGTGAGAAGCTGTGTTTCAGCAGAGCGTTCTTCTTGGCAAAGGTCTCCCCACAGTCCGTGCACTTGAAGCTGTGAAGGCACCTCTTCTTCTTGTGCCGTGCCAGAGATTTCTCAGTGCGGAAGCTGCGGCCGCACGTTTCGCATACAATGTTTACCATGCACTTGTGCAACTGCACGTGGTTCTCGCACTCCTTCAGCGAGGCAAACACGCGTTTGCACAGGTCGCACTCATAAAACTGCTCCTCAAAGTGTGTTCTGGACAGGTGCCGCTTCAGGTCTTCCTGCGAGGAGAAGCCAGTCAGACAGATGCGACACCAGTGGCGCTCCACTTTGGCCTTGGCGTGTGTGCGCAGGTGGAGCCGGTAGTTATAGATCTGACAGAAGCGTTTCCCGCATTCGGCGCAACAGTACGGACGCGCTCCCGTGTGCAGGTTCATGTGGTCCTGGAGCTTAAACTTGGAGGGCAGCTGGAGGCCGCAGACGCTGCAGCGGTGGTCACCAGAGTTACTCTGCTCTGTGGGGGACACACAAAGAAAGCAGCTGATGAGTTCGTCATGAATATAAATGAATAATCAACCAACCATTATGCTTTTGAACTAAATGGATCAAGATTCTCCATTCCCTGCAGTACTCACTGGAGGCAGATGTTGAAGAAGTCAGCCTTATTTTTTTTAAGGTCCAAAACTAAAAATCTAATCTTGCTTCTGATCAGTCCACACACCATATTGATCGCAGCCAGGCCCCACTACCCACAAGTGTGTTCAGTGTGGATGTTTTTACTAAGAGAAGAAGACTAAGTGTTTAGGGTGTTTAAATGTGAATTCGGAGGAAGCAATGACGGAGTTTCTATTGAAGCGTTTTGGCTGTTCATCAGGCTGCCACAACTGGGAGACTGACACAAGCTGCCATGGGACATGATTAGGAAATGTTGGGAACTTTTTGGAAGTCTCTCTGTTGGTAAAGGTTTACTTACTCTACAGCTTGAGGGGGTCGAACTCAATCACACATGGGGTCTAACCTGGAAACATGTCACTTAGAAAAATATTTGTGATGTCCTTTTTAACTGCGGAGCTGCGTGACGTAGACTGTTCCCTCATTCACACATCTCGTCACCACTACAGGGATCAGATTGCAAAATGTTTATGTTTGAGGCTTTAGGCAAAAATGAAATATACAGAAATATTCCTGTTCTACTGAGACTCTGTGTTCAAATCGTGGAGTCATCATGTATGGTTTTAATAGTAGTTTAATTATAAACCAGTAATACTAATTGTACGAAATGATATCACAGCAGCCATTCCATCCCTTCCCGTAACCTGGGTGATTTTATTTTATTCCTAGATTTTCAGTAATGTAGTTTACATTAGGCATTTTATTATTAAGTCAGCTCAGTTTTCAACTATATCCAGAAGGAAGGTGTGAAACACAACTTATCTATCGATATATATATATATATATATATATATATATATATATATATATATATATATATATATATATCTCGATAGATAGATAGATAGATAGATAGATAGATAGATAGATATGGAGAGAGAGACAGAGAGAGCGATAGAGATCTAAAAGGGAAATCAGAAAAGGCTCAAATCTGCATCAACGGGTCAGAACTTTACAGAAATCTGTAATCAGACAGAAATGATCTGATCGGTGCATCTCTTATGAGTTATGAGTGATTTTATGTCACAGCAGTAGCATAAAATCCACTCTCGGTCTCCATTTCATCCAGTCTTACCATTGCTTTGCTCTTCTTCGTCCTCTTCATATTCCTCCTCATCAAACTCCTCTTCCTCAAACACCTCGGACACATCACTGTCGTCCGAGTCATCCTCCACCCCCTGCCGAACCTCTGCTGTCTCCACATGGGGGTCTTTTTGTCCATCTTTCCCGGGCTCAGCACCCAGCTTAGGGGCCTCCGTCGAGTGATCGCTTTTAGCGGATCCTGGAGGAGGTCCAGCAGCCCCGTTGACGGCTTCTTGTCCGTTTCTGAGCCGCCTCCTCTGCTTTACGTCTGCCATGGAGGCAGCAGAGCGTGGGAGAGACCTTTCTGACCGGAATCGCCCTGATGGAGAGTCCTTCTCAGGTGGGATACCCAGAAATCCCGGATCTGCCAGCAGGATGTCACGGGTGGAGTCGGTGGACATAGCTGCCAAGAGGAGCGTCTGATTATTCCCTATAAACAACAAGCACATTGTTTTCATTAAGCTCACAAGTCTGGATCAAAACTCGTCTTTAACATGTTTAAACACCTCGGGGTCGTCCTCGTTTTAATTGGTGGTTTTAATTTCCACGGAAATTCCTTTATGACACACCTCACTGCTCTGCAGGCTCACCTGGCAGGAATAATGATGATGATGGTGGCGGTTCAGCGCACGTTCACAGCCTTTACCTTCGATGTTTGGTCTCTTTAAACCAAAACAAACGCATACCGTGTACAGTATGAACAAAACAAAACAGAAAACGATGCCAACACGACGTGGAAGCGGAGTGATAACCACTAAACAGTCAGCCGACTGCTCTCACCTGCTTCCATGGTAAACCGCGACCAGGACAACAAAGGCAAACGTACGAAGCAGCAGCAGCAGCAGGAGGAGAGGGGGGGGGGAGCTACTAAAGCGCTCTCTGGCCCACCTACTGTCCTGGAGTGGTATTACAAATCATGTTGGGATCTGGTTTTGGTTTTCATGCACAAAAGCACAAGTTTATGAAGTAATGCTCTTGTATAACAACTTGGCAAGTAATGTGGTTGTAAAAATCAAGGAAAGCTGTCAGTAGTTTTTTAGTCTATGACAATAACAACATTTTGTTACGTCCACAAACTTTAATGTTTTTGGGGAATATTAGGTCATAAACCAACACAAAAAAAGTGTCTCATCATGAAAGGAAAAAAACAAAATGGTTTATTTTTTTTCACAGATGTGAATCTGAACATTTAGGAATGCATTTGCAATCAGATCCTCCTGAGTCACGACTTTGTAGACTTGCAGTAATTGCACCATCTGATGCAATTACTGCTGCAAGTCTCTTGTCGTTTGTCTCCACCAGGCTTGCATGTCTACAGACTAAAACTGTTGCTGTCCTATATAGCGCAAACTTTGTCGAGTCTCAAGTTTCATTTCTCTTGCAGTCTCTAACAGGTTTTGTTCAAGGACCAACTGCCGTGTATTCAGCCTTCCTGCTCCTGCTGCAGAAACACATCCCCATATCATGATGCTGCCACTGCTCTGTGTCAGGGTAGGAATGATTCTGTTTAGCCTTAGGGTTTTGTATAAAACATTCAGTTTTGGTTTCATCTACCTTTGTGTATATATTTCCTGTGTCCCTGACATGGTTAATGGCAAACTGCAAAAGAGCCTCTTATGGTGTTCTTATTGCCATTCTACCATTAAGGTCAGATGTGTGGAGAGCAAAACTAGTAGTTTTCCCCTGTCAACAGATTCTCCCACCTGAGCTGTGGTTCTCTGGAGCTCCTCCACAGTTGCCATGGATCTCCTGGTTGCTTCACTGCAATAAAATATTCTGCAACATTAGGAATGAATGTTTTATTTCACACATAAAAAACAAAAACAAGAAGGTAGGAGCTGTTAAATTGAGTTGCACTGTTAAAATACTTCTACATAAGGTAATTCAGTCAGAATCTCCATTCAGTGGATAGCAAAGTCGCTCCTACCATGTAAACTGAATGCAGTAACTTTAACAGCATTTATCACTTTGTTCAGAAACACAACAAATCAATGGAAAAAATACCTTTGAAATATTCATTTGGGGCCACTGAATGTGTGACCCTTGCATACTAACTTAATGTTTGTGATTTATCCCAAACGAAATGCATCACAGTTTGAATACGAAGTTCTGAAGAACAACATAATTCCCTAGTAATACTTTGATTTATGATGTGTTGGAGTTTTAGAAAGTTACTTTCTTTCAAGTCCATTCAAAGATCCCAATTATCATGAAAACTGTTAACATATATATTTAACTAATACACTACAGATAAAACTTATGACTATATGCAATACAATTGCATACAATTGTTATGATAGAAAAAAGCTATCTAAAGCCAGTGATTCATCAGCTTGGTGAGTCACCATTAAGTGTAATAACTTGAGTAGGAATTTTCTGTGTGATGTTATCAGTCTCACATCATTGTGGGCGGAAATTTGGCACACTTTACTATACAACATTTGCAGATATTCATTTATGCACAGATCTTTCAAGGCCACACCACACAATTTTAACCAGGTTGAGGACTTTGACTGAGCTTCATTCTTTTCTCTCATCCCCCCTGATCTGTTGTAGATTTGGATTTGTAGCTGTCGTTGGCAGAGCTTGCGCGAGTGGAACCCTTGGCAAGCTCCTCCTGTTACTTCATACAATAACAAACACAAGCCCACTCCCCTGATCACACCCTGTTCTGCAAAAAAAAACAAAAAAACATTTTTTTATTTTTTATTTTTTTTTTTTTTTGTGCAACATAATCGAAAGCATTGAGAACTAATATTAACTGGTTAATATTTGTTCTAGATAGATTGATAACTTGATTTCCAACAATACTTTGGAGGGAACTAAAAGTCTCCTTTTTTCCCACAACTGTAGAAATTTTACAAACTGAAAACATCTGTAATCACTGTACAATAATTCAGTCCAGGTCTAACTAATCAATACACTGTGCTTTTTAATCACTCAATCAAACTTTATTATATAACACCTTCATAAATCTAAGTGAAATTTTCTGATTACAGTTGCCACAGATATTGATAATATGACAACAAAGTATTAAAAGAGAAATAAATAAAGATCCACACTTGTCTCAGTCTAAGGTTGTTCTAAAGCTTGGTCATCAGTCTCCCAGGGTGTACAGGAATATTTGTTAGTGTGCAAGCAGCAACCATTCCTATTGATTCTTCAAGCAAATTTGTATTTAATCGGGCCCAAGACTTTTGCTGCCATAGTTTTCAGAGGAAAAACAAACAAAAAAAAGACTTTCTTTAGGCCACTTTTCATAACCCCTTAAAAAAGGTCCCCCTTGTTCAATATCATTCGAGGTATTGTCATAAAACTGGCTCATAAACACATTTATGTTCCAAATTAGAAATATCCCAAACCCTCTGCTTTTACGGAGATGGTCACGCTTGCCAGTGCATTTGATTACCAGCATGTGGCAGCAGCTCTTCCTCTTGAAAGCCGACAGGAATAGCAAGGGTGTACTTATGACACAGGTCTCATGTCTTTAGAAGAGATACTAAAACCTGTTTCCACATTTTCATCTTTAATATGGTTTTCTCTGTGCATCAGTGACACCACTAATTAGCACTTATTAAAATAACTCCTAGAAACTTCTGCTAATATCAAATAATGTAAATCACCGCCTTACGTTACATTTAGAAATCAGGTTCTCATTAAATCCACATCAGAACTGAAAACAAATACACAAAACCAAGTGTTTCATCGGTGGCTTCCCTTTGGGACAGCCGGTTTATTACATTTTTGCAGTGTTCAGACACAGTGAGGAGAAACCAAGTGAATAACATGATACACAGTTTCTTATGGGATTCTAGAGCTTTTCAAGATAGGAAATATTACTTTAATAAGTAAAAAAAAAAACAGAATGTAGAAATTTCCAGTAAAAGAAAAATCAGGATAATAAAGGGGTTTTTTCCACCCACATGGCAAACACTCCAGATTAGATCTGGAGTGTTTAGCCTTCGTCCTTTCAAGGCAAAGCACAGAAAATTTCTTCGTCATTGAAATTTAATTTAAAAGGTAAGAAGCAAAGTAAGAGCCAAAACGAAAACAGAAACTGTACATAACACATTTCTTTTAATAGACAATCTAATGTTCAGACAGTATCTCTAAAAGGCATCTAATTATTTAAAGTATGTATTTATATCTGTTAGAGGGGAAGAAATAAAAACTGGAAAATAATTTTACAAATAAAAACCCTCAAAAATGAGTAAATCAACTGAAAAAGACAAATAAATTCAAAAACACACACTTCAAACTAAAAAAAAAAAAAAAAAAAAAAAAAAAAAAAAAAAAAAAAAAAAAAATCATTTAAAAAGTGAATCAAACTTGCTTCTTTATACAACTGAACTGTTTCATGACAAACAGTGTAATAGATGTTTAAAACTTGGTTAGTCAACTTATGAGATGTGTCCAACTTCAGCAGCTCATAATCAAACTAACAACCGACTAAAACCTGATTCTCCAAACCGTTCCCGGTTCATTTAAAACGTCTCGACTCCGATGTCGACCAAATTTAAAAAGGAAAACGACAATTCATGACTAAGTTACTGAAAATCCACAAACTTTCTGCGGGCTACTCATGTCTAAATTATCTATTAGAACCTGACTTTTCAGGGTTTTCGGGCTTCTCCTCTGGGTGGCTCTTCTGGTGAGCCTGCAAGGTGCGCTCCCGACTGAAGCTCTTCCCACAGGTCGGACAGGATAAACGGCCGACGGCGTGGGCCCGCGACGTGTGGGCTTCCAGTTGCTCAGGACGGGCAAAGCTCTCTTCACATTCTTCGCAGGGATGGGCTTTCCGTGGGGTGTGTTTTTCCTTCTTGTGAGCGCGGAGCTGAACCAAGCCGGGGAACGTGAGGTCACATTCCGTGCAAGGGATCTGAAGCGGCGGAGCAGGGTCTTCTTTTGGTTTCTTCTGTTTTGCCAGACTGTCGTCCTCTGAAGCTTTTTTATCTTCTGTTTCCGATGCTGCTGGCGCTTTAGGAGGACGGCCGCGCTTTGCTCCGCCTGCTTTTCCTTTGTCTTCTCCCGGAGCTGCTGCAGACTCCGCTGTGGCGTTGGCCTTTGTTGCCTCCTCAGAAATCTCTGCCTCATCCTTCTTTTTCCGCTTTCCCTTTTTCTCAGAACCTGCTGGGTCTTCGGCTTTGGCGGGCCGACCCCGTTTCTTGACAGGAGAAGCGTTGCCATTGCACTGTTGGCCCTCAGGGTACTTCTCCTGGTGCGCCTGCAGCTCTGATTCCGCTTCAAATCCTTGGCCGCACTTCTTGCAGCGGTGAGGTTTCGACGGATCCTCCGGCTGTTCTGCATTGTCTTCTGGGCGTGGATGCTGGGTCAGGCGGTGGGCGCGCAGCAGTCCAGGACTGCGAAAGGTTTGGCTGCAATCTTTACAGACCAGCAGTTTCTCTGGACACACATGTCTTCTGTGGGTCGTGAGCTGCAAAGGATCAAAGTATAATCATTTCACAACAAAGTACTGAGTACAATAGTAATATGCCCTACATTCCAAAAGTATTAATACTACTTGACATTTTACTCATTTCGTCTCACATGACAACTGGAAACCTTAAAGTATTCGGAGATTTTATGCTGATAGACAAACACATTGTGGCACATAATTTTAAAGAGGAAGGATATTTATGTTTCTTTAGATAATAATCTTGAATTTCAGGCCCCTGAATCATTACTTTGTAGAACCACCTTTCACTGCATTTACAGCCGTATGTCTACTGGGGTGTGTTTTTACCTGCTTTAAATATCTAGAGACTGAAATCTTTGTCTAGTCGATGCAAACTAGCTCTAACCCAGTCAGAAACACATTCTCCGCAGTATGATTCTACCAACACCATGTTTCACAGTGAAGATGGTGAGTTTGGAGTGACATTCAGGGTTCTGCACACAGTGATGATGCTGCCACCACGTTTCAGTGTGGAGATGGTGTGTTCAGGATCTTAGCTTTAATGCAACGAGAGCATTACGCGTGTAAACCAAATAGCTACATTTTGATCTCATCTGTACACGGCATCTTTATCCACGTTTGCTGCGTCCCCTGCATGGGTTGTTGGAAAATGCGAACGAGACTTCAAAAGGTTTTCCTCTTGCCACTCCACAAATTTCAGGTTTGTGGAGTACAACTCATGGTTGTTCTGTCAATATTCCCACCAGAGCTGTGGATCTCCATAGCTCAAAGTTATCGCGAACCTCTTGGCTGCATCTCTAATTCATGTTCACCCTGCTCAACTTGTCATTTTAGGCGCTGCATTGGCAGGTCTAGAGTTATTTCATACTCTTTCCACTGGTGGATGATGGATTAAACCGAGCTTTAACATCTCGACTAGAATCGTTCTCCCTGACCTGTCTGCTGTGTTCCTTGGTCTTGCTTCTTCACTCGTGTTCTCTAACAAACCTAAGGCCTTCACAGAACAGCAGGATTTGTGCTCAGATTAAACTATACACAGATGCACTCCGTTCACTAGGATTTTGTAAAAAATGAACCCAATACACAGGGCTGCCAAATTTCAGATTTTCTCTTTATGAAAATCTTTGAAAACTACGTATGCTTTTCCATCTAATTCCACATTATGCCCTAATTTGTGTTAGTCTATTATATAAAATCCCACTAAAATACATTTAAGCTTGTGACGTTACAAAAACTGAACAAGACTGAGGGATGATACATTTGCAAGATACGGTACAAATGTGTTCATCACTTAATAGAAACATTTTTAAAGCTTTTCATTTTCACACTTGAGAAATTTGCTTATATTTAAAAAAAAAAAAAAAAAAAAAAATCTTACCTCAGAGAACGTTTTAAAGCTCTCCTTGCAGTGAGCACATTTGAAAGGCTTGTCATCATTGCTGTGTGTCGGCTGATGCTGCGTTAATTCCTCAGACGACAGAAACGTACGGTCACACACATAGCATGTAAACAGTGTGTTTCCCTGTGCAGAGATAAAATACAGAAAAGCCTGAATTAAAACTAGTTCAGGCTAAATGGCTTCCTTTTATTTCCCTAAGCCAAAGAAACATCTTAAATTACACTGAAAAAAGAAACCAGCTGTTAGGAATATAAATAGGTATGTCAGACTATGTGAGTAAGCCAAATATTAAGACAGTAACAACTTTTTAAAAGCTCAATTTACATAAGACCCCAAAATGGCAATATTTTTAAAACGTTTAATATTGCAACAGTTCAACAAGCCATATCTGATGAAGGTTCATTCTTTTGAGTATTTATAATAAATGTCAGTAGACTTATAATAGTCCTCTACTTAACTATTCCTTACTGTAAAAATATTAAAATCAAACAGATAATAAAAATACTTTCTAAAATTAACTAAAGTAGAAATTAGATAAGTCTTTAGCTTGCTTAAAAAAATTATGAAAAGATGAATAATGTGTTTCCTTCAGAACAGCATTGGAAAATCTCAAAACTCCAAACTTCAAAAGCAAATAAAAAGCTGTTTTTTAGGGGAAGACACAGCTTGTAGCGTCACAACCAATTCAGCACTTGGGTGAATATTTTTAGAATTAAACACAATTTTGCAGTATTTTGACTTTTGTCATAATTATTGGAGATTTTCCATTGGAATTTTACAGCTTAGAAAGCACAAAGATTTACTGAATGTGAAACCAGAAATATGGCACATTTAAAATATGACTGATCTTATTAAAGACAAATGACTGGCTAAGCACTGCATTGAAAATCAAGCAACCCCAGTTTGTTATGCTGGGTTAAGTAGTGGTCTGCAGACAAACTGTTTTTAGTTAAATGTACCTGCTGAAGCTGCTGTTTGTACTCCTCCCTGTGGCTCTTCTTCATGTGTCTCTCCTTTGCTTTGGCGTTGCAGAAGGTGATGAAGCACTGGAAGCACTGCAGGTTCTCATGCTGGTCTGAAAGAGCGCACAGAGACACGGTTAGGGTTCTGTTCGTGCTCCAAATTCGGTTCAAACTGGGCTCCCTGAAGCACTTACAGGACTGGACCGCAGGAGCCGGGGGTCCGTTCAGAATGGCGGGTTTATATGGCTCCGCTGGCTTTTCAGGGGGAGCTTCGGGTGGTGGTTCTGGCAAGCCCCGTCCCATCACTATATCCTCTATGTTCAAAATGTCTGAATCCATTCTGCGACACAGCCTTTCTGGATTCACCACAAAAGAGAACTAAAGATGTAATACTGCATGCAAATACACTTGTTAAACAGCATAATTCCACAAGCCAAAACAGAAATGCTGAATAAACTGAGAAAAATTAAACAAAGATAGATAAAAACAAAAAAAACTACAACACATATTTTAAGACTCTACAACACGTATACTTTAATACTTATTTAATATTTCAGTCAGGACATCCTCTTAAGTTGTAGCTAAAGCCGACGTTGAACGTAACGCTAAGGCCGCCAGCTAAGCTAACTAGCTTCAAGACAGTTTACAATATTGCGATATAACAAACTACATTCAAAACCAACCCGTATCTAGGTGGTGAAATTAATCCGTACAGTTACCAATTATTTTCCCTTCAATGTGGTCTATCTGCATACAGATAATGGTGGAAACAAAGTAGCAGACTAGTTGAGCGGGTTAATGGGAGCTAGTTAGCGCTAACAACACTCCTACCATTCAAAAAAAGAACCGCAGACTTCGTGTCTGTTCTCGAACTGAGTTTAAAATTATTTGTTACACACCATTTACAGGTTGCTAAACAATTTTAAGCGTATTATTTAAATACAGTAAACCAATACTAATGTATGAATAAGATAATTATGCTAAAAACAAGGGGACGTTACCTCGAACCGCTTTTTGAAGCTAGTTTGATTTAGAGTGTTAACCCTAGAAGTAAACACATAGATCGTGCGCTTCCTCTCCTGTGGTGGTTGACGGGGACAGCCAAGATGGCCGCCGCCTGGACTCTTCAGTGTGGTCACTGTTTGATTCAGATTAGGAAAAAAGAACAGTGTCAAAACACAGATGCGCTTAAATTATAGCGCTGATAGCAACCACGAGTCTGAATCGTAAAGAATTACTAGGACAACAATACGCAACCCTAAAAACCAATCCCTCCTTGTGTTACTTGCAAATCGGCAACACATTCTTCTTTATATACTTATTATTACACAGTTGATACGTAATAATGTGATTTACAAAAAAATAAATAACAATAATGCCCCTAAATATATTTTGGCAAATATTAGACACGTTGCAAATTTGAAAATTACTAATTTCTCTATAAATTGTAACTCTATGGCAGATCTAAATCACGTGACCCAACACGCCTCAAAAAGTACTTGATTTTAAAAAACTTTTTATACGCACAAACAGAAAGACACAGCCGAACTTATATTAAGCTTAAATATAATTTAGATTATTTTTGAACACTTAACAAATGTATCTAACGCTGAAAGTTACATTTTATGTGAATGAGCTTATTTTGAATTTATTGTAGCAGCTGCCTCTTTGATCAGTGGGTGTCAAACAATTTAGAACAAGTACCACCTCACCTCTTAGAGTCAATACATTTAAAACTATTCTACCTCAGGAGTTGGACATTTAACGTTTTGTTTTATCACAAAAAACTTCACTATTCACATTCACTGTATGTTTGAAGTTAAGATTTGTAAGTTGGAAAATTAAAAGGAAGTCAGAGAAAATGCATCAACTTCAAAATCCAATATGACTACCATGTTTAGAACCGATAGCATTCTGGTAATATATGCAGTCAAGTGAGCTTATGTTTTTTATTGTTCTTTTTTCCACATATTGACATTTATTATCAATTGTATCAATACTGTGAAACGCAAGTAAACAATAACAAATGTAAAAAGCTTATTTTTCACATTTAAAATGTATTTTATGACAATAAATTACAGCTTAAAATGACTATACCCACACAGACATTACTTCAGATATAAATAATGAGGGGATAGTTACTCAGCATTTTGAAGGTGGTTTTACTCATGTTTCATCAAGCCTTTCTGGTTGAAAGGCTTAAACCGCATTCATTTTCACTCAATTTTAATTCAAGTTAAGATGGGTATCCTCATTCTTTATTCAGATAATATAATTAAGCTGATTTCTACTTTTACTGTCTTTATTTTGCTGTTGTTTTCTAATCTATTTGTAATCCACTTTGGTCAATGGAGAATTGTATTTTAATTGTGCTACATAAACTTTGATTTGATTGAAAGGTGTTAGTGCTAGACTGACCCACAAGTCTTAATGACTTAATTACACTGCATGTTGCTTGGAAACCAAAGTTATTGACTTATGGGTATTCATATAGTGTCTATAACAACACAGTCTTTCAGCATTTCATTTGTTTTCATGAAATACATTTTCACATTCATTAGAAAACTATAGATTGTCGAATTCCATTAAGCTTTTTCAGTTTTTATGACATCATATAAAGATAAAATGTAAACAAGTTTATTTTTAGTATTTTAATTCAAAAAGTAATACTACTTGTTTATACAGGTTAATAACACAGTGACATGACATAATTGCTCTTTCACTAACTGGTGATTATGGTGTACTGCTAATGAAAACCCAAAATTTTGTTTCTGTAAATAAAATTGTTACACATGAGCAATATAAAGTATTTTTTTTTAAAGAAATTTGTTCTAGCTATGATGTGGCCTTCAAAATCATGGGGAAGACTGACTTAATAGTTGTCAAGGCAGTCATTGACACTCATAACTA
Organism: Anableps anableps; assembly: GCA_014839685.1. Classification (NCBI taxonomy): domain Eukaryota; kingdom Metazoa; phylum Chordata; class Actinopteri; order Cyprinodontiformes; family Anablepidae; genus Anableps; species Anableps anableps. Next base: position 22,790,052 of record CM026072.1, on the reverse strand, counting down.
AGCCACAAAAAGGTAATTGCTAAAGAAACTGGCTGCTCACAGGGTTCTGTATTGAAGCATATTAATGGAAGTTAAGCAGAAGGAAAAACTGTAATGGAAAAAGGTACTGCAGTAATTGGCTTAACCACAGCTTTAGGTGATTGTAAACCAAAGCACATTCATGGCATTGTAATTTATTTATGATATATTTATTTCAATAGTTTTATATATTATTTATTTATGGGCATCTATGAGATGCTCCTGTATTGGCTGCTTGTTGAAGTGCGTTGGCTCAATGTTATATCATAAAGTAGAAAAGAACAGAATTATTTTCTTAATCCCAAACTGGGTTGCTTGTTTGTTGCAGCTGCAGAAATTAAGACATACACACTTTGAATATGTAACTGCCACTAAATTATATCATTTGATGCTTTAAAATTTTGTGAATTGCGTAAAGTTGTAAACTTTAAATCAATGCAACAGACTTTTTCACTCCATTGCTTTTTATTGGTTTTTAAACTTGGAATAAATAACACAGAAATTCATGGAATGGAAAAGGACTTCATCACGGACCTAAAACTAGATCATGTAAAAAATATAATAAAAACAATAAAAACATTCCTGGTAACGGTATTTTGCAACACAGTGACTGGTTAGTTTTCAGTTTCTTGAAATTTTCATCGAAAGGGAAATCTCGATTTACATCTCCCCAGCAAGTTAACAAGCCCTGATGAGGCACTTGTTTAAACTGCATTGCAACAGTCCAACAAAGTCATGGCACTGTCAGTAAAAGCCATAATGTAAAAAAAAATGTAAGGATGGAGGAGCAATTTTTACATACATCATAAAGACATAGTTACGTTCTAAATCAGAAAGCAACTATTTACAACTACAGGTTAAAGACAGTATTACTGATCCTTTCCAACACTCTCTTGATTATGAAAATTCAAAAAGCAGTTGTGGTTGCGTGAGATACAAAGAAATACACAGCACTTAAGGCATAGCACTCGCGATGTTCTCTGACAGTCCCCAAAGCGACACCTTCCTCCTTCCCCCTCAGCAAGCTGCTCTGGCCAGTGGCCAGAACCATCATAGCGCGTGGTTATGTCTGGCAGAGGACTCTCCTCCAGCAGGACCGGACTGGGGGTTTCACTTGTTGCATGGTGAGCATTCTCCTCAGGAGGCTGAGGGGGAATTGAGTCCTGGGTGTCCAAGCCGCTGGAGACAATCAAAGCCTTGGACACCTCCAGTCTGAACGCCATGAGTGTCAGAGGGGCAGATGCTGCTCTGTAATCCTGCCGGTACAGGAGCCAGGAGTTCACCAGGGCCACATCTGTGAGGTGCCACAGGACCGCTTGGGGCCAGCAGGTTGGCAAAGACACTGTGAGTGGAGTAGAGTATAGATTTGTTAAATCTCTGCTGACACGAGCCGACATTTGGGCCTTTTCAAAGCTGTCTATGAGTGAGACCATGTTCCTCTGACCATTGCCCGCGGTAGAAAGTATGAAGCCACAGTGCGTTCTACGCAACATCAACTTCCCATCAGAGCTCACAAACTCATCCCCGATCTGTCCCCGTGCTCCTTCCACCCTGCCGGCTCCGTGGATCCCAGCAGCTAAAAGGTGCTCCAGCATGGCAGGGGTGGAGAGTTCCTGTTTACAGAGGAACACCGTACTTCCTTTGGGGACCATTTTTTCTACTGCGTCTTGTTTCTCTGCATATTCCAGTTCAAGATCCATGTGTGTGATTAAACCATTAAGCCCAATCAAGGTAGCGCACTGGAGAAAGGGCCTGTTGTCGTGAATCTTCCCAGTCAAAGTTACTGGGTACTGGTCTACAGCATAATCCCCTGGCTGTTTCAGTGACCGGCATCCTTCATTGAAACGATACAATAATGGACGAACCTTCCACAGCGGATCAGCTGGTGTTTGTGAACTGTTCGAATCAGCTGAGCATCGACTGTCACTAAGATCAGAAACTAAACTTTGACTGCTTCGGGAAGTGTTACCCAACTGTTGACCTGTAACATTTTCTTTTAGATCATTTAAAGAACATAGCTTCAACATCCGAGACAGGTCGAGGAATCGGTTCAGCGGCATTGCTTCAGCTATCAACGACACCTTTGTTAGGTCTTCCCAGTAGAGCCTCGCACTGGGAAACTAAAAAGCAAAAACAGATCAATGAAACATTACTTTTTAATTGTACAATATCTGAAAGCTACAGTCATTGAGAAAGTAAAAAAAAAAAAAAAAAAAAAAAAAGTACAGACCTTTAAGGTTCCCATTGCAATGTGGATCCCAACAAAGCGTGCAACCTCTCTGCATGTCACAGGATTTGGCATCTTGGAAAGTTTATTTGTACAACTGGCAATTTCTACCCATGTATCCCAACTAAAATATTCAGAGAAGTAATCTAGAGGCTTTTCTGTCCTGTTGTCAACATGTGGTGATTGAAGATGCCGTGCTGAAGCTGACAAACACCTGGAAAGAAAAAAACCCATAAATAGTTTCCTTTTCCTTTATCTGTTATATAAAACCTGTTCCTTAAAGGTATGAACAATAAGCCAAAGCTAAAACATTCAGGAGAAATCCTGATTGTGCCTTAGCTTATAATAAAACAAAGTGTTACTGTACTTTAAAGAGGACTTCTGGGGCCACTGTTTGCTGCTTGTTTGGTTCTGGCTGAAGTAAGCCATAATTTCTGCTTCCTTATCCAGTTGAGGCTCCGGTAATTCAAAATTACTCATGTCTTCGTCATCAGAACTCTGGAGGAGAAAGTCCCGGAGATCTGATGGATGCTGCCATTCAGAGTCCAATGCAGCTGAAAGATGAATGAATATTTTTAATAAAAATCAAATTAAATGACTAATCAACACAAACTATAGAAATGTTAACAAACCTTGTCCATCTATTAAGTCACCAACACTTTGTTCCGATGGGAGACCTGCAACTACTGACTCTTGATAGCTCGGTGGTGATGATCTTCTTTCATCTATTTAATCAGGTTTAATATTAAAATAGAATATTAGATAAAATGAGGAATGTAAATATCACTGGGGAAGATACTCACATGCATTACAATCTGCACTCTGATGGTCTGTGGGATTTGGATTACCAGATCCGTCAGGGGTTGAACTTCCTGTGCTGGTTTGTGTGGCTCCCAGTAGGACCTCCCTCTCTTCCTCCTTTACCGGGTAAAAGATACACTGTTTGGAATTGAAGTCCGGAGTGACACGGCAGTCCTTTGCTGTTTCTCCATCCTCTGTTACTGAAAACAGAAATCCAAAACAATCATTCAGCCAGTAAAAAAAAAAAAAAAAAAACAAAAACAACAAAACAACATCCATTGTAACTGATCAGGTTCAGCTGGTCTTAACTGTCAATATCGAAACATTTAATATGTAAATATCTTAATCTAAAAGGGATCAGGTACATTCAACAAGAATAGGCATTTTTTAAAATGTTCAGTTTTTTTTAAAGATGTCATGATCCCAGATTGCCAGAAAAACACTTTGTTTCTGTCTCTTTAAAAACACCATCCTGATGAGCTCCATTCTCCTCTAATCATTCAGAGGTTACAAAACTGAGTGAAAGCAACACAAATTACACATATGAAACTATTTTGATGAACATAAACATGGCCAAAAAACTACAGCAAAGAAACAAAGATAATGGTTACCCTATTAGTTAAGCAATATAGACTTGTCACATGGAAACTTTCTAAGGTTCCTACAAATCTTTTTGTAAAAAATGCCAGACTCAACTTTCCGGAGTTCTTCATCCTTTAAGTTCATCCTAAATATAAAATACTAAAGTCCACTACAAATTTACATATTTCTATAGTGATTGGGCTTTAAATATGGAACCTGAAAAATGGAAGGATTGAAGGGAGAACATTAGAATCAAAGGAAGGAAGACAGAAAGAATCTAAGGTCAGAGAGACACAAGGAGAAAATGAAAGAAAAAAAGACATAGGGGACCAAGGGAGAAAGGAAGGACAGAAGGAAGCATACAAGGAAAGGAGATGTGCATGGCTCTAACTTTAGCTTCTCATTCTGTGCTTTACGGCTGAGTTCATATTGAATGAAACCTTTTAAAGGACTATGCAGGCTCTTTGTTACTTACATGGGGTGTCTGTGTTTTCACTGCTTACTGGTTCCACATTCCATCGCATGTGTCTACTGCCTTGCACGCCCTGGGTATCATTCACCACAGAGTTTCTTTCCTCTTTCACCAGGACGCTTCTTATATCTTCATGGTGTTTTGGCTGCACACCGGCACTTTGTCTGTTTTGACAGATGGTTGCAACTAACATAGCATCCGAGCTATTCTCTTCAACTTTGATCTCATGGCCTCCGGGAACTTGAGCACTGTTCTCTGCATTCCTGCCCAAAACCTGGCACAAAAACAAATGCAGAAATATAACCACCGTTAAGGTTCAATCTTTTTAAATAAAAAAAAAAAAAAAAAAAAAAAAAAAAAAGGTACAAGAAACAAAACTCACCTGTGGTTGATTGCTCCTTCTTGTTGTCGAGCTTGTCTCCTTGTCAACTGTTGGTCTTTGCCCAGAGGTAAGGAACCTCTCCAGGATGATTCCAGGAGACTGGTCACTCTCTCTTTCCTCTTCTCCCTGCAAACCTCTTTCATTCATCCCCTCCTCAACGCCAGTGGTAAGGGACCCCTGCGTCGATGCAACAGCTTCTTCAGAGGATTCTTCAACTGTTGCACGGACAGAAGGCAAAGATGCCACAGGTGGATTACCTTTGCTGGTCTTATACTCAGGACTGGTCTGCGTCTTTGTGCTAATCTTACGGTCATCTGTTTCCAAATCTGAGAAAAGTGGTTGTTTTTCATAAATTATCCAACATTCATCTGGATCATGCTCTAGCTCCAGTCCTGAACTTGTCTTTGACATCACATCCCTGTTGAGAAGTCCTGCTCTTCTGCTTTGACCTGTGACAGCAACTTCTTTCATGGTCTCTTTTCTCTTCTGAACCAGTGTTTCCCTCCTCCTCTTTCTTTGACCGCTGCTCGATGGGTAGAACATGACACAGTCTGACAGGTTAGACTGAATTCTCTTGTTTCATTACCAACTTGCTTATGGTTTTTGCCAGGGATTTCACTCTTAGACCTGTAAACTCTGTTTGATTCGTTTTGAGGATCAGAATCTTCTTTCTCCTCCTCCTCCTCTCCAACGGTGACCAAATCTACTTCTAGAAGTAAATCCTCTTTGACATCTTCATCTGGTGTTCCTTGGACCTTAGATCTGTAGCTGGGGTTCTTACTGGGATCTTCTTGCTTGTCCTCATCTGATGCCACAGGTTCTCCGGTGTCAGAACTTTTTGTCTCAGCTGAGATGGGGCGAGAAGTTTCAGTTGTCACATTCGGTTGCGCCTCTATTTTTTCTGGTTCATCTGTTGAGGATTGAAGTTCATAGGAGATACCGAAGTGATCCTCTGTCCCAGTTTTACTTTCACTGTTGTGTTCATGGTTACTCATTTCAACATCCTGAGGTGGGATTTGTAGGGAAGGAGATGGAATTAAAGCAGGAAAGGAGACACCTCGATCACGGTCTTCCAATGCCATCTCTCCCATCTCAGGCTCAGTATCCCAGTCTGTTGGAGCATTCATTACCCTAACCATCCCCCCATGCTCTTTAGGAAGCCGGTAAAGGTCGAATCCAGAGACGCCCTCAAAGATGTTTCCATTGGTGTAGGTGAGGCCAGGACTCTCGATGATGTGTGCTGTTGTCTTGTGCTTTTGAAGTGATGCAACTTCGCTGAATTTCTCCCCACAGTCTTTACATTCCAGGGCACGCTTAGATGTTATCACGCCTTCAGTTTCAACATTTAAAGGAGCTTTACGCTTCCTGGTGGTCTTTGGCTTGGTGGGTACTATCTGTGGTTGCTGACGTGTAACTTGCAGTGACGACAACAGGGAGAGACCCTTCTGGTTTTTCTGGGCTCTTCCACCTTTTTTCTTCTCACCTGCTGTGGAAATGTCCATGGACTGCGAGTCATGAGGTGAATCCTCCTGAGTCGGTCCTGATGCCTTTGAAGTGTCTAACTTGTACACTTTTAGCTGAGGCTGCTTATGACCTTTCAGTAAAAGAAGAGAGTCTTGATTAATGTTTGAATCAATGGCTTCTGTTTTTTTGACTTTTTGTGCTTTTGTCAAGTTTTTCTTTCCCTTCACCTCCTTTGGACTCTTAGGTTGATCTTTTTGCAATATTTTTGCAGCTTTTTTCTTTTGAAGCATCGGTGGGGATACAGGTTTCTGTTCACTGATATGCACTACATCTCCCTTCGTTTCTTTTTGTTTTTTCATTTTGTTCTTCTTGGCATCGTCTTTGACTTGTTTCACCTGTGGAGTATGAGTTGAAGGCGATTTTGTATCACTTCCTGGTGACATATTCTCAGTCTTATCCTTTTTTCCCTTTCCTGTCTTCTTTGGTGTTTGTACTTTCTGTACTTTCTCTTGGAGTTTTTTAGGAGATGTCTTACTTTTTATCAAATTGTCCTGTATCGGCTGATGTTTTTGTTCTGCCTTTTTCTGTTTTTTGGATTTCTTGTCCTTGCCCTGAGGACCAAATTTGACAACAAGACAAGACTTTTTAGTCCGCTGGCGCTTGGCAGGTTTGGCATCAATCTGAAAATCATCCTTGTATATGGATCCGACCAGGTCGTGCATATAACCTTGAAAAAAAAACGTCCTAGCAGGTTTTCTTTTCCGCACCTTCACTAACTCTTGGGCTGACATTACGCTCACAGGTAACTCAGAGTTTTGTTGATCCTCTTTGGTCTCTAATTTTGACGAAGCTTCTTCCTTAGCAGCAGGCTCTGCAGACACACTACTTTTGTCTTCTGCTGGAAATTTTTCACAAAGATCCTGTTCATCCTTTTCATTTGTCTTTTTGTTAATCACAGGGATCTGATCTAGACCTACTTTTTCTGCATCTGAATTTATATTTTCCTTTGCAGTAGCTTCTGATTCACTTGGAGCTTGTGTGAGCGTTTCTGGTGGAGCAGAAGGGCAAGAAGATAGGTCCTGTTCCTCTGGGTGTGTTGATGCAAGTTCCAGCTCAGCTGTGGGTGTGAGTGGTGGGACTGGCATATTGGTCTCTTTTGGATCTTCTACAGTGTGACCTTGAGCCTGATCAGGAGTTTCCTGCTCGATGCTTTGAACCAAAGAAGATGAAATAACCTCATTTTGTGGTTCAGTCTGAGACTGTTCCAGCTCCGCTGCTGGTATTAAAGCAGGGGTAAATTCTAAAATCACAGTTTGCTCAAGGTTTTCCTTGAGATCAGCGACCTCGTTCTGACAAACTCTGGTATCAGAGTTCATTGGATTAATCTCATCCTGTTGAAGGTTCTGATGCATCGCTTCTCCTTCGAATCCTTCACTTTGTTCAGATGGAATGAGTGTCAGCTCTATGTGTTCTCCTGCAGCTACATGGGAGCCTAGATCTGAGAAGGAGGGGGTTTCCAGCTGTTCTTCTGGAGTAATAGGCTCCAGTATAATCGTTTGCTCCATCAGGTTTACTGAAGGGTCCAGTTCAACTGTCTTAGATCCTGCCGGTTTCAGTCCAATAAAATCTATCTGTGGTGGACCCAGATTCAAATTAACCGTTTCTGCTGGCTCTGACACCTGCTGCACCTGCAGTGGTGGGGCATGAGGTGGCACCTGCCCCAGTATAACAACTTGATTCACTTTCTGTACATTTCCCAACGATTCAATAAGTTTCCGAATCTGCTCTGTATCAATATTAGCATCGACTTTTTGCAGAGGTCCGTTGGGCTCCACTTGCAATAGTGCTGGTTGGGAAATAGATATTGGAGTTATAATAGGGGTACTTTGCAGCCCAGCTCGCAAGGGGTTAGTGACTGCATCAAGTTTGTGCTTTGTTATGAGGTGATGCTGCCGCGTTTTGAAACTCTTGAAAATGGCTTTGCACACAGAACAAATGTAAACTTTGGGAGAAGCACCTAAACGTGGATAAAAATAAGAGGCGTTTAATTAATGAGTCTGAAAATGACTATCTATGGTACCATCATGACTTTAAAATGTGTAATAAAAACATGTAGGAGTCAACAACATGCTTCTTACCATCAGTTTTATTTATGTTCACTGCTGCTGTAGATGCTGCACCCACTTCAACCCCTTCAGCTCCATCTAATGAATGTGAGTCAACGTGCTTTTGCAGAGCTTTGGATAAGGGGAACCTCTTTCCACACTCCTTGCAAACATAAGGCTTTTCTCCTGAGTGCTTGCGCTGATGATACTTTAACAATGTCAGTGTCTTGCAAGACTTGCCACAGTCCTTGCAGGCATACCCATCCTGGCCAAAATGAATCTTTTTATGAGCCGTAAGCTCTGATGACTTCTTAAAGGAGAGACTGCAGATCGGACACTTGAAGGGTTTCTTGTCCGGGTGGGCCTTCTGGTGGGCCATGAGCTCTGCTGAGTTTGTGAAGTGGCGGTCACAAACGTAACATGCAAAGAGCGAATTCCTAAGGATGCACTGCTCGTACTCGGCAGGGTGGCTGTGCTTCATGTGACGTTCTTTGCCTTTGAGATCGCTGAAGATTATATGGCACTCTATGCAGTGCAGAGAGAGCTGAGATGCTGCAGGAACATAACACAAGAGAGGCAGAAGATTAACATGTGCCAGGATTTTTAGCCATTTCAACTCCCTTGCCTAGCTCCAGTGGTCTTTAGCCTAAGAGGCGAGGTACATCCTGGACAAGTCACCATACCATCACAGGGCAACATAGAAACACACAGGACAAACAATGTTCACACTACGGGCAAATTTAGAGAGACAAACTAACCCAGTGTTTCTCAAAGTGGGGACTACAAGCTTGTGAAGAGCCAACAGGGGGCACACTTTCTGAATGGCTCCCAGTCAAATTTATCAGGCTGCTTTGCCCCTCAAGCTAGCGTGGCAAGTGTGAAACGGACACGTTTCTGACAAGAAAAAGATAAAAGGACCCAGCCAGCAGCCCTGCTGTGGAGGACACTGCTGCAAAAACCCCTAAGAACTCATGGTCAATTACAATCAGAAGGTATGAGGCAGTGTTTGTGCTAAATTAATGTAATAATTATTGAATAGTGAATAAAAGTGAGAAAAACACAGTCTAAAAGTTGATATTTCTTTACATATTCTGTACCCTTCTCTGTGGGTTTGCAAAGGGGGTCCTTGCCTAGTTTGGGAACCACTGAATTAACCTAAAAGTCATGATTTTGGACTGTGGTGGGAAGCTGGAGTATCTGGAGAGAACCTACACCAGAAAATAGCACAAACTATCTTTCATAAATATGCTTATATAAAGCTGTTTATATATGACATTATTATTCTTATATCATCCTTATCTGTTTATGCTTTGCATATTTATGCTAAATATGCTTATATTTACTTATATAAAGCTGTTTATATATATTATTCATATATTATTATTAATTATTTTTTACATTATCCTATTATTATCACATATTATAGTCACAGAATATCATCCTTATCTACTGTTTATGCTATGCATATTTATGCTAAAGATGCTTATATTTGCTTATTTAAAGCTGTTTATATATGATATTATTATTCATATATTATTATTTTTTAATATTATTTGTATATTATCCTTTTATTATTACATATTATAGTCACAGAATATCATCCTTATCTACTGTTTCACAACTTTCAGCTAATATTAAACAAAACAGTATTCACCTGAAGATGAACAGATGTTTTTAAAATCACCCAAATAATCTGTTAATGTGTTTAAGTGCCTTTATACAAAAAAAGAAAATCAAATTCTGTGTCATGGAAAATATTCTCTGTCGCTGTTTTAATGGTGAACATGGCTCTGACTGAAGGTCTATTACATGTCAGTTTACTGATGTTTATTCTAAAGACAAAAAACAGGAAGAACATAGATCATTTCTTGACGTTTTGTGACAGTATTTAATAAACTCTGAAGGTATATATTGTGGGGCTGCAACTAACGATTATTTTAGTAACTGATTATTCTATTGATTATTCTGATGTTTAATCAGATAAAAAAAATTGGCACATTCTGCAGATTTTTCATTTAAACACTTAAACTTATTTCATACATTAGAAATACACTAAAAAAAAAAATACAAAAACAAATAATTCAATTCCCTTTTTATATAAGAAAATAAATATTGTATTGCCTTTACAGAATTTGAACCAGGTGAAGCAAAAACTATGCCATTGAGTAGTTCTATGTAGAACATTTTTACAGAAAAAGTTTGTTTTTTTATCTTAAATGCAAAATCAATATCTTTTTTTGTACAATTTTGGCTTAATTACTGCTCTGAATATGTAATTCTTTCAGGATTTGGCTTTTTTTTTTTTTTTTTTTTTTTGAGTCTGTATACTCCAGTTAACAATTACTTGAAAACTAAATTCGCTGACGATTATTTCAATAATTGACTGATCACGATTAATCCGATTAACTGCTTCAGCCCTAACAGATTTTAGTGATTCTGAATAGAAGCTTTTAACAGGTTACAATGTAATGAAGGACACAAATGACTTTAAATGGCATTATTCACTGCATAAGTACATGATCTTGATATTATTTAAAATGTTTATTAAAGCTCTTTCATTTATGGTTGTCTGTTTTGACATACAGTCCCTTTGAAAAATATTTAATTTAAGCAAACAATGTTCAGTAGGGCATTACATGCAATCCTGGTCCAAAGAAAGCAGAATATTTTCTATAGGGAAAAAAGAAAACCTTTTGTATTCCAAAATTAGTTTTTAAAAATGTGTAGTTACAACTGGATGGTTTTAGAGCTTCTATTGTCTTATAATTCTTTAATCGATTGTCTGATATTAAGTGGAACTCTGAATAAAAACATGCTCAGAGCTGTATTCAACAAAATCTTTAAAGTTTAAAATGCCCACTAATGTGTAAGCTTGATATACGGAAGTGATGTACTCACATGAAAGAGGCATGACCACTGACTTTGACATGTCCATCTTCAGAGGATCAACCATGGCCTTCTTGGAGGGAACATATTTCCTACCATCGCCTTTCCCTTGTTTCTTTACTTCCTGCCCATCACCCCCTGGGCTTATATGGCTGTCAGCAGCCGGCTCTGGTGGGTCACCGGGCTTTGCAGTGGGGTCTGCATCCGTGCCACCAGGCTCCTTCTCCAATGAGGGAGTTAGGGCCATACTTGTTGGAGCCTCTGCTGTGCTTGTGGTCTGAGCAGGGGGGTCTGGTTTGTCCTCCCCTTTTTGTTCATCCGGTTTGCTTTGCGTCGGCTGAGTCTCAGTGCCCTGTTGATGCTCTGCAGCCGATACGGCCACTGGGCTGGATTCAGCGGGATCCTCTGGTGAACTCTGCATGGCTCTCTGCTTCACGGCGTCTCACATGCAACAGTGAAATCACCTCCTTTTTCCTAACTATATAAGGTACAAAATGCATTAGTATGTATGCATACCAGTGCTTACACTGATTAAAAGCAGAGGACAGCTTTATCCACGGGGGGACAGCTGGGATACTGGGCTTAAATCATTTGAATAACAATAGCTTATGAGTTGATATGTAGGGCAGCTGGTGAAACTGGTCAAACACGAGGCCTTTAAAATGTCTGATTTTTTGTGTTTGCTACAACCATTTTAGCATGCTAAGAGCCTTCATGAATAAACTCTTCTCAATAGCATCCGATACACAGGTAACAATAGCCCGGTTAGCCTAATTCACATATTTGGCACCAAATCAGGGTGCAAATCTCCGCCCCTTTCATCTGCTACGGAGCCATAGATGATAAACATACACTCATCTTCCTGTCTCATAAACACATGCTCGGCCTGCAATAATGGAGCAGGATGTAGACATACGTTACCTGGCCTCACTCGACCGCCCAAACATCTCTGCGTCGGTTCTCACAAAGCCACCACGGAGCAGCTGCACAGAGCACGACGTTACGTCGGACAAGGCACGCGCAGGTGGGAATCATGGGATATGTGGTTTTTTTTTTTTTAAACCCCATTTACTAATGAACTCTTATCAACAAATCATTATTTTTTTCCATCTTTATCGTCCTTGTAAGGATTTACAGCAATGCCACGCATATAATACTGGACAGAACGTGCACACTGAGATGCCATTTTTATCTGCTTTAGTAAAACACCCGACCTCTGCTAAACCTACAGCACCCTGCAAAAGTAGTCCCCTTCTCTTTGAAATGCCTCATAAGTTTGTCATGATACAACCACAACATTGAGTATTTTTAGGTTTTATATTACAGATCAACACAAAGCAATGTAAAACCGAAAAATCTAAGAAGTGTGGTGTGCATTTAATGCACCCGTCCTATGATGTAACATAGGGGCTGCAGCAACATGCTATGGGGTTTATTTTTCTTCTAGCAGGGACAGTAAAGCTCTTCAGCTGATGGGGAGATGGACAAATACAGTGCAATGCTGGAAGAGGTTGCAAAACACTAGAGACTGGAGCAAAAGGTTAATCTTCCAGCAGAACGATCCGAAACATAGAGCTGAACTGCAATGGTTTACATCAAAGTATAGTCGTGTGTCAGAATGACCTAATCAAAGTCCAGACTCAAATCCAGTTGAGAATCGGGGACAAGTGTTGAAAATTGCTGTTCCCAGACACGCTTTAATCTGAGTTTGAGCTATTTTGCAAAGCAAATTTCATTTTGTAAATTTGCAAAACTGGTAGAAATAGATTTGCAGTTGAAAGTGCAGCACGCACAAAGTATTGACACTGGGGGTGAATATAAACTGATGTCAGGATTCAAAGTTTTGTTTGTAATGATACTACGAAACCATGTATCATTTTCCACCCATTTGCCAATTAAATCAATTCATACGTTGAAGTTTGTAGTTGTAACATGACAAAAAATGAAGTTCTATCTGGGTGCAGACATTTACAAAACACTATATCACCAAGTCACTTTAATTTAAAGGCCAAAACAGAGACTTACTTCAAAACTATTAATACTAGTCCTACTAATACTATAATACTCTTACAGATAAACCATAGTGACTGCTCAACTCAGTTTGAATGGATTTTATTTTTATTTTGTTTTTACAAGTACATTCATGTCTCATTTTGCTTTTAGTTTTTAACTTCTCCCATTATCTTTTTTTTAGGTCCTTTTATATCAAACATTTATTTTAAAACCCTGGAAATTCCCAATATCAAAGACTGAAAAAAACATTTTTTTTATATGGTTAAAAAAAACATTTTATTAAAAAGATGAAATCCAATAGTTGTACAATGACAAAAAAAAAGCTTTGTCAGGTTTCAACCCTCAATTTCCTCCTTTGGTATGGGTAACTCCCCTGTTGCATGCTTCACATAATGCGAGTGCAGCTTTGCCATTTCATCGAAACCCATGTCACATTCGATGCACTCCCACTCCCAATACTTATGCTCTCTGTGCAGTTTTGGCTCAGCTCTCTCCATCTCCCTTCCTGCTGGTGACTGTGCAGCTTCTGAGCTCGGCTGGTCCGGCTGGTCGTCTGAAAGCTCGTAGTGATGCCCAGGCTCTCCACAGTCAGAATCCTCAGAATCTTCCTGATCCCCGTCCTCGGCCGCCGCGTGTGGACTCTGACGCTCGACTTGCATGCTTTCTTCCTTCACCTGCAACTCTTCCATGCTTGCATCCATATCCAGCTTTTCTCCTCCATTGGTAAGTGATGTTTCTGTTTTCATATCTCCCGCCCCGTCATTAAACGCAGAGCTCCCCGGAGGCTTATTGGCGGCCCTGCCTTGACATCTAAGATGCTTCTGTATGTGTCTAGACAGCTTTCCAGGACGCCAGAACTTCTTGCCACAGTGAGGGCAATGATGAGGCGTTGCTTTACGTTGTATTTTTGGAGGACTCACTGATGGTTTAGTGTTGTGGATGCTCCGGTCGTCAGTTTTGTGGTTCTGTTGCCTCAGACTGTGACTCTGCAAGTGTTTGTCCAGCGACCCTTCATTCATGAAGCCTTGAGCACAGCTCAAACACCAGAAACGCCTCTCTTTGTGCAGCTCAACATGAGCTGTCCATGACTTTACAGAAGTGAAGACTTTGTTGCACTGATCACATTTGGGCAGATTATTGCGCCTTTTGGACCTGTGAACTCTCAGATGACTGACTAGTCGCGTTCGCCTGATGAAGGACATCCCGCAGTCTGGACACTCGTACAGTCGCAGGTTTGGATCAACTGGGCTCTGGGGTTTTTCTCTTTCACACAGTTTTTCGTGTATTTTCTGGTGCTTTTGAAATGAAACCAGGTAGGTGTAACTCTTCCCACAAACCCCACAGGTGTGTCTGGAGTTATTGACATGATACTGAACTCTTTCCGTTAACTCGGGAGGTTGGGTTTGTGCTGAACTGTCTGCATCACAACCATCCACAACGATCCCGTCTTGGCGTCCGTTTTCTTCGTTGTGCACGTATCCTGTAGGATCCCCGCTGTCTCTCGGCTGGGATTCCTCCTCTTCCAGGGCGTGCTGGTGCAGGTGAGTCTCATATGCATCCATAAGTGTAAATGTTAGACCACAGTCCTTGCATGTTATACCATTCTCTTTGGCTGCAGAGAAAAGAAAAAGGTTTTTTGATGAGCATTTCATATAGAAACTCCTGTCTACTTTCTCTGAATTCATTTCCTCTCTGGTGTTTTTAGATCGACAATCTTTTCAACTTACAAAAGCTGTTTATACGAACGTTCTCCTGATGATCAATGCTGCTTGATTATCATTTTCCTTATCAATGAAAACTAAGAAAAATACGTAACCTAATTAAATAAAGCACATACAGCTAAGCCCAACATTTTTCATACATCTGGCAGACTTAAACTTGAAAATTGTTTCAAGAAACAATTCTAGTTAGAAAGGAGACTGGCATCCTTGAAAGAATAAAACAATGTAAAGGGAGTGTCCATTTTAATGGAGAACAAAATCAAATCCAACTTCTTGCATGTTTCCATAGGTATTTTGATAAGAATGAGGTTCATTTGAGGTTGGAAAGCCTCATTGCCATCCCCCTAATCTTTAGCTCCTATCAAATTCAGGCTAGGTTAACATTACTTGCGGTCAGAAGAAATGTGTTGGTAAAGCTAAAAGTGATTTAAAATCGAAATTTGTCAGGGGTATGAATAATTTTTGGCTTAACTGTAGTTGGAGCTGAAATAAAATTGGGGAGAAGAAAAAAAAAAATTGTGTCATTGCGTGCAACTCATTATGTAAAACACACAAAGGGGCCGCTTAAGAGCATCGCCCTTTTCTGTTTAAAAGGTACTTAGGAACCAATGTGGAGGAGCCAAGGAGCTCTATGTGGGTTTGGACTCACTGGTTCCAGAACCCCGTTTCAAACATGACGAAACAGGGCCGTGTCATACAGACAAAGCAACAGTTTTGGTTGCTTTGTCTTGCTTTCTGAGTCACTTTTAAAATGGATGCAAAATATTCTTTAAAAAGATTAATAATGAAACTGAAGTTTAAAGTTTTAAGTTTAAAATTTGTCAGGGAATAATCTTACCATTTAGAAAAAGTGTGGATCCTACAGCCTGTGCTAGCGAGCCAAATTTGTACTGTTCTTGAAATGTGTTTGGGAAAAATTAATTCAAGGGCCCCCAGACCACAGTCTGAGCACCCCTGGTTGAATGCAGTTGCTTCCTGATGCAAAATATAGGAGGAAAGAAGAAAACAATTTATGGACCTGAAATCAGAACCACCAAAAAAAACAAAAAAACAAAACACTAATCTGAGCCATAAACCTTGATAAGAGGGTTGGTGAGGACTGAAGATCAACCTGAACTCTAAATACCCAAAGATTATTAGATTACAAACACCAGCAGCAGCAGATTCCCAGCACAGACTCTGGTTTTATCAAAGCAGTTGATCTTCCAAGCAAACACTCTTATTTAAAAAAGAAGTCAGTATCCCTCCATAGATGCATTTACACTGCGGTTATAGCTTTTCTTTCAGGTTCGTTAGATTTGAAGAAAAAACAAAAGAACCGTTTATGATACTTAAGGTTATAGTTGTTACACCTTCCTCCATTTCTAGGAATTTGTATGAACTACAAACTTCATCTGGTAGACCAAATACACTTCTCAGGTTAATGATTCAGATGGTTGCACAATAAAGTCAAACGTGAAACGATAAATACACAACTTGGACAAATGGAGTAGGTACCAAACTATTCAACTCAAGTGAGAAAACGGGCTGAATCAACCACACGACTCTGCAGGATTTAAACAACTTTATTTTCTTCTGTTTCTGCAACTGCAACTTAAACAGTCAAATGAAACACTGGTAATAAAGAAGAAATGAAAATAAGGAATATATTAATAACTAAAACATCTCTATTTCACAATAATCCTATTGGAACATAAACTTCATATTTAGGAGTAGTCTTTCCACAACAAAGAGATACACAGCTACAAAGAAAAAAAAGAAAAAAAGATCAGGACTTGTAAATCAAACAAAACGTGCTTTAATAGACAAACTACCTCAATACTTTGCAAGCTGATGCGAAATATGTACATTAGTACTTCATTCACGAAAAATTCACAGCATTTTAAAAACAGCAGGAAACATCTACATGTAGAGTTAAAGACTCAGTCTATTTTATAAACCTTTGAATTAGGAGTTCATCTTTTTTAATGCAGCATTTCTTCTTTAAAATGTGAAATTCTAAGTACTGGCAATGTAATAATACCCATTGTTCACTTTGAATAAAAACACAAATTCAAAAAGGCTGGGCAAAGTTTAGACATTCATCTACTTACATCATACTTGCAAATAATAATAATAATAATAATAATAAAAAAAGAATCAAACATTGGCTCAAAGAAAATTAACAGGAGCTTATGAAAGCAGTTGTACATTCACATTTACAGTGATATTGGTCCAGTGTAAAGGAAAGCCTGAGAATACAGGAGTCTAACACGTCGCAGAGGTTTAAAAAGAAGCAAAACCCCAATTTGTCCTTATGGGCATGCCCTGTAAGATGCTGATGCACGAGTTTCACATTCAAGGCAGATTAAGGCCACTGGGGTCTATGGATGAGGCTTAGCTCCTGGTGAGACCCCGGATACATTCCTGGTGATGAAAAAAAAAAAAACCAAACTCCTGTATGCGACTAAAAATCCTGGAGCAAACGGAGCAGTGAAGTTTGTGTTTCTGTAGCGCTGTCAGCGAACGGAAGGCTTCAATGCAATGTTGGTGCATGTGGCTGAGCCCCGACTGCCTGGCGGGGTCGAGGGCGGGTGGGTTCGCTTGCAGCAGGAGGAGGGAGAAGCTTTCCTTTGCTGTCGGTGGGGAAGTTGTGTTTGAAAGGCTTTGAGGTCACGGTGGAGCTGAGCCACAGACGCACCTCGCTGGGGAGGCGGCAGCGCACCTCGTCGTGCCAGGCGAGGTGCTGCTGGAGCTGGTTCTCTGTCCAGAGGCCGTGGCAGCACAGGGCGCAGCAGAAAGGTCGGCTCTTCGCCTTAATCTTGTGGCTTTCCAGCTGCTCCTCAGTTTGAAAAGCTTTGCCACATTTATCACACTTGAAGAGGTATTTCACAGTGTGTTCAGAAAGACGGCTGAGCGGAGTGAGAGCCTCGTCTTTGGCTTCAACGGTTTCCACCTTCAGTCTTACCTCTGGAGAAATTCTGCTAAGGGGATGGGGAGCCTCTGCAGAGCTGGACTTTTTCCCAGAGGTGAGACACAGGACAGGTCTCACAGGTTGGGGATCAGATTTACCTTCTTTCGTTTCTTTGGAACAGATCACAGAATGCTTGGCTTGGTCCACTTCGTCCTTTAAGGCCCTTTGCTCAACCTTTTCTCTCGACAGCAGGTTGTTTTTGGTCTTTTTGTCCTCCGAGTGGGCCTGCCATTTATGAGCACGAAGACCTCGTGCTTTTTCAAAAGTCATGGAGCAGAGGGGACATCGATGAGTTTTAGTCTTCAAGACAGATGACAAGGATTCACTTCCAGTGTGGTTAACATGAGTTTGCTCTGAGGCGGGATCCACCTGCTCTCCCGGAGGTTTCCCTGCCTCCAAAATCTTACGATGCTCATTTTCATAATGAGAAGCTAAAAGTGAAACTAGCTCAAATGTCAGGTCGCATTCCGGACATGAAAGCTGCTTTGGTGACCCGTTTCTCTGTCGATCTGGGTTTGGTTCTGGATCTGTTCTGGTCAGACACTGAGGACTAAAGATCCAGTGGCGCTGGAGGACGTGACGGTTGAAGAAATGTTTTCCACATTTCTCACACTTAAAACCTCCATCCTCAGGCCCATGGCCAACAGATCTGGCATCTTCTCTAAGTGAGGACGGCGAACATTTCTCATTTCTGTGCCATCGTCTGTGAGAGCCGAGCGCCGACTTTGTGGTGAATCGCCTCCCGCAGTCCAAGCAGTGAATCAGTCCTTTACTCGGCTCCTCTTTCTTGGTTATTTCAAGCATCAGAGAGATATCTGAATTAGATTTTGCCACTGCTTTGTTGCCTTCAGCGTGAGTTCTTTTATGAACATTCAGGGCTCCAACCACTGAAAAGCTTTTGTTACAAATCCTGCATTTGTACTTCGATTTATTGGAGCCTGAATCCCTCTTTTTTAGATGCTTTTCCATCTTTAGTGCATCACTGTCCCCTTTATTTGTTTGCTTGGAATTTTCTGGCATGTTGGCATCCATACACACTGTTTTCGTAGCATCGTTTTCAGACTGTTCCGTCTTCACTCCTCCCTTTCTGTATCTATTCCTACAAAGTTTTTGGTGAGCCCTTAAGGAGGACTTTTTACTGAAATGTGCAAAGCATGTTGCACACTGTAGATCCTTCAGAGCCTCCGCAGTTCCCGCTGAGGATGCGGAGTGGTCCGTCTCGTAGCCGTGGCTCTTCATGTGAAACTGCAGGGCTTTGGCCCGCGAGAACAGCTTTCCGCAGTCGGGGCAAGCGTATGTGTTCTTCTTCAGCTGCTCCACCTGATGCTGGAAGGACTTGGCAGGTGGCGGGAGCAACTGGTCGCTGTGCACCACCTCGTGCCTGAGCAGGCTGGAAAAAAGGCGGAAGGAGCGGGCGCAGATCTCGCACTTGTGGTCTCCATTTTCGTGCTTGCGCATGTGCAACGCCATGATTCCTTTGTGCCGGAACTTCCTGCCGCACACGGGGCATGCCACCTTGATGGTGGAGCGCGAGCGTCCATTGGAGTGCAAAGATCCCGAAACGCCTTTCCTGAGCCTCAAATCGACGCACTCCATCTGATTTTGCTTGTGATGAGAGTATGCCCCTAAGGACCAAAACCCCTTCCCACACATCTCACAATGATAAATCTTTGGACCCAGAAGGGTTTTCTTTGGATTGTACTCTTTCTTACTGACAGAAGTATTCTCCCTCTTTTGTGTTGTGCAGGTTTTCAAATGGTTATGCAAGCTGGCTGCGTGCAAATAGGACGACAAGCAATGTGGGCACTGGAACTGTTTTCTTTTGGGGTGGTGTAACTGATGCGACACTAAAGCAGAGAACTGGGAGAAAACTTGACCGCACTCACTGCAGTTGAAAGCTGCCTCTTCTAAGCCTTGTTCGGCCTCATTCAATGAACCACTGCTCTGCATTTGTGTTTCATGAGGAAATGTGTCACAATCGGAAACTTCCTCTGACTGACCTTGATTCTGCTGTCTTCTCCTACGAACGCTGTGCCACATTCTGTGCACACGCAGCGATGAGGGATTATTAAACCACCGATAACACTCCGTGCAATCAAACCTTTCCTCTGCAGTTTTAAGCTGGGCTGCATTTCCTAACGGTGGACACTGTGAGCTTTGCTCAAAGTCAATCTGGACTATTTTCAAGTCCACTTCCGATTTTGAAACCAGACTTCCAGGGGAAACTTCACCGTCCTCTCTTAAATCTTGATCTGATTCGCACAGCAGTTCCAGATCAGGATTTGGCTCTTGGATACCCTCGTCTTCAGATTCACTCGCACTGATCACCTGTACGTTAAAGTCTCCCGGCTCGTAGCTCTCCGTGTCTTCCTCTCCTTTGTTTATCTGATGTTCCTCGCCCACATCGCTGGGAGGAACAGTTTCTGGTTTCACCGTTCCTTCCACTGAAGCTTCCAAGTGCTCGTTGTCTTTCTGTTCGCTTTCTGATATCCTCTGAGACGGCAGAGAGGGTTCTGAACAGGCCTTCTCCGTTTCTCTGAAAACATCTGTGTGCTGGAGCTGATGCGACTGAAGCGCTGAAGCCCTGGAAAATTTCAGCTCGCAATCTTTACATTCAAATGCCTTCTTTTGGAGCTGACAGAGTTGATGATGAAAAGATTTCGATGGGGTCTCATCGCTGTGTGCTGTGCGCTGATGTCTGTAGAAGAACGTCAGCGTCATGAACACTTTTCCACATTCCTCACAGGGAAACCTTTTTGCCGTATCATCAGAGTGGTTGGCGTGCCATCGCTGATGGTTAAAGAGGGCGATGTGGCCACTGAACGCCTTGTTGCACTCGCTGCAGTAAAACTCACCGCAGCCCTTCTTTGGTTTTTGCTTCATCTCCTCTGGAGAGCAAAGAGTGTTACGACTGAATCGCTTGTGTGTTTTCAAGCGCATCGTGCTCGAAAAAGCTTTGCCACACAAACATTTAAAAAGCTTTTCACAATCCTCCAGTGTCGAATTTTCACACAGCTTCACTTCTGCTGCTGGCTCTACCGTCTGAACAGGTTCTCCAGAGCTCCTGTTTTTCGACTTCACCAGCTTCTCTTCATGGCAACGTCGATGAGCATCGAGGGCCGAAGCGCGAGAGTAATTCCTCCCACAGGACTCGCACTGAAACGACTTCTTTTTTAAATGCTCCAAGTCATGAAAAACTGACTTGGAGGGCCGCCTGTGTGAGCGCTGGTGGTTGAGGAAGTGTCCAATCACTGCATATGATTTGCCACAATCTGAACATTCATAGGCGTGCTGCTTTGTTGCTCCAGGATTAACATCAGACTCCGTCAGAGAGATCTGATCATGGTCCTTCATGTGTAGGTACAGTTCACTCATCTCAACAAACGATAGTGAACAGTAAGTACAAAAATTAAGTGTTTCATTGTCCTTTTCATAGTCATGTAAACCATCAGTCTGGCTGTGTAAATGCGTGTTTTGTGGAGGATGCTGAAGGCGATGCTCCGAGTACGCCGCCTCCTCGCTGAAAGCTTCCCCGCAATCCTGACAGCAGAGAAGCTTGTCCCCTAGAAATAGAAACGGGAAAATAGGAGGTCAAAGAGACTCCTGCTTCCAAGAAAAGAATTATAGGATAATAAATATAAAACAAAACACAGGTTTAAATGGTGTTTTTATTTTTAACCACATTTCAGTTACAGACAAATCACAATAATGACATTTTAAAATAAAACAGAAACTACAGAAAATTCACACTCATTTTAAAGAACAAAAATTAACTTCTTATTTAGGAGTGTCCAACTATAAAACATTTCATTATTTTCTTGCCTTATATAATTAGCTTCGATGAAATTACTTTTAAAAATACATAGAAAACAACAAAAGTAACTATAACAATGCATTTGACTATATGAGGCCATTTTAAAAGTTGAGTACCACACATTGGCAACATTTTCAACCACAATAGCTCAGTTTTACCCAGCCTTTAATTTGAGTAATTCCAGCAAAACATGTTTAGATGATCTTAAATACATCTCAAGAGGTAATTTATAGGTGACTTACGTCATCCTGTTACAGAGCAGGGTTCTGTTCTTGCTTGTTTTAAAGTAGTAGCTACACTACAAGAGTGTTATGTTTTACAGAACACTACATTAAAAATTTCTTTGTATGTTCACGACTCACATGGAGATCCATTACATAAACTGGGACCTAAACCACCTAATGACAACACTGTAGCCAATAAAACACATTTAGGTTAATTTATATAGTAACCAGATGTTTAAAGATCAAACAAAGAATTTCAATTACCTGCTTTTATACTGCATATCCCCCCCCAACATTGCATAAGTGGCCAATTTTAGATCACTTCCAATCTGTGATCTTCACCTGTTCTTTATTCCTTGCCATCAGTTGAAAGACCACAACATGAAATCAGGGGTTAAAGATGGCCTACCCGTTACCCTTCCCATCAACCTCCAGTTGTCATCATAATTATGATGAGCTGTAACGGTACGATGGGATCACAGAATGAGTGCGCCAATAGTGATGCAATGGAAAGAAAAGACTGCAGCAGAATCTGTCTGTAGTAAATGTTATTAAGCAGAATCTGGCGCAGATCATAACATGTTAATAAGCATGATATACATCAGTTTGCTTGTTTTTGAAAGCCTGGATACATTAACACAGCCTACGAGAGGATTGTGACAGAACTCAGACAGTTATTGTGTAAAGGGGACATTTCTGACAGAAATTGCAGTGCGCAGTTGCACATCACTCTCCTTGAAATTCTGAATCCCTGCTGTGTGATCTGAAAACACACACACACACAGCCCTGATCCCCTCAGATCGACTTTCCATCAGCCATTCATTGCAGCGGTCTGTCGAAGTATTACTGTTCCCCTAAAGGTACTGGAGCAGATACTCAGGGTAAAGGTTGTTTAACAAGCTTCGTTTTTTTTTTTTTTTTTTTTTTTTTTTGGTTATCCTAATGATTCAAATTTGGAAAAAAAAAAAAAAAAAAAAAAAAAAGCACAAACAACACGGCATACTTCTGAGCTATAGCACTGTGACATTCCAAGGAGATAGATTTGCATGTAATCTTTAAAACCAGTACCTCAAGACCCATTTTAGTTTGTTTTTCCAAGTTATATTCTACAACAACAGAAAAAATGTTTAAATTGTCTTAATTAAATGAACACCAACCTATGAATCCTTCATTCATTCATAAAACAAGGCTTCCAAACCGTGGGCCTCTGTGTCTTAAAGCATTAATTCTTCTAGCTGTACAGACAAATTAGCACAATAAAATAAATAATTGTTTTTACTAATTATCTTGTTTTTCTTTTGTATAAATCATTTTTTGCCTAATCAAAGCTAGTTTTTGGCTGGGTTTTCTTTAATGTTAACCATACCATCTTGAGCGAATCCGTTTTATTTTGGGGACTGAATGGTAATTGGGTTAAACCCCCAAAAACCCAATCCACTGAAATCAATGGAAGTATGTTTGCTATCAGTTGAATCTGCAGTTTGTTTTAGCTCCAGTCAATGGATTGGCGATTACCCTACTGGCTTTGGTGTCAGCTCAAAAATGACTTTTTATGCACTATTGCTGGTTGCAGTTTAGTGAAGTTCCAAAAGTAATGTAAACATACCCAGAATATAATTTGATATCCATTTTTTCCACTGTTGTTAGCATCATAGCAGAGGAGTAGTGCTGAAGTTTCATTTTCTGCAGTAGAATTTTTTTTGTCTGTCTGTGAATGTTCAAGCTATAAAAACAGATTATTCGATGCACGAGCACAAACTTGACCGGCTCCTGCAAAGTTCTGATTCCATCAAAAACTGGAACTAACTTATAGCTTTGTTTTAAGGTTTAACTAAAATGTTGAAAAATAAAATAAAATAAATAAATAAATAATAAATAATGGAAACAATGTAGTTTTTGTTCCAAGGTAGAATGTTTTATTTCTAATTTTTGACCTACACACCTGATGTTGGTGCAAATTGAAAGTTCTTTGAATGTCTTCAGATTAAATCAGTCTTACATCTCTTCTCCAATGTGTTAATATAGCTAAACATTGTGTTTTAAGATACAACCTAAAATTGATTCTTTACTACGTTTATTTTATTTTTTTATAAACAAACTTTGATTCAGGGATAGATAGATAGATAGATAGATAGATAGATAGATAGATAGATAGATATTCAGAATGCTTTGTTTGACTAATAACGACCAATACAACTACCATTAAAAAGCAAGAAAGATTAGCGTATTGGAGGCAAAATATAAAGCAAACGGGTAGCACAAAACATTGATTTGGTATTACAGACTCGATGAGTATCACAGCAATTGCGAATGTAACAAAACTCGTCACCCAGGTAATTTAATCACTCAACTTCGTAAATTCCTGCTGGGTTTTTTTTTTTTACATTTAAATTGGAATATTGGTCTAAATCGCGTATGATTATGATCTTAGGTTCAAGTTAGTAGAGTAAAGGTAACCATCACAGCATGGGTCCCCCAACATATCGGTTTGTTTTGTATTAGTGTTTAATGAGCTGATACTTACTGTCAGCAGCCTCCTTAGCTGATGAATGCTCGTTGTTTTCGTCGTGTCTGTCGACATTAAAGACCGAGTTTTCAGTGTTCTCACTGATTGCTGCTGCAGCAGAAGTCTCGTCCATCTTGCCTTGTGTCTGTTTGCTAACGTTAGCAACCTTTCGCTTATGTTCGTTAGGCAAACTCTGGATTTATTGTGCCTCTCTTTAATAATACCCAAACAGCTCGGGTGGGTAAAACATTAGTAAACACTAATATGAGCAATATTTTACTATAGTGCAGCGAAAAAAAAAAATCCTCATCACAATTAAGCGAACTGTTATTCAACGGCGAGCTATTTTACACATGCGCATTTCAGCCGGTGAGCTCTTCTTCTGCTTTCTTTGCTGTTTTACTACCACATTAGTGCCTCCTACTGGAGGTGTGTCATATTTAAATAACAAAAATTAAAAGTTTGATCCCTCATGAAATAAAATTTAATGGAAACTTAAGTTTTAATTATATAAATGTTTTCAGCATTCTCGTTCGTTGAAATGTTGACTAAATATGGCTCTTTCTGTTTGCATCTTTTCAAGGATGTTTGTATTTCGTTTTATCTCTGTAAACAAAAGTGCTGTATGTTTGTATAATTGCTAACATCTATCATCTCCAAATGGATGACAGCTTGCTTTCACAAAAACCTAAAACAATATTACAGTTTCAGTTTATTTGTTTAAAGGTTTCAGGTCAAGCTTTCATAAATTTATAATTAGAAGTAATATCTTCACCTTCCTAAAATAATGGCCTAAGTCATGTTTAACTGAAAGTTATTTTTTTTTGCCTGAATCATCTTTTAGCAATAAAGAGGTGGTGATTTTTTTTTTTTTTTTTTTTTTTTTTTTTTTTTACGAATCACTTTTGGCAAAAAATGATTTAGGCCATTATTTTAGGAAGGTGACAATATGCTTTTTGATACGGTACCTGGAGAACACAAAATGCCAATGATAGTGCTAATTTTGAGTAACTAGATCAGATTTAGAATTAGATCTGTTGCTACCAGGGGTTTCTATATCAAGTGCTCTTTGTGTCAAAATGTAACAACTCATAACCAAAACAAGTTTCGAAATACATTCGATACAGTTAAATGCACTTGTAATTGCTAAAATGTGCTAAATTTGTTAAATTGTTTGGGGTTCGTTAAACCATTATCCTAATTATTTCTGTATTTTATGAATTATGCCAGTTTCTGTGTCATAAATTATTGAAGCAGTCAGTATGGCCTGTAAATTAAAAATATCTAGGTCAGTTATATCTCCAATAATTAATGAAGTCTTAATTAAAATAATTAAAGTTTAAGTAATAACTTAAGGACTCCTAATGGCAATTACCAAAGTTTGCTTGTAGTTGTAGCTATGGGCAATCATTGACTTATGTATATATTCATTGAAATGTGACACTTTTGGATATTTGGGCGCCAAAAAGCACCAAACTGAAGGTAAAATAGGCTAAACAAGTAGAAAATAACATCTCAGTTTCAGCCATTAATCCTAATACAAGTGTGAAACATTGCACCAAACAATATTATAAACAAAACCAGGTTTTATTTAATCCAATATAAGGACATGATGGGAGAAACTTCCATGCTAAAACCACAGGTAGAGGTAGAAGGGCAAGTTTTTGTAACCAATGAATGCACAGGAAAGGGAATTATAATTATTATTTTACAAACAAATGTTTATTGTACAGCAATAGGTTTTCAGCATGATATTGTCCCAGGGAAGCCACTCCATTTTTTAAAATAGGGAAAATGAGAAACTGAAGTCGACTAAACCTACAGTCATGGAATGAAATGGTTGATCACAAAAATACATTTAAACACTCATAGGTGGGAACTGGTTTTATAAATATAGGTACATTTCTCTGTTAAATTCAAACAGGATCAATTGGTGTAAAGTGTGTAACAAGTTTAATGTCTTACTGTTAGGGAAAAAAAGAAGATCACAAATTGAAGTTCGGTTTATTACAAAACTCACTTTTCAACAGTGTCATGATCACTTTCCTTATGGGGGCTATTCATGATTCGTTTTACTGAAAACCTTTAACTTAAAAGGACCTTTTAAATGACACATTTTTGTTAGTTTTGTTATTGACAGTTTGTGTTTCAGCCAGATTCCCACAATAGGGACTGTATTGTTTGGCAAGACACTTGGCCCCAGCCCATTGCTCTGTGTGCGCACAAGGACTCTAACAGAGATTATACCTGTAGGCCATCAGCTTTAATTTATACAGTGCCTTGCAAAATTATTCACAAACCTTTAATTTTTTAAAAAAAAAATTTTTAATGTATCTTGTCACGTTACGACCACAAACAATGCATTGCATTAGGAGGAAGAAAAAAGCTGCAAGGTTTTTACAAATAAACTGGTGTGTGGTTTTGACACCTGGGTTTGCTGTTACCGCCAAATGTAATTTAGTGCAACTAATTGAATTCATAGGTCATACTTTTATAACCAAGATAATCTGAGTGTATTTTAATGTCAGTATAAATACAGCTGTTCCATGAGGGCTTAATACAGAAGATTCAGGAACAAACCTCATGAAAAATAATCACAGCAGACAGGCGAGAAGCAGGGATATGGAGAGGTTCTCTTTGTCAGATATGACTAAAACAACCTTTTGGCCTACATGGAAAACACTGTGCAGCTGAAAACTAACACTGCATATTACCCTGAACACCCCATTTACATAGTGAAGCATAGTGGTGACAGGATCACAGTGTGGGGATGCTTTTGTTCAGTAGGGACATGGAAGCTGGCCGCAGGTGTAAATATGGAGTTTCCTAGAGGAAAACCTTTTCAGCAGCAGGAGTTGCAGCCGCTACAAAACTGTCTGGGGATGAATACAAATCCATGTTCGATTATCTGTAAATAAAAATAAATAAAACCACGCTTCCCCATTCTCCCCACTCTAGCAGGTTCAGGATAGTTTGTGTTGGTCTGATATACTGAATCCCACTAAGATGCATTCAAGCTTCTGGTTGTAAAGTGACAAAATGTGAAAAAGTTTGAGAGGTAAAAATACTTTTGCAAGGCAATGTATGCTTTAAGATAAATTTTACCTCACAACCCCCGTCTTTTTAGCACCTTTGAAGTCGTGCTGTCTTTAACGGGGTGAGGTCACACTGTTGAGTCTACTTTAAAAGCACAAACTAGGGCCTAGAATACCAAGACAGCAGACATGCAGACTGTACTCATAAAAGGCACACTGTATACTGTACATGGAGAAACACAGTACAAATGGTTCAAGACATATGGACAGAACTAGAAAATTTCTAATAAGATCTAAATCTAAACGTCATTGGCAAGAAATGAAAAGCAGCCTGCAGAACCTCATTAATCTGCACCCCTGAATTGATCTTAAAAGATGGTGAAAAATCAATTTAACACGTGTACTTCCTCTACTCAAACACACTGCACAGTCTTACAAACTTTAAAATCAAATGTGCAAATTGGGTATAGTTTCACTTACATCTCTTTTTTTCTATAATTTCCATCCACTCAACAACACAGCAAAGTGTCAAATGAATGAGGTTTTACAGACAATTATAAAAACATAACTAAGTTTTGTTACTAGTGTAGAAATGTCATATCTCCCCCTGTGCATGTTGCAGGTAATGCATCTGTAGATCCAGCTCCCGGGGAACAGAGAGCCCACATATCATGCACTGGAGAAGCCGCTCCGGGGGGAAAGGCAGACGGGATCCGAGTTTGTGAGGTTCAGTCTGCGGGGGGAGCTGAGGTAGGGGCAGGGTCTGCGGCATGTGTGGCCTCTCGCTAATGACCGGCTGTGGTGTGAAAAAGATATTCGGGTGTGGGGGTCTGGGCATCGGACCGACCGCGACAGAGTGGAGGGGGTGAGGGCCGGGCAAAGCGAGAGGAGGGAGAGGGGCGAGCGGGGGGGAGAAGAAAGGGGAAGGCTGATTTATGATGATCTGAGCGGCCGTTGCCATTGGTTGCTGCTGCAGCTCCTGTCCGCCGCCTGGTTTGAGCTGGCCAGGAAGCAGAGTCTGAGGTCCGACTGAGTTATTCTGGAAGGCCCACACTGGACTCCCGATCCCCTGGCTGAAACGATGAGGCTCGTACTGGATGGAGATGGGAACCTTCTGCGTGGGGGTCTGCACACTGCTCCAGCTGGGCGAGACCTGTTTCTGCTGCAGCTGAAACTCTTGGTTGTTTACTAGTTTCTCCACAGAGTTCACAGTCTTTGGAATCCCTGGAGGTGTTTGAATGTCCCACAAGTTGTTAGTGACCCCGTGAGAACTGGGAGCTGAAATTGGCATGGCGCTGCTTTGGTCTATTTGAGCTGAGGGGGGGGCACCTGCCAGGCCAGAAGCCCACGGTTTCTGCGGCTCGCAGCCGTTCCATGCCTTTTCTGGCTGAGTAACAGTCGAAGACATAACTGGAGGACTGCTGATGTCCCACAGCCTTTCCTCCTTCTTGGGAGGCGTGGACGGCTCGGGACCGCCTGGCCACCTTGGCAGTTGCAGGTCTTGGCTGAGCTTGTTGGGGGAACTCTGACAATTTGTCAGCGGAGTGGGCCGGACACTCCACAGTGCTGCTCCGTCCATGTAGGAGGAGGGAACAGAAAAATCATGCTGCAAAGAGCTTGTGGAGGCCAGGGCTGTGGATGTTGGTGTGCTACTCCACGATGAGAGTTTATGTTGTCTCTGTTGTGCCATCTCGCCTACTGCTGATGGGCTGGATTTTCTTGGCATATGGGAGCCCAGGACAGAAGAACTACTTTCCTTCATGTGGGAGTCCAAGTTTGGAGCCGATCCAAGGCCTAATAAGGAAATATCTGCCCACCCCGGACTCCGCTGATGATGCTGCTGCAGCCCCGGCTGCGTTGGAGTGTCATATTGTGGAGGCTGAGCATGGTGCTGTGTGGGTGGTGGTGGCACCTCTCTGCCATCCACGCTCCACTGGAGCGTTTGGGGATGTGGCTCAGATGGCCACGCCTCGCTCAGATGCCTCGATTGTGAATCGATGCGGGGCCGCGAGGGCTGCTGATGCACTTGTCTGTGTAAGTCGGCGTCCCTGTGAGGTGAAACTGGGTACAGATGATGTTGAGGAGTAACTACCTCTGAGACCCCGGATGGTCTAGACCACCCCCACACTGGCCTCCCTCCTCTTTTGCCCCTGCCTCTCACCCTGGCACCGACAGGGTAGGAGTTGTAGTGGCTTAAAGCCTGCTTCTTGCGAGCGTGGATCTTCTGATGAACCAGCAGGCTGCTGAACCAGGAAAATGATTTGTGACACTCCTCGCAGCGGTGAGGCCTCTCCCCCGTGTGTGTGTTCATGTGGTCGCGGAGCAAGTAGGCCAATCCGAAGCTCTTGTCGCACAAGTCGCACTTGTGCGGCTTATCGCCGTTGTGCGACAACATGTGTTGCTGGAGCTGAGTCTCGTCGCTGTAGCCTTTGCGACAGCTTGTGCAGCGGAACGGCTTCTGCTGGTGCAGCTTCTGGTGAGTCCTCATGTTCTGCAAGAAGGCAAAGTCCTTCCCACAATCCGGACATTTGTACGGCTTCTTGCCCGTGTGGATAATGAGATGTTGCTGCAGGTAGCTGCCGAATCTAAAGCCCTTGCCACACACTTTGCACTGGTATGGCTTGTCCTTGGAATGTATACGCATGTGCAGCTCTAACACTGAGCGGTGCCGGAACGATTTTCCGCACTCCGAACACTTGTAGGATTTAACACTTAATACCTTCCCCTGCGTGTTATCGCTGCTTAATTGAGTAAACTGCTTTTTTGGTGCGGTTAAGGTTTCTAAATACTGTGCAGTTGACTTGTGGACACTTAGCAGATGTCCTTTTAAACTAGATTCCTCTCGAAAAACACTGGGGCAGTGGGGACAGGTGTGTCCCTTCTCCCAGTGCTTGTTGGACGCCGCTGGCGGTTGAGGCGGCCTCTCCTGCTTTTCATACTCCTCTTCGTGGAACTGCATGTGAGCTCTCAGGTTAGCTGCAACATAGAAGGTCTGGGGACAGAGAGGGCAGCTGAAGGCGCGTTTCGTATCCTCACTGGTGTGAGTGTTCTCCTTCTCGGGACCTTTAGCTGCCTCGTGTCCAGACGCGAGGGGCTGCTTTCCAGGTGGCTCGCCCAGTGAGTTTGTTTCTCGCAGCCTGTGCTGGCGGCAGTGCGCCTTCATGTTCTGGGCAAAAGCAAATTTTTTGCCACATTCAGGGCAGCGGAAAGGCTTCTGGCCAGTGTGCAGGTATTGGTGTTGATGGAGGAGGCTGCTGTACTTGAAAGTCTTGCCGCAGATGTTGCAGAGGTGAGAACGGCTGTTGTCGACGTGCTTGCGCCGGTGATCCTCCATGACGGAGTAGTGTTTGAAAACCATGCCGCACTCTGGACACTCGTACGGCTTAAGAGCAGCGTGGGATTTCTGGTGGAAGCGCAGGGACATGATGTTTGGAAAAGTCTGACTGCACTCTTGGCATTTAAATGTGCACTCACGGGAATGCATCATCATGTGCTTGGTGACAGACACTTTGAACTGGAAATCTTGGCGGCACAGAGTGCAGTGGTAAGGCTTTTCTGCTGCATTGTTGCAGTTGTGGTCCCTCAGTTTACTGACTTGAGAAAAGATCCTCCTGCATTCTGCACACTGATACCTAAATGGCGCCCGTGTTTCGTCCTCCATCTTTGTAGTCTCAAGGTTCTCCTCTTTTTCTTTGTGTTCGTTCCTGTGTTTGATGAGGCTGCTGCGGTGCTGGAAGGTAAGGCCACATTCTTTGCAGGTTAGAGGCAGGAGCTCATCCTCATGTGCATGGAAATGCCGGTGAAGGTTGAACATCTCGCGCTGGCTGAACTTCTGGCCGCACTCCTTGCACTCCCAACGGCACTTTCTTTGTTTAGCCATAGAATCAGCCTCTTCGTCGTCATCTGCCCTGTCCTCCGTGGCATCGACTTCACCCCCCAGGTCCTCAACTGGCGACTTCTCTGGTGAACTGTCGCCATCGTCAGTCTTTTCTGAACTTGCTTCAGCAGGAGCGTCCTGCCTCGCATTGTTAACAGTCTCAGCATCTTTGAGGTCTGAAAGACAAAAGCACAACACAGCAGACGGCTTTAAAACCAGTCAGATCACTCTACAATCAAACTTCTCTGGATTAGAAATTATTACACTCCTGCTGAATCCTGCAACTTAGAACTTGCAGGTCTAAGTTGCAACTTAGACTTGCAGATCTAAGTTTCAGGGCTACCAGTTGACATAACAGGGACTGTAGACTATTATCTTTAATTATTATTAAAGCTGCATGGTACCAGGCATAATGTTCCTCACTACCATCCTTTTTCATCCTCACAATCTCTCCAACACACTTAAGTTTCCTGATCTTGGTCACTCAAATTTGCATCTGATCGTTCATCAGTTTGGACAGTTATATCGTTGAAAAGTAGAGTTTTATGGTACAGTCCTTCACATATTACAGCCATTTATGAATGCATCGTTATTTTTAATTATTAAACCTTAAACAAAAGGTTGAAAGCTGTTTTTCCCCCTCACCGCTTTAAGTGCAAGGAAATGCCCATGGCTGCAGTCCACAGCCGTCAGTTTGGCTTGATGGAAAGGATTGCTTTGCCAGCTGAACCTTTCAAACAACCACGACTGTTTAAGCAAAAGCAAGAAGAGACTGAACTGGGAAAAAAATAAACTAAGCCTTATTTCAATCATGAATGTAAAAAAAAAAAAAAAAAAAAAAAAAAAAAAAATTTACTGTTACACACGTTATTCAAAATGTAAGAGACTAACATTTTCATGTAACTTGCAAGTTTGTGACTTGTTTTTTTTTTTTTTTAAGCTTAACAGATTTAAATTTGATTCATTCATATGTTAACATTAGCTAAATAATTAAAACAGGATTATGTAAAATTGATTTGGTCGCCTGCACAAAGTCTGCACATAAACATCCAGTTTAATAAACATGGAACTAAACTGTATTTATGAACAGTTTTCATTATTTATAGGATTTTCCTGTTTAAATTTATTTAGATATTCATATGCTCTCCATCAGGGCTGCGCAATTTCAGGAAAAAGAGCAACTGTGAAACTCCTGCTGAATACTGTAATGGCAATATCAGTTATTATGACTTTCTTTTTCTTCATCACAATGTCTCTACCACTTTTGCATCTTGGAAATTTGCATCAAAAATACTCAAGTTTGGGCTTTGAGGCCAATGAAAGTCCATCCATCCATCTTCGCTAGGCAGCTCACCAATCCATCACAAAACATACAACCAAGCACACACACTCACAGCTAGAGGCAATTTAGAGTAACTGATTGTGGAAGTCTATCCAACAGGCCAAATTTTTGGTGTATAAAATATTGCATCCAGGCAATGCGGTCTGATTTTATACACATGAATATTCTGATGACAATTTCTTTTTGATATTTTGTGCAAATGTAATCCACACAATTAAATGTGATTAAAACGTAATTAAGTCCAATTTATTTGACTGCATATTAACAAGTGCAGGCACAGAGTTAATTAAATGTGCATCTAAATGTAAAACATTTATTCAAAGTAAAGCAGCAGAACGATGTTTAACTTGAATTCAGCAGCTTTTAACAACTGATGGCTGATTTATGTTTTCCTGGCTTAGTAGCCCAGGGGGTCTCTTAAGTAACCATAGTCTCGTTCTTGGTTTAATTAACCCTGGACCAGGCTTTATGCAGCCAACTGTATTCATTTTGCTTCTGCCTGTTTCAGATCACATTAAATTTTGGCTATAACGTTTATAATTAAATATTAACATTAAAACCAGTCAAAGTCACAAAAAATGCATAAATGATATACATTTACATGGAAACAACAGCCTAGTTTTACAAGTTAAACATATTTAAAGACTTACATAGAAATAGATTCTTTTTCCAACCGAGTTGCACTAATGACTGAAATGCTGAATATTGAGGGCTTTTTTAAATAAATAAATAAATAAATAAATAAAAATACTGTTATCAGACTCATAATTTAAACATATAAACTAACCAATCTCACTAATCATAAAAAACAGTTCAGCAATAAAGCTTCAATAAATTTTATCTGAAGACAGACTGCACCTTTCTAAGATGTCTTTAACTGCTATAAGAAGAAATAAGAGATTTCTTAATTCTTAGGAACTTCAGTAGAGAGAGAGAGAAAAAAAAAAAAAGTTTACTTCAGGTCATAGGAATAACTTTCATGTTTGATGCTAATCTCTGTCTGGTTGTTATAACTGTACTAAAATAGCCTTGAAGCAAATATCAAGAAAGCCTAATTATCTACCATAATTCTGAGCAACACTACGTTACACATAATTGGCCGATCGCGCTACACAAGAACTGAGCTGACTGAAACCGTCAAATTGATCAAGTATCAGGTACTTCTTTGGTCTTAAAAAGGACGATAAGTTTTGTAAGACCTAATTAGAGGAGTTTATAACTTAACTGTATTTTTGTTCCTCTATCACTTCCAAACTAAGGTGAGAGAAGGAAGGTCAGGAACCGGCCAGTCAGAACCAAACTTTTGGGCAATATGCAAGTTGTGTCATCATCTAACCAATGAGCAAACAGAGTCTTAAATTATCCCATCAGCTCTTCTTCTTTGAGTCCTGAAACTTCTCACAGAAGTGCCAACAGGTTTTGCACATTGCAGAAATTTTAAGGAAACATTTTACAGGTTAAAAGCAGAGTTTTATACTTAACATTCGACATCAATAAAAGTATGTGTGTGTGTATATATATATATATATATATATATATATATATATATATATATATATATATATAAAATTGTAAATAAACGAAAGGTGCTAAACCTAAAGACCTTGAATTTGTCTCCAACGACAGAGCACCAAGGAGATGCAGGTGGTTTTATGTAAACAACGGGAGGAATGTCAAAAAATACACATTACTGTTATGAGAGAACACTGTAATGTTTATAAAAAAATAAGATTTACTGCAGCTACAGTAAGAGTTTGTCAAGTAATAATGATTTGGTGAGAAAGCGAGTTAAAGAGCACAGGCTTTTAGAGATGAAATGGTCTAAGTCTAAGCGTTGGTTAACACCACAATAACAATGAGGGCTACATTTTTTTTGTCAGTCTACAGGAGGCACTTTGTATTAAAAAAAGCTTTTAAGCATTTTAATACATCTTAAAAGTTTGTTTATATTTTTTCCTGGAATGTAATAATTTCAAAGTTTGTCAGGTAAATAGCTTAATTAAAAAAAACAAAACAAACACCATTAGTTCAGTAAGGGCTGTGCAAAACCCGTAAAAGGAAAAAACAACTTTAGATTTTCCATACTCCCCCTTTTTCATTTAGAGCCATGTGGGAATGGAACATTTCCTAATGGCATCAACATATGTGAGCTTTCCAGATTTTTTTCCCCCATGAGTCCAAAAGTGGGCTTTTTAGTAACCAATACATCGTGAATAATGAATACATGTTTGTCAGTTGCAGTCTACTTTCTAACTTTCAATTAAAGGGGAAGTATGTATTTTCCAGGCACTTAGAATCATTTTATAGCACCATCAAGTAACTATGTTACCTTCAGGTGTTACAGAAATGCTGTATACCTCTAACATGACTTAAAAGAAATGTGACTTCAGAATGACCTCCTTGAAATTGGCCCTCTGTCTTTTTAAGAAGCTCCTACTCTGACACACCACCTTCAGCATGTCATCACAACGTTTCGCCATTATTCCGTTTACAGCTATTATTAGGAACATTTCAGTGAAGTAATTCATATTATGAGTTCAGCAGATGTGCAGTTCCACCAGGTGTTTGTTAATTGTTGCTGCCGCAAGTCTGAAGGAGCTGAGTGGCGAAGTCAAGGGAGAGGGGTGCTCTGTGAGGCGGAAGCTTGGCTTTGAGACTGCAGCTCTGAGGAGGAGCTGCGTGGAAAAGCTGGCTGGTTTATTTACATACACTTGTTGCAAATAGTCTGTTGTTTTTTTAATGCACAAATAGACATGTACATTTTGTACATTTTTAAAATTATTCTACCTACTCAGTTGCACATTAATTTGGAATGAAGTATGCTTTTTTTTAATAACTGCACAGTATTTTATGTTGTAATTTTACCCTTGCTGTACAGTATGTTGTTCTTAATTCTGTTTTTACATATTTTAATCTTTATGCGACTACATGATTTGATTTCCAGTCACTTTGCAGCTGTTACAGCGGAACTTCCCCACTGCAGGACTAAGAGATGTTTCTATTCTATTTTATCAAGCTGCAAGCGCAGACACAGAGCCATGCACGCGTCAGAACACATACATCCAGAACACGCATATGAGCAAGCATGTGGGAGATGCACAATGCACAGGCCACACATTATTCTTTGTTCACAAGATTTAAGTGCTCACTCACTGCGTGCTCAACGTGAACCTCTAAAGCGCAACTATAACTCAGCCTTTGTAACTGAGCTTTTACAGATTCACACTGACGCGAGGGAGCTGAGCAGGCAGGGAGGCTTTTATACTTGATGTGTAGGTTGGTGCAGTACTCACTGAAAAGACACCCTTCAACAAGGGATCATATAAATGGCGGTACAGGTGAATCTGCTTCCAAATAAACTATTCTGAGTAACAAGCTGGTGTGCGATCTGAGCAGAGTTACAAAAATTTGGAGGTGCACGACATGGCGCTGCGTTGTCAACGCTGGAGATCAACGAGCAGGGGTGGGACGGTGCAATTGGTGCACACCCCCTTGTACTCAGTTCAATATGTCAACTATAAACCTGGCTTAACCTGCTTTTGATATCACTATTACTGGTGTATAAAAAAAATCTATTTAAAATAAACAAACAAATCTTAGCCTGGTGGCCCGCCAGGCTTATAATACACAGGAGGAAACCCTGTAAATGCATTTTGTTTTAAGCCGTTTCATAAATATACCATAAAACTATGAATTCGGGACTATTTGCCCCCCCAGTATGAATTACATGGCAACACAAGCCATTTAGATTCGCACAACCATACATTTAGAGTAAGCACATGGATTTAGTTCCTAAAAACCAAACCTATGCTAATAACATAACATTTATCCTCAGGCACCAAAACACACAGGAATGCAAACAGGCAATGCAGGGCCACAAAAGGACAGATATAAGCCACTGCTACAGGTAACTAAATGATGTAAGAGGAATTGCTGCAGCAATTGCTAGTGGCTCTCTGCAGCTTATGACAATTAATGATACCCGGTTTGCAAATACACACCGGGCGCTTTGACATTCTGACAGTATGATAATTTCTGTCTTAATTTTTTGACCTGGGATAAAATGTTTGCCATCTTCTGAAACTACTGAAGACTAACAGGCTGGAATTAGTTCAAAGCAGAAGCTTTTTCAATCTGTGCCTTTATAGATCTGATGGTGGAGACATTTGACATGTTTGTGAAGTTTTTCCTTAGCTCCCATCCTTACCTGATGATTACAACACTGTGCCTCTCATGGACAATTGTCCTTTGATATAGGCTTAGTATGCCCAGACATGGAAAAAAAAGGCAAATATTTGACTAAAATATGTGAAAAACTGATATACTAACCTATTTCTACTCCTGTTGAGCTCCAGGATTAAGACATCTAAAATTAAATTAAGGTATCCTGTAGGCAGACAAACATTTTCTAAACACTTTAAGGTCAAAACATAACTAACTTGGTTAATTCTCTGCTATTGTACTGAACACCTGCTGCTACAAAGCTCTAGTGGAAGTAGATCCACACTGTCATCTGGAATAGCAGGTGATAAAATCAAAAGCTTTCTCTCAAATTAGTCCAGTTGAAATTAGATAAAAGTTGAGCTCAGCTTTTGAATTTACACAAATGTTTGAAATCATCATGATCATCCTTAAGATGCTTCTGCTGCTGGATCTGAGTTCAACTCTGGTAAAGTCAGTGTAGTGGACATGATATGGGATAAAACAAAAACTAATTTGATGAAACCAAAACAGAACTTTCTGGCCAGAGCAGAAAACAAACATGCACTGCTCAACACCTGTGAAGCATAGTGGTGGCAGCATCATGCTTTGAGGATGTTTTTTTCTCTTATAGACACTAGGCAATTTGTCAGTATAGAGGGTAAGATGACAGTGGCCAAACATGCAGGGGCTCTTAAAAGTGTATACCAGGTTGTGATGCAAAAATTGAGACCATAAAAATTCATCGAATTTTTTCCACAAATGGTATGACATTTATGCTCAACTAAAACAACATATTAATCTGCTAGAGAAAAAAAAAAGTTGCCGTAACGCAGTTGCATAAGTGTGCACATCCTTAAATATTTTTATTGAAGCAGCTTTTGTCACCGTTCAGTCTTGTTTGGAAAGAATCTTTCAGCATTCCACATCTTGACCTGGCCATATTTACGCACTCCGCCCTGCAGAAGTTCTCCAAATCCATCAGAACGTAACGTCATCTCTTACTCACAGATTTTTGGTCAGATTTAGTTCTAAACTGCTTCTATGCCATTCAAAAACTTTCACTTTCCTCTCATGAGGTCATTCTTTTGTTGATTTGGATGCAAGATCCGACTCACTGTGATGCGGAAAAATAAAATCCAAGACACCTGAAGGTTTTGGGTCAAAACTGATTGGGATTTGGACGTTTCCATGACTTCAACTCTCTGGGCTTTTCAATCAGAGGTTTCAGTTCTTTACATGTTCTGTGAAAGAACCTGTTTGGTTTTCCACCACCAAAGAACCAAGCCAGAGTTGCGTCAAAGGTTTTATCCAGCTAATGTTTGAGCCGCTTCTGGTTTTATTCTGTGTTTTTGTGAAGGATCGTAGTACATCGGGACAATTTAACCGCACAAACATAAGTAATATTTATCTCAGTATCCCTGCCAACAGATGCCCTAATATCACCACCTTAATATATTAAAGCTGCTTTAAACAAGAAATAGTGCTTGTGAACACTTCACAGTCCTGATCTGTGGATCTCTCATCTGCACCGGCAGCTGGAAAACGGGAGTGGAACACAGTTTTTTGACTTAGGAAAAGCGAGTTTGTTTATAAAGCTTCATTCATACACAAGCCAATCAAAAATACTTCAAGGGACCTCAAGGTAAAGACCAATAAATTTTTTTTAAAAACCCCAACAAAGACCTTATAATTAGCTTAAAACAAAGCCTAACACTGAAAGGCATTGCATAAAAGAAATATATTTTGCTAGGTCATTCTTGTTTAGTGCACTGAAGATTATTTAAAACTTAAATCCAAGCCTAAACTCAAGGAGAGCAATAGTTACTAACACCACCTTGCGATATTAACAGCCTGACTGAGTCCGAAATAACACTGATGAATTCAGGGAAAAAATAATCAGCTGTGTGAGCAGCTATGAGTGGCGCATTGACCTACTTTAGCTCCATGATGGGGGATTTCCAAAAAAAAAAAAAAAAAAAAAAAAACTGCAGGAATATGAGAAATAGTCAGATTGTGTTATTCTTATGCTTAGTTGATGTTTTTACTCTTCAAGCGCTGTTTTTATTGTCTTAAATTCCCCTGCTCAAAAATTATTTTAAACATGGAGCTCACATTTTGACTGGCTGCTGTTCTGCACTCTTATCATCCAAATGAAAGCAGTTCTTTCCTCTGTTCCAGCAGCTGATGCTGAGTTAGTGCTGGTTTTTCAGGGCTTGGGCCGGACACACAAAAACTGGTGCCAAGTATGCTCCGACACCAGTTAAACACCGGAACTGGTTTGGTGGAAAAGGCCCCTTTGAAAACAACCAAAGCTCCATTCGAAAAAATAACCCCAGAGCATGAGGCAGCCACCACCATGTTCCAGCATGGTGCTCTTACAGTGAGCCGAGGCATTGTCTTTTGTGTCAAACCCATTGTCCCACAAGGTTTTGGGAGATTTTAACGAGCCTGGATTGTTTTTTGGCTTATAAAACTATAATTTTGTTTTGCATCCCTATTCTGTAATGCAGACAATTGAGAATAGAGGTGACTGTCGTCCCATGTAGGACACAACCAGTATTAACCAGAAGTAACTTCAGCTTATTTAGTATTGCTCAGCCTTGTAACAATCTTCCTGACCAGGTTCTATCTCATCTTCCAGTTTTTGTAACGTCCCTGCCGTCTAATATTTTAGCCAGCTTGTATATAAATATAATACTGTGGATTTGTCTTGTAAGTCTTCTCCTGACTGATACCGCTGAACAATGAGATTCTCTTGTGCCTTTGTGATCTGTGTGCAAATGACGGCTTTAGCTAAAGGAAACAAAAATCTGTAAAAATCCTTCTTGGTCAGGTGAACTTTATTTCAAGGTAATCAGATTTATTAGAATTGATGGCTGGTGTGAATTCAAGAACACTGAATGTTGTAAATGAATCAAAAGGTGTTTCAATAAAGTATTAATTAAACGGTGAGCAGATTTTTGCAACCAGATAATTGCAGGTTTGGGGATGTATGCCACATCAAAGGTGGAAAAAAGAGGACAAAAGATGGGTTATGGTCTCATTTTCTTCCCTTTTGAGAGCTACTGTAAATAGATTATTGAAGAAAACTTGCCCCACGGTGCTTTGGAAATCAGATTAAGATTATGTAGTTGAACCTAGACTTAGAGCTAATTGAACGTCTCTGAAGCAACCAAAAAGCGGCTGTCTAATGATGCTGTCCATTCAACCTGACAGATCCTGAGAAGATCAGAAGAGAAGAATGGGAGAAAATTCCCCTGAAAAAGATGTGCAAGGCTTGTAGACATACCCAAGGCTGAAATCCCTGCTAAAGGTGTTTCAACAAAATATAAAGCCATGATGGGTGGGAATACCTATTAAACATTAACAATATTCAGACATCCTTCTAAAAAGCAGCTTTTACTAGTTATATAGGTTATTAAAAATATACATTTACTCTATAAAGTAGCAAAATTTGGAGATCACGGGCTCTGAACTTATTCTGGTTTTATTGTTTAATTATTGCAAATTTCACCGAGAACCAGTAGTGGAGAGTTTACCCCCAGATTATATCGCCCACCCCTTATTTTGTGCAGCCCTGAACTGGAACTACAGATTGGAAATGGCTAGATCTGAAATCATCCATCTTTTCTTTTTGTGCACATGATAATAAATAAAAATAAACACGAATGTTTAAAACATAGTAAAGTAAACATTGCCACGCTGGTCAACTGCATGCACAAAGAGAGAAAGTCATGTTAAACGCTGGTAGTCTACAGTGAAGGGTCCTGGTTTGATTTAGCTATGATTAATAACGTGAGCAGAGCTCAGAGTCTGCACAGAACCAAGAAGGGAGAGTTTACCTCAGGTTAGCCCGAGGCTAAAGCTAACTCTAACATATATCAACATTGTTGGCATACCACTTTTATTATTTTCCTTCGTGTGGGTTTTCGCCCCTTCCTCGTCGTCTTCAGTCTCTGACCAGTCGAAAGCCTGCTGCTGGCTGTCGAGGGCCTCGGCCATTTTTTCGGCCGCTGCTCGGTCCTCCGGTGAGACGCATGTCGTTTTGTCTGCTGCTCCAGCACCGGACTCGACACCATCCTCCCCAGAATGGCTGGCAACAGAGCCGCCGCCGCCGTTGCTGCCAACATCCTCTGCTCCGGGCTCACCGTCGGGGAGGACCCCGGTTTGTTCGTCAGCAGCCTCATCCGTCTGGTTCGGGCTGCATCCCGACTCTGCCGCCGCGGCCTGTTCCCCAGATGTGTCCACCTCCTCTGCGGGGGTTTTCTGTCGATTCGGAGACTTCGGGTCTGCGGCGGCCATGTTTCACCCATGCACCCCCTTGTCCGAAGCACACAAGGATCATGAAGCCAGGAATTATATTTCCGGTCGGAACCTTCAAAATAAAACCCCTGTTACTGACAAACAGACGTGCTTCATTATTTAAGAAAACACATTTGAAGCTTTAAATTATACATTTCCAGTTTACTACTGTTGTGACTTTGTTATTCCACACACTACACCTAAAACTTTATTATAATTCACCATAACTTTTCAACTCAACATGGGGTCAAGTATCAACGGGTCTGTGAAACAAAGTGACTTATCGTATGTGCTTCTCATGATTACCAGTTTTGTCGAGATTAGTTTAAAATTCAATTATGAATTTAGTACATTTTAATTGTATCCCTTTTTCCATACTGTATTTCCATTTTTTAATAATCACATAAACAATTCAAAAACATAGTGATTTATTAAATTTGATCACTCGATAAGATCTAATTTGACTTCATAATATGTTGTAACAAATAAACAAGTGACCAGTGTGTTGCTTTTTTGCAGCCCATAGTAGTATTTTATTAAGTTTAGTTACATATCATCTGACGGCATCTATCTACAAAATATAACTTGTGCAAAACTACATAGATGATGGCCATTTAATGCTCCTCTGTAACTATTTACAAACATGTCCATGATACTGCATGCAAGATTATCAATAGCTCCTAGACACTAATGAATGCTTTAAAAGTCCATCATAAACACGAGCTGAAGTCTGAATCATACTGTGATGCTTATATCTGTTTTATATATATATATATATATATATATATATATATATATATATATATATATATATATATATATATATATATATATATTTTTTTTTTTTTTTTTTTCAAAAACGCTTTAAAATATAACAATTTTGTTTCAAAATGCACTTTCAGAACATAGCTTAATGTTGTCCAACCAAACTTGGAAAAGTATCATGAAACTATTTTAAAAAAGAACAAGCATGCGGTGACTAGGCATGGGCCGGTTACTATCATCAAAAAGGTTTGAAGTCATTTTTAAAACAAAAAGAAAAAAAGCTAAGATGTCAGAGAAAGTATTGGACTGAAGTTTTTGCCCAGCTGCAATGACAGGGCTGCCCCTCCCTAACTTTTTGCTGCACACCGCCAGTCAGCTGGCTCCTACACAAAAAACCCAATACACCTGTTTAGAAATAGTACTAGTTTTTCTGTGGAGGCAATAAAAACACAAAAATTTGGCAAACTCTTGTAAAAAAACGTTTTAAGACAATGGAAAAATACGTTTAAAAAAATATGCCAAAAAAATACTGATTTGAAGGATTATTATAAATATCTCAACATGTCAGGGAAGCCCACAATTCTGCTGTCAAAGTGAACTAAGGTTTTGAAAAGTTAGTTTGAAAACTCTTTTACACAAAATGGCTGAGAAAGTACTGACTGGAGTCAGCGGCGTTTTATGTGGCTGAACACAAGGTAAGACGAAACTTCCCCTCCTCAACCTATTAAGTTCAGATTGCTGCATACTGCTGGTCAGATGGCTTAAAGACAACAGAAGCTCAGGGGGCAGGTGTTTGTCCTGTAAGTGGTAGGTTGCCGGTTCGAGTCCCCACTCAGTCGTCATGTCCTACAGCAAGACGTTTCCCCTGGCTTGCCTGCTGGTGTTGCTGACTGAATGGCAGACTCATTGACAGTGTTCAATATGCTTGAGAAAGTGCTGTACAAATGTAGGCCCAGTTACCATTTAATGAAAGGTCCTCCTCGTTTACAAGAAAGAAATTTGCCTGTTCAAAAATATTTATGGTTTCAGAAAAACATGGAGAGTCATGGTGTGGAAAATAAAATGCCACCTTTTGCTCTTAAGGTAAAGCTTCAGCTGGCAAGCTGGTTTTAATAAAAACAATTACACTAAGTTTTAAAAATGTCTTTTAAATTTCCATGTTAATACTTTGAAACTTTGTATTTTCACTGAAGCTCATAAAAAGACTCTCTCATTGCGGCCCATGCCTAGCGGTGACCAAATGCTCTGAACATTAGTGTCATCGTTCTGATTCTATGTAATTTTCTTATTTTTCTTACTTTCATTTCCATTCAGTGAGGGAACAGAACTCCCACCACCTCCCAAAACAAAAATAAAAAACAAAAAAAGCACAAGTATACATTAGAAGGGTACTTACAACAGCTGCAAAACTACAATTTATGGAAACAAGTGCAGATCACAAGTACTTTATGATGTTAGTCAGGAAAACTGAGTCAGGACTGAATCTGTAAGAGCATCACTGAACTTTGCAGAGAAACATGCGAACTGAGCATCAGAGACTATAGTAAGCTCTTTTTTTTTTTTTCCTGGAAAAGCTTAAGTGAAGCCATCACGTTGTTGCTTAAATATTTTCCCTAAAGTCTTACCACAGATTTTTGCACACATTTTTGTGGTACCAAGGTAATGTAAAGGCCACCCTATTATCTTGAGTCTACTTCACCAAACTGCTTCAGTCCTTTCTGGAAAACAGACCTAAGTACACAATGGCTTACAGATATGGAGTGAGATGTGAAACAGGATATAGCTATTAATAATTATAACAGAAATACTGCAAGTAAAAAGAGCATCACATTTTCAAACATCAACAGTTTTTAAATACATTCTCAGCGCCGTCTTCTGCGCCTGTGGTCCAGAGCTCTCCCTCGGCGTGGCCGGTGCAGGCTTCCGCTCGTGTCTGCGGCAGGATCTGGAGGGAAAGTGCCGTGTATTTCTGGGGACGATGGTGCTGATGCCACCGCTACCGCTGGCTGATTATTAGAGTGCTGGGTGACCTGCGGTTGCTGTTGGAGGTGTAACTGATGCTGCTGTTGCTGCTGTTGTTCTAAGTGCTGTAAGTGCTGCTGCTGAGGCGTCTGTGAGGGGTGCGCTTGTTGTCCACGATGCTGCTGGGGCTGCGGTTGTTGCTGGGCTTCCAGCACTCCCAGAAGCCTTTGCAAGAGGACATTGTTTTGCTGCAGACTGACTGCTAGTGCCTCTTGCGAAGCAACAAGGGTTCTCATGTCCTGTCTGAAGCT
This sequence comes from Anableps anableps, assembly GCA_014839685.1. Lineage (NCBI taxonomy): Eukaryota > Metazoa > Chordata > Actinopteri > Cyprinodontiformes > Anablepidae > Anableps > Anableps anableps. Next base: position 22,746,086 of record CM026072.1, on the reverse strand, counting down.
TTCACCGAACTCCCGCAGGCTCTTCTCGACCCGATTCCCCAGCTGAATCGCAGCCTCCCCTAAGCCTCGAAGCTCATCCTCAAGCCATGAGCTGCGAGGGGGGGCTTCAAGAGGACCCTGCTGCGTCCCAAGTGATGGCTGGGGGCTGCTGGGCTGGGGGCTGCCGTTCAGGAAAGGAGCACTGTAGAGAGGAGAAGGAGGCAGCCATCGTTCTGACGTAGGTGGAGGTCCTATTCCCAGACCGAGTCCCAATCCTAGTTTGTCATCTATACTGTTTTCCACTGCCTCACACTCAGGCTCCCCAATGTCTCTCTCCCGCTCAGAAATCTCCTCTTCTTTCTCCAGACCATCCCTCTCTGATCCGTCCACTCCCACACCTGCATGACGTGACCAAAAATTACTGCAAATACATCGGTGCATGAAGAACCAAGGAAAAAAAAAAAAAAAAAAAAAAAAAAAAAAAAGAAGTGATCCATTGTTACCTGGGTCAGAGTCAGGGAAGCAGGGGAAAATAGGCTTTGGTCTGCTGCTTTGTTTCTGCCTCTGTTGCTGGAGCCTCGGACTCGGCTGAGAGGAGCGCCCGAGCATCGAAGCCCCCCTGCTGGATGGCAGGTAGCAGCTGCGATGGCGGGCGTCCGCCAGCCTGCCTCCGTTGCGCCTCTTCAGGTCGTCCCAGCGCTTCTTCACTTCCCGAAGCGTGCGCGGCACTCGGGACACGGCGTTGACTCGCTCCAGGATCCCCGCCCATATGCGCTCTCTCTCTCTCCGCCGGAGTCTCCCAGCGGGACCAAAGAGTTCTCCCTCACACCGGGTGACTTCTGACACCAGCACCTCCAGCTCTGCCCCGCTGAAACGACTCTTCCTTTTACCTGCTCCTCCAGCGGCCAGCGCAGCCGACATGGCTCTGTCTGTGGAGAAAAGGTGAGAAGATCTGCAGCTGAAACAAGATTCTGAGTTACACTGAATAAAAAAACATGTTTTTCTCCTTGTCTGACATCAAATCAGAAAAAAGTATTCCTGCTTAAGGTCAGTGAGGATTGCCAACATTATTTCTATTGGTTAAATGCAAGAATAATATTAGACTAATAGAAGACAACTTACTTTATCAAAATTCTTTTTTTTTTTTTTTTTTTTTTTTTTCAAAAAAAAAAAAGAGCATCACAGAGAAATGAGTCTCAGGCCACTCAAAGACCAAGAAGCTATTACTCCAAAAACAAAAAGCTTCATTTATGGAGCTAAATTCTGTGGTCTGATGAAATAAAAATTGAAGTGTTTGGTCATAATAACGGTGACATTTACAGGGAAACAGGGGAAGCCGGCAAGCCTGAGGACATTGTCCCAACTGTGAAGTATGAGGACAGGAGCATCACATTGTGTAAGTGATTAGCTGCCAGACTGTAGAAAATGGAGAACACGATGAGGAGAGAACTCACTGAAGCAACATCTCAAGATGTCAAGTTAAAGCTCAGGCACCAATGGCTCGAGGAACGGGCCAGAATTCCAGTAAACTCCAGTGAGAAGCTTCTGGAAGGAAACCTAAAATGTTTGAGGCAACTCATTCATTCTAAAAGGGAAATTTCACCAGATACTAAGGAAATATACGTCAACGTAATTCACCTAAAACAGTTTATTGTGACTTAATGTCGACTAAACATGTTTAACTGCATTTTAATAATCAGTGAAAATAGATAATACAATTTATTTAAAAGCCATCAATTTCCATACACACACTACTACCCAAACATCTCATGCAACCACTCATTACTATATATTTTGTTTCAAAAGATCTAATCTCTGTTTATATCTGTAATCATCTTAAATAAAACAACTTTGAACATCAGTCCTCTAGGCATAATAATTTTAACATTAGTGACGGTGTGTAGGTTAAGTAGTTACTCATCTTTGAGCGTTTGTTTCACTTCATCATTAGCAAGTAAATTTTAATATCCATTAGTGATTTACTCTCATTCAGTCTTCTACAAATTTTTATGTTTTGATTAATATTCAGAATTATTATGATCCATAAAAAAAAAAAAAAAAAAAAAAAAAAAAAGATTAAAGGGAAATATAGGAATCAGTCTTTTGGTTATTTACAGTAAAAATCTGACCACATCTGACCTGCTGTCAGGACATCTATCAGTTAAACACACACACACACACACCTCAAATCGGAACTTTTCGGAGGCTATTTTGTTAAAGAAAACCATAAAAAGTCCCATTTACAGTTTGCCACAAACCATGTGGTGATTGCAGCATGCATAGAACTAGATCCTCTGGTCAAATAGCAAACCACTAATATTGCACTTCCCCACAGTGAAACATGAGGATGGCAGCATCATGCGGTGGAAAAGCTTTTATTCAGTAGCAACAGGGAAGTTGTTCAGAGTTGATAGGAAGATGAATGGAGCTAAATATGGGGCAATACTAAAGGGAAATTAGTTCGAGGCTGCAGAACACTTGAGACGAGCAGACCATATGTTAGAGTGGCCCAGTCATACAGACTGTGCTTACATAGAATACAGCATTGTATTCCCTTATACCACAGAGCCCTCACTTTTACAAACTTACTTTGCTCAATGGTCAAAAGGTCGTCCGAGGACATGCCGGGTGCCATAATGTTGGGATGCACCACTACCACGTTGAAGGGAAGTCCTCCAGGTAAGGCGCTGGTCTGGTCACAGCTGTTCTCCGAGTCTTCATCCTCCCTGGGGAAGCCGTTCTCTGAGGCTGCCCCTCCAAAGGCTCCCTCCGGGGACTCCACTTTGATGTGCATGGGAGGTGATTGCTCGTACAGCAGCCCCCCCTCCTCGTAGTACTCAGTCATGGATCAGACCTGGTTTAGAGCAGAACTGACTGGCGGGCCAATTCTGGTACTGGCAGCCCCCTCCCCATTAATTACAGCTCAAAGTTTCATATAAAGCTGGTATTCTAACATGGCTGAGGTTGAATGTGGGTTCAACAGACTCTCTAAAGATTTTTTTTTCCTTTTAGGAAATATAAAATTGATCTATCTTTGAATACTGTTTTAAACAGTATCCCTTCAAAAGTCTAAGTCATACTTGAAGAAATGTAGTTAAAACAATCATGTTCTCTGACTGTACATTTATAGACACTTTAATGTCTATTTCTGGCACTTTCATTGCATTTCAGTCATTCTCAGTTGCACTGGTGTGTTATTAAAACCACATATAGAGTGTGTAAGGGTGCAGGGTGAGGGCTACATGAACCCCTCCATCTGTCTGACACACAGCAGCATCCTCCAGGTGGAGACTCTCCTCCAGATCTGAAACAAAAACAAAACACCGCTCACAGTTGCGCTGAACAGTCATAATATCCCTGCTTGCTTTTTAAAACGGAATTTTTCCTGCTCTGTGTCGCATCGCTGCGCATTTTTATCTGCACAACATCCGCAATGGTTGCGCATTCCGCATACATTAAGAGCTGGTGTTGAAATGGAGCTAGCTGTTAGCCTGAGCTGCGGGTTAAAGCAGCAGCTTCCTGAGAGCTGTCGGTGTCAAGATGAGCTGAAACGGTTAATGGGGGGACAATACGGTGTGTCCTACCTGAAGACGAGTCCACATGGGAGGCGAAACCAAACAACAACAAGGAAAAAGCTGCTGTTAGCAGCCGACACACAGACCCGGAGACAGTCGCGTAATGTTTACGTCATTGGTGGGCGGCGTTCAGGAGCAGTCTGCAAGAAGCTTTAAGTTTTATCCGACATGCCTAAACATGACTAAAATTATGCCTTTTTGGAACATTTACAGTGCTTTGGAAAAATACTAAGACTTTTTGTACATTTTCGCATTTCATTTTGTCAGAACCACAAACTTCACTGTATTCTATGTGCTTTTATCTGACAGACCATCACAAAATAGAACATGTGAGCTGGAAGGAAATTATTTGCAACACGTTTTCATATGTATACAGAAATATACAGGATGTGGCATGCATTTGTATTTCCCCACCTTTACCCTGATACACCCAGTGTAACCAATTGCCTCCAGAAATCACATAATTAGTCCTCCTTTGTGGAATTTAATTTCAGTGAATACAGATGTTCTCTGAAGATCTCAAAGGTTTCTTAGAGAACACTTTTAAGCAGGGTTAGATTACAAAACAGCGTTAGGGGTTAGAAGCTGGTCTAGGTTGATGGGAAGATGGAAGAAGCTAAATACAAGACAGTGCTGGAAGAAAACCTGTTAGAGGAGACTGGGGTGAAGGTTCAGCTTCTAACAGGAAAACAACCCTTAGTATACAACCAGAGGTAGCCTACTATAGAATAGTACAGATCAACACATAGTCATGTTTTAGAATGATCTAGTAAAAGTCCAGACCTAAATGCAGTAGAGAATCTGGAGCATCCAATTTGATAAAGATTGAGCAATTTTGATAAGAATGCATGCAAAAGATGTGTACAGCTGGTAGAGACATTGCCGAAAAGACATGCATTTGTAATTTCAGCAAAAGATAGGGGTTTAAAACAAACAAACAAACAAACAAAAAAAAAAAATGTATTTTTTTCCTTTTAGTAGCACAAATATGCACCACTTTGAGTTACTTAAAAAAGATGTTTCAGAACTGCAAAGTGACAAAATGTGAAAAGGTTTAAGAGATATAAAGGCTATATATTGTATACAGTGTCATATTTATAGGTATACTTATTTATTTATACATAAACATTCAGAATAAAAGACCAAAACAGTTCTTGGAATCACTAAACAGAGTAAGCAATTCAGTCTGAAGTTTAGAAATGTTATGCTTAAACATTTATATAGACCATTGATGCGTTTCTCTTTTCTACCATTGACTGGCCTGCAAATTTACTAAATGTACTTACATAATGCAGATTTGGCATGTCTTCTGTTGTTCAAAGTTTGCAGATTCCATCTCTGATTAAATTTAAAATGCGATCATTATACTTGAAAGTATATATATATATATATATATATATATATATATATATATATATATATATATATATATATATATATATATATATATATATATATATTTTTTTTTTTTTTTTTTTTCCTTTCTTTCTTTCTTGACATAATTTGATATAACCTGTAAAATGCTATGTAAAGAAAAATCACGAGACTGTTCTAAACTGCATCTGCACGTTAAAAGCATTACCTTTAGTTTCTGTTAAATGGTAAAAAGCCAGTTGAGGTGCTTAAAGAGACACGTCAGAATTCACTAAATAACTATTTCTATTTGGATGAAACAGCACAATTTCCACGTCTCTGATTAGCTGATTTCTCAGAAAAATGAAAGCGAGTTCTTGCTTAGACCAGCTTTGTTAAACATACAAAGATAAGCCATTTGTCCAAAGCCAATCCCCTTAAAATAGACAGCTCTGCAGGTTTAAAGACACCAGATCTTTTCACAATTTTTTTAAATGACCAACAAACACCAAAAATTGTTACAATTTATTAAAAAAAATTCAATAAATTGAAATAATTTAGAGATTAAAAAAATAGATATTATGTCTTATTTGTCTAATTTGTGACATGAAACACACAAGTTGTGAGCTTATAAAATATACACAACAAATGGTATAATAAATTACTCAGATGGGCTTGAACATCAATTATTTCAGACTTTAAGACTAACTCCTAATTTATTAATTTTCTCTCTTTAAAATTGGATCCCCAAATGCATAAGTTATATATTGTAATATAAAAAGTTATTAAAATGACAGGTTTTTATGTTGTAAAAAAATGAGAAAAAGTTAAATCATTTCCAAAATTTATCAACCTTTAGTGGGACATGTATCCTGCATTATTCAGCTGCAAAACAAACAAACCTGTTAAAGGAAAGAATACATTTACTAAAAAGTTGCTAGGTTATGGTTTCTGAAGTACTGACACCAAACTAATTCTTTGTTTAAGCATCTTTTGATTCAGTTTCAGCATTCAGTCTTCTTGGTACACACCTGGCACCAATTTTAGGGAATCTGATTTAATTCACTTGACATCTGCTGATGTACATCCTGTAACTAAAGACAGTTTTTGGAGAGAAAGTCTCAAAAGGACATTATTATACAACTGTATCAGTCAGGAGAAGTGCACAAAGAATCCACTGCATTCAGAGGTGACTAAAATTGCTTAAAACCCTGTGGAAAAATGTTATGGTCTGATGAAATCGAACTGGAACTTTTGACCACATTTAGAAAGGGTATATTTGGCACAAATACAGCATAGCACATTACCTGAACAACAGCATGCCCACAATGAAATATGGTGCTCGCAGCATCATATTGTGGGGTTGCATATCTTCATATAGAACCAGAATGTGTGTCAAGGTGAATGAAATCGTAAACCATTCCAAATACCAGTCAGCTTTGATCCAAAACATTTACTGTCTGCTAAGAAACCTGAGGATGAACAGGGATTTTATTTTCCACATCACAGTGAGTTGAAACATACACCCAAAGCAACAAAAGAATGACTTCAGCAGAGAAAAGTTAAAGTTTTGGAATGGCATAAGGAGAGTTCAGAAGTAAATCTAACAGAGAATCTTTGGGGTCACCTGAGGAGAAATGTGGACAAGAGATGTCCTCACAATCTGATGGATTTGGTGAAAATATACAAACCAGAGTGAGGAAAATATTGCCAAGTAAATATGTGGCATGGTGCCAGTCAAAGAAGACAGAATGCTGAAATAAAATCAAAAAGTACTTCTTTTTTTTTTCCTGTAACAGATTCGTTTGATTTTTCATTTGGGTAGTGTAGAATGTCACTTCATAATGTGAAAATGTTTGAAATGATTCATCATGGATTTATTTTTTATGTGACAAAATCAGGACAGGAATATGTACACATCTAATAGCTGCAGTAAGTTTTAATATATTTAGTATTGAGTCACACACATATTAAAGGCTATTAGACACGTGAGCTTTAAAACAGGTGATTCGTAGAATTCCATGTTTGCTCTGTATCTTTGACCAGGATGCTTTTTTCCCAGGGGAGATAATATTTATTCACTGAGCAAGTCACATGGAAAAAACCTTGAGAACAGGGACTGATAAAGAGATTTGAAGTTAGAGGGTTCCCCTCTATATAAACCCACTGCATCTGCTTCAGAGGCATGTCGATTCATTAGGCACAACCATGAAGTACTTCATTCTCTTGGCCCTTGTTGCTGCAGCTTGTAAGTTTTTGTAAGGGATTCATTTATTCCTGTAACGTCTTAAGTACGGTTTTAATAGTCCTACACTTTGGTTTACAGATGCTGCTCCCATTGAGGACGACAAGATCGTTGGAGGCTATGAGTGCAGGAAGAACTCTGTGAAATACATCGCGTCTCTGAACTCTGGCTACCACTTCTGTGGAGGCTCCCTGATCTCCAGCACCTGGGTGGTGTCCGCCGCTCACTGCTACAAGTCGTAAGTCAATCATCTGTGGATTGAGTTTAAAAGACACTGAGAATTATAACATTTGACAGAGTTTCAGTCTACATGTACAACCCTCCTCTCTGCAGTCGCATCAATGTCCGTCTTGGTGAGCACAACATTGCCGTCAATGAGGGAACAGAGCAGTTCATCGACTCCTCCAAGGTCATCCGTCACCCCAGCTACAACAGCTACACCCTGGACAACGACATCATGCTGATCAAGCTCAGCAGGGCCGCCACCCTTAACAGCTACGTCGGGACCGTGTCCCTGCCCTCCAGCTGCCCCGGTGCCGGCACCACCTGTCTGATCTCTGGATGGGGAAACACCCTCAGCTCTGGAAGTCAGTGCCACGTTGAAAACATTTTAAGGATATCATATCTAATGCATATTAGCCTGATAATGATATATTTATCTGCATACTCTCTTGTTGTTTTAGCCAACTACCCTGATACTCTGAGGTGCCTGGATGCCCCCATCCTGAGTGACACCAGCTGCAGGAACTCCTACCCTGGAGAGATCACCTCCAACATGTTCTGTGCTGGATTCCTGGAGGGAGGCAAGGACTCCTGCCAGGTAGGACATGAAAAACAGCAGCATTCAGAACAGATCAATCTTCAGAGGACTTTTACTCACACCTTCTGTCCCTTCTCTGTGTTTCAGGGTGACTCTGGTGGCCCCGTGGTGTGCAGTGGTCAGCTTCAGGGCGTTGTGTCCTGGGGCTATGGCTGTGCCCAGAGGAACAAGCCTGGTGTCTACACCAAGGTGTGCAACTACAACACCTGGATTCGCAACACCATGTCCTCCAACTAGATGGAAAATAAAGTCATCCAGATCTGTCATGGAGCTGAAGAATCTGACAATAAACGGTCAAAATAATGTCCTTGTTTGTTTTATTCCACTGAATAAACACAGATTATCCAATGAAAAATAGTTTTCCTTTTCCAAATCAGCAAAAAAAAAAAAAAAAAAAAAAAAAAAAAATAGAAATCTGTGATTAACACAACAAACTACACAGTCATGCCAAATGGCTCTTTGGGCAGGTGAAGGTCATTTGAAGTAGTAGATATTTCACATACATGGCTGTTATTGAACCTGGATTGGTGGGAAGAATGAAAATATGTATACGCAAATACATGTACAGATTTTTAAAATAAGTAAAAATGTAAAACTGAAGGTAATTCAATCACTGTTAAACTATCATCACTCTTACACAAACATGTCAAAACAATGCCAATAAACAAGAATTACCAAGTATTCGTTTGACATAAAAACAGAGACATTTATAAAGAGCCTTTGAAATCTACATTTTTATGTCTCATAAAATATTTTTTAAAAGCTCAGTACTAATACAGATGCTTTTGGAACATGTTGTGTAAGCCTATGTTGTTTACTATTGCTTTCTGAATCAAGATTGTTCATAAGTCAAATATATGCTTAAATTGGGGACTAGATCAAAAATGTCAATATTGCAAAGAAACACATAATAACACTGTTCTAATGAGGTTTTTTTTTCTACATTTTAATGTGAAGGACTTTTTTATCATTATTTTTAGCAATTATCTATTTTAAATACATACAGATATCCAAAAAGCATCTGTAGAGTCATCTAATCTGGCAATCTTTTCTAAATTAAAGGTATCAAAATGTTTTTGAACTAATTATTTGTAATCTTTAGGGAACATTGCCATCACATCTGCCTAAAGATGTAAATATGCAAACATCACTTTCCTTGAAAAAGTTGAATATAGGTAATGTTTCCTTGGTCAGTCAGATAACAAAGGGTTGGATACATAAAGAGCAGTAGTGGATCTGAGTAACATGCCACATCACTGCCTACATGTTCCGAGCCAGATTCCTAGAGGGAGGCAAGGACTCCTACCTCATCTTGTCTCCCCTGTATATCAGGTTGACTCTGGTGGCCCCATGCCACATGGGTGCAACATTCAGCTGCAGAGCAGAGTGACCTAGTGTTACAGCTGTGCAGTGAAGAACAAGCCCAGAATTCATACCAAGGTGTGCAACTGGATTTGCAACACCATATCCTCGAATTAAATGAAAAATATAGTCTGTGATGGATCTGAGGAAGCCTTTAATATGACAAACAGTAAATGGTTTAAACTTATATCTATGTTTTTGTATGATTTTCTCTTTTGGATAACCAGATTCACTCCTGGGAAAGCTTACCAATTAGAAAAATAAGAAATATGATAATTTCCCCTAAATTAGTACAATATAAAATAAATATACTTTTTAAAAACTTTTCAAAAAAATAATCTATTAATCTATAATAAATGAAAAATCACATTGCAGATGACATAATTCATACCAAGTCATGCCATTTATTAAAGGCACGGACACTGAACCTCAGTGTGCTTTAAGCTGCAAGAGGGAAGGCTCTGACTGTTATCTGTGTTCATGCATCGAATATCAGCTCAGATTAGTCTGACATTTTGGTGTTTTTGATGGGAGGGGTGCCATCTGGGTATTCTGACGAGCTGATGGGGAACTTCAATGGCTATGCAACCATTTTGTTACCTGGTGGCGTATAATTGGATGGAAACTTCTCCCTGATCTGAAGCTGAGAGGTGGGGGTTTTTTTTGTTTTTTTTTTACTTTTGTGCTAGGGAATAATAACAATTTAAATAACAACCATCATGTTAAAGCACAAAGTGTTTCACAAGTGTCCTTGATACCAGTTCACCCTCGGCCAAAAGTTGATGATCGAATTTGTAAAAGTATCATCAGACCTAAGGCACTATGTCTTGAATACTTGGAGGAACAGAAGGTCAGTAAGTTTGATCTGGGGTTGGGTGAGACTGCCTGACAGACCAGGTAAATCCAAATGAGTTATGAGGGTGAACTGGGAACATCTGGCGGGGACATGGACTCTGAAAGGGGCCTCCATTATAGACACAGTTTTCAGAACCTGAAGGTCATTGGTTCAGGTTATATACTTACTTGTTCTCCAGGTTCAAAAAGAAAAAATAGGTCACAAGAATGTAAAATACAATATAAATTCCTCTTGAAATTAGGGTTTTATATCACCACCATACACAGCATGGCCAAACATTACACAAACACAAATATTTAAACCACTCAGTGAGATATTCAGAAACAACTAATCTTATTTTAAAATACAGGACTGAAGAAGTACTTACCTTGAACAAAAAAACAAAACAAAAACGAAACAAAAAAAGAACAGTCTGGACAAATCACTACTGGAGAATTACAGGCCAATTTCCAACCTTCCATTTGTCAGCAAAATTATTGACAAAGCTGTGTTTCAACAATTAAACAGGTTTTTAATAATAACAAACCGCTTTGATGTCTTTCAGTCTGGATTCTGTGCTCACCACCGCACTGAGACTGCCCTCGTCAAAGTGTTCAATGACATCTGCACAAATACAGACTGTGGAAGAACCACCATGTTGTTTCTGTTGGACCTCAATGCAGCATTTGACACTGTTGAGCATGATATATTATTAAAGCGACTGGAGAGCTGGGTTGGACTGTCTGGTCCAGTACTTGACTGGTTCGAATCTTACCTAAAGAAGATACTGACTTCTTTGTGTCAGTAGGCAACTTCTTATTGGTGCAAACAAAATTCACATGTGGGGTATCCCAAGGTTCAATCCTGGGACCCCTCCTATTTAATATCTATATGTGCCTGCTAGCTCAGGTTATAAGAAGTAATAAGATCAGTTACCATACTACTGATATACAGTTCTACATTACAATGTCACCAAATGACTCCAAACCCATCCAAGCACTGAACAGATGCTTAGAACAAATCACTGCATAGATGTGTCATAAGTTTCTCCAGCTGAACAGAAACAAAACTGAAGTTATTATCTTTGGACCTAAAGAGGAACGATCTAGAGAGTCTCTATTGTTTTTTCTGGTTTCATAAAACCAAACTCTTTTTACAATGCAGAATGTAGTAAATAAACTGAGGGCTAGGTCAACATTTAAATAGTATGAAGAAACATTAGCATTTTTAAAATTGTTTACTGATGTTTTCTATGAGTACTTTTAGTTTTATTCAGAACAATTAGTATTAATTTTCAGTGATCTCTGCCATACACTTTAAAGCCATAGAGACAATTTGTGTGCGATCCAGTATGAAATTTTATCCCGTTACCAAATCAGCAAAATCCAGATGTCAATTTACACACGTTACTTTCCCAAAAGGTAAAAATAGGAAGCCTGTGTCCTTGGTTAGTCTGATAGCATAGGGTTGGTTAGGTATATAAAGAACAGCATTGAGATGAAAAGACACCCAGGTGAAGGACGCAACCATGAAGTACTTCATTCTCTTGGCCCTTGTTGCTGCAGCTTGTAAGTTTTTGTAAGGGATTCATTTTTTCCTGTAACATGTTAAGTTGGGTTTTAATAGTCCTACACTTTGGTTTACAGATGCTGCTTCCATTGAGGACGACAAGATCGTTGGAGGCTACGAGTGTAGGAAGAACTCTGTGCCCTACATCGTGTCTCTGAACTCTGGCTACCACTTCTGTGGAGGCTCCCTGATCTCCAGCACCTGGGTGGTGTCCGCCGCTCACTGCTACAAGTCGTAAGTGAAATAGAAAAAAGCCTCACTGAATTTATGAATATATATATTCAAACATGTATAACCAAAATATGTTTTATCCCCCTGCTTGTCTCTGCAGTCGCATTAATGTGCGTCTTGGTGAGCACAACATTGCTATTGTTGAGGGAACTGAGTCCTTTATCGACTCCTCCAAGGTCATCCGTCACCCCAGCTACAACAGCTACACCCTGGACAACGACATCATGCTGATCAAGCTGAGCTACCCTGTTACCCTGGACAGCTACGTGAGGACCGTGTCCCTGCCCTCCAGCTGCCCCAGTGCCGGCACCACCTGTCTGATTTCTGGATGGGGAAACACCCTCAGCTCTGGAAGTCAGTGCCACGTCATTTATATCCAGTGCATGCAAGTTTAGTATGGATTTTCATGTTCATTGGGGTGGGGGGCTTGTTGTTTTGTATTGCTCTAGCCAACTATCCTGATACTCTGAGGTGCCTGGATGCCCCCGTCCTGAGTGACACCAGCTGCAGGAACTCCTACCCTGGAGAGATCACCTCCAACATGTTCTGTGCTGGATTCCTGGAGGGAGGCAAGGACTCCTGCCAGGTAGGACATAAACAACTTTTAAAGATCAAATTAAACTTCAGAACTATTTTACTCATACTTTGCCTGTTTCCTCTGTGTTTCAGGGTGACTCTGGTGGCCCCCTGGTCTGCAACGGTCAGCTGCAGGGTGTGGTGTCCTGGGGTTACGGCTGCGCCCAGAGGAACAGGCCCGGAGTTTACACCAAGGTCTGCAACTACAACACCTGGATCCGCAACACCATGTCCTCCAACTAAGAGGGCACGTTTGGAAACCTGCGGCATGAAACCATCTGTTAAGCAGATACAGGTTGTGCAAACATCAGCACCCCATGCCAATGTGAGCATTGCACAATAAAAACATGGATCCTGTGTTCTTTTTCTGTTTTTTCTTTTTCGTTCTTCTATGGTTAATTGCGCAGAGAATTCAACCCTGAATAGTTTGGTAGTGTTTAAAACAATGTTAAGAGTTTTTCAGAAGATGCCTTAAAGCAAAGATGTATTTACAGCATCAAAAGCATACTGAAGAATAATTTATACACAGAAATATATCGTCAAATAAATCCACATTATGTAGATAGATTTAAATTTTACTTGCTACATGCATTTTAAAATCCTAGCTGTAATACAAAACACAATCTTTCAAAACAGAAAATAAAATGTAAGCTAGCAGCAACATTCAATATGATTAATCTTGGAAGCTAAACTCAGCTTTGGCCATTGATTTACTAGTTAAGCAACTTCATATAATTAAAGGAAAGATGAAAGGCGAAATGCACCAGGATCATCTTGATAACAATCTGAATATGAATGCAGTTTGGCTTTCCAAGAAAGACAATTGTTCCAATCACACAGCTAAGGAAACTTGTCACTGGACTGAGAAAATGAAAGTAAATCTGCTAGACAGTCAATCACCTGCCTGTTATTGAATTCATAATCTACGGAAATAAATGAAGTTTTGAAAACATAGAAAAGGCCCTGAGAAGTTTAAGACTTTGTGTGGAGGAATGAATGAAAATCACTCCTGAGCAAAGCATGTGACTAATTTCTCCATAGAGAAGATATCTTGAAGTTCGTTATTAAAAACAGGCTTTTCCAGAAAACATTTACAGTTTTTTACTATGTTCAACACTTCAAATTTCCAATTGAATACCCATAATTTCATTTGTAGATTGCTTGGGTTGTTACTGACATCTGGTGTGAATTTATGTCAACAGAAATACATTCACTGAGAAACATCTTGATGCTTATTTTACCAGCTGTATGTAACAGTTATAATAAAAGCAAACTCATGGAGCAATATGTTGAAAGAACAGAGGCTTCCACACTTAGGATTTAAAATGGTACTGCACATAGTTTATTTATCTAATGAGGAGCCAAATATCTATCTTTTAAAGAGGTGCCAAAACCTTTGGAGGTTACTACTGGAGTCAAAGGTCCTCCTAATTTCAGGAAAACAAAAGAATGAATCTTCCTGCCTCAATTTTATAAGCACAAACAAAGAGACAATTTTATGTGAAAAAAAGAAACTTTATTTTTAAGACAAACTATAGCATAAATTTATATACAACAAAATGTGTTCCTTAAAAAAACAAAAACAAAAAACAAAACTATTTTCCATGGTTCTGAAATACTCAAGGCAACAAGACAAGGAGCAAAACACACTAATGTTCTGCAAAACTTCAGATACAACAGAAGGGGCATGTCTATCAGCCAGTGTACAAATCAGTGTATTCTCAAATTGAAGTCCATCATATTGAACATGTACAAAGTCAGTAATCAGTCTTAAAATCTTGGTAGAAAATACTGATGGGTGTCTGCGACCAAAACACATTGCATTTCAGATTGTTCCTATTGAAACAGAGTTTCGAAAACACCAGGTGGATGTTCAGTTTACAGTGACCTTCCATGATCAATTACATTCTCTGCTACTGACTTCATCTGTTGGGAAAAATATTCAGCCATCAATTTAAAGTAGAATGCTTACAGAACCAGCTCATGTTATCATTTTAGACTAGGCACATAAAACAAAACTTTCTCAGAGTATTAAATTCATGATGATGAAGGATGATGTGGAGGATTCTTGAGGGTTATGTGTTTTTCTATTTTTGGCATTGTCTGCATACTCGGACACATTCTTCAAACACAAATCCAATCCAATCTGAGTCTGGTGACTAATTCATCTACCCAGAGCATTAAATATCTGACATGCTTTTTCGCCAAATAGCTACAGTTTGACATATTTGAGCAATCTTAAAGTTTTATATCTCCACATCTAAAGGTTTTTAAGTAGTTTGCTCTAACTGACAGAAACTACGTTGATAAACTAAGGTAGTGAGGGGCTTCTACATAATAAGCTTAAAGATAATGATAACTAGGTAAGGGCTGGTATTAGATTCTCATGAATCTTGCATAAAAACATCGATGTATTAAGAAAACAAAACAAACAAAAAAAAGGAACATGGAATATTCCCAAACAGCCAAATAGGTATTTTCTATCAGTATGAGAAAAACAGACTTATTTAGCTGAGCGGCAGTTCAAGAGCAACATTGTGCTCCATTTCTTTCTTTTGCTTGGTATTAACAGAGTTTAAACTATAGGAGCGGTGTGATATAAAACACTATAGGTTATGAAGCTGTAAGTTTTTTAAAACCTCAGCATACCTTGATGGCGCCATCTGGCCCATGTCTAATGACAACACAAACAGCTTTAGAGCATTTTACTGTTTTCATTTTTATAGAACCATATTTTTTCTCATATCTCATGTTAAAGGGCAAAAATCATATAGTCATCTTTCTAATTTTAAATTGGTATCTGGAGATTATCCTATGATTCCCTCAATCTTTCAGTGAAACTGGTCTAACCTCACTCTACACTGATTCGTAAGACACTGGTGCATGTTTAAAATGTCTCATCTTAAACCAGGCCTCTAGCGTGGTCCATATAATGGTGAAATAGGTCTGAAACTGCAGGAAACACAACTCCACACACAGCACACTTTAAATTGTCTGAAGAGTCTTTGTTTGATTTGCTGGTATTTTGAGTCCAGGTTGATTTCACATGTTTTAGGGGTGTAGAAGGTTTTCCAGGGCCATTTTCTTTCACTTTGCCCGTGCAGACATTCCTTTCTTGAACTAAATGTGTCCTGTTGGGACAATCAGTAGAGTAATCTATGTCTGGTGGCGTTTGAGAATTTAGATCAGGCTGTTTTTGTGAGGGGTTTAAAACAGAGCTAGTTCTGTCAGCTGATAGATGTGATGACGCTGGATCAAACCCGCTGGGAGGAGGAGGAATTTTAGCTCTGGACTGAGAACTGTGAGGGTCCGTGAGCAACACTAAATTGGGCTCCCTGCGTAGGTCTATCACTGAGGAGTGGCAGAGCTGATGAGTAAAGAGCAGATCAAGCGTCCCGAAGCTACATCTGCACTGATCGCACTGATAAGGCAGTAACACTTTCTTTGGCCTCTGCTTGATCCAGCGGAAGTCAGGGTGCTGATTCATGTGCTCTCTGTAAGAACCGGCAAATCGAAAACCCTGCCCGCACCGCGGACACGTGAAACGGCCACTTGACTGCCGATGGA
The DNA here is from genome assembly GCA_014839685.1 of Anableps anableps. Lineage (NCBI taxonomy): Eukaryota > Metazoa > Chordata > Actinopteri > Cyprinodontiformes > Anablepidae > Anableps > Anableps anableps. The sequence continues at coordinate 22,729,974 of CM026072.1, read as the reverse complement.
CCCTCTGGTGAAGCCACAGTTTTTTCCAGCTTCCCAGCGTCTTTCCGCACTGGGCACAGGGGAAGGTCTGGCTGGGAGAGTGCGTGAGCATGTGGGCCCGGAGCCTGCCCATGTGTCGGAACTGCCGCCCGCAGCTTGGACATGGGTACTTCCTGGGGTCAGATCTGTTATCCAGTTGGTTCAGCTTCGAGATGAGATACGAGGCAGGAGGAGGCGGGCTGACTGGGGTCTGAAGTGGCTTGTTTAAATTAGCAGGGTGTTTTCTGCGAAAGATGATTTGTTGTTTTTTCTGCGGTTTAAAATCTGAAGCGGTCACAGGAGGTGGACTGCTGCTTTTTGAAGCGCTACGCGTAGGCACTCTGTAACGAATCATTGACATCATCTCCTCCTCCTTTATCGTGCTGAATACATTCCTTTCTGCTGCGCACCGACTCCGATGGGCTTCAAAATCAGACATCACGCTGAACAGCTTGTCGCAGTACAAGCAGCGGAACAGCTTTGTGCCCGTGTGCTCCTTCATGTGACTGTTGAAGTTCTGCAGATGTTCGAAAACGTTCTTGCAGATGTAGCACGTGTACGTCAGCAGCGGCTTTATGCGTCTGTTTGCTTGGGAATCGCTGCCGCCGCTCACCGGTTTGCACGGGTGGTTTTTAGCATTGCTGTAGTGGGAGAAGGACTTCTCGCAGCGGGTGCAGTTGTAGCGCTTTACGGTCCAGTGCGTCAGCTCGTGCACGCGGAGGAAATAAGACTGGCCGAAAGCTCTGCCACATATGTCACACTTGTAGGGCTTCTCTCCCGTGTGGATGCGGACGTGTCTCTTGAGGGCGGACTGGAATGGGAACGTTTTGCCACAGTACTGACAAGTTTTGCTGCTTTTCTTTTCAGGTGCAGATTCCTTCGGAATTTCCTGGGTGCTCTTGTTGCTTCTGTCTTGGTGCAGTTTTTCTATTCTGTTTGGACAAATCTGGGCCTGCTGGTCCACCCCCTGTGTGTGTGTCTCCATATGAGCGGTGTACTGCGAGATGGAGACTCTGATCTTGCACAGCTGACATTTCTGATACATGTTGTTCTTTAGGTGCATCTTGAGATGAAGATTTAAGTTTGAGTTTTTGGTGAAACCTTTCCCACATTCTGCGCATTTGAATGGCCTTTCTCCTGTATGAATGCGCTGATGGACAATTAACTGAGACAGAAATTTAAACAGACGGCCACAGTAGCTGCATTTTAGCATGTTTTTGCCCCCTTTTTTAACATGGATGATATTATCATTGACATCTGAGCTGGCTTCTGTTTTCACATCGCCACAGTCTGGTTTTTCTTCAACTTCAGGGGTAGCATCCTGTTTTTCGACATGGTTGTTTTTCGACAGGCTCGTCAGCGAAACCTTAATAACTCTTCTCTTTCTTTTGCCACCTTTCTTGCACCTAAAAACTGTATGCTCCCTGTTTGGTAATTTAACCGAGGTGTCTGCACTGTTCTGAGGTGCATGACTATCTGACACAGGAGTTAAAGTATTAAGCTCTATCTCAGTATTCTCAGATTTCACAGTTATAGATTGTGGTGTTTTTTCAGAGGGTGATACTAAATCTATGCTAGATGATTCTGCTCTCTGCACACTTGCATTAACTGGGTGATCACATGGTTTAGGAGTTTCTAACTGAGGCTCTTTTTTCTCATTTATTCTCAAAGACTTCCTTATATCAGAATGTTCAGTTTGAGAGGGATTCACCAAATTTAATCCATGGAGGTCCTCTCCAGGATTCTCTTCAGGCTCTGGAGGAGATTGCAACTCCTCTGTTAGTTGCGCCTGGTGTTCTTGTACCGACGACTCAGCAGCATTACTGTTCCTGTCAGTCTCCTGTTTATCAGCTCTCTGTTCCACATGTTTATCTGTCTCTGCTTTCCCTGCATAGTCTGCCTCGTTGCTCAACACTGGCGAGGCCTCTGTGGAATCATCCAGCTTTGCCACTTTTGCTGGAACTTTCTCATTAATCAGAGGCTTAGTCCTTCTTCTCCTAATGCCATGATTGTAAATTGGGTTAGTGTTTTCCACAGAAGTCCCCTCTGTTTGCTTTATGTCATTATTGCTATCAGAGTTTCCATTCTCGGTTGAAGGATGTTGCTCTCTTCTACTCCTCAGGGTCCATCCGAGGTTGTTATTGGGACGAGACAAACGGGTGGTTGATGTCTTTGAGGCCGTGGGTTGTGAAGTTGCAGATTCTGATTTTTTTGGCCGTCCTCTTCTTCTTTTTACCTGTAATGTGACCTCGCCATCTACTTTGTCACTCAAGACAGCATCAGAACCTGATTTTTCCTCTTGAGATGATCCACTGTTTACATGTTGGTCTGAATCATCAGTGCTATGGTTGACTGAAACTGCTGACAAAGCTATTGTGGTGCTGGCCTCCTTATGCTGATCTGCATCACAGCCGGGAGCCTCCAAGTCCTTTTTTCCTTCAGTCAAAGATTGTTTGCTTTTTGTAGGCCTACCACGTCTTCGTCTGACCTTTTGGTTAACTGCTGGAGAGCTCACAGAAGTCAGTTGAGATCCTGTGTCCATCCCCACTTGTGACAACACATCCTCACTTGCCTGACAACTTATGTCTGCAGCTTTAGAGCTCATATGGACGTCAGACTCCATGTGTCCTGATGCCTTTAGAGCAGTCTGACTCAGATCTGTTGCACTCATGTCCTCACTGCACCTCTCATCCTCAGGTATCTGTTGAACAATAACGTAAAAGAGCCTTTAATGCATAAATGTTTTGCTGCAAACTTCATAAAATTCAAACTAATTCGTACTAAACTTTAATCGTTCTCATGCGCCAGATTAACTGGATGGGTAATAATATAATGCCATGCAAAAGTCTTGATCACACCTGAGCCTTTTCACATTCTACCACATTACAACCAGAAATCACAATGTATTTTACTCAGATTTAGGCTCTGTCCACACAGTAATGATTTTTCCCAAAACGAGAAAGTTGTTAACCGTTTGTTCCCCGTGTCCACATGGAAACTGCACTTTAGGGGACCCTAAATGTGTGGGGTTTTTTTAAAACGGGTTCAGAGTGAAAATTTCGCCCTTGTGTATTCACGATGACAGTGAAAACGCCTCTTTTGTGAAAAAGCTGGCATATTAGCCAAACCTCTAACATGACCAATAACCCCATACATAACAAGGACAATGGCGGATTACGTGTTCGTGGTGGCGCTGCAGCTGCAAAAGGTTCGACAAAAGACTCCACTCATGCTTTGTTGTTTGCCATTCTTGTTTTCTTGAGCTTACCGCTGACCTCTCGTGAAGGCTTTATGTGCATGTTCCATACTCCATGTTTAGTGCCACCTACAGGTCTGGGGGAATAAAAACAGGGTTTTGGGGCATTTTCAGTGTTTCTGTGTGAATGAAAACATTTCTAAAAACAGTCCTGTGTGGACGCGGGTGTTTTTGCAAACGCCAACCCGTTTTAGGAAAAGCACATTCAAATTCAATTCAAATCAAATTCAAAAATACTTCATTTATCCCTGTGTAGACAGGGATAAATGTGACAATGAACAACACTACACAGTGGTGGCTGCAACATGCTGTGGGGATCCTTTTCTTCAGCAGAGACACGTAATTTGGTCAAAGCTGAAAGAAAGATGGATTGGGCTTGAGAGAAAAAAAACTTGTTAGAAGAAAAGACTTGAGACTGGAGCACAGGTTCATTTTCCACCACTGCAATGACTCTAAATATCAAGCTACAATAAAATAAAAGCATATTTGTGTGTTACAATGGCCCAGTCAAAATCCAGGCATTAATCTAATTGAAAGTTTTGAAAACTGCTGCCCGCAATTTCAAAATACTTTAGACTGTACTTGCAGTGAAAGGTGGTTCAGTAAAATATTGACTCAGGTTGTGAGTATGCATGCACACTACACTTTGAGTTTTTATTTCTAAAAAAATAAAAATCATGCATCCTTTTGTTTACACTTCAGAATTACACACTACTTTGTGTTGGTCTATCATATAAAAACCCTACGAAATATGTTAACATTTGAAGATAAAATCTGGAAATGTTCAAAGGGTATGAATATTTCTGGAAGGCCCTGCACACTTGGACAATGAGATAACATGGTGTACAATAAAAATAAAACTGTATGCATGCACGTACTGCTAAAAATGGCAAGTTCTCAACAACACTGTCTTATATATCATGCATTACATGCACGTTTTTTTCTTAGGGGCTACCTGCTTGCAGTCTGATGGGGCATGAACAAAACTGCAGGGAGGGCTTGCAGAGGTTAAATCAGATTCTGTATTTTGATCACCGCTTCCTTTGCCGAACGACATTTTAGTCCCCATGGCAAAACGTCTGCAGGGAAAAACATGACAAACAAGCAGTGATGTGTAATACAAAAAAAAAAAAAAAATTAATTACAATCCCTAGCACTGATATCTAGCATTTACAGTAGCAAAGCATGTAAAATATGGATGCAATGCTGGTTTGTGTCAACAGCTTACAAGTGATTGGTTGCATTGTGCTTGTGTGGGGATGATAAACAAGCAAGGGCATCATTGGCTAATGGTGGTATAAATCTGAAGCAGACAAAGGAAACTTCATTGCATATCAGTGGGGAAAAATATCAAGTACACTACTCTATACTTCCATTGTTAGTTTTTACTGTGAAAAGGAGCAATATAACTTTATTACATTCAATGTAACTTATCTGCTCTATAAGAGCAGAGTGGTTATTGCCTAAAAGAGGCAATAACCACTAGCTGCAACATTAAAAACACTGAAGGCATCTGAACTTCAGGTGCTCTGAGAATTTTCTGATGATAATTTTGATTAGACTGATCAGTAATCAGTAGTAGTAAACTGATCAGCCAGCTGGAAACCAAAAAACGCATTGTTTTCCAATAAGTGAATGCACGGTGTATCAGAGCCACCAGAGATTTGAAATAACACTCTGGTGTAGAAGTTGCTGGTGAGGGAAAACGAGCGAACTGAAGCTGCGATGCATGTGGTAGTTCATGAAGCAACTGTTTTGAACCACTGTGCTGAGCCATGGTTTGATCATGTGAATGCTGCTTTGGCCTAACCAGCTTTCCCACTAGGTAGGATATCCATACTTAACAGTGTTAATTTGTTTTTCACCTAAACACCCACAGACTTCTTTATCAACCAACCCCTGCACATATTTCATTTGACTGCATTGACAGTAGATCTGCACCTAATGATTTTAGTAATTAATTATTCTGACGATTAAGCGGAAGCGGATAAAAAAATAAAATAAAAATAAAAATAATAATAATAATAATAATAATAATAATAATTAACCCATTCTGCAGATTTTTAATTTATCTTCTAAGGCTTTTTTATACAATAATAGAAATACATTTTAAAAGAGGCAAATAAATTCCTTTTTTTTTAAATAAGAAAATAAACATTTTATTGCCTAAAATGCAATAATATAGCTTTCCTTTAGTGAATTTAAACCCAGTGAAGCTAAAACTGCCACTTGAAGAGTTTTATTTTGAACATATTAACAGACAAAGGTGTTGTTTGGCTTTTTATACATCTTAAATGCAAAATATTGATGTAATTTGTACAGTTTTGGCTTAATTACTGCTCTGGGTGTGCTGTTTTTTTTTTCAGCAAATGGCCTCTTCTGGTCTGTATACTCCAGTTAACAATCGATTGCTAAATTAGTTGACCATTATTTCAATAATCGATTAATCACAATTAATCGCAACAGCCCGAAATAACAGCTCTGTAACTGTGGGCCATTTTACAGAAATCGTTTTATTTTACTGTGAACATGTTACTTTTACTCAAAGTTGAAAGAAAAAAAAAAAAACTATTTCGCACTATCTATACCCCTTAAAGGGAATAGGACAAAAATCGGTATCGGCAGGTCAGTAATCTGGCACAAAACCTCTTATCGGAGACGCAGGATAGCTTAGTTGGTCTCGGGCCATTTGCTGCATGCATTCCCCTCCGCTCTCTACCTTTTTCCTGTTAAATTACAGCTCATTAAAGGCAACTAGTTCACAAAAAACCTTGAAAATTTTTTTTATCATAACTGCACCTTTAAAGGGAAAATATGAAAAAATGAAAGAAACAAAAAAAAAAGTCGCCTTATAGAAGCAAAACTCTACCAATTAGTTGGGGGATTATTGATAACATCGCCTGCCTAAGCAGAGCTCTTTTGCATCTAGGGAGATACGTGCTATAACAAAAACACTATATAGATGTGTTTTAAAGCACAGCATATTAGCAATAAATGCAAAAAAAACCATTCGCGATAAAACCCATTCAATTTGTCCGGATGTAGAAGAGGCTGCTAACATCAGCCTGCTCTTCATCTCCACTGAACTGATGGAGACTTGCTGACAAAGACTTTGTGTTTAAGCCTCATACTTAACCCCACTCATACCGAAAAGACAAAATGGTCTCAAACTTGTTTCCCAAGCCTCTCCGAGTAATGTTTTATCCTTGCATCCAGCTACCAGTTAACATTAGAAACTAGTAGCAGAGACACCAACAGTGAATGTGAGGCGTTTATGGTTCTGTAGGCCAGTTAGCTAGCTCTGTTTCCTAAAACGTCGCAGGCCAACCGCACCAACACGTTCACCCCAAAACTTTGTTGTTGTTTTTTGTTGGTTTTTAGCAATAAGATTGAGTAAATCATTTCACAGCAGCGGTTCACAGAGTGTGATGGGTGATAGTAAACACAAAGTGCTTGCTTGCCTTGCATTGCCTGCGTGGGGTAAAACCGAGTCGGGATTGGTTTCTGCGTCGCGTGCACTGACCGTTGCTCCGCTAGCTCACACTAGCTAACGCAAACCTGGCTCGTTCTGTGGCTGTTTGGAAACTTTCTACAGCGTAACAGCATCTCAGACATCGAGCTGCTAATGAGAACCAGGCTTTACCTTCGTCTTGGGGCAATTTTCTGTAACAGGGTACTCGTTATCCATGCACAAAGCAGCCAGACTAATGCTAATAACGCCGTGTGGGTTAGCAGAGTGTCTACTTCCCGTTCCGTCGGAAAAAGGAACATTCTCCTCGAGGACGAGCAAAAACTGCACAAAGTACCGATTTGTTTCCTCAATAACGACAAACAACAGGCTCCTGGAAAAAAAACAACAAAAAACAAAAAAACAAACAACAACAACAACAAAGAAATAACAAGAAAATTACATTTTAAAAGATCCTGACCGAAATGTATGTTTTAATTATAGTAATATCAATAACACGTTTTTTGTTTTTTTTTTTAACATTTTTTCCCAGTATCTTGGATCCAAATTAAAAAGTGCTGTGGGCGCATCCCTCAAATGTAACTGAGACTTAATGAACGGAACACCTGTTTCAGGGTTATGCTGTGATTGTGCGTGACTCATCAAGGGCATGAATGTCATATTGATTTTTGCCTTTCAATTCTACATAGGAAACATTGTTCATTTTTGTACATTGTTCTTTTACAGCATGGACTAAAAAAAACAGAAAATCAAGAACTGAGCACAAACACAGTGCTGTGAAAAAATATTCTCCCTTCTAAAGTTTTTTTTTTCTGTTTTTGAATTTGTCACACATCCTTAATATCATCAAGTTAATTTTTCAGAAAAAGACAAAAGTAGATATAAAATGCAGTTTTAAAGGATGAGTCATTTATTAAGGGAAAATAAGCCATCCAAAGAAACCTGGGCCTTGTTACTTCATAAATTAAATTACCTTTTGGAAAGCTGAGTTTTACTAGCTATACCAACCCATGTTTGACGATTGCTAATCCCATAAAATGAAGGAACAACTTAAATTGAACCTGTCCGACAAAATGAAGTAGGCTAAAAGATCTAGAAAAAAAAAGCAACACATCATGCCCCAATTTAAGTGTGGAGGAGAAACAGCAATTTACATCTATCAGTCTAAGAAGGGTTACAAAGTAATTTGTAAGGCTTTTGGACTTCCAGCATTGTACAGTGAAAGCCATTATCCACAAATGATGAAAACAAAGAACAGTGGTGGCATTCTTACATTTGGGTGCATAAATATACATTTATTGTTGATTTTCTCCAATTCACATCAGTTTTTGTCTCATCTAACCAGGAAGCTTTGTTCCAGAAGGCATTCAGCTTATTCATGTGGGCAGCTTTGAATGTAAATTGGGCTTAAAGGTGTCTAATCTGGAGTTGTGGCTTCTTTCTTGGTCAACACCCTCTCAAACCCATGTTGATGTCAAACTTTCTTCACTGTGATGTTCCAGCAACTTCCACTTTAATCTTCATCTATGATGGCTTCTGGGTTGTTCTAAAACATCTAATTTTCCATTTCCAGTTGTGACAGTTTGGGTGAGGCTATTAAAATTTAGACACAAATGGTTGGTCCAACAGAACAATAACCCAAAACACACATCAACACTGTTTTTGGATTTGATAAGTTACTGCTTCCCCAAAGCCCCAACCTCAGTCCCATTGAGAATGTGTGAAGTATCCCCTATTTATACAGTTATATACATGTCAGATAACAATGATGAACATATGTAAACATGTTTAGTTCAGAAATGTAGATTTCTTTTTTGCTAAGAAAAAGCTAACTGGGTCAGGAATCACTTACACTCTCATGCGTAAATGATACGTTTTCTTTCATGAAACCTCATCCTGCTCTCCAAATTTTATTTACGGACAGCCATACCTTTCCGTTATTATAACGGAGGAATTCAGGTCACTCAAGCGCCAACTATGTCTGGTATTTACACTGGCGCATGTTGTGCAGGGATGCTTTCACAAACAGCATGTGAATGCCTCATAAACGCTTTGATGACGATCTGCCTTGTTAAATCCCCATTGTTTTTGACTTCAAAACTGCGCCCTCTGCTGGAGAAACTATAGAACAGTTCGGTTGGGTTTATACCGAAAGCTGAGCACCAATTAAGTAAACATGACAACTGAGGCACAAAAGCAGCAAATACAAATCTCACTTGAAAATTTAGGCAGTTAAATAAATGTATAAAAGGTTATTTTAGATATACTGTTTTAAAAAATAGATTTATAACATTTGTACAGGTTATGTTTGTAAAAAAAATATTTCTTTCTGAACAGTTGACCATATAATTTTGCGCCATTTGCGTTATATTGCCTGTTCCTCAATATTTAACACAGCTGATGTGTGCTTTGAAATCGAAAGTTCGGTAAAAGGCAATTTTACTGTTCTTTTGCCTTTTGGACAAATTTAGTTTAACTGTATGTATAAAAATTTACTCAATTAAGCCCCAAATTATTCATACCTTGGTAAGGATAAAATGCTGTGTATTCAACCAAGTATGTTTGTGCAAGGAAATGAAACACAAAAGATTAACATACAAAAAAAAAAAAAAAAAAAAAAAAAAAAAAGCTATTAATGATAATAGTTAATGATAAATGGCATGCCAAGAATTATCAATACACTTCATAATAGTGACTTTATTACAGCAATGAAATCCTGATAATTGTTGACGAGCTTATTGAACAACCATGGTATTTCCATGGTTTTTCTTTGGTGATGAGCTCCAAGTCTTTGAGGTTGGAAGGCCTTCTAGCCATCACCCTAATCTTAAGCACCCTCCATCAATCAGACTCAAATTGGGACTATGGCTGGGCCAGTAAAATTAACTTCAAGTCTGAGGAAACATGTCAGCAAAATTGAAATGGTTCAAGATTAAATCTTCCAGGAGTAGGAATAATTTTGAGGTTAACTGTATTATTGTTTTTATTTTAAAAATCTTGCCAATACAAGTTGAATATTTCCAAGAAAAAAAAAAAGAAAAGAAGTTTGAAAATATATTTTATTACATCATATACTGTATTCATAAACTCCGACAAAGCTGGTAAGAACACACAAGGTATGAGGGGTTCAGTCCCACAGCTTCAACAACAAACTCTCATCTGACTAAAAACCTGATTAAAAACAACAGACTTTTACACAGTACCTGGTTTCCCCATCAATAGTGGATAAACCATGCACACATATCATGAAGCTGAACTTAATTTACACAAATTCCCATTTCAGGGGCAGCAACTTCAAACTCCTGAACAATCTACATGAACATTTACTTTATTAGAAAAAGATAGCTGGCTTAATAAAGAAGAATTTGAACCACTATTCTCTACTCCCAAAGCAGTTTGGGGAAAGCTCAGAAGCATGTAGTCCCTGTGTGATGAAATATGTCGATCCCAGCATGGTAGTCAACATAAACGGTGACATGCAAACACAATGTGCCTCACTAGACTACTAGTCAACTCTTTATGGGGACAGATGAGGTTACTTGATAAATCACCTCAGCAGGTTTTTCAGGTCCACTCTCAACAATGAAACAGTCATCATCAGACTCCCCTCCTGTGCCTCCATTGACGGGGGCCGAAGCTTTCCCCTTCTCCAGACCCACAGCCGTGTGTTGGGGCTTCTTTGTGTTGGCAGCGGGTGAAAGTCCCAGCTTCCTCTCACCATTGATTTGAGGGGCGCTTGGTGTTACCTTTACAATTTTGTAATCTCGTTTGCCACTCATCATGTGCTTCGCCATGAACTCCTGGGCCTTGACACACTTGTGCCTCTGAAGCCGCTGGGCGCTTTCAAACGGAAGATGACAGACTCGACAGGTGAAGCTGTTCTGTGTGCTCTGTGATGCCGGGTCCTCGGGCGTCTTCGGGACCACCGCAGGAGTGACGCGACCCCTCTGAGTGCCTGGACTGAACGCACCCATGTTTGGACTCTTCGCTGTCATGGAAACACCGGAGTAAGGTTTGGACGCAGTGGGATTCTGACTTTTTAACTGCAAGGGAGCAGTGATGTTCGGTACTCGACTGGTGTTATTGTTGTATGTTCTGATATTTGGATTTTTCTTTGCAACTGTGGCCTGAAGTGGCCGACTCCTCTTTCCAGCTGTGCTTGGATTTTGGTTTTCCAGCTGTTGAGCAGAAGCGACCTGAGGCGGACGGGAAGGCTGATTCTTTTTGGGACCGGCTCCACTTCGGGGCTTGTAACTCAACGGTTTTGCTGTGATGAGTCGGTATTTGCTCTGATTGCTGGAGTTGCAAACGTGAAATCGAGGCACTAACTTTTTGCTCGACAGCAGCAACCCGCATCCTATGCAGCCGGAGACTTTATCTGCCACGTGCGAGCTGTGGTGGGAGATTAGGGCGACCTTTGACATGAACCCCTGCTCACACTTACCACAAGTGTATGGCTGTGTCTTGTTGAAGTCTTTCATTGTTTGCAACAGTACAACAGGCTGATAGAGCGTCCAAAGGTCCACAGTTGGCGCACCAACATCTGCAAAGATGTTCTGCACGGCTGCAACTTGGGGGAGAGGATTTGAAAGCAACTCAGGCACTTGTGGAATCTGCGCCGCTTGTGTGGGAACGCGTGACGCGAGACCTGAAGTATTGGCTACTTGAAGTTTGGAAACTGAGGGTACACTGCCCTCACTAGGGGCCTTCCAGACAACCTCGCCCTCTTGCAACCTTTTCAGCTTTTCCTCCTCTTCCCTGTACTTCTCAATCCTACGCTTTCTTATGGTTTTATGATCGAGCACTTGATGCCCGGGTTCGTGCGTAGTGCTGTGCTCCAGCATGTCTTTGTACTCGGTAAACTCCGTTCCACAGGAGCAGATGAAACTTGCCAAGGGACACACATGCTCCTCAAGGCATTTCTGATTTGCAAATATCTGCTCGCAGCTGAAGCAGAAGTGGCCGGAGTTTGTCAGGTCTATGGTATTACCATCCTCTAGGATGCTCTGCAGGATTTTTCTCTTGCGCTCCATCATCAGGCTGGGCATAAGTGTATGATCGCTGCTGATGTGCAGTCTTAAAGAACACCTTTCCTGTGAAGTGAAACAAATAATTAATGCACGTCAAAAATAACAATACAACTTAGACTGCATAACCTTTGCTTTTTAAACTTACACAATTATGAAAAAGTATTTGCCCCTTATACATTTCTTTTTTGCTTATTTGTCACACCTAAATGTTTCAGATAATTGATCTTTAAATTGACTAGATGGCCTGAGTAAATACAGAAAAGCCATTTTTTTAAAGTTCATGCCAATTTACAACAAGGTATCCAGGTCCAAAGGCAGCAGAGCAACCCCAGATCATTTTTGCTTCAATCCATGTATCAAAAATAAAACAACTGTTGCTTTGTTTTCACTAAAAAAAATAAGATGATGTACATTTTTGTTGAAACTACGGTATGTTTTGTCTACCATTCATTGAAGTTATCAAAAGTCAGAAGGGAAAATTAGCTCAAACTCAAGCGGTGTCTTAAAAAGAGGGATCTTGTCATGGAAAATAAGTCTGAAAATGTTTTTTTCTGTATGTTATCAAGTTTTCAGCCCTCCTCTTGAAATCTCACATTTGTTTTAAAAACATGTGTAGATCAACCTTGGGCATTTATAACTAGCTTATTTACTACCACAAACTGCTGCTGCAACTACCTGCAGGACCATTAAAGTCTCAAATAAAAAAAAAATAACATGTTTAAATCAACGACACTGCTGATTTAGCTCCTACTGTTGATTATGCTACTGGCTCCACCGTCACCTAAAAAAAAAAACAAACAAACAAAAAAAAAAAACCTTTCAAAATGGCAATTTTGAGCATCTCCAATGACAACGTAAACACACCCAGAAAATCTTTCACCATCTAATCTTGTTCCCCCAGATATCGGTTAAAGACATAAAGGGCACCTGTTGATAAAACGTTTATCCGATAAAACTGTTTTACCTGATAAGATTTTCTTAAGTCTATCATATAGATGGACTGTTGAAGTTCACTGACCTTTACATTAAGGAAAAACTCTTTTAAAAAGTGAACACATGCTTCCTTGGCCCTTAGCCTATGTAATGTTCATATTCAATCAAAAATGTTTTAATAATTCCTATGTTCATTTCACAGGCTCACTATAATGTTTCAGTTTTAAAAGAATGCAAGCAGAATGTTCTATGCAAGCGTTTATTTCTGTGACGATATCATCTTCATTAACAAATACGACCTTTGGTTCAATTGAAAGTAATTTAGGGAAACTAATTTTGCTAAAAGGGCAGAACATTTATCCAAAATATTTTTCTGTTTCATGGAGCACGTTTCTTTTTTTCATGATTTGCAGTTTTTTTTTCCAAAGAGAATGGACCCTCTGTCATAACACAGTAAAACACTGTGTTTTACTGTGTTATGACAGATTTCAAAGTAAACTGAAGAACATAAACCCAAAATTGTAGCTTTTAAAACACAGTAACCATCTTTTTTTAACCCACACACAATCTTAGTTCATTTAATACTTCTTTTATCACAGATTAATAGTTTGTTTTGACATACAATATATTGCATATTTATCGTTATTGCAATAAAAATTTAGGTTAAATGCATATCGAGAAGAAATGCCTGAACTGCAATAAATGTTTGTCAACTATATATTCAGTCTATCTATGCCTGTAATATTTATATTTTTAGTGACACTTGTTTAACCATCCATCCACTGTCTACACCCGCTTTTCCTTGCTGGTGGGGCTAGTGCCCATCCAGCAATCACTGGGTGAGAAGCAGCGTTTGTTGTTTAATGAAGAGGAAGTAAGGTGCTGGAGTAATAAAGAAAACACAAATAACGCCAAGACTGTCAACCAGAAGCAAAATTTTCAATAAAACCTTGTTGTTTGACTGGAAACAGTTGTATAGTTTTCAGTAGTTGGATGGACTTGATATCTGGGGTCCCTGTTCACCATAATTCATAAGCAGAAGGAATGTTGCACCTATTTTCTGCTGATTTGTCGCAAGTTATATCGTTATCGCAGCATTCACCAATATAATGGCATATTTTCTTAACATCGTGCAATCTTAATACAACTGTTTTGGAAGACCTGCAAACAGCCACCACACTTGCTTATCTCCTGTTTTCTAACACAAATCCCAAGTCTAGCCCATTGCTTAAAAAAACATATTTGAATAAATCTTTAAATCAGACATAAGAATGCCAAGTCCTTGATTTTAATATGCCATATCATACCATACCACTGCCTTTACCCTATTTATGTTTCTCTACATAGACATTCACAACGACTCCAGCGGATTCCTTTCGTTTGTTCTAGGTTTATCACTTAAATCATTCTTGAAAAATCAAACACCAAGATACTAAATTCATTATTAGGGAAAACTGGAAAATATTCCATTTTGAATAATCGTTTCATTCGCTTTTCCCCCTTCTTACAAAATGCATAATGCATGTATTCGAGGCTATAAACGATGAATAAGTTCAGAAAATGACTGAGTACTTTTCTAAATATAATGTTGCATGTCATCTAAAAATGTTATACAACTCATGGATGTCAAATAATGAACTAGTCGTTCAAATAATTATAATGTACTAAACAGGTTGCAACTATGTAAGATGGATCCACTGGAAACCTACCACAGTATCTTGAACCTAATTCGCTATTATGATGTAAAGGAAGAAAATGCTGCAATATAAACACGTTTAATCAACCCGCCACCTTACTTTGTTAAACGCGGGCTTGCCTTGCTATTAGCCTGTCATGCTAACGTTAGCATCAAACACATCACGGATGCTACCGCCGCCTTACCTTCAGGTTAAAGTGAATCAGAAATGCGTCATATCTTTGGGGAGAAACAGTAAAAAAGCTTGTCTGCTGTTGTTTCAGGAGACAATAAGAATTTGGCCCTCTTGCCAGTGTTAGACACGAACAAGTAGCACTTAGTTAGCCCTCCAAATCAATCCGAATAATAAGAGAGGAGGGGGGGGACGGGGACGTATTTTCTTCTACAGCACGATATCCGGGTTTTCATCGTTATAGCGCCTTCTACCTGCTGAATAACTTCCTCCTTTTGTCATGAACGATTTTGACAGCGAATACTTGTCAAATTATACCAAAATACCGTAAAGCATATTTTGGTATAATAAAGTTGAGATTAAGCAATAATACACACAAATTTGGGGGAAATTTTATTATCTTTGGGGTGATATTCAGCAAATTAAGCGACACTCCTCCACAAATTAAATAAAATGAAACAAAATATAAATATAGGTCTATCCTAAAATCTTAAAAATGGTTCCTTATAATTTCCAGCCACTGAAAACCTTTTGTATTAATAACGGATGAAAGTGTAAGAAATGGCTCTTGATGATATATGGATATTAGATCTCCATTTCTTTCATACCTCTTAAACCTTTTTACACTTTGTCACATGGCCACCATAAACTTAATTTACTGGGATTTTATTTAATTTTTATATAGAAATGTGTCATCTGGCAGACCAACACAAAATGATACATTTTTAGGAATTGAAAAAAAAAATTCAATTCCTAAAAATTGAAATTTTTAGGAACTGAAACCTTCTGTCTTTGCAATTACAGGTGCAAACCTTTTGGAATAAGTTCCCACCAGCTTTGCAAATGTATGAAATTAATCTTAACAAGGTACGTTTTGCCCATTTCTTTCTACAAAGTAGCTTAAACTCAGTCAGATTGGATGGAAAGACTCTGTGAGCATGAATTTTCAAATCTTGACACATATTCCCTGTTGGATTTACATGTGGACTTTGACTGGGCCATTCTCAAGCATTCATATGCTTTGATTTAAACCACTGCATTATAGCTCTGGCTTCATGTTTAAGGTGACTATCCTACTGGAAGGTAAAACCTCTCTCCAGTCTTAATTCTTTTATGTCCTTTAAAAGTTTTTTTTTTTTTTCAGGATTGCCCTGTAATTAGT
The DNA here is from genome assembly GCA_014839685.1 of Anableps anableps. NCBI lineage: Eukaryota > Metazoa > Chordata > Actinopteri > Cyprinodontiformes > Anablepidae > Anableps > Anableps anableps. Next base: position 22,714,238 of record CM026072.1, on the reverse strand, counting down.
ACCATCCAAATTTACATCAACAATGACCTGCTTTGATGTGATGGATGCATATTTTGAAAGATTTTGTGTTTTCGCAGCTGCTCTCTTCAGCTCCCTCAGAGTTATCATAGGTCTTTTGGCTAGTTCTTTGATTTGCTCAACTTAAAGTTGTTTTTGCATTTCAAATGTTAAATGTCTTATTTGTATTGGTTTCAACTTATATTTTTTTCTCATTTGTTTTTATTTCCTGTTTATCAGTTTTATTGAATATATCCTTCCATATATATTTAATTCCATCCATCAGCTTTATTGTATGTCTGTAAAGCGCTGAGTTGCACTGCGATTGAAAACAAATAAAATTTCAGTCAAGCTTGTTTTCAGGGTATCTGGGTAAAACAGGGTAAATACAAATGTAAAAATTATAAAGCTTTTGAAAGTTATTACTAGAAATTTTGACAACCATGTATCCTTCCTCTTTCACTTCTCTATTGTGGGATCGTTTGTGTTGGTCTATCACATAAAACCTAAATAAAAATACATTCAAGTTTATGACTATAATGTGACACGAAAGTGGAAAAACTCAAGAAATATAAATACTTTTGCAGGACAATAGTGTGCAATATCATGTAATTTTTCTACCATTTGTAATTCTTTTATGTTTTAAAGAATTGTAGTCCTAATTCTTTTTTACCATGTAGCATGAATAACAATAAAGATTATGTTTAAAGACAAAACATTTGGTAAAACCTGAGTTTTCACTTAGCTACAAAAATGACTTTCAAAGCTACTGAGTCAAATTTGGTAAACCAATAACAATTATTACTGACCTTTACTTAAGTAATAAGTAATAGTAAGACTTGTTTTCATGCAAAACCCAAAGTAACACTCTAAAATGAATATAAACAGAAAATCAAATTTTCACTTATTGCAAGAGCTGAGTCAGATTTCCTCCCAATACACAAACATCTGTAGGTAAAAATATAGTTTGGATGTATGTGAATTATATTGTAATAAATACCAGACATTTTTGTTTTTCCTGTCTCCAAAAAATACATTTTTAGTTCAGGCAACATTGAGAGGATTAATTGTTAAAGGCATGTTCAACATTGAATTACAAATGTATGCTTTTGGTAAGTTCACATACATCTTTCTGATTTGGCACTCAATATTAAACCTTTTTACACCAAGTAAAAAATATGTTTAGTATTTCACATTAAACCACTAAACCTTATTTTTAACTAATCAAAACATGCCGTATGCCATCAACAAATTCTAATATAAAGATCTGACACTTTGTAATCAAGACAGTAAAATATATTAATCTTTTCTGATGCATCTTTATTACCGCTCAACACATTTTAAGGATACAAACCTTCAGAAAGAAGCCAAATATCTCACTTGAAATGCACATTTACACTTAAAACCTGTTACCCCAAGTTGGTTACATAGAGTTCAAGTGCTAAGCTTCTATTAATTAATGTAGTGTGCTGACAAGTTTATATAAAGTCAAGTCAAATTTCATAGATTTAACTCACAAATTAACACACTTTTTTAAAAATCTTTAAAAAACATTTGGTAAACTTTTCTTTTCTTTTTTTTTCTTTTTTTTTTTTTTTTAACCTTAAATCAAGGCATCTGAACTAAAAAACACTCAAGACGTTGAACACTCTTGTATGTTTATTAACACCAAGAACAGGAAGCTACATCACCAAACGTGAATAAAGTTTGATTACTAAATATTCATGGAATAATTTACAGACTCAAAACTCTAATGAACAGTGGAGATTAAGTTTGAAACTAAAATGTACTCTGTGACAAAGCTAATTTATAACAGCAGCAAGCTAAAATAACTTACAAAAGTTTTTCTAAAACAGCTTATGAATTTGCCCCCTAGTCCCTTAAGAATCTGCGAAGTGAAAATTATGAAAAGGAATGGGGGAAAAAAAAAAAAAAGAAAAAAAATTATAAAAATGGGCTCTGGTTTTATACACACCATTTTCATGAGAGACTTTCAGTCAGTTAAATCCAGATGGCATTCGGAAGTCAGCGGCTCAATCGCCGAAGACTTCGGCTGTCCAATCAGGATGCGATGAATCCTCCTGCGGTGGTTCTTGAGCGATTTGAGGCTCCTGTACGTACCCTGACATACGTCACAGCGGAACGAGTCGGACTGCTTGTGAGTGAGCAGGTGTTTCTGAAGGCTGTCCATGGTGCCAAACCAGCGAAGACAAACCGGGCAGCGGACGGGCTTGATGGCAGGCTTGCACGCTCCATTCCTCTGGTGGAATATGAGGCTGATGCTGTTGGGGAAGTCAGAGTTGCAGTGAGAACAGTGGAAGGTTTTGGGTGGATTCGTGGGGGGATTTGTGGCCCGAACGCCTTTGCAGCGATTCCAGGATATGTGCCTACGAAGAGAACAGCGGGTGGCAAAACTATTCCCGCACCGGGTGCATACGATCCGTGGCCCCTTTTTTACAGAGAGCAGGTGTAGGTGTTGGGACGGCTCTGGGCGTGGTGGTTTCTGTGGGGGTGGAAGCACTGACTGAGTGGACTGTGGCTGCTGCAGTCGAAGTAAAAGAGGCTGCGATCGCTGTGCTTGCAGTCCCTTCGCCAACTGGTGCTGAGGATGCATATGGATCTGCAGGTGAACTTCATAATCAGCCCAGGAATTAACAGTCTCTCCGCAGGTCGGGCATGTGTACGATTCCTGTGCATGTTTCTGTAGATGCTCTAGGAGAAGCCTTGGGGATGTAAATCCCACCCCGCACTCGCACGTCACCCTCCTTGGGAGCACAGATGGCAGTGACATGATGCCCCAGTTTCCGGCACTGTTCTCCTCCTGGATCTGACTGTCTGCTGGCGCATCACCTTGCAAGCTCTGCAGCACAATCCCTCCATCCAGACTAGACATTGTTCGCTTCAGCTGACATCTCTTCCTGTGAGTCATCATGTTGTCTTTGCGATTGAAGAGCCTCCCGCAGACAAAGCAGGAAAACATGGGTTTCACATTACTGGTGTTTAGAGTTGTGGCACGATGAGGCTGACTCTGAGCTAGAGTCCCAAACCCAGGGGGCCTGACACCACACAGTAGCAGGTGGCGTCTCAAAGTTGAAGCTTTACTGTAGGTTTTGTGACACCTGTTACAAGGGTAACGCCTTACACCCTCACTGACAAAGTAGGGCAGACTATGGGTAGTCATCTCTGTGTGTTCGACAGATCCAGGCTGCCTCAGCTGTCCGTCGTCGCCAGGTTTGCCGGTGGAACTGAGCACCTGCATTTCATCGTCTAAGGGCATTGTCCACTGTCCCTCTTTGCCATTTTCCCCCTTATTCTCCTCTTCTATTTTCCAGATTTCATCTTCTTCCTCGAGGGAAGCCAGCGAAGGATCTTGATGGGAATCGATCATGGAAGCTTTTAAAGTAAATGTGGGGAAAGTTTTTGCAGGAGGCGTCCAAGCCAACTTTGAAACTGCGGACGGCCCTGAATCTTGAGAAGCTCCCTCGATTTTAATGTGAGCACTCACTTCAGTTCCAACAGCGACAGTCTTAAATCCTCCATTTGCGTCTTCAACTCTTGCAGTTTGAGCACCAAGGTTTGACTTCAGCGCCAACATTCTCTGAAATGAGGGACTGATCTGGCTCTGGATGCCCGACCCTGCACCGTGACACCGGTGTGTTTTAAGGTTCCACCTTCGTGCATAGCTGTTTTTGCACACTGGACAGAAGAAAACCTTTTTGGCATTGTTCAGACTATGAAATGGCACAATTTTGGGGCCAAAGGGCAACTTGTTTTGAAGATGCTTTGATGGCCAGAAACTGCTGTTTCTCATCGGAGGGCAGATGTGATTGTCGGAAAATGGCAGGCGCCCAATGATGAGCTGTTTGCAACGGCGGCAACATTTAATCCTTTCTTTTTTGTGCAAAAAATGATGCTCTGTCAATCTGTCCAAGTTTGGAAAGACTTTACGACAGCGGCCACATTGATATCGTCCATAAAGGCCTTTTAAAGTTGGATCCATGAGCTTTTGGCGGGTCTCCAGAACCACAACAGGAGACAGAGTCTTAGTAAGAGAGACGACCCTCTTCTTACTTGACTCCAGAACTCTGCTGATGGGTGGAGCTTTTGTCTTTATACCGGGTTTAACAAGCAGTCGCCTCATCTGGACAATGGAGAGATCGTTGTTCAGAGATGCTTCAGCTTTAGCTACTGGGGTTATATCCACTGGCAGATCTTCTTGCTTTGGGACGACTTTGTGTTCGGTTTCATTCTCAGACTCGGGAGGTGGCAAGCGGTTCTGGTACGCGGATGCCAACAGCTTCATGAGGATATTGTTTTTTTGCACATTTTCCAGCTGTTCAGAGAGTGGGACAGAATCGGTGTTGTCCTCCAAATCCATGTCTTCTTCGCTCTCTGGCAAAGGCTCTCCTGTGGTAGACATGCCCTCAATTGGTTTCACACTGACATCTTGAGGGGGTGTGTGCTGGCCATAAGGAGGGGTTACCATGGCAACACTGTCTTCCAAGGCCACATCTCTTGAAAGCGCATTTGATGTGGGTACCTCAGAGCCTGAGGACTTGGAGGTGGAGGGGGAGCTGAGGTCTAAACCTGTCTCTATAACGGAGGCGAATGATGTCAGCGGGGTTGGAAAAACATTATTAATCTCTGCTCCACCAGTCAGGGCAAGATTATCAACCACAGGCTGCTGTAGCTGACAGACGTGTGAACGTTTATGCTCCAGCATGAGACTGAAGTCCAAAAATTCGTCCCCACAATCACAAATGTAAAAAGAGTTCGCAGGGCTCTCAGGCAGTAGAGCCGGCGAAGTGGGTTTTTCAGTAGCTCGGATCTCATCTGCAAGCTGGGTTTCCAGCAGGCTGTCGTTAGGCTGCGCTGGAGGGGGGGTAGAGCTCTTGGACTCAGTATTCGCATGAGTAGCCTGATGTACCAGTAGGGAGGCTAATCCAGTGAAGGTGTCTGAACATGCCACACAGCGATACACTTTGGGTGCTGAAGCATTTCCCTGCAAACCCAGCATTGTGGCTGTGAAACGTCACAATGCGGAGCCAGGTCTTCTGGTCCAGCTCTTCGGATTCCTATAGATCAGACACAAACACACACTAATTATCATCACGAAACAGACATGTTTTAGAGTGAAAATATTTTCACTGCCAACCCTGAAATGACCATTTGATTCATTTTGTTTCAATAAAAAAAGGACAGTTCCATAAATCACAAGTTAAATTCTTAAAAGAAATACTCCACACGAAGTAGAAGCTGGTCAATACAATTTCAACAACACTAAAAAAAAAAAAAAAAAAAAAAAAAAAAAAAAGACAGTGTAAGGTTTGAATTTTCATGAGAATTTCATTTTAAAAACAGTGAAACAAACAGAATGTTATCATTATAATCAGGAAATCTCTTTACAACATTAGATAAATAAATAAATGTTCCTATTATCTCTCTGGTTTGGCAGATCAGCTGTGTGCAATGGTTGCACTTTCTTCAACACCTGACCTCACAAAGTACCTGAGGCACAAGATGGAGTCCAACCTAAAGAGACAGCTGTGGCAGCTTGCTGTCAGCAGATCCATCAGATTTCCTTTTTACAGAAATGGGACTCTGCAGCTGCAGCTTCAAGCCAGATGTCCACAAGGATGAACGGGTTGGTTTTAATTTTGTTCTTGTCGCAGACAATGATTTAAAAATGAAAGCACACCAATGATATTGTAATTCTGCCTTAAAGCAGAGTCTCATGTCCTGCTGAGCTCTGGTTCACTGCTGAACAAAATATAATTATGTCCATGCTTTTTTTTTTTTTTAGAAGATAATGTAAAAATGTTTGTGTTAAGGGGTTTAGGTTTCATCAAAAATAATGAGTTATTGTGTTCATTTAATAAATACATAAAACACAATATTAAATACAGAAGTAGCTTTGGTTCAGCTGAAATGTTAAAAATGGCCAACAGTGAATTCATCACACTGAGCGACCACAGGGACTAGGGTTGCACAATATAATTGCAAAAAATAATAATATATTTTTTTTAATCAAAAAAAAAAAAAAAAAATCATCAAAGCAATATCAATCTGTGCCATATTCATCTCATAAAAGGACTATATGGAGTGCTATAATTGTTAGCCAATATATTCTAAGCACCAATAGCTGCAGTCTTGGAGAAGTTTTGACCCAGTCAGTCAAATCCCTTAGCCAGTGGGTTTTTTCTTCTTCTAAAACATCAACAATGACAACAAAATGTTCACTTGCTTTCTAATACATATGATAAAATGAAGACATAAGTGTGGTGATAATGTTATGGATGATCAACGTACGTTTGTTTGAGAAGACCATATAATGACAGTCATGTTTAAATACAGACCTCAATATAGCCATGAAGCCTTTAATTTAGGACAATAGAAGCCAATAATACAAGGAGACATGACCTTCTGATACATGACTGTGCTACCAAATTCAGCAGAAACCAGTGTATTACTGCATCAGAGATACAACCATGGTGGGAGTCCTCAGGATGAGGATGAAACAACTTGAAAAGCAGTATTGGAGCTGACGTCGGGACCAACTATCATGTGCCTTATGGCAGCTTTAGAAAAAAGGTCAAATATCTCCACTGAACATCAGCATCTCCCCTATGAAGATGATCAGTTGTACAGTGGTACTAAATTTCTGGTAGTCCACACTACTGAGGAAGTCTCCCGATGAGGAGAGCTCTGCAGCGAGAACAGCACCTCAGGAGGCTGAGGCAGGAGAAAATTCCCCTCCTCCATCCTCACCACGGCAGTCTTGTGAGCCTCCTGACAAGCTGCCTCCCATCTTGGCAACAGAAACTGCAGTATAGCTGACAGGAAGACTGCAACGGTCGGTAAGGACGGCTTAAGGGAGCCATCAGGGTCTCGATCCCTTTGTTGGAGACCATTTTCAAGGAGAAACACGAGAAGCGGCCCTACTGCATCATTAGGGTCAAGTTAGATTGCCACCAGGCGCGGCTAAATCTACCATCTGGGAGAAGATATCGCTCGACTGAATCGAAACCAGCAGCAACGTGGAGGAAGCTTCACACAACAAAGCTGCTAAAATATTTGCAACCTTTAATTAATAAAGCAAATGCATTTTAGGACGATATGACTTGCCATCATTCCATTCTATATATATGTACATATATATTTATATTCTGTTTATTCCCTCAAAATGTCTTGGCATTGTATTGTTCTATTATTTTTTCTTTGTTATATTTCATATTCCTAAAAGAAAAAAAAGAATTAACTAGTTCTATTTAAAAGTGCAAAAGTATTACAATAGGAAATAAAGGAACAACTAAAAACTAAATTATTTTTACAAATTCTGAAGAAATCTGGCATCTCAATATTTTTACACACTGAAATTTTATAGGATTTTCTCAGTATAGAGTTCCTTTAATAAATAACATTGGAGCTGCACCATATATCTGAAATATATCATCATCATCGCAATAGCAGTGTGTGACATATTCATGCAACAAAGCACTGTTTGGAGCGCTATAATTGTTGGCAAATACATCCCAAGTGTTATAAACGTGCATTTTTCATGCTAATGTAATGCTTAGCCAGTTGGACAGAGTCTCATGGCAGCAGATGCTCACACTGGACACTAATGACCTTGCCTTGAATGCTCAGGGTCACAGAGCGATGGAAGCACAGATAAGAAAAGAGGAAAGAAGAAAATTGGCATATATCATGACTGATATCATCGTCGCAATATTTACCAATACTGTCGCCATGGCAAGACTTCCTAATATGTAGCCCGACATTACATCTGATGTGTCTGAAGAATCAGATCTGGACAGAAACCCTCGTTTCCCCACTTACACACATGTTCAGAATCATATGTGACTCCATGAGATCTGTAATCACTGCTGGAAAGGATGGATGATTAAAGTATATAAGAGGCAGCATGCAGCAGAAATCAGGATTTCCTTTGCACAGTAAAGAAAATGCCGGTAAGTTTTTAGCAACTATGGAGTTTATATATGTGAAAAGCGTGATCATGCTTAGAGATGATATAACTGAAAAAGAAGATTAATTTTCTCCATTTAAAGTCATATACAACCCCGAGCAACATATAAGCACCACTTCTGGATGTAAACAATGGGAAGCTTGCTTGGTTGTTTAACTTTGTAGCAAACTTAAATAAACTGAGATATAAAATATAGAAAAATATTTTATTTTAATGCAAAAATATATATATTTTGAAATTTCTCTTTTTTTTTCTCAGATCAAACATAAAAACCCCTGCAACAGAAAACGAAGGAATCAAAGGATTATCAACAGCTATACATCAAAGCATGTGTCCCTAGCCTTTATCTTTTTTTTTTTTTTTCATAAACCCAAAACTTCAAAATGTAAAGGCAGAAACCTTGGTATACACTAAACAGGCCAATTTTTCCTCATTAGCAAAAAAAGAAAAACAAACAAACAAACAAACAAAAAACCCCCCCAAAACAAATAAATTTTTTGTTCTCAATAAATGCATCAAAACTGAAAACTCACACTTTCCTCGGTTAGTAAACGAATCAACCAACAGCTTATTCTCGGACACATTTCGTTTTGCTTTTAGTAAACTTTGGATCTACACTGAGGACGTATGCTTAAATCAACAACTGGGATAATCTTCAGTTTCTGTGGGATTAAAAGTGACTAGCTCTATCAATGAACCTGCTGCACAAATTGTTTGACTTTGTCTGTTACCTCAAATTATTAAATTAAAAAAATATATATTTACAGACATAGGTCTGCATGCGTTACACCCCTTAGGGAGAAATCAGCAGGTCAGGCCTCAAAGAAAGACGAAAATCTATGGCGTCGAGTTAAAAGCCTGATCGGTGCTACATAAATATGCCTGGAAAAGTGCAGATGGAAAAGAACAAAAATTTTAGTAAGGAATCAGCTTAAAGAAGTGGGATTTCTATACATAAAAGAAAAAATGTAAACTATCATCAACATCTAAACTGAAGGTTTTCTGTGATAAATCCCAGATCTGCTCTCGTCAAGGAGAGGATGATGAAATACCTGGTTGATACAGAATCACTGAAATACAAAGAGGACTGCCACAAGAAAAATACTTTTCCATAGTTATGGAAGGCGTGGGTCTGCAAGTCAGTTAAAAGGCCAGGACAGACTGCACTCATTAGCTCTACAGTAAATGTATAGGTGGGCATTTTCTCAATCCATAAATTAAAAGTCATTTTTCACAATCATAATGCATCTTGGTCTTCCTTTGGTGAGGATTTCAGATTAAATTCGGGTGGAAAATAAAAAAAACAATGTGTATGGCAAAACCCCATTGTTGTACGCTAAACTTCTATTTGAGAATGCTAGAACTTAATAAAAAAAAAGAAAACATTGTTTCATTCATGAGGTCAATACCTTAAACAACTTGAGCTGCCAGAAAAGCTAAAGAAGGTACTGATGATGTTTCTTGCCAAGAGCAGAGATATCATTTTTGCCAGGAGTTGTAATAAGGGTGTCTGAGGTCTCTAGATATGGAAAGAAACTGTCAATCCAACAGGATCTGCAGCGGATTAGTACATCACAGACCAAACTAAAAAAGAGAAATGATCCAGCTTCTACATATCAAATACAGAACATGGTTGCTGGATTCACTCTACCTCAAGGCGAGCAATTCATGTCTTTTTCTGTTGTATTTTGCTTTCGCTGTTAAGATCCAATGTTTATCAACTTTTTTGTTCTTCATTTAATCCATGAATCTCTTATATGCCAGAGAGAAACACTGAATAAAAGTTCTAAGTCTCGATCTTCATTTCAACACATTAACCACCAAATCCAAATAACTTCCGTTAGAATCATTGCTTTAATTGCCAACTTATTTCAGCTTAGATTTTCAAATGCCAAGCAAAACCCATAACCCCTTTCAACAGATTTTATGTGAAAAATCAACAAAAGTTGTGCATTATGTGAAATGGAAGAAAAAGGATACATGATTTGAAATGGTTAAATCAATAAAAATCTAAAAGCGTACATTTGTATTTACCCTGTCCAAGTCCCTAATGTGTAAAATGGCAAGACTGCCACTCTGCACGTCTTTAGGGGCCTCTATTAGCTTTGCACATCTGGAAACTGAAATTTTTGCCCAGTCTCTTAGGGTCACTGTCCCTCTAAAAGGTCAAACCCCACCCGAGCCTAGCTTCAAGTTTTTTCAGTCTCTTGCTGGGGGAAAAAGGCTCCATCCCTTGTGCATGATGCAGCTACCACCATGCATCATGATGGAGATGGTGATGTGAGCTATTAGTTTTCAGTCATACATAGCCTCTTGGCTGCTTATCTGATTACTGCTATCCTTGTGCAGCATGACAGTTTAGGTAAAGGTATCAGAGTACAGGGGGCTGAATACATATGCAAATCACATGTTAAAGATTTCTTTTGAAAAACTATGTATTATTTGTATTCCACTTTACAGTTATGCAATATATTGTCTTGGTTTATTACATAAAATACACTACTATTTGTTGGTTTATTATGACACAAAGGTTTATGGTAAAACAGTAGTGCAAGGTATTGTAAGTAATAGTATATTAACACACTTTAGAGTAAAATGTGCAAAAACGCCGGTTGGAAACAACAAACACGTTCAGCCTGTAGAGTACATCTGCATTAGTTAAATTACTTGAAATCAGCTGCGCAAACAGGTAGATTTTAACATTTCTAGTTCAGAAGTCCATGCTAATTTTCCGGTAAACAGGTCAGGGTATCATGAGCAAAAACACAACAACACATCGAGGTTCCCCGAAAATAAACAGTACCGAGCAGCAAGGTTAGCGGGCTAATTAAGGGAATATCACCGAAGACCGGGGTAACAGGGGTTTCCATAGATACGTTTCAATCTACCGCTAAACGTGCTTGCTTATATTATGCTCTTTAATTTGAAAAGCAACAAAGATGAGCTTCATTTATCTGCGACAATTGTTTAGGTTAGCATCTAGCCTTCACGCTAGGTTGTCCTCCAACATCTCGGAGGGGCTACTGGAGTGAAGGCTAACCAGGGGGAGGAGGAGGCTGACCACGTTCTTGAGAAGGCCTGAGAGGGAGGAACAACCAACGCTTGAGAGCTACGGAGCAGCAGGACCAGAGCAACAGCACGTTTGCACCCAAACATACTCACCAGCTACTGGGAAAGGAGAGTTTTCTGTCGAAAAAAAACAACCACAAAGGCAGCGAGGGAGAGGAGCAACGAGCTCGGCAGACATCTATCCATGTGAAGCCTGGATTCTCTGGGGAAGAACCGCGACTGTGGCAGCTGGGCTCTGTGCTGAACAAATGTGATGCTGTGCTAGGAGGAAGATCACCGAGCTTTGGAGCTGATACCGCTCCTGCAGAAGGCGCGGAATACTGCGCACTGCGCATGCGTACTGGACGACGTTTGTGTATGTGCCCACGGTGAATTTGACAGGTCAAGTGAGCAGGGGCGATCATTACATTTTATCGCTGGGGGGCAAGGGACAAACAAAGGCACACAAAGCTCCTCCAACCAACTCCCACCACCTCCTGTCCACCTCCCCCATTCCAGTACTAGAGTCAGTTCTTAAAGGGATACATCCAGATTTTTGAAGTGAGTTGTATGAAAGGGTTAGCCACAGTTATTATCTTCCTTAGTAGATGGTGTCTTCATTTTAGTATAAACCCAGATGAGTTGGTCCAAAATGTAGCCAGGAAGGAACAGACATCCAATTAGAGTCTGGGCTGAACTTCAACATTGCTGCCATATTGTGAGTCTTGAGACTTAACCAAAAAGTTGCACATGCTAGTTCTGTGCCAAGGGATTATTGGTTAAATTGTGTGTCTCTGTGGTCTGCTGTGAAACACTGGCTCAGATCATCCATTTTCTCACCTGGTTGTAAATGAAAAATCCATCCATCCATCCATGCGTGCACACACTCACTCCTAAGGACAATTTAGAGTAACCAATTAACCTAACACTCATGTTTTTGGATTGTGGGAGGGACCTGGAGTACCAGGAGAAAAGTCACACCCATGGGAGAATATGTAATCTCCATGCTGAATGACCCCAGGCCTGCATTTAAATCCAAGACCTTCTTGTGCAAGTGCCCAGTTCTAACAACTGCACCACCATGCAGCCCTTTCTGTATAATATAAATAACAACAGTGCATTCGGAAAGTATTCAAAGCGCTTCACTTTTTCCACATTTTGTTGTGTTACAGCCTTATTTCAAATTAATTCCTTTCCTTGAGATTTTTGCAAAATTATTAAAAACAGAGAACCAAGAAATCACATTGACAAAGGTATTCACAGCCTTTGCCATGAAGCTCTAAAATGAGCTAAATTCTAAATTCAATTCAGGTGATTGGACTTGATTTGGAAAGGCACACACCTGTCTATATAAGGTCTCACAGTTAACAGTCTATGTCAGAGCGCAAACACCAAGCATGAAATCAAAGGAATGGTCTGTAGACCTCCTAGAAACGATTGTCTTGAGGCAGAAATCTGGGGAAGGATAAAGAAACATTTCTGCTTCTATGAAGGTCCCAATGAGCTCAGTGGCCTCTATCATTCATAAATGGAAGAAGATTGGAACCACCAGGACTCTTCCTAGAGCTGGCTGGCTGGCTGTCTAAACTGAGCAAACGGGGGAGAAGGGCCCTAGTCAGGGAAGAGATAAAGAAACCGATGGTCACTCTGTCAGAGCTCTGTCAGAGTTCCTCTGTGGAGAGAGCAGAACCTTCCAGAAAAAAAAAAAAGATCTCTGCCAGTCTGGACTGGATGGTAGAGCGGCCAGACAAAAGCCACTCCTTAATATAAGGTACATAGCAGCTCGTCTGGAATTTACCAAAAGGCACCTGAAGGACTCAGAGCGTGAGAAACAAAATTCTCTGGTCTGATGAGAAAAAGATTGAAGTTTTTTGTGTGAATGCCAGGCGTCATGTTTGAAGGAAACCAGGCGAGTCTCATCAGCAGGCCAGTACCACCCCTACAGTGAAGGATGGTGGTGGCAGCATCATGCTATGGGGATGTTTTGCAGCAGCAGGAACTGGCAGACTAGTCAGGATAGAGGGAAAGATAAAGCAGCAATGTACAGAGGCATCCTGGATGAAAACCTTCAGAGCACTCATGTCCTTAAGCTGGAATGATGGTTCATTTTCCAGCAGGACAACGACTCAAAGCACATGGCCAAGATCTGAAAGTAGTGGCTTCAGAACCACTGTGAATGTCCTGGAGTGGCCAAGCCAGAGTCCAGACTTGAATCTGATTGAGCATCTCTGGAGAGATCTGAAAATGGCTGCACAGACGTCTCCCATCCAACCTGATGGAGCTGGAGAAGAACTGCAAAGAAAAATGGGCCAAACCACCTGAAGATAAGTGTGCTGAGCTTGTGGCATCGTATTCAAAAAGACTTGATGCTGTAATCGATGCCAAATGTGGATCAATAAAGTATCAAGCAAAGGCTGTGAATACTTTTCTTGGTTTTCTATTTTTAATAAATTTGTAAAAACACTCAAAACCTTTTTTCCACATTGTCATAATGGGGTATTTGTGTGTAGAATTTTGAGAAAAGAGATGAATATAATACAATATGGAATAAGGCTGGAACATTACAAAATGTGGAAAAAGTGAAGCACTGTGAATACTTTTCGGATGCACTGTATAACAATCAGTTAAGTGATGAATTATTTGCATGTAATATTCATTGGCACCACTAACACTAAAAACTGAAGCTGCACACAGAAATAGCAAACAATAAATAAAAGAACCAGAACTGCAGAGTCTGCGCTGTGGGTGACGTTGGCTGGTTTGATTAATTCAAGGAGTCTTGACAGCAGAAGCCACTGCAGCTGGTAGGACTCTGCTCAGTCCTCAGGAACCAATCTTTTCCCTGCAATCAAGAACTCTCACACAGACACATACACACACACACAGACAGAGAAAGAGAGGCTCCAGGCAGGAAAGAGGGATAAAACAACTACATCTTCCCAGTGTGTAATCAGTGTAATCAAGCTGAGATTCATTTCAGATGTGGGTGAAATATAAATAGATACAAGACTGAGAACTCTGATTAAGGAAATACAGGTACAGTAGACAAATAATGGAGCCCAGGTATAAGAAAACTGTGCTTTGAGATGTGAAAGAGGCAATGTTAAATCAGAGGCAAACATACAGCAGTGGCACTTTGGTTTGCAGATCTGTGTTGTGCGATGTGTGGATCGCTGCATTTAGAGGTTTACACAGAGAATGCAAAGATGCAATTTTTAAAAATCAGAACAACTAATATTAGATGTGTTGAAGTTAGTTTTGATGTGGCTGTGGAATAAAATGATTCAGTCAGAGAACAAAGAACCTAAAAACGTCTCTTAGCTTTTGTGCCAAGTTATCATGTTTTTCAGTTCCAGCTTTCATATTTTTATATCTGTACCTGTCTTCTTTTCTGCTCCCAGCACTCCGTATTTTGGTTTACTTATTGCTTCACTTGTATGTACAGCATTGTACTTCTATCTGATTCAATGTATACACAGGTTTTCAGTTGTTTTTGTAAATGTCAGGTCCTGGTTCTCTTAGACTCTTACATTGGTGGTTTTTTAGTGTTGAATTTTTATTTTCACTTATCCCAATTTATTTCTTGTTCGTCCAGTTCTTAGTTTGAGTATTTCAGTTTATTTTAGATTGTTTATTTATCCTCTGTTAGATTTTGCTTCTCTCATTTCTTTGTATTGATTTCCTATTTTCCCCAGTCTAGTTAATCCCTTTTGCTTGTCCAGCGCTTGGTTTGAGTATTTCAGTTACTTTGAGATTATGTTTGTTATTCCATGTTGTTTTGTTTATTTCAATCTTTTCTTAGTCGCTCTAGTTATTTCCTTATGTTTATTCTCACATTTACATTTAGATTCTTTTCCTGGCTTCCCTGTTGTTCTCTCTCTCCTCAGCTCCCCTCCAGCTAATTCCCCCACACCTGCAAACATTTAATCAACCCCAGGCATTGTTCCAGCATTCACCTCCCCAGTATTTAAGCTCCTCTCTTTCTCCCACTTCTCGCTGGTTCCTCCTGTTTGTTACATGTTATTCTGTCAGTTCGCTCCCTGTTTCCTTGCCCGAGTTTTTCCCTGTTGTGCTCATCTTTTGGTCCCTGGTTTTATGTTTTGTTTTTGCTTCGGATTCCTGCGTTCTCCTGTGTTTTTGCAAGTTTTGTTATTTATCATTAAATCCGCAACAACTACTTGCTGCCTCTGCCTCTCTGCACTTGGGTGCTTTTCTACTACCATCACAAAACATGACAGTAAAGTCCTAGCTGCACCATGTTATCCATCCTAGTAAGTTTAAATTAGAGTCTACACAAGAATCAGCGAAGGTAAAATACTTAGCAGTACCTTTTGCATTCATAAACAATGGGCTACAATGATTGAAGAGCAGTAACAGCAGTATGAGAAATATGTGATAGAGAAACACAAAATATACAATTCTGAAACTGGAAGAAAATGACGCATCATTTCAAGTATCTTTTTCTTCCCCAAAAAAAGAGGTTACAGAGGACAGGATTAAATGAAGACAGATGATTCGCTGTGGCAACCCCTGAAGTGAAAAGCCAAAAGAGAATAAGAAGAAGACAGCTGGGAGTATTTTGGGGTATGTCCCAGCAGGCTTTACACATCTTGAGAGCAAAATTTTTGCCCACTCAACTCCAAGCTCTGTCTTATTTGATGGACAACAATTTTCAAATACTGCAATACATTCTCCATCACATTTGCAGTCTGTACTTCTATACTTTTACTGGGGCACACGAAGACATAAATTCGGCGGTATGTTTATCCCCAAAGTCCTCCTGGAATCCATACCTGGCTCCAGTCTTGTTTACCCTCAATCTTTTTTTTTTTTCCAGGATTCCCCTATGTTTAGTTCCATCAATGCTCAGCAGGTTCCATATACTTGCTGTAGAGAAGTAACCCCACAGCATTTTACTGCCTCCAGTTTTCACCATAGGGTGGGGTGTTCAAACTTATGTGCAGTGTTAGATTATCACACTATCTACTGTTTATGTCACAAAATTCCTTTTTAGTCTCATTGGACCAGAGCACCTTCATCCACATGTCTGCTGTAACCCCTATGGCTTATGGCATTCTTTCAACAACTCTTGCATGAAGGCCAGAGTTGTGGAGTGCACACATATGTCCAATGGATCTAGGTAAACCTACCTTGAATCTTTTGTTTCTATCTTCTCTACTAATGTCATTGAAGGCACCTGCAGGGTCTTGCTAATCCGCTTCTCAAAATATGTTGCCTGTGGTGTTCCAAATCTGTTGAAAACCCTTTGTGATGGCTACTTTGCATCATCTGCCCAAGTTAAACAGACGTGCTTTGCGTGGCAAAGCTCAGTATGTGAAAAGGTCACCAAACACACATCCACAGGCAAATCCCCCAGAACCACCATACAACTGAGTGGAGAACCACAGGGCTCAAACATGCCAACGTCTTGCATTATAGAACACTGAGATCATTCAGTATGCTCTGTAATCTCAGTGGATTGTCGCTGCTTTGGAGACAGCACAGGAGATGGGAGGCTTTGACATGAGTGTCTGATTTTATTCAGATATACTATATATGTAGGGGTTTCTTATTTTACATATACTTTGATGCTTTCCATTAATATAAACCACAATAATCATATGGGAATGTCAAGGTGGTATGTTCTGTGACACAAACACACAATTATTCTGAGAGCCATAAGTTAAGGTTTACAGTACAATTGCAAATGCACTGTAATGTATGAAAGCTACATATATTTTTAACAGTTTACCAGAAAATGATCTAGGGAGGAGAATGGGGCTAAAACAGCTCTGAAAGCTGGTTTATGAATGGTGTCTATTATGGTTTCACATTAGTTGAGTTATGACTGGTACTGGTGCAGGGCAGTGGGCTGAATTTGCAACCCCTGAGTAGAGCAGCCAAAAGAAGAAGAGCTCAGAAAAATTCATCATGCAGCAGATGTGGGATCACATCAGAGCAAATTTTGTACAGTGTCCTGTATTTCTATGCTAATGTGAGCTTCTTGTATGATATTAGTGACTAAGACAACTTCACCAAAGCAATCATGTGAGGAACAGAGAGAAAAGTCATCAACTTAAACTCATCTTGCTCATCATGATGTGTTTTCCTGAGCACAAACCAATAAAATAAAACAGAGAGAAACTTTACAGGATCTTGCCCAGGCCTCATTAATGCCAGATCAATGAAATCAAGACATCACTTAAATAGAAACTGTCAACATGAATTATGCCGAAAGGTCTTAAAAAGCATACTTCCTCATTATGAAGAAGCTCAAAAACAGATGAGAAAAAAAGTCAGTGACATCCATCAGTCTGGAAAGAGTTTACAATGCAATTTCTAAGTCTTTGGGACTCCAACATAGTGAGAGCCATTATTAAAAAATAGATAAATCCCAGAACAGTGGTCAACCTACCAAAATTACTCCCATAATGCATCATCAACATATTCAGGAGTTCCAAAAAAAAAACAAGAAAAACAACTGAAGCACCCCAGGCCCAAGTTAAGGTCAGTGTTCATGATTCAACAATATGAAAGAGGCCAGAATAAATGGCATCCATAGGATAGTTTCAAAGTGAAAACTGCTGCTGACCAAAAAGAACATAATGGACCATTTCACCTTTCCTAAAAACAATCCTGATAACTCCCAAGACTTCTTTGAAAATGAAGAACATGTGACATAAAGATAACAGCATTTGGTTTTAAGTCCAGTTATGATTGTGTGGCAAAGCCCTTAAACGGGAGGTATTATGTAAAATTGATTTTTTTATAGCTAGCTTCATATCATGTTTTAATGTTATCCCCCCATCAAAAACATACCTGGAGTGTTGCTTTGATTCTTTCATGCATGTTTAAGAAATACTTGAATCTTTGATGACAGCTGTTGGGGGGGGGGGCTTAAACGCTTGCTCTCACAAAGTGCCGCCTATTTACACAAAGCTCTTCCTTGGAGCTGCAGTTTCCAGCCTCCCAGAGCACCCTTCCCCCACATCTTACCCACTCAGCTTCACCAGACTAGTGGCAGCAGCAATTAGTAAACACCTGACTGAACTGCGCATCTGGTGAGTTCATCAAACAAAGTACTTCTCAGTCCAACCTTCCTAAGGACATTTGTAAACAGCAAAATGGACGAACATTGTTGCGATAATGTCCTGAAGGCAGAGTGTTGGAAAGAGTAGGAGCTTCTTAAATCTGCAGTAGGTAACATATTTTTAAAATATGTTACCTACTGCATGTCACTATGTCATGAGAGTATAACAAGACAGATAACCTATGAAAAAAAAATAAGCTGATCTGCCTCCTCCTTGTGATCCTACTGCCATCTACAGAAATGCACTGCTCCCAGTCAGAAACAACCAATCAGAGCCAGGAGGAAGGTCTTAGCACTGTCAATCACGCTCATGTACATGCTGCTCAATGTGCCAATAGCGGAGAAACAACTTGCTGCAAAACTAGTTATCCAGCGTCATTGGTGGCCATGCTAACTAGCCTGCAGATTATCTGTTTCATATTATACTGTCAGGACACAATGACAGTTTTAAGAAATATGCCAAAAAACACACATATACATACATATACACACACACACACACATACATATATATATATATATATATATATATATATATATATATATATATAATAAAAGTTACCTTCTACAGCTCTAAAGAAAGAAACCATTTTCAAGGCATTAAATTGCGAAGTAAAATTTATTTTAAGTTATGTTTGTGTTTTTTTAAAAACTGAAGATAACATTTTTTTTGCATGCATGCAGTTTTTCCCTTGTTCTCAGTGGAGAAGGACACTTTTTTCTCTGTCTCCTGCACCCTCCCTATTCTGCCCTGCTTCAGCTCTCTGTGCTGTCTTGTTAATTTTTTTTTTTGGAGCCTCTCTTTACATATCTTCCAAATTGCAAATCATGGATCCAGTCAACTGGTCTCTCAATGCAATTGATCAAATTTTCTCAATGAAATGTCCGGATGGGACATTTTTCTCCGGGCACACAATGGACTCTTGGCAGAAGTGGAGGTTTGTGTGTCTGTCAATATTGTCAGTCGAGGATGTTGAAGATGTGTACACAACTGGATTTTTGCTTTTTGAAGTTGGCGATTAACTGGCAAATTCAGAAAACATCGGAAGGTGTTCTGGCAATTGTGAGGCTACCCGGCATGTGCGATGGAATCTTCAGAGCGATCAACACTCAGACTGAGATGCTACGTGAGCAGAATCGGAAACTGGATGTGATCCTTGCACAGGATCGCAGGCTGGTTGTGGCTCCTGAACTTAGAAGTAAAATGGGATAAATCTTAGAGAAGTTGTACACTCGGATTTGGCGGAAATGTCCAGGAATTTGGCTGTTTGGACTTGCCACTGAGACATACCAGTGAGACTTTCAAGGGAGACTGAAAATTAGGAGTTAGTCTGACCCAAAACAGTTGGTGTTATCTCAATCTGGCTCCCCTGTGTTGGCCTTGGAAGGCTGGCAATTTTCAGTTTCTCCTGGATGTTATGTAAAGATGCTTTGCTCTCTCTGCCCCTCCTTTCCCTGTAGACCTGCTCAGAACTGAACGAGGACGGTTGATAAATGCTCCATCACTATCAAGGACAATCGCTTCTGTGACAGTGTTTCACAGACTTACTTGCAAACATACACATGCACACACACACACACATGCTCATAGATATAAATACATGACCACCTCTCACTGCCTCCATTGGCTCCCACTGTGATGTATGATGTTGTCTATATGTTGCTATTTGTGCTAAGGTGTTTTTTTTTTTTTTTTTCAATCTCAAACTGTATCCTTGGCAGGATACAGTTTGAGATTGCAATGATCCTTTTGCCCCTCCACTTACCTAATGTGGTCTTTTTTCATTTAATGAAAGGATGGTGCCTCTAAGTGATGGCTGCAGGCCTCAGACACCTGTCCACCCACGTCTTATGTTGTCTGTTTTGATTTTCTTGATGGGCTGTACTGATATGTAAATTTTCCCCATGGGGGACTAATAAAGTAATTCTGATTAGTTACTTGATTGTGCTATAAAATGGCAATATGTGATTGGAAAATACATAATTTCTCTGTTCAGGGTAAGTCAACTTAGAGTTTGTAGAGACTGAGTTTGTTGAAACTGTTCTCTTAAGTACACCCTGCATCACCAAGTTGGTATTGTTGTGGTCTGAATCAAGAAGCGACTAGAGAATCTAAGAAAGGATTTGGTGGGGTTTCAAGGTATGCTCCAGATAGGTTGTTTGAGCTCACAAAAAGTACAGGAAACCACTAGAAGCTTTGCAACTAGCAGACCTTGATTACTGCAACCAAGTTGGACACTGAGGACTCCTGCCAGCCTCGATCTGGTAATTGCAAACAGGTGAATCATCAGCACAGCATGGGGAGGCCACACTCAGAGAGAATCAGCATCATCAAAGGAAGGGAGGGGGAAGGAGGAGAAATAGCTCAGGAGAACAACACAACCACCCCAAAATCATAGCAGGGATACTGGTGATCTGCTCAGGTCACACTACAATTTCCAAAGCCAGTAAAAGGCAGACAATTATGCTCCCTTTTTAAGGATTGGGATGGTGTAGTGAATGTGCTGAATCTCTCCTCTAAACAGCAATCATAAGTGGTTCTTTTATCATGAGTTTTATATGCAGGTTCAGTTAATATTCAGTCTGGTTAAAATGCTTGGGCTGCACCCAGTCAGCTGGAACAATATGAACAAATGAAGATGGTAGTATTTATGAATGAATGGTGGCCATGAAACATGGTGGCCTCTGTTTTTAAGAAGCCAGTTAGGTGGATCAGATGAATCTAATTTTGGCAGTGTCTGGACAACTTTCCATTTCTGGTATTTTTTTTATGCTGACAGATTCCATGGCTATCTCCAGCAGTCATGAATCACTCTGGAGGTTGCCAGAGCATGGCAGAGACACAAGACAAACACCACTCACAACTAAGGGCAATTTGGAGAGAGGCTACTTAATCTAACAGTCATGTTTTTAAACTGTGGGAGGAAGCCAGAGTACTTTAAGAGAACCAATTCATGCACAGGATGAACATGCAAACTTGGGATTTGAACCCAGGATTTTCTTGTTGTAAGGCAACCAGCTGTGCCATTGCAGACTCCCAGTCCTTCATTATGCATTTATTCAAAGGTGTCCTAACACTTCTTAGGCTTACCAGTAGCCTGGACTTGTATGTCTGCATAGATCAAATCCTTTTACCTGTTAGACATCAAGAAAGGCCTCAAATTTAGAATCACCTCAAGTCATGGTTTTGTGTCAGTAATTTCTATCTCTTTTCTATCTCTCTGTAGTTCCAAACCATCATATAATTTCCAAAAGTCTTGCCAGCCACATGTTACATGCTTAAAAAAAAAAACATCTATAGAGGTTATAGTGTTTTTAGGATCCCTAAATATTAGACCAGATTGGGGTGCTGGTTTGGTAAATTTCACCCTGGGTCAGACTGAGATGATAAATCATGGTCTCTTAAAATACCAAAAATCAGGCAAATTTTTCTTGATTGCCGTTTCACAGCTGGTTAACAATGCTACCATATTGTAAAAGGTTTGCCTTTACTTTGTGGCTACATGTAGAGACAAACAAATACTAAAAAGATTGTGTTATGGTGGTCCACATGTGCTTTTGAAAATAGTTCAGTTCATAGAATCCAAGGCTTGATAGCATCTAGAGACATCTGTCACTATGCGGGATCACAGTTATATGCACATATTGTGTGAGTCAGAGTGGCTTCATGAAACAATTCAAGCATCTCCTTCACTCCCACCACCAACACAAGAATAAAGGAATTACTGTCTTTGATTTTTATTTTTTTTACTGTTAAAAGCAATCAAGTTTTTTTTATATGTTTTCAATAAATTTTGAGTTGAGCCGAACATCTTTTAAGTTATTTTATGTGATAATTTTGTTGTTTACATATTAGAAGGGATATTCAGTAAAAAGAGATGAAAACTGCTATTCCTTACTTTTCCAGGTCCACAAATCATTTTGATGACTGAATAATCTAATTTCTGGTAAATGTTCCATAAAAACTGAAAAACAAAAAAATTGTACATGACAGTTTTTTTTTAACCAATTATTAAAAATACCATGCCACTTTGATCATGTGAATTCATCAATTTCAAGTTGATTTGGCATACCAAATAAAGGTATTTTAATTGTTCTTCACTTTATTTATAGCATACTTTTGAGCATTTTTCCCTATTCCTATTTTCCTTTTATTTCCCCATGAAAAATCATTACTGAAAGCATTAGGCCTGATACACAGGTCACACATTTTCATGTAAAAATACTTTTCCATTCCCGAGTTTTAAACTCCTTTACATTCATTAAAAGAGACTAACATTTACTTTAAATTTAGAACTGTTATTGGTGGAATTGACCACAAATTTATCGTTTGGAGTTGGCATTGAGATGTATCAGTGAGACCTTAAGGCAGATGAAAATTAGTTGGCCTGACCCAAAACAATTATCTGAACTGACTCCCCTGTGTCAACCTTGGAAGGCTGGCTATCTCAATTTCTCCTGAATGTTATGTGAACAAGATGCTCTGCTCCTGCTGCTCCTCCTTTCCCCATGACATCTATGGACCTGAATCAGAGCTCTACCAAGGCCGGCTGATAAACTTTCCATCACTTATCAAGGACCATAGCTTGAGGGGCTATCTGGGACAGTGTTCACAGACTTGCTTACAAACACACACATGCACACACAGATGCATAGCTATAAACACACAGCACCCTTCCTCTTTCCACCCAGTATAGCAACCTCAGTCATATGCGATGTGCCAGGTGACTGTGCCACTCACCTGTGCTGGGACCCCAAGACACAGTGTGAGATATGATTTTTTTTTTTCCCCTCCTCTTTTCTAGTGTTCTTTTTTTTTTCTCCCATCTAACGAAAGGGCAGCACCTCCCACGGCTGCAGCCTCAGGTACCCGTTTACCCATGTCTTATGTTGTTTGTTTGTTTTCGTCCTTTTGAACAGGCTGTACTGAAATGTCAATTTCCCCCCTGGGGGACCAGTAAAGGTATTCTTAATTATTTCTACAGTTAGCAGGATTTCAATATAAAATCTGCAAAACAAAAAAGCAGGGTGAAGAAAGGAAGGAAGCAAGCACACAATAGAGGAAGGCAGTAAGAACACAAGGAAGGAAGGAGGACAGAAAGAATGGGGAGAGGAAACAAAAGGAGAAGGAAAAAATAATTTAAGTATGAAAGTAATGGCACAAAGAAGAAAGGAAAGAAAGAATGAACACTGGGGGAAAAATACAAAAGGAGGAAGGACATAAGAGAGGCAGGGAGTAAAGAAAAACAAATTTGATAGGAATTAAGGAAGGGCACAAAGCAGGAAGGACAAAAGGAAGTATACAAAGATGGAAGAACCCAGAGCATTAGGGAAAGACAAAGAATTAGGGAAGTACATAATGAAAAGATGGAAGTACACAAGGAAGGACAGAAGGAACAAAAGAAGGAAGAATTTAACCTGGAAAGGGAAGGAAGAAGCACACAAGAAATAACAGAAAGAAGTAAACAAGGCAGGATAGGTACAATGAATAGAAGATAGTATACGAAGAAGAATGACAAGAAACAAAGAAGGAAAGAACAATGAAAGAGGAATGTAGAACACAGGGACTGAAGAAAGGAAAGAAAAATGAAAGAACACAACCAGGGAAGGGAGGATGACGAAGGACTGAAGGAAGGACACCTTGACAATGGGATAGGAAATAAAGTTTGAAAACAAGAATATTTTCCCAGGCCATTTTCTTTTTACATACTTACCTGGACTTGAAAAATACTGGAATTATATTACCGTAATTTCCGGACTATACTTCGCTCCAGAGTATATGTCACATTAGTCAAAAAATGTGTCATGAAGAGTAAAAACCATATATAAATCGCTCCGGAGTATAAGTCGCATTTATTTAGAAATTGTCAAACATAAAGGTTCCGGTGACACGTTGTGTTCAACTGCCTGCTTTTAAACAAACATACGAAAACTGGTGGCTTTGGCTAAGAAGTCTGCTGGCAGTTTCGGACGCACCGATGTCCGTGTTAAATCAGGATGGTCCGCTCCGCAGGTGTTCTGACGCCCTTCGCTTCCATGGTGTCTGTAGATCCCTTTCGGCGCGAGCACAACGCGCTGGTTATGAGCGCTAAACAAGCACGGGCGTTTTGTGCTGCGTGGGCGGCGCGGAGATGCAAGGGAAACTGTTTCTGATAGGGAAACGCAAATCGACTTCACACCTGAAAGTGCACAGCGGAGCAGCCACACCTGCAGAGTCGTTCCTCCAGCTCTATATTGTAAATAGCCCATTGTTATTTTTAATACACAGCATGCACATTTTAAAAAAAGTGATCCTACATAGTTGCACATCCATCAGATCTGGGTACGCCATTTCTGATAACTGCATGGTATTATGTTGTAATCCTGTCCTCACTGTACAGTATATTATTCTTAATATAGAGCCTGTGACCCATATACCAGCCGTCACAGGTTCGAGTCCCAGCCTGCTGACCTTTGCCAAATGTCTTCCCCCTCTTCATAACCCAGTTTCCTGTCACTTTACTATCAAAATAGTCACAAAAGTCCTTAAAAAAAAAAAAAAGGTTTACAAATTTAAAATAGTTCTTTAACAATGCCTTAGTATCACTATTATTACACCAGGGTTTTGTTTAACTACTTCAATGGATTTTTTTCCCCTTGCAATATTGAAGGTTTTTATATATGCACACACCATATAGCTCACATTTCAGTCTGTGCCAAAGCTTTTGTTAAACACTGTTTTTGAAGGTCTTAAGAAAAAGAAAAAAATAGATCCCACCATTGGTATTATTGTACCATTAGAATAGCTTAGATCATAAGGGACACCAGTTACAAACGGATTAAAATGTATAAAATCAGGGGAAATTATACCTTCTGAAAGCTGATAGTAAAATATTTCATGAATTATTTAAACTTCACTAGTCCATGTTTGAACATTGAGTTTATTTATAAAGAATTACATTTTAGCATATTTATGTTCATATCCCCATTTTTCAGGAGAATAACCCACTGCTTTACACCAGTCTTTACTCAGAGATAAACTACAATCATATTTAATAAATTAAAATATGTGGCCTGATGAGGATCATTTATCAGATTAAAAGTACCTTTAAAAAAAATCTTTAAGCAGCTGTTAAAACATACTTTTCATTAGGCCCACATTTTTGTAATAATAATAAAAACTATCCACATCTAATTGTATTTAACCTTTTTTATATTTCTAAATGCCTCTCAGCCCCATCAGGTTTTTTGCTATATCACAGTGACAGACATTACACAAAATATTAAGCTTCTTCTGAGGTAGTACAAAGGAGGACAGAGAAACAAACCAGACCTACAAATGGATTTTAAAGTTGAATTTACTGCATTAACTAAGTTCCTTAAGAAAAAGTAACATCAGGTGGTGAAAAGAATATTCCATTAAAGCATCATTTTCAGTGTCTGTACAAGGCTTTTTTTCACATTATCAAAAAAACAATTGGTAAAAGGGATACAAGAAATAAACTAAAAATTACAAAATTATATTGTACAGGAATAGTCAGCATAGAAAGCGGTTTCAAAGGAATAAAATAGGGTAAAGCCTACTTTACATATTGTGAATAAAATATGCTAAACCTCCAAATGCAAGTCATTAACCAAGACCACATTGTTCAGTATTTATTCTCTTAATAATTCAACAATTTTAACACAGATTTACAAACACTGTCTCAGAAACTAAGATTTTTTTTCTTTTTTACAAATCCCAACAACAAAAGATGTTCTGACAAACTGATATAAGTCAAGTGCTTTTTGAATACGCAACAAATAAGGTCCAAACAGTTGGAAGTACACAGGAGTAAGGCATGAAGGGGAGCTTAACATACCCTTAAATTAAGTAGAGAAGGTATAGATGATGAACTGGAACAATTAGTCAGAAGATGCAGCGTGAGAACGCTGATGTTCTTCCAGCAGGTGAGGAAAAGCAAAAGCTTTGTCACATTCTGTGCATTCATACACAACCTCGCCAACGTGGCTCTCCTGATGCTGCTTAAGGAGAGCCCGCTTGCTGAATGACTTGTAGCACATGTCACAACGGTAGTCTCCGGCTTGTTTTTCAGCATGTAGTCTCATGTGGTTAGATAAATCCTGGGCTGTGTAGAATCTGGCCCGACACTGGACGCACTTGAACTTCTTGCCCAGGTCAGCTGTCGTGGTGGCATGCTCTTTAGGACCGTGTTGTCTGAGCTCATGCTTTCTGAGGTAACGCTTCTTGGCAAAGGTCTTTCCACAGGTCTCGCATTTGAACTCCTTCCAGTTATTGGGGTGTTGATTATTTTGATGCTCCAGAAGGATGCTTTTAGAGGAGAACTGCATTGAGCATTCGTGGCACTTGTACAGGTCCTCTCCAGTAACGTCAACTTCCTCTTCGTCCCATGCAGGCTCATGAGCTGGACTTGCATCAGTTGGATCTGAGTTTGTGTTCTCCACTGCTTTCTGGTGTTGCAAGGAACAACGATGGTGACAAAGAGCCTCTTTTCCCAGAAAGATTCCTCTGCACTGTGCACATTCATATTCAGCTGGGGCTGTAGGGTGAAGCAGTTCTTGTTCTTCAAGCTCACCTTCAGAGGTGTCGCACTCAGCTTTTTTTCTTTCAGGTGCACAATCAGGATGCACTGGAAAATGACTGATCAGTTCAGTGGCACTGGCAAAACATTGGTGGCAAATTGGACATATGAACCCATCTGATGAGTCTTGTTCCTGATCGACTCCTGTTGCTGTGCCAACATGGGTTTTGAGATGGCTGAGGAAGTGTTGAGGTGAGGAAAAATTACTGTTGCACTGATTGCACAGATATTCTCGATCAGACCATGACTGTTGATGGGTATTACGGTGCTTCTTCAGGTGAGATGCATGAAGAAAGTGTTTATTGCACTCTGTGCAAGCATAGGGTCGTTCTATGGCTTCCAAGCAGCCATGCTCCGAGAGTTCTTCTGGATCTCTGAAGCGCTCATTACAGATGCCACAGCGGTATCTGAATTCTGTGGTATATCCATATGCACTTTTAGGCTGTTCAAGCTCTCCCTTTGAAACTGAAGTTGGAACACCTTCACTTAACATTGAGTGTGTCTTCCGATGTTCAGCTCTGCTACTCTTGCACTGAAAAATCTTATTGCAGATATCGCATGGAAAGCTCTCTTCGCGGTGGGTGGACATGTGCTCTGCCAGTTGTGTGGGTCTAGCGAAACCGAGGTGACATTTGGAACAACGAAACGGACGACTCTTCCCATGAGAATGCTTATGGTTCCGTAGCGCAAAGAGCGTAACAAATCCTCTGCCACATGTTTGACACTGAAACTCGGACTTGTGCATTCGCTGATGCTGCTGCAGCTGGGACGCCTGGAAGAAACATTTACCACATTCTGCACATTCATGTGGCTTTTTGCCCAGGTGACACAACTGGTGATCCTCAAGACTTTCCGATGTTGGGAATGTCTTCCCGCACACATGGCATGGGAAGTAAGGCGCAGAGTCTGAGTCACTGTCGCTGCCAAGGTTTTGATCTTCATCACTATCACCATTTGTACTTAAATGACTGCTAGATTGTTGGTCAGCATTCCCCCTTTGCAGATTTGCACTCCTAATGTCCCTCATTTCTTTTGGATGCCATTTTTTATAGTGTCTAAACAGTGACCTTTTAGATGCATACACTTTGTTGCAACACTGGCAATGAAATATCTCATCAGCATGCTCTCCACTGTAATGTTCACATAAAGCTAGCCTTGTTAAAAATCGTTGCTCACACAATTTACAAGAAAAGGGTTTATTACCATCATGACTTGCTTTGTGTTTTTCGAGCTCAGATATGGTGGTGAAGACCTTGGTGCAAAGGGAACAGAAGTACCTCTGGTGAGCCATATGCAGTTTCAGGTGTCTTCTCAGGTTTCCTTGATTAGAGAACCTTCGCCCACACTTGGAACATTTGTTAGTCTTTTTCTCTTGTTCCTCTCTTCCATGGTCTTCAAGGTGGCTTATGAGCAACAGGCCATCAGTGAAGCTTTTATCGCATTCTGAACATTGGTACTGCACAGTTTTCTTTTGTGTACTGGAGTCGCTGCTGTAGTCCTGATTTCCATATGAGCTTTGTGTTGATTCCTCCTCTGGCTCTTCTTTGCAGAGGACATTAGTTGGTAAACCCTTTGCACTAGTTGTCGTTGATGCCGTTTTGAAATCGTCTTTGGACTTGGAGCCATCGAAAGCACAATTAATCTCTGCTTTTACAGGGATGTCCAGCCTTTGGGTTACAATTCTACACTTTCTGTAGTGATTACGGTGTTGAGTCTTATTCCAGAACCCCCTGCTGCAGTATTTACAGATGTATGGTGTGTGTGTTGCATGTGCACGCTGATGACCAGTTAGTCCTGCTCTGTTAGTGAAACACATGTTACACTTCTGGCAGACAAACTGATTTGAGGTGTCAGACAGAGCTTTTTCTGGTTTAGATAACATACCAGCACCATTACTGGATGCTTTTCCGTAACTCTCATCCACAGGCTCTTCTTTGATTTTTGGGATATTGGACAGAAGTTGTTGCAGTGGAGCAGTTGACATGGGTGGAGCCTCTGTTTCCAGTTTGTGTGTACTTAAAAAATGCTCTTGGAGTTGTGAAAACAGCAAGAATCGTGAACTGCAGTATGCACATGAAAAGCCTTTTGGTGCCCCCTGAGGGGATGGTTGCGTGCTTTTGGAAATGGTTGGTGAGCAAGATCTTAGAATGCAAGTTTTTTTGTGGTTTTCAAGTTGCTTTTCAGAGAAAAATCCACCACACCTGTCACAGAGGGCATTGCTGGGCTGAGTCACTTCTTTGCACTTGGAATAATGACGTACCAGATAATCACTTCTAATAAATTTCTCACCACAATGCTTGCACGAATATGGTCTCTCTCCCGTGTGTAACCGGGTGTGCACATTTAACTGCCAGCTTTTCTTGAAAGCACGGGGGCAGTAGCTGCATACAAACTTCAAGTCTTTGTTGAATAAAGGCTGAATCTTCACCAAAATTTTTTTCCTTATGCCATCAAGTTGTTTGGCAATATTTTCAGTCGGTTGATTACTTTCCTGCAGTGGAGTATATGATTCACTTTTTGGCTTTTTGCACCTTTTCACCCTTCGATGCTGTTTCAAAGTTTTTTCATGAGAAAAGGCTGAACCGCAACGCGAGCACTTGAATTTCTTTACGGTGTGGAACATAGTGTTGTGTCTGGACAGTCTATTCTCAGTTGGGAAGCTTTTTAAGCAGACCTTACAATCAAAACTCTCCTCCTCATCAAGAGGCTTCAGGTAGAGTTTACTTTGCCAACCTTTTCCAATATCTTCCAAACTGATTTTGGGGATTCTCACCTCCAGCCGTGTCTTCTTACTTTTGCACAGAGCCTGGTGCACTTTAAGATGGTCGTACCGCGAAAAGCAGCTGTCACAGGCTTTGCAGCGATATGGCTTCACCTCATTGTGTGTCAGAATGTGATGCCTCAGGTTTCGTGCTTTCACAAAAGTCTTGGTGCAGAATTTGCATTTCAACTCAACTTCACCCTCTGCTGGGAATTTTTCTGATTCCATATCTGTCTCAGTGTTCTTGAGTTTTGGCTGAGCTGTTTTTGACCCACCATCACAAAAAGCTTCATGACTTATGCACAGAGTTTGAGTCTTGAATCTTTGGTTACAGTGCATACATCTGAAGGGTTGCACGCCAGTATGTGTAACACTGTGTCTAAGTAAAAGTGATCTGTACCGGAATCGTTTTGGGCAATAGGAGCATTTAAGCTTGAACAATTTATTTGTATTAGAGTTTGAAAGTGTTTGTTGGCCTTTTTGGCTAACTTGTGCTGAGTTTGATTCAAAACTATTAGTTGATTTGTCAGTAGAGGAGATCTCTTTGGTAATGCAAACCAACTTGTGACGAGAGATCATGTTTACTCCATAGTACTGACTGCATTTTGTACACTGAATAAGAGACTTTTTCTTGTGGGCAATAAGATGCATTTCTAAACGGATTCGTTTCCAAAACCTCCGGGGACAAATGCTACAACAGTATCGTTTTTTCATCAGATTACTAGTACTTTCTTCTACAGGGGGACTGAGTTTAGAAGGTGTGCAAGTCTCAGAGTGAATTTTGAGGTATATTGATCGGTAAAACTGTCTTCCACAGTTGGCACAGGAAAAAGGCTTGTCTCCAGTGTGTTTGACCATGTGACGTATCAGAGAATGACGACTTGTAAATTTGTTCTTGCAGAATGGACACTGGTTTGTAGAAGATCGTGAAATGTGTGTGAGGGAGTGTTTTCTTAGTATTTGTGCATCATCAAATGTTTCTCTGCACAACGAACACTGCAACAGCTTTGGGCTTTCCTTCTCTTTGACAGATTCTGTGGATTGTTGTTGCTTTATACTAGTTTCCCCTTCAGATTTCTGTATGTTTTTATTTTTGTGACTCTGTAGATGCCTAAGCAGGTACACCGGATACTGAAACTGTGCTGGACACTCTGGGCACTGAAGCATTCCCTTTTTTGTTTTAGGGTGGGAGCTTCGGTGCTGGATCAAATCTCCAATAGTAGGCAAAATCTTTTTGCAGACTGTGCATTGTATCCTCTTCTGGTGGACAACTCTGTGACCAATCAGATGAGTAAGTTTCTTAAATCCCTTTCTACACTCCAGACAGCGGTATGGTCTTTCGCCATGATGATTGCGTTCATGTCTCTTTAGTGTCGCCAGAACATGAAAACACAGTCCACAAAAGCGACAGCTCAGAGTAGGTTTTGGGCAGTCGTTTGCAATTTCTGGTTGACTCGTGCTTTCTTCAGTTATTGTGTTTTCTGGAGAGTCTGGTTTGGGTGCGATGGATTTCCTATACCTGATTATTTTTCCAGTGTGCTTAAACAACTCATGTTTTTTCATGTGTCTATACTTTCCAGAAGGATGGAAAAAAATTGCAGGGCAGTGACTGCATTTGTACTGAATGGTGGGTGCTGGTGAACCTTGGGATGCCTGCTTTTTTTCTTCTCCCCCCTTCTCTTGGGGTATCCGTACAGATTCTTTTGAGCTAGGTTTCGGCTCATTTTCCATC